>BTPP01000006.1:0-1200000 GCA_037102815.1 Neurospora intermedia
ACTTATTACGTTAATATCTGTACTAACATCGTCGGTAGTATTTGTAAATAGGGGAAAGAATATATTAACCTTTATATTAATTATATATATAATGGGTATTATTATATTTAGCGTCGGTAAGGAAAAAGTAGTAAATGCCTTAATTATATTAAATAGGGTATTATATATAAGCTTAAGCGTTCTTGCGTTTATAAAGTTTACTTTAGATTATAGAGAGTTAGGAAGGATAATAAGGACTATAACCTTCGGTAGGATTATAATAATATATTTAATATATTGTTTATTATAAATTGGTTGCTCAAGCAATATCTTATATTTGCGTAAGTAGAGGTATATTTCGTTCTAGTTATAATTTAACTCTATAGCCTATACTCTTTTTCTTCCGGTTTAAATTAGATTATAATTAACCTTTAGAAATATATAGCGACTCTTTTAACTAGGCTTTCGGACTGCTAGTACCGGTAGTACCTTATTCTACCGGTACTATTATATTATTATTCGGGGTATCCTTAGGCCCCTTTAAAAATATTTAGTCTATTTTAATACTATTCTATCGCCCCTATTTTAAATTCGGTTCCCCTTTATATATAATTAAGTTAGAGGGTTAGTACGTTAGAATAAAAGATTATAGAAATTAGGAGGCAAAAGAAGTATAATTAGGATTTCGATAATTTCGTTCGTACTAGTAGTAGGGGCTCTTCTATTATAAATTTTCGTACTCTCCGTAGTATACATTTCGATAAGGGTATAGATAGAATAAATAAAAGAAGAAGGTTAAGGCTGGAGACGGAGAGAGAAAGAGAGAAGGGGGGGGGGGGGGGGGGGGGGGGGGGGGGTAAGTAATAGATAATTAGGGAGGTAGGCAAAAGATTCTCTAAGGATTTAGCCTTATTACTTATCGCTAGCTAAAATACTATCTTACTTAGAATTAGAATATAAATACTAAATATAATTAGTATCTATTCTATAGTAACTTCCTTAATATAGCTTTCTATTCTAATATAAGCAAAATTAATAGTTGAGGTTTAATAGACTAATAGTATTAAAATTAATATTTAATATTATAAGCGGGCCTAACTAAGTTAGCTCTCCGAGAAATACTTATAAAAGTATTTACAATTATATAGGGTATTAACTACTAACCTATAGAGAAATATATCGGCCGTCTCTAGCCGAATCGGCTATATAAAGCTAATCTAGCATATTAATATTTTTAGAGCACTATTTTAATAATTATACTATATATATAATATATATATACGCTCTACTAAGGGGGGAGCTTTGCCTACTTAGGTTTAACTTATAATATACTTATTTTACTTCTAAAGCTTTAGTTTTAGAATTATTAAAGAATCTTTTATTTCTATTTACAACTCTCACCTCTATTTTTTAATATTCTTTATAAACGTATATATTACAACTAAATCCACCTTATACTATTTCTTCCATTAACTTATTTTAGGTCTTATTCTATACCTTTATTTAATATTAAGTACCTTAGAAGAGCTTTATTTCTAGTAGTATTTATATTAAAAATTACTAATTAAGTTAAACCTATTAACCCCGCCTTCTACAATTACTAAACTATTGCGGCCAAATTCATTCTATTATTATAGAACTACCGACTAAATAAATTTAATACTATTTTATCTTCTCTTATACTATCTTCCTAAATAGTTAATAATATTTATAATATTAATTTTTATATAGAAGGTAGGTACTAACCCAAAATAATTGTAAATAGGAGGATATCTTTACTATAAGGCGCTATATTGCTGCAATATAAAAAGAGGCCGCTAAACGCTACGAAATACAAACTACTTTAAATAAATAGTATTATACTTTACCGATAGTAAAGAGTATATTAATAGTCGGAACATCCTTATTAAAAACGTCGATTATTCAATTTCGTCTTACAGTATTTAAACGTATTTCTAAAGCTACGGGTCTATTAACCGAATTACTACTATAAAATCCTCTTAGCCTCGCGCTATTAAAACTACCAATTCTTTACGTCCTAATATAAAAATATTTTAAATAAAGCTACTATACCCTATAATATATAAATTAATTTAAATTAATAGTATTACAAGCCTACTAAGAATAACGAGGATATCGATAGTTTGACTATCTTTATCGGAAATACCGACTATTCCGCTTTATATAAGGAGATCTAGGCATACTTCTAAAACTGCGAGTTTATTAACCGAATTATTATTATAAGGTCCTTTTAACCTTATATTATTAAAACTATTAATTCTTTACATTCTATTATAAAAAAAACACTTTAAATAAAACTACTATACCCTACGATATATAAATTATTCTAGACTAATAGTATTACGAGCTTACTGAAAATAACGAGGATATTAATAATCGGAGCATCTTTATTAGAAACGCCAACTACCTATTCGGCTTTATATAAGGAGATCCAGGCGTACTTCTAGAATTGCGGGTCTATTAACCGAATTATAAATATAGTAAGAATTTATTTATACGCCCGCTAAGCCGGGAATTATACCCTTCTCTTGCAATATATTTAATAACCTTTCTAAATAATATATATACTTACTTTTTAGAATTTTATTACCCTTTCTTATCTCCCTTGCAAATTCTTCCCTTCTTAATAACTCTTCTAATTAATTTTCTTATTTATATTCTACGTCTTTAATCTTAATTAACCTTATTCTATAGAGAATTACTTATATTTAGCTTATTTCCAACCCTTCAATTAAATCCTTACTAGTAAAGTTTTAATATTATTAAATAAATTAAACCTATTAACCCCGCCCTTTATAATTACTAGGCTACCAATATAAATCTATTTTATTATTAGAGCGTAATAGATTAAAGAACTTTACTACTCCTCCCCGGCTTTATTTACCGCTTTCGAACCTTCGGTAGCCTACGCAATTCGGCTTACTATACACCTTCTTCCGAAATATCCCCTAAAATAAATAAGTATAAGCGAAGGCTCTATAGTCAAATTTAGATTAGCGAACCGCCGATTTAGCTAAGAGGATTTAATTCCTACGAGCAACATACAAACAACGCCGCTTCATTATTACCAGTCCCATTTTCTTTACTTCTATAAATATAGTAGGTATTTTAATAATACTAATTTTTCTCGCTAATTAATTAAATATTTCTTCGTTTCCGCGCCTATTAATTAATATTTAAATTAATATATCCGGAGCTTCCTTCTACCTACCAGCGAATATATATATAGAATAACCTCTTCTATATTTCTAGTATTAATATTATAAAATATCTATTATTCCAATTTTAGGCCTTCGGCCGTCCTATAAAAAATTTAAAGAAGTTTGAGGAAAATATCTTCTCGGACTTATATAATCTAAAGGCGGGAAGCAATACTAGGTATCGTCCCTACCCCTATAATTATTTATATTATTAATTTACTATTACTACTATTATTATTCTTATTATATTTCCCTCTATTATTCCCTATTCTAATTTATATTCTTATTCTTACTCCTTTATTAACCTATTTCCCTAATAATAATAAACCTTCTATTTAACTTCCGATAATCTTCTTCAATAATCTAACGAATTTTCTACCAACTTTAAATAAAGCTTCTTCTCTATCTAAACTAAAATTTGAATTTTATTCCTCTAATAGTAATAATTATAGAACTGACAATATCTAACCTTATTTTTTAAATCTAATTCGAAAATTTATAACGTACTACTAATAACTAACCTTTAGTTAACCCGATAATTATATTAATACGCTTAATATTAATAATAATATCCCTAATAATATTACTACGAATTTTAATAACCTACTATTAATTCGGCTAATACATTTTATAGTTATAACTCTTCTACAATTACTCCGTAGCCGGCCGTAAATATTCGAACGATAAAATTACTATTAATTTTAATCTTCCCGAGACAATAACCCGTAGGACAATATCCAAACCGAGAACTATACTACTAATAGGTATTACTTTTACAAATTCGCAGTTACTAGTCCAATAACTTATAGGATAATATCTAAGCCGAGAATTATATTACTAATAGGTATTACTTTTATAAATTTATAATTACTAGTCCAATAACCTATAGGATAATATCTAAACTAAGAACCGCGCTACTAATAGGCGTTGCTTTTATAAATTCGTAACTACCAATACTAATAATTAACTATAAGTAATTTATAGAACCGACCGCCGTAGTAATACTCCTAACCTTAATATTCGCCCTTATTTCTTACGCTTCGCTAATTATACGAAATATACCCTTACTTATTTATTATAATAGTAAAGCTTTCTATTTACCGGACCTATAATATTAAATAGCTTAGGTTTAGAAGTATATACGCAAAGCGTATTATTAAGGCTAATTTTAACGAAACTCTAGTAAAAAAAAAGCCGGATGCTTCGAACCTATTAAAACTATATAAATAATATTAAAAGGATAATAGTTTAATTACTTTTGAAATTGATTAAATAATACTAGGAAGTTATTAAACGCTTTAGAAGGTACGTAAGGGGGGGGGGGTCGTCCCTTTAAAATTTAATTACGGATTTATTCTTTCTTTCGTTTATTTTTTTAATAAAGTAGAAGTAACGTTTTAAAATATTACTATATACTAAACTTTAAGAATAATTAAATAATATAACTTCCCTAGTAGAAACTTCTATAATTTATAAAAAGTTACGCAATTTTAAGAATAAATTTAAGGATATCGAGACCGAAATTAGTAAATCTACTTTTCTACCTATATATTCTTTATCTTCCTACTATTTCCTTCCCTTTCTTATCTTTATATATTATTTATTACTAATATATTTCGTTTAAAAGTTCGCTAGTAGGTCTAATTATCCCGCCCCCTCTATAAGAAGCGTGAGAAAGTTGTAGTTTAAATCCCTAACTTTTGGCCTTTAATTTTCGAATAAACGCTATAAGATATTAACGAATATATTTAACCTTAAAACTCCGCCCTTTTACTATTATCTCTCTTTTCCTTTTTTATCTCCTACTTCGAAATCGAAAATAGTAGCTTCGGAGACCCCTATAGCATCCTCTTCCGTTTTAAATTTACTAAAAACAAGTATTTCGAGGATAAAGTACTATAGTATTACAATCGAAATTAACCGTTAGGTTAACCCTTAGCCTTTTCGGGTCCTAATTAACGTCGTCCAATTTTAGCGTTAAATTTAAACTATTTAAAAGGTACTATAAGAATTATAATTTTAAATAACTATTAACCTTTAAATAAATCTTCCTATTCCTATTTTTATTCCTATAAATTTCTCTATTTATTTCCCTTCATTTTTCGTTCTATTCTCTCTAAATTATCTATTTATTCTTCTATTTAAATTTATTACTAATAATAGTAGGAGTAGCAATAATCTCCTACTTAATTTTCCGAATTTAACTCTCTTTTATCCCCCTAAAGGAATTATATTCTATTACCTAATACTATTAAAACCTTATTATAAGCAATTCGGATTTCGGCGGATAGGAGACTCCTACGAAGAAAAAGGCTACCCTATATAAATAATTTACTGTTAAATAACCTCCCCGGATAAGACACCGGTAAAGAAAAAGCTTAATAAGATACCTACGAATAAATTTAATAAAATACTAGCCAAAAAGAAAGCTACTCTACAAATAAGCGAGGATATAAATATTTTAAAGGAACGTAGTTTTATTATTAATTATTTATTTCTACCCTCCTAATCGCACCCTCCTCTTCTACCCCCTAAATTATACCTTTGAACTATAAATTATATATAAGACCCAAACCGTTAAAAGGTATTAATACTATATTAATTCTATTACCTATAGGCAAATAAGTAATAATCCGAGTTAAGGCGGGTAAAGAAGCGTAATATTATATATTATAAACCTAGAATATCCTTTTTAATTACTAATACGAATTAAAACTCTAAGCCCTAAACGTTAGAAGGTCGTATTAAATATTAAACGTCCAATCCTATTACTAAAAGCGAAGTAACTAAGAAAGAAGCTAATTGAAGAGATTAAAAGCGATTATAGTTTATTAGAATTGGACCTTAATAAATTCTAGCCTAATTATACCGACTACTACCCTAATTAAAACCCCAACTAAAACCCTAAGCTCTAAACGCTAGAAGGTCGCATCGAATATTAAACGTCCGAACCCGCTACTAAAAGCAAAGTAATTAAGAAAAAAGCTAATTGAAAAAACTAAAGGCGATTATAGTTTATTGAAATTAGACTTTAATAAATTCTAATCTAATTATACCGACTATTACCTTAATTAAAACCCCAACTAAAACCCTAAGCCCTAAATGCTAAGAGGTTATATTGAATATTAAGCGTCCGAATTTAGAATTAAAAGCGGAGTAATTAAAGAAGAAGCTAGCCGAAGAGACTAAAAGTATTATAGCCTATTAAAACTAAATTTTAATAAGACCCGGCTTAGTACGCCGACCGTAGTAAAATAGCTAATAAACTAAATATAGCTTCTTTTATAATTAATATCGAAAAGGCCGTAGAAACCTCCGTTAGCGAACTAATAACCGCTTACTTAATATACAAAATCCTCTCTCTATTCTCTAAAGGAAAGTAATTATATTCTAGTAATATAGAAGAGGTTTAATAATATTAGTTAAGGCTAAATTTTATAAATAGAAAGTAAAAATAATTAAATATTTAAAATAATAAGTTATATAGTACCGGGGGAAGATTAGCGGCTATCGGTACCTTTATATTCTACCCTTACTATAATTAAATTAGAGGGGTAGTCGGAGGGAAGAAAAAGGGTATAAAGAAAGGGTTTAAACTTCAATTTATATTTAAAGAAGGGATACTAATATAATATAAGAATAGGGGGGGTTTATACTTGTAAAATTGTAGGGACTTACAATTATAGTAATTCTTCCCTACTATTTAATTTATTTACGTTTCCGTTGCGCTTTTTTTAGGTTATAATAATTTATTATTTAAATTTAAATTAAATTAGGTAGAGGGAGGGTATAAATATACCGCCCTTTAATAGAATATTATTAATTTGAATATAAGGGCTATAAAGGCCTACTTAAAAAGGTAATAAGAAATTAGACTTAGGAAACGAGGAGAGACTCCGTAGCCGGGCTATTAGAAAAATAAAGGTAATTATTATTTATCGCTTTAATAAGGGCGGTATAGCTTATAATATTAATTATAATTACTATTTTATCTTCTTTTATAAAAAGTAGGTAATTATTTAAAAGTAGAAGGTTAAGTACGTTAAACTATTCTATAAAAAGGATAAGGTAATACTAATTAATAGTTAAATTCTATAGGGTTTATATTTATTGCCGGTTGTAAGAAGGCTACGTATAATAAACGACGTACGTTATATAGTTTGTAATATCCTAATATATATTTTTATACTTAAGAAATTTGGGCTAGTCCTATTACTATTTATATTAATATTCGCTAATAGTAATTTAGCGTATAATATAGGCGATTGAAGCAATATTCCGAAGGATCGAGGGTATTATATTTATTAAAAATATAAAAAATAAATAGATAAATAGCGATACTATCGGATAGCCGTCGGAATTATTCAAATAATTATTTATATAAATTTAATTAATAGGTAGCCTTTAATAATAAAAATCCGGAAAGTTTATATACTTAATTAATTATTTACTAACGGCCGCCGAAGAGCCGATCTACAATTATTCAGGGGCGATTTCTATTCTAAGGAATCGATTTTAATATTAAAATAACCTCGGAGCCGATCTACGACTATTCGGGGGCAATCTCTATTTTAGAGAGTCGACTTTAATACTAAAATAACCTCGTAGAAAAATATAGTATATAAATTAAGTTAGTAATATATAATATACTACTAATAGGAATTAATTTACAAACGGTCTCCGTATTATAATAATAGTTCTAAATAATTACATCCGTCTATATAGTTTAATATATTATATATTATAATTTAATATACTACTTTCAATAAAAAATCACAACGTCCTATTAATTAATACTAAATACAACGATATCGACTATATCCAACTATTACTGGATCTTATCTACTATATTATTATCGACTTTATTTTTAAGTATAAATAGTACTATAATAATAAAAATATCGTTAATTAGAAGGTTATTTCGGAAGCGGCCCTATAAAAGAGATTTTGGCCCGGTCTCTAGAAATAAAGAGTAGGTTATTATAATTTATTTTATTAATATTAACGTTTAAAATATAATATACGGATAGAAAAGGACGATATATCGCTATAATAGGCGTACAAGTACTAACCGACTATACGGATATCCCTAGCGCTTATAGGGTAATATAGAATACAATTTACAAATATACGCTCTATATATATTTTAGTAATTTTATACGGTTTTCTTACTATAAATAACCCTAACCCGGCTAAGGCTAAACGAAACTAATATAATAGGGTCGTAAATTGTATTTCTATACGGTAAGTAACTAAATTATCGCTCTTTTATACAATTATAGCATTATAGCCCTATATTAAACCTTTTAATATAACGCTCTATATATAAGGAAAATACTTTTAAAAGTAATATAGTTTTAGGTATAAAGTATTTATACTCTAAGAATAATTATACCTCTCTCTTCCCTTTATTCTATCCGTTCGTCTTTATTTACTTTTAAAACCGATTCCCTTATTTAACCCCCCTCCCCCCTTCCCTCCCCTCGCCCCCTTTCCCTAGCCCTTACCGGCCTAAATTAGTAATCGTCCTCTTTACAAACCCTATATTATAAATCGCCTATTATATAATTGCTATTTCTATTTATACTTCTTCGTCCTATAAAATATAATCGCCCCGTTTATATTCGAATATAATTTATCGGAATATAATACTATTCTTAAATACCTTAAAGGTCGCTTCCGCTTATTCTCCTATTACCTAGGTAGAGGTACTCTACTATTTAGGTAACCCCTTATAGGACGTATCTTAGAATGAACATCTCTCCTTATAGAAGTAATAATTACTATATTTACTATTTTCGAACGAAGGTAATAAATTATATTTAAAGAATAGCTAAAATACTTAAACGTACTTAATTATATTATATTTATCTATAAAAGACTTATACAACTGTCTAAAGCGTACTTTATATCCTTTATATAAATTCTAATTACTTTTAGTAGGATAACCGCTCTAATTAACTTCTACTATTTTAATACGGATAACTATCGGTAAATAATAAGGTATTTAAATATAAATAACGGTAGTATATTTATAAACGCCCCTAAATTTATAGTACGAGGTAGGCCGCTTTTTCGCCGTCCTTTATTATTTTATATACGTAGTATTTAAAGGTTAAACCTCCCTTCGCCTCTACGAATACCCAATTATAGTAATCGTTAAATTTATAAATACTCGAATTAATCTAATGTACGTTATAAGTAGGAGCCTTTAGCAACCGTATTACCTAAATAATATCTTCTAAGCGTTAGAATACCTACTTAATATATATTTCGCCGTACGGTCCTAGTAATTTAAATATATAAATCTTATTAGCTAATTATCTAATATCCTTAGGAGGCGTAATATTTAAAATATATAGAAGGTCCGTAGGTTTATCCTTAACTAATTAATAGTATATTTATAGTATAATAACCTTCTAATTTTAATATAAGGTATTAATATAGGTAGGTTTCTTACAATCCGCAGGAAGCTTAAATAGTAGGCTATAAGGAGAAAGTATAATAGTTAACTCCCTAGTTTCCCGGAGGATTTTAAATAGCCTCTCGGTATAGTATTAGATACGTTCGCGATACCGGTTGGAATTTATTATATTTCAAATCCTTCTACGGGCTAATTATTATATAAAAGTAAAGTAAGGGAGGGTCCTAGGGTTACAATTATTAAATTTACTAAGTAGGTTAAATAAGGGTATATATAAGAAAGGGTGCCTTTAATACTTAAGGAAGTAGATAAATAGAGGTAAGTTAAGTCTAAAATCGTTCGAACCTAGCCTTCTACTCTATAAATACTATTAGGGACCTTACTTTAGAGCTTCTACCTTTTTACAATTATAGGGAATAGTTAGAATACCTAGAGGTACTTCTACCTACTTACCTCTTCCGAATAGGATAGAAGAATTAGAATTCTCTTAATTAAGGCCCTCGTAGGCGCCTCGTATATATTAAGGTAATAATTAGATTTATTTAATTTATTAAATAATAGAAAGGACGAAAGGGTAGCTAACTTCTCTTTTTTATACTTCGATTACTATAATACGTTATTTTTATAGGATAAAATAATAATTAATTTGGCTTCCTTACCCTACGTACGCTAATAGGATAATAATATAATAATTATTACTTTAATAGCCTCCTCCTTTTAATTACTAAAATCTCGCCTGCGGCCGTTCTCAACCTCTATATCTTCTTTCCAATTATAGTATATTAAATTTACTCGTTATAATTATTATAATTATTACCTCTATAACTATAATTCTATTATACCTTTACTTTAATACTTCGTTTATATATTATTACTATATTGTTACAAATGACCTTTATTTAGTATATCGATTATAAGTAGCGTACCTATTATTATTTTAAAAATCTTATATATATTACTATAGTCGCTAATCCTATAGAAGAAAATATTAAATATAATTACGTCTACCTCTCTACCTAATATATATTTCCTTTCTATTAAAATAGTATTTACCCGCCTCTCGTCGATTATACCCCTAATTAACTTCTAATAAAGACTATTTATAATAGTACAACTAATAATTTATAATACCGTCCCTTCTTTATAGAAATACCTATTCCGTCTATTTAATTTTAAGACGCCAGTACTATATTTTAAACTACGGCTAATTTAGCCTTATATAGTATATATATCGCTACGAGAGTCCAAGTTAAGTTTTAAAGTACTTATATTATTGTTACTACCTACGTTATACTATATTATCTTATCTTTTTAGGCTAGGTTTAAATCCCCAATTTCTTATTTATATAGAAGAATATTAAAAGCTACATCGCTATTCCTTTTATAAACTATAAACTTATTTATACGGTAAAGCTACGGATATAGGCTACTCGCTAGTAGTTCCTATAGGTCCTAGTAAACGAATATTACTTTATTATTATAATTTATAATTAACTAACTAGAGTATAATATATATTTAATTTACTTAGCTACTAACGCCTAATTTACTTCAATACTACCCTCGTCGACTACGTAGATTGAATATCCGTCTTCTAAACCTCGTCCAATAGGCCTTATTATTATATTTTGGTTAATAACGATTAATTATTTTAATAATTGGATTGGATTTATAGATTATAGATATTAGAGGCTATAAGGGTTTTTTTTTTCGAATTAGATATTTATAGTAGGAACCGGACTATTATTATAAATTAGAGTCGAGGATACTACTAAGGGGGCTTTTAGGCTAATCGCCTCTATATAGAATTAATTATAGTCTTCTAGTAGTTTAGGGCTATTTATATTATATTATAATATATAGCGCTTAATAATCCGATTTACTAACTTTATTATTTCCTAAATACCGCTATATAGTAGAATATAATTAATAATTTAAAGGGGTATAGAACGCTTCTCCTAGATTTTTATAATTAGCTTTCTACCGAACGAGGGTATTACTATAGTAAAGCTTAGAAGTTAGTCCCCCTCCGTCGTTAAAATTCTATTTAATTTACCTTTAATTTTTATAGCTAACCTAGCGTTCTAATTATAGAGAAAGACCTTAAGGACGACCTAATTTACTCTTCTTCCTACCGACTTATTCCGGCGCTAATACCGCCCCTTATATAACTATAATCTTCTATTTCTATACAGCCTACTATTTTATATATAATAAATATTCTACCCTCGTCTCTTTATAGTTTATTACCGGTAATAAACTCTCCTTCGACCGTCTTATATAATTCGCCGATATAAATTAACTCTTATTCTCCTTCGGTTCTATTGCATAACTTACTAATATTAATTAACCCCTTTTTTCCTTCGGTTATATTATACGGCTTATTAATATCGATTGACCTTTATTCTCCTTCAATTCTATTATACAATTCGCCGATATCGATTAATCCCCTTTCTCCTATCTATTTTATACAGATATTTAAAAATATTTAAGGCCTATTATAAAACTTATTATTAAGGCCTAATTTATTTTTATATTATAATTTATACGGCTATACTTCTATTCGAAATAACCCTTTTAATATATTTAGCGTTAGGAATAGTCTTACTACTATTAAAGAGATTAAATTTAATAGAAGGCGTCGGCTTTTCTTTAGTAATTTAAAAAACCTTATATTAATTAACCTAATTTATTTGCCTCCTCTTTTACTATTTATATACCTATACTCCGAAGAATTTGTATTTAATACCTCTTCTATAGTATAGGAAATAAAAATAATTTTCAACCGCACTATCCTTCCTACTTCTATTAATTTTTCTAATTAGTGGAAGATAGAGGCTACCTCTAGAAGTATAGTACCTAAACTATAAGTTATTAAAAATATTAAAAGTCGGCGTACTTTTAGGGAGATGTATAAGAATTATAAGGGATTATTATAGGTTTAATCCCTTTAAATATATTATTTTAATCTCCTATATACTATTCGCTATTATAAATTTAGGTAAGCCTAAGGTTTAGTATCCTACAATTAAATTTTATAGAAATAGTAGGAGCGGCTTTAGAAGTAACTATCGTACTAGTAGTTCCAATTATAGAAGCCCTACCTATTTTACCTACTAATAGTTTAATATATTCGTTCTCTTTACTTCTATTTTCCAATTAAGTAATTAATTTAAAACGTTTAATAAAGGCGAATTTATAGACCGCGCCGGTACTACCCAATTCCTCATTAAATTTAATAGTAGAAGCGTTATATTTAGGAATAGCGATTTCAAAGGAGGGGGTAAGTAGCTATATATTAATAATCGGTTAATTAGTATATATACTTTTATATATATATATATATTCGGAATTAGGGGTTTTAGTATAGGGTTTAAATAAATAAATATTTCTATTATTCTTTCGGTTCGTAGTATCTTTAATTCGCCTGCCTCCTTACTTACCTACGTTTCCTTTTAATTTTAATTAAAAGGAAGTAGGTACTTAGTATTAAAAGGAGGGCTTTTATAAATACTTACCTTTACGTACCTAGTTTAATTTTACTATACCTTTCTAAAAATAGACTTATTCCTTCTAATTTCCTATAATCTACTATTCGTACTATAATATTAATATAACGTTTCCTCTAATTATTTAATATAATAAGTAAGTAATTAGGTCGGCCTATATAGCTTTTCCCTCTATTATTAAAAAACCTTTAGTTACTGAAGTACTATTAGAATTTATTTAGGAAGTTTAAAATCCGGAGGTATTACTTTTAGTTTAATTAAGTACGGTTTTCGTCGTTAATTCCCTTATTTTTCTATTCTAATTAAGCCTTCCTCTATTGTAATTCCCTATATTAATATTAAGGAGGTTATATAGAAAGTACATTAGATGAGATATATAATTAAATTATTATTATTCAAATATTTTAATGGGTTTCGAAGTTAGGTCTTTATATAGGAATAGGAATTAAAGAAATCTAATTATAAGTAAAAGAAGAAGAATTAGGCAACGGTACAGAATAATAAAGAGGAGAAGGTTTCTATTTAATTAATAATAATTAATTTATTAATAATTAATTAGTAGCCTTTTTGTACTACGAATTGCAGCTATTAAAAATACCCTTCGATTATTATATTTACTTAAATTAATTTACTTCCTATCTTGGGGGTACTAAGTATAAAGGTATATATATTTAATAAAAGGATAAAACATTTAAATAAGAGGAAACTTTCAATTAAATTAAATATTACTATAGAATTAGGATAATTAGTAGTTTTGGGAATATAGGTACTTACTCTTTTGTAATTGTAATTCTACTTTAATTTTTAGTAGTAGATTAATAGTTTCCGAAATATATAAATCTACCTCTCCTTTTCCTCTTCCTAATCCTTTTCTCTCTTCCTTCGTCGACTTTAATACCCGATATTTCTACGAAGATTATAATTGTAGGTTTTATAATATAATAATCTTTCTATCTTTTTCCTTTGGAAAGCTAATATTCCTTCTATTCGGTACCTTTACCTCTCCTTATTCTATTTCTATCGGATATATAAGTACCTCCCTATTTAAATTAAGGGCTATCCTCCTTTATTTTAATTATAACTTCGATTTTTCTAAATATATTCTAACTTTTTCTAAGTACTATATTCGGATTTCTCTTAATAGGCCTATAATTGTATCTTACCTTTAGTTCCTTTTAGGTTATTATAATCGCAGCGAATTATTTAGAGTAATAATGAATATTAATTACTTCCTCCGTTATATTCCCCTTAGTATATTATTACTTTACAATTAATATCTAATTTAGAATAGCCTACTAAACAGTATTCCTTCTTTCTTTAGGGTAAAAGAAATAATTTATTGTATTTAACCCTAGCGAACCTAATACTTAGAGGTACTAATATATTTTACTTTTCCTAAATACTCTACTTAAATAATTTCCTTTCGAACCTATAGGGTAAGCTCTCCGGCTAGAATTTAATTAAATAGCTACTATAAAATCCTTTTACCTATTAATACTATACCTACCCCGGATAGTACGTAGATATAGGTTAGGATCCTATATTGAATTAAAATATAGGACTAAGAAGATTTAATCTAATTACTTACCGTCCGTATACCCTTATTTAGAATTATAAATAATTTAATCCTAATATAATTTACCTTCGATATTTAATAAATAATTTCGCTATATCCGGCAAATATCCTATATAAAGTATTCTTATTATAGGCGGCGATATAATATATATAATTCTACAATAAGTACTTTGGAAAGTATAATTACCCGCCGGTCGTTATTATAGAGGAGTTTTTACTATATATATTATAATATAAAGTATAGTACTAAGTCTACTAACGTTACGAATATATCGACCCCCTTATATAAATTTAATACTATATCCGCTTTAATAGGTCTATTAATTTATTATACAGTATAAGGAGTAAAAGAGTCCTTAATTATACCCTCCTAATATACCTTCGCTTTAATAGTATATATATAGTTAATTATATACTCCCGTACGTATACCCCGGCTCAATTTTACCTAGTAATAACGAATTGTACGGAGGATAGGTATTATTTAGAGATAATAATTATAATATTTAATATATTTTAAATATAAAGTAGCTAAATTAAAAATATTTAACACTATAGAAACTATTATAAATATTAAAAGATTTCGCTTTTTAATTTAATTTTTACTCTTTCCCCTATTAATACTAGATTATTCTAAAGATTCTCGTCTGCACCCAAATTAGTAATAGGGTATTTAGTATAGTATATAAATCCCTTAAATATATAATAAAATTTAATACCGATTATTTTACACTTATCTCTATAATTATACAACTCTCCGTAAATATATAATACCCCCTACCCTAAATATAAGTATAGTTAATAATAGGAAAGGATAATATTAGATCGAGGGAGGATTATAATAGAATTGTATTTGTAAAATAAGGTTTAAACTTTATAATTTATAAGAATAATACTACTACCTAATTTAAAGCAATTATTATATTTATATTTCGTTAAACGGGTAGTAGTAGAACTGTCGAATTAGAGGTATTTAGAGGCGCCTACTTAATACCCTTCCTTTTTTTTTTTTTTTTTTTTCCCTTCTTTTACTTACTTTAACTATCCTATTACAGTAGTATTATATTCTATATTTCATTAACTAGCTACGAAATATATAAAAGGTTCGGTATATATACCCCTTATTATTTTTTAATATAGTATTTAGGCCGTTATTATTTAACTATATAACGGTTGTATTATTATAAGGCTGGCGTATATTTATTACTAAGATAAGGATTAGGTATTAATATTCACTAGAGATTATAGGATTAGAGTATTACAAGGCTATATATAAGGTTAGGTAGGAAGATATTACGTCTAGAATATTAATAATATCCTAAGGGAAAATTTATTTATATAAATAATAATAATCTAATATTTACTATCGAACTATATAAACCCTATTATTTACTTATATAAATATAACTAGTAGGTATCTATAAATGATAGTATATCCTTTATATTATTATTATTATAGGCGAACCTTCAATATAATTCGTAATCCTTCGAATACGTTTAGTAATAGGTCTATATTCTTAATTCCCTATCTTACATACTACAATAACCAAAAGGGTAGCGCTTCAAATCAACTTTATATATTAAAATAAGAGATAGATATTTTGCTACTAATATACTGCTATATATACGATTTATACCGGCGGGGAAATAAAAGTACGAATAGTATTAGTAGATAGTATTAGGGCTTAATATATATAAAGAGAGATAATATTTTTTCGTTATAGTAATAGAGGGGAACTATTATAGTAGGAAGTAAAGTAGGAGCGGCGTAAATAGCCTACGATTGAGATAGAGCTAGAGATTTTTATTTAATAATGTTTAATACTATATAGTTCTCCCTTCTAGAGAATCTAAAGAAGGACCTTATACCGATAAAGCGCTATAAATATTAATAGTTAGGGAATATAAATATTATTATTATTATACTAGTTTATTTTAGCACCCCCCCCCCCCCCCCCCCGCTCACTCGGATTTAACGAAACTCTAGCCAATTTCGAAGATTTACTTAAATAACTTTCCGTTTACCTTCGTACTATTTCTCGCTAGCGGATCTAATAATAAACTCCTTGGTTTCGTCCCGCTTGAGGGGCTTAACGTTAATTTTCTTCTTATCCTTAATAATACCCTTATTAGCCTTATTAGCCTTAAGGGCAGTCTTAGCCTTAAGAGTAGCCTTCTTTTTAACGAACTAGGCGAGGTATTTAGAGTAAGAGACGTATTTATCCTCCGGGATAAGGATAGTAAATTAATATTAAGGCGATTAAAGGTCTATTTATCGATTATAATAATTTATATTTATAGAACTAGAGGTAAAGGTATATAGTATTTTATAAATAGCCGGGTTGAGGTCGTTAGTATTAATAAATTTGAATAAATAGTATAGCGATTGGCAACCGACGATTAAATACTTTATCTTTAAATTAAATAGAATAAAGTAGATAATATATAGATATATTATAGTAATTTCGAACAATATACCTTATTGCTATAAGAGGAAGAGTTCGTATTTCCTAATATATTTATAAAGTAATACGAATACAGTTAGATAGTAGGTAATAGACTATAAAAGTACGTATATAAATACCTTAATTTAATTTAGTAAGGGATTATTAGTAATTTAGGTAATTGTTATTTTACTATTAATATTGTAAATACTAAGAATAAAAGTAGATAGGTGCCCCTATTATAATTATAATTATTATAATAGAACGAATCGCTAGTAATAACCGAGCGTTATCCCTATAATTTGGGGGATTATTATAATTAATTCTATAGTACTATAACGTTTTTAATATAGATAGGTAGTAATGTATACTTTAAAAGCCTTAAAATAATATAAAAAGGGGGTATTTAAATACCCTTATAAAAATAGAGAGGAGTATTTACCTTTATAAGTTATATCCTATATAACTATCTTTATTTTCCTACTATTACTATTACTAATTCTTATTTTAATAGATAATACGAAGAAGAAGCTTCTTACTACCCGTACTAATAAATAAGAGGGCGTCCAATTCCTTCTTCTTCTTCTCCTTATTCTCCCTTTTCCGCTCCTTCTCCTTTAATATAGCAACCTCCGATTATAAATTCTTAAACTAACTTAGAAGATCCCGAATTATAGCCTCGTTAATAGGAAGTATAGGGTTAAACTCTAGGTTAGAGATATATGTAGGCGTAGGTACGTAGTAGGGAGAAGGGACGGGATTTAAAATAATAGTAATAGGAATTATTTATAGGCTGAAAGTTGTAGGGGGTAAAGTAAGTACGGGCGAAAGTAATATTATTAGAACTATAATAGGAGTTTTAATAATAGTAATTAAATACTAAATACCGGCTAATACTTAATCGATATAGAGTTTATATTATAATAAACGCCATTAATATTATACGTATTTTATATTTTATATTAAAGAATAAATAGTATAGAAGTTAGGGATATACTAATTAGTAAAACCGTTAAAGGTTAAGCGTATTAGAGCCCGAAAGGCAACGTTACTATCGGTAAAATTAGTACGGGGATAATCCGACGAAGGTTCGCCGGCCTTAACTTACTCTTTCTAAGTACGAAGAAAGATAAGGGGGGCGAAGCGGCAACCCTTCTTATACTTTTAATAATCGAAGTAATAAATAGCCCCTAGGCTAGGATTGAATTATAAATAATAAATACGCTCAATAGAGAGGTATAAGGTATACGGGTAGGTAAGGGGCGGATTGCGAAGTAGAATAGGATTCTCATTTATAATATTATCGATTCTCGTATCGTTATTATTATTAAGGAAAAGGTTATTATTAATAATATCGCTATACTAATTATTATTATTATTACAATATATCTAATATACTAGGTATTTTAGTTAAATTATTAATAAATTTATTAGATATATATATTTACTTATAATCTTACGCTTCTTTAATAAAGGGTAGTAGGACGACTTATTAGGTAATTATCTACGACCTTTATTAGTAGGAGTTTCGGGGCTAGAACTAAGAATTGAAGGAGGAGGTATAATAGTATAACCAATACTAAAGGTTATTACTCGTTAATTATAAGTATAGAACGGATAGTTTCCTAGGTAATTAAAGACTTATATAGTAGGTTAATAGATTGTAGACCGGCGAACGGATATTAAGAGAGGAGGGTAGGGGAAGAAGGGTATAAGTAAAGAAATAATTTAAAAGTAAGAGAGTTTTAATATATAGTAAAAGTATAGGTACGGGCGATTATAATTATATTAAATATATAAAGGCCCAATCTAAATCGTTAAAACGTTGTAAGTCCTAAATATACCCTAATGTATTTAATTAATATAATATTTGCTATAGCTAAGTAAGGGATAATATATTTTAAGGTATATTTAAGTAATAAGAGGGAAAGGAATATAATAGTATTTAATTTTAACGGTTAATTAGGATATAATAAGTATATATAGGCGAAAGAGTATATAGGTTATCGTTTAATAAATACCGGTCGCGGGGGGCAACTATATAAATTCTAATACTCGTAGTATAAGAGGCCCAATTATAAGGACGATAGTAAGAGATAGGTAGCGATATTATATCGGCGAGCTTTATATACCTTTAAATACTTTTATTAAAATTGTTATTTAACGTATTAATCGATCTACTAAGTAACTTAATTATATACTAATTTAGCTCTACCGGACTATAGGTAGAAGTAAATAATTAAGCTAGCCAAGGATTTTTTATCTCTATTTACCTTAATTTACTTACCCTTATATTTTATCCTTATTATTTATTTAATTTCAATAATATATACGCTATTCCCGGGATACTCAAATATTATAGCCTTATTATATTAAGATTGTACTAATAGCCTACTACCCTAAGTCGCTACTATTAATAATAAGAATATTATTATTATATATAGAAATTCGAACCCGAATATTAATTCGACGGAGCAAATCTATTGAACTATATAAGTAACGGACGTCTATTATAGGATTTAGCTAAACGTATAAAGTTTTAGTAATAATTGGAATATACGGTTATTATAAGCCGGTTCGGCTATATACATTCGGCCTAAAAATATATTTCTCTATACTAATAGCTAGCGTATATTTAATATATAATTTATTTATTTATTATTTGAACTTTTGTATCGTTATTGCCTGCCTTAGTATATATATTAATATATTGCGGGCTTACGGTCGTACCTCCCTTACTTGAATAGGCACTTCTTCTTCTTCTTTCCTTCTTCTTTTTTTTTTAAGCTTCCCCCCTCTTATTTTACTTCTTCTTCTTTAAATTAAACTATACTATACCGAATAAATAGCAAATAATTAATATAATTAATTAATTTAACTAATACTCGTTATACTAAATAATATTAATACCTTCAAAATCGTCTGCCCCTCCAGCTACCTTTATCCCTATATTAGATAGATCGTCGGTCGTCCCCGGTACCCCTAAATATCGCCGGCTCAACCCCCCTAATACTCCGGCTACTTTTCGTCCTTCTTTATTGCCTAAACCTCCGGGTAATATCTACTTTCTATTACATACCTAGAAGCGCGCTAATACTACTCCTTTATTAATAAAGAAGAGAAAGATTATATATTTATAATTTTATAGTCGCTTAGTATAATATTCGTAATATATTAATAATATTATTTACTTTTAGAGTATTATTAATAGTAAAACTAATATAAATAATAATTATACTATTTAGAGCGATATCTTTAATAAGGATAATAAGGAAAGTAATAATAGTATTAGCGGCGGTAATAGTAAAATATAGGGCCCGCCCTACGTCAACCCTTATTTTAATTATATAAAAAACGGCTATTATTATATTAAAGACGCAATAGTAAAGAGTAAGAAATATTTCGAATATAGAAGGTAGAAGATTACCTACGACCTAAGCTGTATTATTATTTATAGGGTATACTTTAACCTATAGAACGTTAGCGATATCCCCGCCGATTATCAAACCCGTAAGAATTATAATAATATATTAAATACCCTACCCCCCTTTACGCATCTAATTAATTTAGGAATAGTACTATAGTAAATAATCTATCCGTATTCCCGCCCCCTCCTATTATTTAACTATTTATTTTAATAATTACTTTCTTTATTATTACTATATTTATAGCGGGTATTATTTAACTATATTATATTATTTTAATAAATACTTCGATTAATATTTTGGGCAAGAAGTACCTATAATCCCCGACCGCTATAGTATTATTCGCCCTCCTATCGCTCCGATCTTCAATCCTACTACTCTAATTTTTAGTAACCCTATCCCCCCAACTATCCCTCCTCCGATTCTATCTACTAATACTAATTTTCGAAGATATACCGCTATTGAAGTTCGTTTCGATAGAATGAGTAAAGATATTAAGAATTTATAGAAGGAGGTAAATATATTGAAATCGGCTATATAGAAGGTTAATTAAAAGTAGAATACTAATAACCTAATTAATATTATTAATAGTAGTATATTGGATAAAGGCTCCCTAATTATAAAATTCAGTATAAATAAATATCGTAAGAATATCGTCCGCCTTTCTACCCGTTCTAGTACTAACTTTGAGAATAGGAGTATAGACGAATCCTTTAATAAAAATATATAAAAAGAAAAATAAATTTAGCGGAGATAATACGGATAAGGGTAATAAGGATAATAGGTATAATAGGAATAAAATATCTTATTTATATACTCTAATAATAATATTATATTATTTGGAGGTATTTTACTCCCTTTACCCTTTAGAACGTAATTCTTACTTCGGTACCCTATTTCTAGATTATATTTATTTTAATCTATATTACTAAATTACTTCTTTATTATACCCTCTATAATACTATTATTTAATATTAGTAGTTCCTTATTTAATACTAGCTTTTTAATTAGTTTAATTATTATTACTACTTATTCCTATTTTATTATCGCTATTATAGCTGTCTATTATATACTAGTTGCAATTATAAATACTAATAATAGGTATTAACGGAATCTATAATTTATAATATAGGATTGTTAGTACCGTTTAATAAGAAGGGCTAATATATTTACTAACTCCCTTTCTATTTCTAAGTACTTATACTAATAAAATATAATAAACGAATTCTCCCTACCGGTATTATATTAATCGCCGTAGCATTCTTATTCCTAATTTAGGTAGAGGGGATAGAATAAAAGGGGAGGCAATCCTATCTCTATATTTACCTTATTTCTAATTACCTATTCTTATAAGACTAATTCGGATTAATTTACGATTTTTAATTAAATTCTATACTATAGGGCCGACCTTCGATTACCTACATTCGAATTATTATAAGTACCCTAAGTAGAGGTAAGTATATACGTGCGTATTGAGTATTACTTAGTTATTATAGTATACATCGTACGTATAGCGCACAACTATATAACCCTATCTAATATATTCTAGGCAATTATAGTACTAGGTTATAATATTACTATATTATTAAAGACTTATTAAAACACTCTCTTTTAAATATTAGGTTAGGACAATCCTATTAACTAACTAAGTAGGTAACAGTAAATAAATAAATAATAAATAGCTTAAAATATTCTCTAATATATTTTAGTATTTATAACGAACTATTTAAGGGCTATTAAACCTACCCTTTAATTAAATTTAAGACCCCCGTTCGGAATATTAATATTATAATTACCGGCAAGTATAAAAATAGACGTAAGATACCGGCTATAAGTAATCGGCTGCGTTCTAGCTATTATATTATTACTTTATATACTATAAGTACCGAATCGTTCCTATCCAACGTTATAATTATAGTAGATATAAAGCCTTCTAAGCCTACTCCCGCTGTAAGGACCGAGGAGGCTAAGACCTTAGCTTATATATATATTACTATATATATACGAAATAAGGTTATTAATAGTATTATTTTCGGACTTAATTATATTTTTGAATAAACTTGGGTCGTCCGTAATGACGGACCTACTCCCTAGCTGGTTAAATACTTTATATTTATAAGGGAGGTTAAAAAAAAGCGAGTAAATAAGTAAGAAGGTATTGTACTTTCGGTAGGTATTTACTATAAGCCGTTTAGGTATTGGGAGGCCGAAGTTATATACTCTCTACTATAAAAGTATTTATTATATTATACCCTAACTATACTTCTTCTAATTTTATAATATACTTAATATTATTACTATCGATTTACCCTCTTCTATAAATTAGATACCCGGTTAATTATTTATATATTTTATTTAGTTATTCTTATTTATAATTTTATTAAAAGTTATAATTGTAATCCAAAGGAGAGTCCGGTATTCTATAAGATTAGGTCGGTATAGTACCTAGAATAATTATATTTAATTCGGCCTAATTTCTGTCTTGGCTAGACCTATAAATATATAGTCGGTAAACGCTAAGGTAGTATTAGTCCTAAAAAAGCAAAGCACTTTATTATAATCCGGCTAATTATTAGCTTCGATATTAAGTAGGCGGTTACCTACCGGGTTACCCTAACTTATTAGGCGGCTAATATAGAAGTGGCTAATTAGGAAAATTATAATAAAATTAATTTTGAACTATTAATATACTCTATATTTAACTTTTAATTTATTATTTATAGGAGTATTAACGTCCTATATAATACAATAATCCTATAATTAAGAAATAAATAGTAATATTATTATTTAAAGATTAGTAAGAGCCCCTTTTTATTACTCTATTAGATTTGTATTAATAATTACCTAAGAATAAGTATATTACGATAAACTAGTTTCTATAGTAATTATTTAAAATTGGAAGGTTTTGCTAAATAATAATGTAAGTATTTATTAACGCCTAATATTAAAGCCTATAGGAAATAAAACTAATAGAGATATTAGGATAAAAAGGATTGTGAGCGCTTACTTAAATATAATGTGCGTAGAAAGAATAATAATAGTATAAGTATTGCGAGAGAAACGAGGGTATTCGTTTATACCTAATGCGCTAAGGAAGTAAATTAAAATAAATAAAGAACCCGACCCTAATTAAGAGCTACTAAATAAGAGAATAGAATATAAAAGGTATTTACTTTAATCTAATATTGAATTTAAAGGTAGTAAAGGGTATAAGGGCTCTAAAATAGCGAAGCAAAGATATACCGAAGATATTAATCTAAATTTAATATATATCCTAATAATAAAACGCGAATTGTAATATATACTAATATATTTAAAGAGGCGCCTAAAGGTAAATGTAAGTTCTATACATTTTTTAAGACCGAATAATAATTGTAACGAGTATATAATTAGATTAAAACCTTCGAGGATAAGATTATATAGATCCTTAAACCTAATACGATTAATATTAGAAAGTTGGGTAATAAATTGGTTAAGGATACTATAAATAATAAATTCGCTAAGTATATTAAGTAGGAAGACGAAAATAAATAGAGGTATAAAGTACCTAAATATATTAAATTCTTTAAAGAAGAATATTCTTAGAAGAAGTATATTGAGAAATAATATAATAAATAGTTAAATAAAAGTTTCCCTTTACTCTTTTAAACTAAATAAATAAGTATTAACTTTCAATAAAATTACTTTAATTAATACCTATATTATCGACCCTATATATATTGTACTATTTAGGACTAATATTAATTCTAATAGCTACTTCCTACCTTCTAACGGCTAATAACCAATTAGAACCCCGTATAACTTTAATTTACAAAATTATATAAGGGATAAAAATAGATAGTTAAATAATCGGACGAGAAATATATAAGTCGTTTAAACGGTTTTTATATCTTTAAATTAAATTATAGCGATATTAAACCTTTATACTAAGTAAAATATTAATTATTATATAATTAATACTAAAGTATTATAGTTCCGATATTTATTTCGTTAAGCTAAACTCCCTCTCGCCCTTATTATATATAAAAGGGATTGAAAAATAATTATAGGCTATCCTTAATACTAAGGGGTAGAATTAGCTATTTTCCGACTACTATTAATATACTTCTATATTATTTATAAGTCTATTTAATTTAAGTACCCCTCGAATATAGAGACTTAACTCGTTTTAGAAGGGAATTAACGGGGGTAGGCGGGCAGTATTATCTTAGTATCGATTATACTAATTACTTACGAAACTTCTATTATAAAAGTTTTCGATAGGTATAGGGCGAATAATTAGGGGGGGGTATATTCCGGCGAGTAAATTGAAACTATACTATATCCCTAGGGTAGATTTATAATTCTGCCTCTAGGCCAATATCGCCGACCTATACTTTCTACTTTAATTAGCTTATAGTTTAATATTATAATCGATCTACCTCATTTTATAGTAAAGGTATAAAATTATAGTAATTTAATATAAAGGGGAATAGTTAATCGAATTAATATATTATTCGAATTAAGTAATAGCGTTATTAAAATAGCGATGGATAAATATATAGCCCTAATTACTAAGATCGGGAATAGGCGGGCGTATATTAGTATTTTAAATACGCCCGGCGGGGTAAGGAAGGTGCGTACTTAATAAAAGACGAAGGCTATTCGAATATTCAAATATAATATTAGTAGCTTTTAAATTGTAGTTAAGGATAGTCGGGGCGGATCTACTAAGTATTTCGGAGGTAATCCGGTCGTCGAATATCTTTTACCGCTCTTTAAAATAGTCTATAAGATTTAGAAGGGTAGTATAAATATATAGAAATTTAGGACTATCTTATTGAAGGAATTCGGCCGTCTTCTATAGTATCCTTAGTATTACCTATATTACTACGAGGATTACCTAGTCCTCGCTCGTTAATATATTCTTTGTAGGGATATATATATTGGGGTTATATTTATAATATAATTATAAATAAAAGTCGTTAACTATAATCTTCAAATCTAACGTTCTATCGATTATATATAGTACTAACTTCTATAAAGTCGATTTATTATTATACAAATCATACCCCTTACTTTTAATAATAATAAGATAGAGATAGGTAGAAGTATTTAGGCGGTTAACCCGACCGGAATCGTTCAAATAATTACGTACACACGCCTTAAATTGCGTTACACACGCTGGGTATTAGCGTACTAGAGTAGTAATATTATATAACTTATTAATTATATTACGCTTCCTTTATTATTCTAATATATTTACTTTATATACTTTTATCCTTATTAGATATTTATCGTTATAGAGGGACTGTAGAAGACTATAATACTCCCCCTCTAAGAATACTATTATTATAATATTGAGGGTATAATTAATATACTGTACGTAGCGAAGTATTATCTCTTACGTAAAATCTTTATCCTTATTAATTAATTTCTTAATAATAAGTAAAATAACCGAACTACTAACTACGGTATTATTATATTAAATATAGCTAATCTATTAGAGCTAATTATTTAATCTAGTACCGGCTAAGAGACCGAATATTTCTAACCCCTTTAAAATTATATATGCAATATTAGAAAGTTTATATCCGATATCCAATTCGTAGATATTGAGTAAGTGGTTCTTCGCCGCCCTATATTTATTAGTATAATAAATATTAATCCTTAGGAGTTAATATTAATTAGAAGATTAGGTATTGAACGAAATATATTTATTGTATAGCGATACTTGTAATACTATTGTAATTATAGTAACCTAACTCTAGTATTTAATAGCGAACTATTTGTAAAAGGGTATTCGAAAACCTATTTCTAATAATATATCCTCTATAAGTTGTTGAGTTATCCTAGGAATTAAGGAGAGAAAAATGTATTTGAATTCGGGGTTATCGAGTACTTTGGGGAGGGCCTTAGAATTTTAAATTTAATTTTCTAAGGTTTATTTAGAATAGTCGATAGTTAGCGCGTTATTAATATTAAATACAAGCGCCTCTATATTCTAAGTATAGACTATAAAAGTCTTCTATCTTTTAGTAGACGGGTTAGCGGTGGGGTTATAGTTACTATTATAGTTACTAATAGTAAGAATATTATAATTATAATTAATATAGTCGGACTTAAGCTTGCTATTGGTTTAATTAATACGGATATAATTATTGTACTTTAGCTCGGGGTAGTAAATAAAGCCCGCTAATAATAACGGCGGTATATTTAGTATAGTAGAGGGGGGGGGGGTTATATTTAATATATAATTAGCTAGTAATTAAAGGATTAAGTAAGGTCCTAGACGGATAGAATAAATTATAGGTATATTTATAGGGAAGATAATGTAAGGTAGAAGAATAAACCTATCTAATTAAATAGGTCGGTAAAGAGTAGGATATTAAATACTTCGGACGTAAATATTAAGGAGATATATAAATATACTTTTATATAGGTTAAATATACGATTAATAATAATGATTTTATTCTATATAAAACTATTAAACTGACTATATATAGCCGAATCGGTTTTATATAATTAAGCGATTAGAAGTAATTTTATATATAAACGTATTATACTAAGAGGTATATTATCTCTAATATTAGTCTCTAGTATTAACTAGTAAGTTCGACGGTACTTTAATTTAACGGTTAAAGTTGAAAATATATGATGTAAATCTATAATTTAAATTGTTTATAGTCGGTCTGATATGAGTGAAAATGAATATATACTTTAAAAAAAAAAAAAAAAAAAAAAAAAAAAAAAAAAAAAAAAAAGACAAAGGGGGGGGGGGGGGGGGGGGGGGGGGGGGGGGAGGGGGGTAGAGAAGTATATTAATAAGGCCGGACCGAGCCGAATCGGCCTATATTAGGTATATAGTTACTTAGTAGTATAAGATATAACGAGGTAAGCTATTATATAGGTACTAAACTATACGTGCGAGATTGTAATATAGGTAACGATATTGAGATAGTTACGGAAAGTATAATATAAATTAGTATTCGCCTTAGAAGTACGCTTTTTTTTTGGAGGGGGGGGGAGGGGGGGGGGGGATAGTATAGTTTAGAGGGCTACCGCTTATATACAAGGGAAGCCGGCTATATATAATCGATTATTATACAAATATTATTTATATATTTAGAGGTAGGTAAGTAAAAGTGAAAGGCTATTAATATATAAACGGGTATAAAGTACGTTAACTATTAAAAGAAGTATATTTAGAAGGCTATCGCTTATATATAAAGGAAGCCGGCTATATATAATTAATTATTATATAAATATTACTTACCTACCTAGGTAAATAGAAGTAAAAGGCGGTTAATATATAAACGGGTATAAAGTATATTAATTATTAAAAGAAGTGTATTTGGAGGGCTATCGCTTGTATATAAAGGAAGCCGGCTGTATATAATTAATTATTGTATAAATATTACTTAATTACTTACTATACTTAGGTAAGTACCTATGTTTAAGTATATATACCTAAATTAAAGGCTATCGGTATATATAAAGAATACTAATTATTGAAAGAAGTGTATTTAGAGGGCCGTTACTTATATATAAAGGAAGCCGGTTATATACTATCGATGTAAATTATTGTATAAATATTAGGTAAGTTGAATAGTAAGTACCTTTATTAAAAGAGATTTAGAAAAGTTATTGCTTATTGGAGGAGCCGTAGTAGGGGGATAATTACTTATATATAAAGGAAGTTGGCTAAGTATAGAGGTAGGTAGTTAATTATTATATAAATAGGTAGGTAGGTTATATAGGTAGGGTCGAGATCGACTGTATAGAAGTGAAGATATATATTAAAATATTTAATCTAAATAAATTATATTTTAGATAGGTAAAAGTAGCCTTACTTTCTTTAAATTAAAAACGTTAAATATAGACTCGATCTAATTATTTTCTATAAATATCCGTCGTATATTTTAAATTATATTTTTACTACATTTATTAATATATTTATAGATAGCGTCCGTACTTATATTTATATTTAATATATTTCTCTCTAATTAACCGCGGGTACTATCGCTTCTTAAATTAATACTATATATTCTATTAATTAGTAAATAATATATATTTACCTTTATACTATTAACTTTATTTACGTAACTAATATTTTTTATTTTTACCTTTTTTAAGTAAATTAGAGAGTATGTAATAAAGTAGGCTTAATAATTGCGTCTCTGGCCTATTTAATATATAGGTTTAATTGTAGTTTAGTAATTTCCGTATATATAGGAAGGTTTGGGCGTAGAAGGTAGAAAATATACATTAATATATTGATAAAATATAAGCTAATATAAGGGTACTATTTTAAATTAGTACAAACTAGTAGAACCTAATATTTAATCGCCGATTAGCCTAAAGTACCTACTCTTCCTCTCCTATATATAATATATTTAAATCCTATAAATTTACATCCTTTAAAGGATAAATATATTTGTTTATTACTACGGTTAGTACTATTAAACGTTAATGCCAGCTTTAGTATAAAATTGTTAAAAATAGAGTATTCCCGGAATAGCGCTAATAATAAGAAGGAAGGAGGGTGTAATATATAAAGGAGTTTGTAAAGGGCGGAGGTGAAATTAAATAGAGTAATTTAATTAATATAGATTATCCTAATAACCCTAATCCTAGAGATATATTAGAATTTAACGAAGATTTGGAGTAGGATATAGATATAAAAATATAATATTAGGCAAAGTATAAATAAGACGGTATAGGATAATTTATACCTCTACTATACTAATAAATAATTAATATAGTTAATTAATTTGAGTATTATCCCTATAGTGCGGATATTAATATAGGGAGGTAAAATACTCTTATTAAAATTAATATAGTATTTCCTTTATTTAGTATATAATATTTAGGAAGGTTTACCGCTATATAAACTTATAGTCAAAAGATATTATCCCTCCTTACTATATTAAATATATAAGAGAAGGGGATAGTATTTTCTAACTATAATTGTATTTACCTCTAAGGAAGGTAAAAATTAAAGTCGGGTATATAATTGAAATAGGATAATTAGAAACTAACTACTTACAAGTAGATTATAGTATATTAGTAGTATAAAAGGGGAATAATAGAAGTATCTTCTTTATTATAATAGTTTTAAGATATATATTTACTTAGTAGTAGTAGTCTTAAGAAATATATCTTCTTTATTGTATTAACTTTAAAAAATATATCTTCTTCTATCTTCTTCCTTATAGTAGTCTTAAAAAATACATCCTCTTCCTTATAGTAGCCTTAGGAGATATATCTTCTTCTTTAGGGTAGTTTTAGGAAATATATCTTCTTTATTGTACTAGTTTTAAGAGATATATCTTCTTCTATCTTCTTCCTTATAGTAGCCTTAGGAAATATATCTTCTTCCTTAGGGTAGTCTTAGGAAATATATCTTCTTTATTATATTAGTCTTAGGAAATAAAACTTAAATAGTTTAATTCTTATCGATTGGCGACCGCCAACAAAGTTCGCGCTTAGGAATTTCCTATATAAGTAAAGATTTATTATAAGTATATAGTATATAAGGTTTTAATTCAATTATAAGTAATTTTATAAGGTTTATATTTTTATTAGATATAATAATACAAAATTTAGTAGTATTACTAAATCTTCTACTATTATTAAGGGTAGGGTTAATATATTTCCTAAGGTCGGTTAAGGTACCGTCTAGATTATCGTTTAATTAATAAATATAATAAAATATAAGAAAATATCTGCCTAGATTTGGAAGGCTAAGTAAGAAGGCTCGATAACTTCTAATTAGGTAGATTTAAAGGAATTTAAAATAATCGGACTATTTATAACCGGGAGGTAGGAGTATACCGTAGGTGGATAATAACTTTTAAGAGACGTATTCGTATAATAATAGTAGTATATTAATAGGATATTAAATTTTAAATATAAGTATTAGCCTAATTACTTCGATTACTTACTTAAATTAATTAAAATTATATAGAAATATATACCCGCAAAACACTATCTTTTAATACTTTACTATACTTTTGCTTTACAAAATCTTTAATTATTAATTATTATTATTACTAGCTATATATAATTTCCTATTTACTTAATAATTTAGCCTCCGTCTATATCTTATTTATTTACTCTTACGTTTCGTTCTCGCCGTTTATAGGGTTTAGTATTATAAATTCCTATATTTATTAGAGAACGAAGAAAGGGTATTAACTAATATTAAAAGAAAATAAATTTGGACGGTATTAGTACTTCTATACTAGCTATTACTAATTAGCCTAATAGGGCTTCTAATAGGACTTTTAATTCTTATAATCGATTAAACTAAATACGCCATCCCTAGCCGGAGAATAGCATCTTTATAGAAATAATATATTTACTTAAATTATAGCCGGAGTTTTTGTAACGGATATTAACTAATTCAATATCCCTATCCTAGCCTACGTTTCTAATTAGCCGTTATAAATCTTTATACCTCCTTAAATTAAAATTCTATTAAAGTGAGCCTATACCCGAAAACAATATACTTTATAGCGAGGAAAAGGAGTTATTTTACTCTCTAATCTAATCCGAATAGACTTTACTATCTATTGATTTTCCTTTTAAAAATAATTTTAAATCCGAATATTTACAAAATAATATAAAAAGCTATACTAGCCTCTTAAATAGTAAATAAAATGCCTAACTTCGCGTAAAAGCGGCTAGCTCCCTATAAAGGTAATCGATTCTTTATAAAGGCAGTTAATTTATTATAAGGGTAGTTAATTCCCTATAAGGGTAATTAATTCCCTATAAGGGTAATTAACTCCTTATAAAGGTTATAACCTACTAATAGAACTAGCCTTAGAGGAATAGTATAAAGATTATCCTACTAATTTATAAATTTTCGTAAGTTAGCCCCCAAGATCGATTCTCCTAAGTAGGTTATTTCGAGTCTAATAGTTCTAAGTAAGTTAAATTATAATTAGTAATTAAATAATTATTTTAATCTAATATATTCAACCTTCTAATTTAAAATAGGGATCGATATTAAATATATTTAAGAAGTAGTATATATTTCCTCTTCGATATTAGTAAAAGTTCAAATATCCTATAAACGTCCAAAGAATTTAGTAAGGATTGTTTCTTACGGTTCAACGGTTATTTGTTATAGGGTAAAGCGATATTGAACGTATAGGGTAAAATATAATTTATATAATTATATAAAGAAGAAGGGAAATTATAAAATTTGTATAGAATTTATACGTAGCGGCTCATCTTATAGGCAAGGGTGAGCCGCATCCTTAGTATATATAACCGGAGCCTCCGGTAATATATAGTTAATAAGAGAGTACGTATTAGCCTAACAATTACTATAGCGGTAGTAAGGCTAAACGGTTTAGCTAATTAGAGAGCGTATATTAATTGGCAACTATAATTATAGTAATATTAATTTAATATCCCTATCCTAGCCTACGTTTTTAATTAGCCGTTCTAGGCTATTATACTTCTTTAGACGAAGAATTACTAAGACTAATAACGTTACTCTATAATTTATTATACGTATATACCATTTTGAATAATTATACCTAATAATATCTAATTATTATTTAAAATACTTTTTCTTTAACCTATACGCCGAATTCGAGGACGATAATCTAATTCATATTAAGAGCGATATTTACCTATAATCAGGCATACGTTCTATTAATTACCTATAAGCTATTATATGTTCCCTTTTCCTAATATAAAGAGAGGATAATAAAGAAGAAATATAAATTACTACCTATAATAATAAGCGAATAGGAGGCGAATAGTACAATTAAAATACTATTTTATAAATTAAAAGATTTACTAAATTTAATTGAGAAATAAGAGTATAGCGGGGCTTAGGGAGTAAAAGAAGTAATTTATATAAAGTACAAAATAAATATTAATATTTATATAAGAGACTAGGAGGATTAATTACCTAGGTAGGAAAAGGATAGAAGTACCCTATATATTCTATTGTATTAAAGTTAGTAATTAGCTTACTTTTTTAAACGAGATTTAAATAGAATAAAAGCCTATAGAGTAAAAATAGTATATATAGTAGCCTTACTCAATATACAACCAAATTTTCTTTTTTATTATTTTAAAGTAAAATATTTTCTACAATTATTTAACTACCTCTACTCTACCTTTAAAGATATATATTACTTAGTAAATTAAATATTAAAGATTACGCTAAAATACTTAGAAGGCGACTTTACTTATTAATATAGTAATAAAGGACCTTATAACGAAGAGGGGCCAGCAATATAAAAACTACCTTCTATATTACCTCTATAAACTAGAGGTAATAATACTTATATAGGGCAAATCGATTAGGAACTTCTTTAAAAATAGTCTTATATAATTAGAATTATACTCCTAATAGGAAGATTAGGGGGGTAAATAGGGGTAGGTCTAATAAGGGGATAGAGAGATTAGCAATATTGAGCGGATAAAGCTCGAAAGTTGGAAGGCTAGAATAATATAAGTTAGGGTATAGGGTAGGAGTTCTATAAATAATCCTATTAGGTATAATAAATTATTAATTAATAGTATTAAATAATATTAAAAAGTATAAATTTAGTAAGTAAGCTTAGGCCTAAGCGGTCGGGAGGGCGTTTGGGTTTAAATTCCGAGAAACCAAAAACGATTTTCTAATACTCTACCTCTACACATTATATACTAATCCTAATATCTTCTAAAATATTATATTAATTTCTACCCTCGTTATAAGTAGTATAAATAATTGCGTTATACTATCGTATTCAATTTTACACGTTAAATAGGTTATTATTTATAAATGTATACTTATTATAACGATTATAATATAAATACCTAAGTACCTACCTACCTCTATACTTTAGCGCCGCCATTATAATATTAGCGGTTTATACCGAGCGCGCGCTATTATACCGGTATTAAATAATAGAAATAGTAATTAGCAAACTACATAGAAATAACGTTAATATAAGTATATTAATATATTAGCTTAATTATTACTTAACTCTAAGTACATATAATTAAATTTAAAAGAAATATATATAGGATAACCTTCTTAATTTCCAATTTAGTTAATACGACTTAAATACCTACTTAGAGGTACAATTATTAATATTAAATCCTTTATTATTTTTAACAATTTACTACCCGAAAGCTATTATTAAATATTAATAAATATTAATATAATTAATATAGAAATCGTTAAAACGTTAACCGAAGAGTTCTACCAGTAATTAGCGGATATAATCGTTAGTACGAAGATCCCCTTTTCAATTATAAAGAATCCGGCCTTTCGATAATTATTGGGTTTTATAGACCGTAATATAACCAATAAATTACTACCTAATTCGGCCGACTTCTTGGCTATATAAATTCGAAAAGTATATAAACTTTACTTAAACCGTTTAAAATAGCAACTAGCTAATTTACCCTTTAAAAAATATATTTCGTTCGACCTATAAACCTTACTAAATAGTCTACCCGTACTTTCGATCTTTATATACTATATAAATTACTACTATATTATTAAAAATAATATAGTTAGTATTTGGAAAGTATACGGGGGGTATAGTAATAAGAATATTATTACTAGAATTGTCCAAATAATAGAACAATTAGATTTAACTAACAACGACGTACTCTATTTAATTAGTAATAATATAGAGACTAATAACTACTATATTTATTATATTATTTAAAGCTTTAACCCCGACCTAAGCGTTAGTTAAATCGAGAGCGAAGTAGTAAAGCGCTATCTATATTATATCGGTTATATTCTTAATACTAGCGTAGAGGCTACTATATGAGGAGGAATAACTACTATTCCTAATTATAATAATTAGTATAATCGGTTATTCCTAATTGAGGATAATATATTAATTTAATAGCAATATAATATTAGCCTACTCGGTCGGCTCTTCAACCTAATTCAATTCATCCGCTAGAATCCCCAACGCTATATAAAACTCTAAGAGATAATTTATTATAACCGCAACTAAGCCCTTTATAATAATATATAACCTTAGTATAACGCTACTATAGAAGATAATACCCTATCTCCCCTTTTTAATGTTATTCCTAATAGTATCCTATAATAGTACTTTAATTATTAAATAATTTAATACGTTTAGAGGTTCTGTAAAACCCTCGACGAATATATAGCCGAAATTACTAATAACCCCGACCTATCCCTACGATTACTAGAAGAGAGTAACGTTAGTACCGACGATTGGTTTATTATTATAGGAATATTAGAAGTGTTATAATTAATTTAGGGTTTTATAAAAACCTTCGATCTACTTAGCTAAAACTTATTGGTAGTAATACCTAACCTTACCTACCTAATACGAACCTTACGGAAAATAAAGGAGAGGTGCTTAGACAATATAGCCGCCCCCAATTATATTCGCTTTTATCTTAATAATATAACTATTTTTAAAGACTACCTTACCTATATTAAGCTCGATAATAACGATTATATTAAATCCGAAGCCTACCTACGTAATATAAATAACTACCGCTAGAAAGTAATTAACGCTATAATTAAGCGGACCTTCGATAAATTTAGGGAGTGTTAAAATAAAATATAATAGAATAAAGTATATTAGAACGTATACATTTTGCACCTTAAATTCCGTAAGCGATAGATTTTAAAGTATTACCCCAATAAGTACGGAATTATCTTCAATAATTTCCAGGCCGTCTAGGAAGGGGGGTACAAAAATATAATTATAGGGGATATATTAACTCTTATAAACTAATAGTAATTTAATATTACTAATAATAAATACCTTTACCTTATTAGAAGTAATATAATTATTTTATCGGATTTTAATTCGCTTCTATCGGAAATAAATAGTAGGTATTAAACGAATAATTACTTTTAGGGCGAGGTTTATACAATTAAAAACGTAATAGAATAGTAGAAGGCGTACGAAAGGACCCAACCCTATTTAATATATATAGCGTTCGATCTCTACTCTATATTGCTTCGGCTAAATAATTACGAATAATATAAAAACAATATTAAATTAGTAATAAATAATTATAGGAATAACCGGACCGCTAAATCTATTAATATAATCGAGAATTTGAATTTCTAGATACGAGCCGACTGTAACGAAGAATATATTATAATAGGTTATACTATTAGTATAATACTATAGAGGGATTAAGAAGCTATAAGAACCGTTATATATTATTAATAAATAAATATATAGATATATAAAGGTAGTCCGAGAAGTTAAAAAGAATTATAATAAATAATATTCGTACCCTCCCCCTAACTACTATTTACCTAAATATTATTTATATATAAATACTTCCCCTACTAAAAATAATAAGCCCGTATTAGAATTAAACTAAGGATATTAGTAGGGCGGCGGATACCGGAAGTTAGAACATTCTGTAAAAGTATATATAGTAATACCTTAATTAGGCTTCGTCTACGAAGCGGTTTTATATTTAATACGAAAACTTTCCCTACTTTTATTTCTAAATAGCCGTATTTCTATATATATATATATCCTTATTATATATACTCCCTATTAGCCTTCTAGGGTTTATTCTAACTTCCTACCGATTTGCGGACTCTTTTATAAAATTTTTAGGAGACCTTTTTTCAAATTCCTAACGTAAAGAGTTATCTCCCTTCTACTTAATATAAATATATTTATAATCTTTATTCTTCCTTCTTCGTAGAGGTAATTAATAAGTAGTTATCTTTATACTACCCCGAGGATTTGGAAATTTAAGTCTAAAATATTAGAATTAGTTTAACTTTTATTATATAACTAGCCTTACTACGACTATTATTTAGCTGTAGGACTACTATAATTATAATTACTATTAATATACGTTCGCTAAGTAGCTAAATAATTTTAACTTTATTACTATAATAGTAATTGCCGGGTTAATTCTAACTATTTAATTAATTATACAGCCCTAAAGGCTATAGGTATATAGTATTAAGGATATAGTTCATCTTCGGTTAGGGTATATAGGATAAGCCGCCGCGTATAATTATAAGGGGCCCTCTTACTATATAATATATATAGTATATTTCTACCTTTCTTTATTAGGCGTTATTATATAATTAATTTCGAAGGAATATACTTTTATATAATTGAATTTTCGAGAGATAAAAGCTATAGCCTTTAGCGCCGGAATTGAATTCGGAAGGGGCGTTGGCCTAACTTCTTATATACCTTAATTTCCCTATAGGGCGTATATCCGTACTAGTAGAATTATTATATTATTTTTACCGATTATAGTTATATTTATACTTATAAAATAAAAAAAGTTTATTTAAGAATTAATATACTAAATAGATATTATCCCTCCTATATTAAACCCTAAAGTAATAAATAAGGAGTAGAATTTACTTAAAAATAGAAAAGGTAAGAAGAGGCCTATTAGAACGAAGAAAAAGGTAAATAATATTATATAAAAGGTATCTTTTCTCAAACTATTTTATACTAAATCTAATAGATAGGGTATAAATTAAACTATAAAAAAAGAATAATAGCCGGCGCTAATTAATATTACTAAAAGTAAGTTTATATAAGCCTTATAAAGTAAATTTAAAAGGGTAATTAAGAAGAAGAAGAAATTTATAAAGAGAGGACCAAATATTATTGAATAAATTTATAAAATATTTATTACTCTTATCGAGAGTATACGGGCTATGAATATTCCCGGTTAAAACTACTAATACCCTAAAGACTATAATAATTATTAATAAGAACGAGCCTATTTCTACTACTATTATAGTAAAACTATATTGTACTAATACGGGTAGCTCTCTTTATATTTTTAAATAGCGTTATAAGCTAATTATTAAAGATATTTTTAAATCGTACTAAAATGTAAAAGATATATCCGGGGTATTAATTATAAATAATATTAGGTAAAGTACAATTTTAAATAGTATTTCTTATAAAACTTCGTTAAAGCGCTAAAATGAGCTAATAGAGGAATAAGTAAGGAAGAAAATATATAATAGTTTTAGTAATTTTAATATAGTGTTAGGAGGTTTTAACGGGGGTTATAGTTGTAAGTCCAGCGCTAAAGTAGTTTATAATAATTTAAAAGATATAATATCGTTTAGTTTTATAATAGTTATTAGTAGGATATTTAAAGTATATTTCTAGTTTTTTATATTAATTTTTATTACTTTCTCCTAATTAAAGTACTATTATATTATATAGAACCCTACAGCCGGTATATTTTATATTAATATATAGTATGAACTTCTATAGCCTACTATTATTATTATTACTATTAATACTATTCCCGATAATTAATTAGCTAAAGCCCCGCCTGCCGTAAGTATATAGGCCTACTAGTAGAGTCTATAGCTTGAGTATTCTTAAGTTTTGGCGTTTATAAGTTCCTAACCAGCTTTATAATACTTTATATTTCTAAAAATAGTATTAAACGGGTATACGTAGCCGATTCGGTTATAAGTAACCGAATATCTAGTATATTCTCATCTTAGCCTATATTTTATTATATTTATAAATAAGGTAGTATAGATAACGCTATTTTATACTCTCGAACTACTAGAACGAAAAAAAAAAAATATTTAGTATTAGAAATAGATGGGGCTACAATAAAATATTATATTTTATATTCAACTATCTTATAATATTAAATTTAGAAGAAGATAGAGAAAGGTATATAAAGGCTAATATAGTATTGTCTATCCTTACTATAATCCTTAACGTTTTATATAGGAGTTAATTTATTTATTTAAAGGGTAATAAGAATTATATATATAAATATAGATTACTCCTCCAACCCCCCCCCCTGCCTTAATAGGTGGATAATCTTAAATTAGAAATAAAATCTATTATATTAATTAGTATAACCGATATAATAGTCGGAGATTATCTTATATAATTTAATTTTGTTCCCGGCTATTATAGGGGCTAATATTTATACTATCGCCGCTAATACTAAGGTTACTTCTTAAAATACTTAATAAAGCCCTAGGGTTACTAACCTATTATTTATATATACCTATAGGGTAACCCTAATTATATTAATACTTAAGATACTCGTAAACCTAACTACTAGATACCTATCCAAGTGGTGTAAGAAATAGGGGGCGTCGGTTACTAGCAATTGTTAAGTACAATTAGCGCTTCCTATTTCTTTTACTACCTGCTATCTTTAATAGTAATATTAGTATAGACGTCTCTCTTCGTCTGTTGTATTATAGGGTTAGTATGTGCCTTCCGCCTAATTGTAGTATTACTATAATTATAGTTATTGGGTTGATAAACGCTCCCTAATTAGCTATACGAACGGTAGCAACGATTTACCATCCCTGTGAGCGGGCTAGTTATATATACTAAGGATGGGGCTCAATTAGTATATAGGACGAGCCGTACTATATAGATCCTATATTCCCTTTCTTCCTTGTATCTTCTTTATATAAATAAACGAGTTCTATTATATATTATACGTTCTATATAACTATACCCTATAATATATCGATTATTATAAGGTTATTTATAGAATTAATATTATACCCCCCCTTTACTTCCCTTTCTCTCCCCTCCCTACCTTTATCCCCTCCCTCTTCTTTACTAATTCTCTATACTCCTCTTTAAATAGTATTTCGCAAACGTATTTAACCTTCTTTCCTTCTAAAGTAATACTATAGACTACAATCTATATTTACCTATTTAATATAAATACTATTTCGTTTTATACTCTCTCTTAGTCCTCTTAATTATTTTTACCCCCCTTCGATTCCTCCCTACTTATCTTACTACTTCTATATATTAATTTGTTCTACTCTCTTCTTATTCCTATTATCTTCCCTAAGAATAATAGGGTTAATATTAATATTAATAGTTTTCCCTTTTCCTATCTATTCTCTTATTTCTTCGTTAAAGTACTTTATATATATATAAATCTCAGGTTAGAACGGCTAGCGAATAGGGCAATAATTTTAATAAAGAAAATAGATTAGAATAGATTATTATTTATATTATTAACTTTTGGAATAATTAGGTCTAAGATAGGGTACGTTAATTACGATCTTTATCTTTTTGCTGTTAAATAGTAATTATAAATATAAAAGGCAATAACAATCTCTTAATTGTATAGGTTAGGGCTAATAAATTTCAATTTATAGGCTAAATTAATTAATTCTAATATTTACTAACTCTTCCTCTATTAATTCCTTTAGTTTATATATTATTATAAATTCGTTAGTACGGAGCGTTGTATAATAGTAGTAGCGTTAATATTCGAAAATATGTATTCTCGTAATTTAGCCGTTTATTAGAGGGTATATACTTTTTTATATTTAGTAAAAATACGTTATATTTTAAGGTTATAGATAGGATTGAGCTAGTTACGAACTTCCTCTTTATATTTCTCTATAAAGGTAGCGGTATATTAGTATTTGAAAATATATATTTTTACTATTTTACCCTTTATTAGAGAATCTTAATCTTTAGTATTAATAGTACTAAATAGATTTCTTCTGCTACTCCCACTATTACTATTACTAAGAATGATAGTAGCGAGCCGTTGGGGGATTAGGCTATTAGCGAACCGTTAGGGGATTGGGCTCTCGGCGAGCCGTTGTAGGACTAGGCTTTCAGCGACCTGTTGGGGGATTGGGCTATTAGCGAACTATTATAGGATTAGGCTTTCGGCGACCTATTAGGGGATTAGGCTTTCGGCGAGCCGTTGCGGGACTAGGCTTTCGGCGACCCGTTGGGGGATTAGGCTATTAGTAAACCGTTACGGGATTGGGCTTTCGGCGATCCGTTGGGGGATTGGGCTATCGGCGAACCGTTGGGGGACTGGGCATTTTAATTACTAGGGATAACGGCCGGTTATAATGGATTTTATAGTTAATTAGGGATTAGGTTAAACGAATAATTGTAAGAAATAGCCTTATTTAGCGGCCTTTCTCTAGATTTAAAGAAATAAGGAAAGTTAATTATTATTATAATATTATTTACTATTTTCGTTTAAGGTTGGAGAGGCGTAAGGGTTATTAAAATATTTATTTTTAAAGTTAGAGTATTAAAATTCTAATAGGCTATCGTTAGACTAGGATATTGAATAGTTATTTAACTAGCGGGAGTATTATAAATTATATATAATAGAGCATTTTAACAGCTTATTAAACGATTATAATAGTAGGTGAAGCGTATTAGGGTTTAGCGGATTAAAATAGTAACCTTTGAGGCGACTAGCCTCTAAAGATATCTATTTTCGAAGTTAGAATATTAAAACTCCAATAGGCTATTATTAAATTAGGATATTAAATAGTTATTTAATTAGCGGGAGTATTATAAATTATATATAATAAAGCGTTTCAACGGTTTATTAAATAATTATAATAGTAGGTAAGGTGTATTAGGGTTTAGCAGATTAAAGTAGTAGCCTTTAAAGTAACTAACCTCTAAAGATATCTATCTTCGAAGTTAGAATATTAAGATTCTAATAGGCTATTATCTAATTAGGTCGTTGAATAGGCATTTTATTAATAAGTATTATAAATTATAAATAGGCGGGCGTTCTAACGACTTTAATATATTTCTAAACTTAAATAGTATTATTAGTAATCTCGTTTATAAATAGTATAATTAACTATAATAGTAAAGGTAGGATTAGTAATTATATTAGGGAAGACGCTAACCGTTGGTCGGACGTAGTTAAAGGCGTAAAATTGTAAAATTAATAGTATATATAGGTAATAGCCGAGCCGCTTATTAAACTACTTAAATAGAATAATTAATACTACAATATAAGATTAGTAATATACCTAGTTTGAATTAGAAATAAGGCTATTAACGAGCGTAGGGAAAGGTTAAATAGTAAAAAAGTAGGGCGAGGAAGTAATTTTAATCCGGTAGGTAAGTAATGTAATTAATATAATCGGGCTAGGTATATTGCAGTTTAAAGGCGCTATAATTAGAAACGGCAGGGTCGGTCGCCTATAATTGAACCTACTATATACGACCGAATATATAATAACCCCCCCCCCCTCCGATATTTAATACCCTTTCTCCTTTAATTGTATTATATTAGAATTAACTAAGCGAACTACGAAAGAAAAGCGAATTACGAAAGAAATATTCGATATTTACTATAATTATCTATATTAAACCGTTTATTAATTACTGACTTTAATATTCTTCGACGATATAGTTCTAAATTATTACGCAAACCTAGCAATTACTTACTAAGGAATTGGATACTATTAATCCCGATTCCTACTAAATATCTTATCTTTAGACTACTGCGATTAAGCGATACGTTAGCCTTACAGTTTACTCTTTCTTAATATCTTCCTATATTGCTCTAAGTAAACCTACTACTCTAACCGCAGTACTAAATTATATTTAACCTCGCTATTATTCGCTTACTTTCTATTTCTATTTTATAGTTGGTTATTTACGAAGGTAAGCCCCCTATACCTATATTACTTAATACGAAGCTAGGATTTCTTTTACTTATACTTATTACTATTCTAGGGCCTTCGTTATTTAATAAACTTATTTAAGTGCTATATTGTTAGTTTTGGAAGAAAAAGGATATATAGGCCTATTATATATAAAACTATTAAAAATAGAAGGAAAAACGTATAATATAGAGTTATTCTTCTATATAAGGGGGGTAAATAGGGTTATAAAAATATTAGGACTAATATATTAAAATAGGTTATAACGTTCGAACTAAAGGTTGATCTAATAATATTAATTTTAAATATATTAAAATAGGTTATAATATTCGAATTAAAGGTTAATTTAATAATATTAATTTTGAATATCTATTTTAGCCTATCGATTATTTATTGGCTAATTATTTAATTCTAACCTACTATAACGAGCCTTTAAAGGAATAAAGGGTTAAAAAAAGGCAATACAATAAAGGTAGAAGAATAGTAAAATCTCCGATTTACTTTTTAAATTGTAATATATTGACTTATTGCCTCCGTTACTTATAGGCCGAGGAAGCGCCTAGGACCTAGTGCGAAATATACTACAACCTTTATAATTAGTTAATATATTACTTCCGGAGTTAGACGACGGTGGTATATAGCCTTTATAACGGTTAATATTAGGCATTACTTAGCCTCGGTAGTAAGTTAGTATTAGTATATAGTCTCTATATCTATAATAATTAGTAATACTAAGGGTATTTACCTTAAGGAAAGACGGTAAAATAATTATAGTATTAACCGGCTAATTATTTTTAAGAGCGATATATAGAGGAAACCTATTTGGAGAAAACTAATATTAAGGAGCTTTTTCCTTATATTATTCGAGACCCGAATATAACTTAAATAAGAAGGACTTTCAATTAAGATTTTTAAATAAGCCGGCTAAAAAATACTACTATAGTAGAGGCTAATTAGAGGGGCTAATCGTAAATTAAAAGGAAGTATTAATAGGTTCTATCCGGGAAGGCTCGTTAGGAAGTATTAATTAGAAGATTTTAAAGTTATTGATAATATATTTGAAAGGTTTAATTATATTAATAAGAAAATAGGCGGAGTTATATAGTAATTAATTATTAAAAAAGTCGAAATTCTAACGATCGGCGATATTCAAACCGGTACAATCCGAGATTATATTAACGTAAGGTGTAATATACTACGAAGAAAAAAGTATTTGAATATTAATAATATTATACCCGGTATACCGAACCTTATTATAAAAGGTAATTAAAAATTGAAGATAAGAGGCGGTTAAATAAATAAATATTAGTAGTTGTAATACCCTATAGGGTTAAAAATATACGACTACCTCGAATTATTTTACTTTGTATAATTAATATATAAGGATGAAAAACGATCCGTACTATAAACGGTTGTAAAGAGAAGCTGGGAACGGTACACTACTTATATTATTAATAAAGCAATAAATTTAAGTAAAGATCTTTTTAATAGGGACCGCCGTCCACCTCTAAACCGGTCGGTCTTCTTACTTATATAGGTCTTTAAAATTACTTAGAGAGAAGAGCGTAAGGATAATATTCTTAGAATTAAACTAGCAATAGATTTAATCCTCCTAAATCTATAACCGATATATAGGTTAATATATATATTTAACTAATATTAAAAATAGTTCGAATACTTATAGGATAAACCTAATTATAATTGTATATATACGGCCTAATAAAACGCCCTACAAAAGAGTAACGATCCTCTTCAAACCGGTATTCGAGAATATTCGGACGAGTATATTGAGTCTATTCTAGAAAGGCGTAGAGTATTATTCTAAAGACGCGAGTCTTATTATAAGATATAAGAATAAAATATTCTTTCGAACTAGGCTAGTAGGTCGTATTGATTATAGGCTTTTGAAATCCTAATTTTGTATATATAGGCGAATACTATTGCGGGAAAACTATACGGGTTAATCTTTTATAATAGTATTAAACCCTTAGTATATAACCCTATAGAATAGTAATCGATCGTATAGTCTAAGTGTAAAACCCGCTTAAGGTCTAACTATTATTTATATTTAATAACTTTAAGGGAAAAGGAGAATTTATATAATAGAATAGGTAGGGGGGCGCCTATAGGTATAGGTTCGTCCGATATAAATATATTATTCGGTTATATACGTATATTAGAAAGGAAGTCGTTTATATCGGTAATACTATTAAAGACCGTAGGGTTGGAAAAGGAAAGAGTTTAAGGAGCGCTAAGAGGGGGGGGAGTTTCGCTTTTTAAAGGGATAACGGTTAGTACGGGAGGTATAGTTAGGACTTCAACCGGCAAATAATTAGGCGGTTGGCTTATCTTAGGTATAGGTATTATTAATTTACTTTTAATCGAAGGGAGAGGTTCGTTAGTATTATAAATTATAGTATAGTTTCGAAGAGTAGAATAACGAATAAAAAAGGGTAGGTATAAATACTATTATTTAAATAAGTAGTTATATAATAAATATAGTAACAGTTGGATAGGAAAAGCCGTAAACGAAGGAAGCGAGAACTATAATATCCTTACAACGTACTATATACGTACATTAAACCTAATTTAATAGTATAATCTATTACTAGTAGCGAAGCTTTATAATAGAAAAGTAAATACGTAACTAATTTAATATAAAAAAAGCGAAGGACTAGAGGGTAGAAGCAATACAAAAATTTATACTACTAGAATTTAAAACCGAAGAAGGAAATTCTAGAAGTTAAATATATAAATTAGACTATAATAATATTAACGGACTTTCTAATTAAGACTAACGGATATTCTAATTTTCAACCTTATTATTAATAATAGATAGGTAATAATATTAAACCTTGCCGAATATACGGATTATCGGCCGGTTTAAAGAGAGAGGGTATATTGTATTTTAATTATAGAGCGAATTATTATAGGGATAAATCGCGAGAAATCTCTTTTAATAATCCAACCGGAAATTCGGTATTATTAAATTAGAATAACTATAGAGGTATTCCCTTTTATAGTAACGTAGTTTATTAGTAAAATATAATAGAATTATAAGAAATTAAAAACGTTTAACGTAAAATCCAGCTATTTCCTATATAGTATTAAAATTATTTATTATTCCCTAAAACTTATACTAATAAACTATATCCTTTATATATAGGGGCGTAGTAGGTAAATACGCTAAAGTTCGTATTAACGACTAATAGTATAAATCGGTATAGTAAATATATAGAAATAGTATAGTATAAAGGTAGGGGTTACTCCTTCTACATTGGAAATAGACGAATATATATTAACTTAAGCAAGTTTTAATATTAAATAATACCGATAGTAATAATTATAAATAGTTATATACGGGCAACCGCTACGAGCCAACTATTAAATTAAATATTTAAAGTATATTGTATTTAAGTAGCTTTTAGTATTACCTAGAGAATAAAACTAATATACTATAAGATATTAGTAATATATTTATTATAAATAAATATATTTGAGGTACGGAAGGTCCAATACCTATAGACGATATAGTATATACTTTAAGTAGAAATAGTATTCGGAGGGATTTTGGGCGTTAAAACTTCCTTTAATCTATTTATTTAGAAAAGATACGGAAGGAAAGTAAGGGAGATATCGGCCGGACGGACGCAATTCGGCTAGACGGAGGCGAAGTGAGATATATAGGTAATTAAATAATTATTAAATAAGCTTATATCGACCTTAGGAAAAGAAAGTATATATAAAAGTAATTCGCGAATATTATCTAATATAGGTAGTATATTTATTAGAAGTATATATTTCTAATTTAGTAGTTTATTTAATTTATTGCTAGACAAAGGTAGAAATAGGTCCTATTCTAAATTATTAATAACGAAATTAGTGTATATCGATATTAAAATAATAATTAACTATTATAAAGTTTATTATTTGGCTATAGAATTATTATAATTATAATTTCCGTTTATATACGCTCGCTAATTAATTAAATAACTTTAGCTTTATTACTACAATAATAATTGCCGGATTAATACGAATTATTTAATTAACTATATAGTCCGAGAGGCTGCGGTTATATATATTAAGGATACGGCTCACCTATATATAGTAGAGAAAGCGTATATATTATACGAAGGTGTACTTTACTAGTAATAATAATAGTTAGGTAATAATAGAGCGAGTAATTGGTTATTGTATAGAGTAATAGTATATAATAATTGACTATAGATTTATTAAAGGAAGTTGAGGATAAGTATTATTGCGAACTTCAACTTAGGACTTCGTATATAAATTAATTGAGTATAAATAAGATAGATAATAAATTCCCTTAGTACGATAAAGGTAGATAAGTATTAATAAATTATCTACCCTTAGTTAATTTAACGAATATTCTTATATAGTAATAAGCTGTACGCTCTACTAAGTAGCTATTAGGACACCGCCCTCCAAACGGTATATTGTAAATAGATATAGGTTGTTTATAGAGTCTTTAATATTACTACTACTAGTTTAATTATTATATACCTAATTACTATTGGGAATACTATATTACTAGTAATGCTTTCTTCCTTAATACTACCTCTATTTTCTTTTATATTATATATACTTTAGATACTATTATTATCGGTATCCGAGCTGGAAGTCGAATATATTTAGTTATTATTCAAAGGTACCTATTGAATTAGAGAGCTATTACTCTAAGAAAAAATTATATAAATTTAGGACGTTTGATAATTTAAGTAAGGTAATATAAAAATATACTAATTATATATATAGTAGACCGGGCCAATTATATACCTCTAGAGTTGGAAAATATAATTCTATAATTAATAACCTATACGCTTACCTATAATATTTGATAGCGTTTATACTTATATATAGGGTAAGTAGATAATAGTAAGTAAATAATAATAAAGGGTAGTAAATAAAGATGTGCCGATTGGAGCGGGCCGAGTCGGTTGTGTAAAGCCGGTAAATACAATTCCGTAATTAATACTTAACTTATACGCTCGCTTACAATATTTAATAACGTTCGTACCTAAATACTTAATAATAAAGGGTAGTAAATAAAAATGTACCGATTGGAGCGGGCCGAGTCGGTTATATAGAGCCGGTATATTATAATTTAGGAATTATCCCTTTTAATTATAATAAATATAATTCTCTACTAAACTTCGGTAAATATATTAAAATATATAAGTATTTAATATAAAGCCTTCGCGAAAGGTTTATTAAATATTTATAAAGAATATACTTACTATGTAATTAGAATTTACTAATATAAAGCTTTCGCAAAGGGTTTACTAAGTGTTTATAAAGAGTATACTTACTATATAGTTAGATTTACTAATATAAAGCCTTCGCGAAGGATTTACTAAGTGTTTGTAAAGAGTATATTTACTACGTGACTAGATTTATTAATATAAAGCCTTCGCGAAGGGTTTACTAAGTATTTACAAAGAGTATACTTACTACGTAGTTAAATTTATTAATATAAAGCCTTTACGAAGGGTTTACTAAATATTTATAAAGAGTATACTTATTATATAGCTAGATTTGCTAATATAAAGCCTTCGCGAAGGGTTCGTTATATATATATATTATTTACTACTTCTAAGGGTAAGTTCGGTACCTATAGGTACCTACCTATTAGTTACCTACTAGGAAATTAGGAAGAGGTTGACGATCCTAAGTAAAATATTTAGGGGGACTCTAAGCCCCCCCTTTATTATAAAAGATTAGATATAATTACCTCCGATAACGATTATTATCTATTTAATTATTTTAGGTAAGTAAAGGGATTAAATTTAAAAGAATAACCTAGTACAGAATTAATTAAAGGCCTATATAGTTACATTTAATTTATATAGAATATTAAATTATTATAGAGCTATTATAATCTAAGGTATAAGTAAGTAACCTACGTAATTGGGAAGGATAGGTATAAACTACTAGTTTTATTACCCTCTTAGCGAGCAGTAGTTAGCCGCTATTTAAGGTATATTTATTACTTATAGCTATTAAAATTGTTATTTAGCGTTGGACGTTCGCGTTTCGTTTTGAATTTGTTTTTGAGTACTTATTTTCTTTTTTTAGTTTGTACTAATTTCTATACTAAACTATTAAAATTATTATTAGTCCTAAAAGAAATTCTTCTACCTTTATTTACCTATACTTAGTAGAATATACCCTACTTCTACTTTATAAGAACCGTTACTACTATAGTAATTAGTACTACTATTAAGCTTAATATAATAGTTACTTAAATATTAGAATGGTAGTACGCGATTTTTAATTAGTAGGTATAATTGGATTATTAATATAAAGTTTCTACGAAGGGTTTATTACTTCTATAAATTTACTAGGAGTAAATTCTATATACCGATAATTAATATAAAGTTTTAATAAAGGGTTGGCTACCTATTTAAAAAATATATAGGTTGGGACGTATTAATTATAGTCTTTAATATACCTCTACCTACTAAGTTTTTTAACGGGCGGTTATAGTAGGTAATATAAAACAACGTTTTTACTATCTATAGTAATATAGGGTAGTTGTTTCTTTTTTCTATTTTTCTTCCTTTTCTTGCTTTGAATTCTTATACACTTTTACATAATAAGTAGAAATATTAAAGCTTTAATTTATTACGTATTAAGGAGTAGATCTACTATACTAGTTGAATAGGACCTTAGAAATATACTAAATAAGAAAGGGGATATAAGGAGGAAATCCTAAATTAAAAATAAGTAGAAGGATAGGTATTCTTAATTAAATAATACTTTTCCTCGAGAATAAACTAAGAAGTTCCGTTCCCAAACTATAGAGTTATTATTAAATATTTTAATAATAATAAATTTAGTAACCCTCCTATAATAAAACTAATTTTTAGACCTATCTAATTAATTAGGATTAATAAAAAGAGTTTTATCCTTCTCGTTGGTCTTTAATAGTAGTTAATAAATTGTAATATTATTATTCTATCTTAATTCCTAAGGACGAAGATTATACTTAAATTTAAATTTACTCTTCGTTATATTTAAGTATAGTAGGGTGCTTTTCGTATTAGTATAGTTTTTGCTCTATTTTAGTAGAGGTACTAATATAGTCGATATATATTACTACTATTATTACCTACACTTCTAGATTTACGTACTATTCTAATAGAAATACCCTTATCCAATTAACTATTCCTTAGATTCTTTAGGCCTAATACCCTTTTCTTAACCTAATAGACGCTATATTATAAATATTAGCAATTCGCTATTTTATAATAAACGACTAATATAGTATTGCGATAGTACTAAAATTTAGAAAAAGATAAATCCTATTACTTACTATTTCTACTAAATACTAAATAATATACTTACTTCTATAATAGGGCTATATTACTATTAAAATTCTATCTAATTTTATAATACTATTGTAATAATATTATTGTATTAATATTACTTTCCGCTATTAAGTATAATTATTATATAAGTATATATATTTAACGGCTATTTAAGCCTTATATTACATTTAAATTATAATAACAATTATTAAATATATAGGTATAAGTTACCTCTACCTATAAATAATATAAATACTACCGTCGAACTCTACGAGAAAATAACCTCTAAATATAGCCGATTTTGAGCGCTTAGAACAAATATCGGTATAATACCACCGTCTACAATCTCTCGGCTATACCTTTATATATATTATAGACAAACTCCGAATTATATTGTAATAATCTAGTTTAGTCCGAAGTACCTTAGAAATAACCTATTTTACGAGCGAGGCCTTACGGGCGAGGTCCGAAATTAGTCAAAATAATACTATCTAGCGAATTCTATTATAAATATTGCGAGACAAATTATGAAGGCTATAATACCTTAAAGTTAATTGTATTGGGTCTATTAGTAAGGTATATATATTAGGGATATATATAAAAAGGTAGATTAAAGATATGTATATATAGATATTGGCTTGCTTTTCGAGTATGCGTTTATCCAGTCCTCTCGTACAACCCTAAGTACCGGGGACACATGCAGCCACGGATTGGCGATAGGTGCGACCCACAAGGGGCGTCGCCTGAGCTGGAAGCCGGCCGTTTGGACACTGGACCACTGTACGTCTGTACGGAAATGGAAAGATAGCAAACACATATTGCATCATATGGAGAAAGGGCAGGTGTTGAGGAACTGAACAAAGGATTGGTACATGTAGAGTATCTCGGAGTGGTGATTTCGGTTCTTGACATTGTTGACCTTGTTGTAGTCTTGTCATCAGTTTGGACTGTTGATGCTGACGATGACTTTCTGCCACTGCCTGCCGGACTTTTCACATTTTCGACCGTTGGCTTACTGCATAGTAGGTCTGAGCACGTTGCCGGCCGCGATAGGGACAAAGTGGGGAAGAACCCAATCTGCAGTGGGTGCCAGGGCAGTTCGAGGCCGTACCCGCGCCCGGCCCCTGTCCCTCCTCCAAAAACAGAGTTGGGTGTTCACGTGGGGCACCGCCGCCCATGAGACTGACCAGGGACTGCAAGCTTTGGTTCAGGGGATTTGGGGATGGAGAGCTAAAAGCGAGCTCGTGTAGCAGTGGTGGACCTTGCCTGGGCTGGGTGGTGTCCCCGAGACGGGAAGGCAGTTACACCATTGACCGCAGCACCATACACAAGTGGGCGTACGACATCCCGTCCTTCGAGACGACTAATTAAACACTTGTGTTGATCTCCCCGTCTTTTTTTTTCTCTCTCCTCTTTTTTTACCCATCTACCGTCTCTTTCATAGTATCCCAAGTCAACCATTGTATCAACCACATACGTCTATTGGGAACCCATACACAACAATGTCTCTCCAGGTCCCTTACCACACCAAGGCCAACGGGGCTGCTGCTGGCGGCGCAACCAAGGCCGTCATCCTGGTGAGTATTTCCAGAACCTCCTTGGCTTACGGAACACCTCCTCCACCCCGAGTCCTGTTGTAGCCATGATTGGGGTAGAGGTAGCTCCGTCTGAGACAAAGCAAGCAGAAATGTTGACATCTATAACCCAACTCTAGGTCGGCGGTGCCTCGCGCGGTACTCGCTTCAGACCCCTTTCCCTTGATGTTCCCAAGGTAAGTCTTTGAACGCTCCCCCCCACGCTATATCCAAGTCACTTTCAACCAACTAACGGCGGTCTCACCGACAACCAACTAGCCCCTCTTCGACGTTGCCGGCCACCCCATCATCTGGCACTGCCTAACCGCCATTGCCAAAGTCCCCTCGATCCACGAAGTCTACCTAATCGGCTACTACGACGAGTCCGTCTTCCGGGACTTCATCAAGGATGCCGTCCACGAATTCCCCCAGCTGACCATCAAGTACCTGAGGGAGTACCAAGCGCTGGGCACCGCCGGCGGCCTGTACCACTTCCGCGACATCATCCTCAAGGGCCGTCCGGAGCGCCTGTTCGTCCTCAACAGCGACGTGTGCTGCTCCTTTCCCTTGGGCGAGATGCTCCGCCTCTTTGAAGAAAAGGACGCCGAGGCCGTGATCCTGGGCACCCGCGTGGCGGAAGACGCCGCGACCAACTTTGGCTGCATCGTCTCGGACACGCACACGCGCCGCGTGCTGCACTACGTCGAGAAGCCCGAGAGCCACATCAGCAACCTGATCAACTGCGGCGTCTACCTCTTCGCCACGGAAGCCATCTTCCCCTCCATCCGCACGGCCATCAAGCGCCGCACCGACCGGCCCAACCGCTTGATCCGCTACCCGTCCGCCGAGAACCTCGAGTCCTCCTTCTTCGCCCAGCAGGCCGCCGACGACGACGACGAGGAATCCGAGAAGCGCTCCGAAGTCATCCGTCTCGAGCAGGACATTCTCTCCGACATGGCCGACTCGAAACAATTCTTCGTCTACGAAACCCAGGATTTCTGGCGGCAGATCAAGACGGCCGGGTCCGCCATCCCGGCCAACGCGCTGTACCTGCAGAACGCGTGGCAATCGGGCTCTTCCGAGCTGGCTCAGCCTCAGCCGAACCACATCATCGCGCCCGTCTACATCCACCCCACGGCCCGCGTCGACCCCACCGCCAAGTTGGGTCCCAACGTGAGCATCGGTCCCCGCGCCGTCGTGGGCGCTGGTGCCCGTGTCAAGGAGTCGATTGTGCTGGAGGACAGCGAGATCAAGCACGACGCTTGTGTCTTGTACTCCATCATCGGCTGGAACAGCCGCGTGGGCGCCTGGGCCCGTGTCGAGGGTACGCCGACGCCCGTGACGAGCCACACGACGAGCATCATCAAGAACGGCGTCAAGGTGCAGGCCATTACCATTTTGGGCAAGGAGTGCGCTGTTGGTGATGAGGTGCGCGTGCAGAACTGCGTGTGCTTGCCGTTCAAGGAGTTGAAGAGGGTGAGTTTATGTTCTGTGTTTCCATCAAGACTTTTATCCATGACGGCAAAACTAACAAGTTTTCACAGGATGTTGCCAACGAGGTTATCATGTAGAGTTGACGAGATAGCAGATGTCAAGAACCTGACGCGAATGGATGGATGGATGACAAGATACCACTGAAGCCGAAGCCGCTTCAAACCTAATCAAAAAGAAGACTAATGCAATAGCCGATTCCTGGCAATCTACCATCAGACTCACTGTATCGCGCTGCGGAAAAAGGCCGCGTGGCTAGATACATCACAGATAGCCCAGCTGGAGCACATTCCCACGGCCAGAGAAAAGTTCATTGACAGTACTGATAACAATTCGCGTTTCACCCTGTTTTTCTGTTGGGAATTTCGGACCCGGTAAAAACGTACAAGGTGTTGATTTGATAGCGGACAGCAACAGTAATCATACCACAGTTCATCTTCATCGTTGACCCATCAGAGACTGACCTGACCTCGAGATAATACAAGCCTAGAACACAACAGGCGATTCTAGCGACACATACGATCCTATCACCATAAATACCACCTATGACGAAACGGCCGAGATTATTCTTCATACCCTCAGGCGTGGCCGCTCTGTCGTCTGCTGACGAGACTCACGATTGGGCTATCCTCATCCTCACTGTCAAGAATTCCCGGAAACATCCTCTCAGTCTGTGACGTCTGAAGCGGCTGGAAATCGAAGGACATATCGGTGGGCGGGTATCTATTGTTGGGATCATCCATCAAGCTATCGCCGATGTGCTCGTCACCGACGGTTGCGTTCTCCATATTTTCCGGGTCCGGATCCGGTCGCAAAAAAGCGGGTGTAACAGCGAAGGAGGGTGGACCTCGCTGCGCGTCCGGAGGAGTATCCAGAAGGTGATCCTCATCGATACTTTCCAAGAAGTCGGATACAACTTGGGCATCCGGTGTGGAGGACATACGTGCGGGAGGAGGAGGCGGATGAGCGACTTTCACCCTTTTGGCCCTTGTGTTTGAGACATTGCCTCCTACCGGACCGCCGTCATTTGCGGCAAGTCTCTTGCTGCTTCTGGTTCGGGACAGTTGACTCTGTTGTGTCTGGCTCTCGCGTGCAACCTCTTGGGTTTCAGGCAGATTGGATGTCACGTCTTCGTAAATTTGCTGCACGATATTAGCCACCATTCGTGTCTTTGGACCTTTACCCACGTAGCCTTTGTTTGACTTACCAAGGGACGCTTTGGCTTCCTCTTCTGAGTGCTAGGAGGTCCTGGAGTTGGTGCCTGCTTCTGTGTCGAGGCTGGCTTTTGTGCCGTCTTTGTCACTTGTTTTGCTTTCGCATTCGGCTTCTTTGCGCTCGGCCGGGTTGCCTTCTTTTGTGAACCCTTTGCGGTGGTTTTGCCCTGTGACCCTCGGTTCTGAACTGGGGAAGCTTTGTGTCCAGCTCGAGTCTCTTTTGCTTTCGATGGCGAGTTCGCCTTTTCTGTTTCTTGAGCTCGCAGTGTTCTCTGCCGTGTGTTGATAGCTCGTAATGGTTCTTGAACCGCTTTGCGCTTCGTGTTTGCCTGTTTCTTGGGTTTTGGAGCTTCAAACTCCTGGGGTGTAGTGTCAAGTTGCACAGAGGGAGAAGACGGCTTATGGTTGTTGGTGCTTTGACTGACGGGAACAATAGGTACGCTCTCGATTTGTTGAGAATCTGGTCGAAGTGGTTCTAACCTATTCGAGGGTTAACGCGAGGATCAAAACAGTGGAAAGAGTTCGCATACTCCAGGCTCGCGATTCGGTCGTAACGGTATCCCTCTTTCTGTTGAAGCTTGAGATTTGCATCGTCGAACTCGGTACGATCAAACTTCCAGAATCCAATGGTGGGAATGTCTGGAAGTTCATTTGCGTGAAAGGCCATAGCCCAATACAGAGGCCCTGTAAGAAGCAAGTTAGTGATATTTTCGCTGCTGGTTATCAACCAATGTACTTGAACCAATATATGGTATGCATGTGGCGTATGCTGCAGCTGGGTTGGGTGCGCGATGACAGCCGTACTACTTACCGTTGAGAGAGGGAAGCCGGTTCAGGTAATCGCCCAAATTCCAGAGCTTGAAGTTGGTGTCAGATATGTGTTGCTCCCCGATGCCTGCTCTCCAAATGTTGATTCCACATTTTCCGTCAGGGGGGTATCTGAACACCAAGGTGTAGTACTCGATCAAACAGTTCTCATCCCAAGTTGTCGATCTCAAAAAGCTGATGCGGAATCTGGCCAGATTTTCGGTTTCCAGAATGGGAAATATGTCGTGAGTCTGGTTCAGGACAAGGTCAGTGATGCCGTATCTGAAGTGGGTGAGGAATGTGACTGGTCCTAACCAGGATGCCCAAGAAGCGTTTGAGGTCGTAATCAACATCCTGGTGCAAGAATACGGTGGTCGATTGTTCCCTCAGGATTTCTCCGTCAAAAGTCTGTATGCCTGATCCTGAGGTCATGATCTCTTCATACGTCTTTGACACAAGGTCACTCAGGGGTAAGACATGGAAGAAGTTCGATGGGAAAGCGTGTCTGAGAAAGGTCAGTAATTTCACGAAGCGGAAGAGTGCTTGAAGCCACGACCGAAGCCGAAGTGATTCAAAGTACCGAGCATATAGTATCTGGCTGATCTGTGAAGGGTGTCAGTTGCCGTAACATATCAAGTGGTCAAGATTTCTGGCGCAGTGGGCAAGAAAGGGGACGGCACTCACGGCAGCCACAAACACTGTCTTGCACAGCTGGATGTCACGCTTCCGCAATCCACGAGCTCCATACGTCTGGGGATTCGGCATGTCGAAATGATAGCGGAGTCGTACGATTAGGAAACGTCGGCGGTCCTCGATTGAGGGGTTTCAGAACTGGAGGGATGCGCAATCGCAGCCCGGATGGCTTCGAAAAAAAAAAAAAAAAATGCCCGGCGTGGAGGAGGGATTTGTGCGAAGATTTTCATTGTGCTCTCAGGGACGCAATTCGACTGGGAAAGTGCATATGGAAGTAGTAGGAACATTCGAAATTCAAAGTGGTGGAAGGTACCAACGGTGCACAGGAAGTGAGAGAGCAAAGACGGAAAGAGCTCTCCCTTGAACTCGATCTCGACCACGGCCTGAGCTGTGTGCAGCCATCCAATGTTCATCATGATCAATTCTAGTGTGCCACCGATGTTAATTCCATGTAAAGCCACGCATTGCAAGACCGAGTTCCGTTTGTTCAATTTGGATATTGTTTCCTGTGAATTAAGCCCACCGCGAGTGTTGTATGGCCCTGTTTGGCGCTACATTCATTCGCCAAGGTATCCAGCCTCTCATACCATATTATCCTGCAGTCCGTCATATCGATGTCGATGTCCATCTGTATGAGCAAGTTTATATGGAGAGGGAAGAATAATAATTTGAAATCCGGTCTGAGATGACTAGAGTACAAGTATATATACAGACACTTGGAACTTCTGGAAGTAGAAACACCCATGAACCGTCAACACCGCGTGACATGACAGCACTTCAATAATTCCTAAAATGGTTGTCTGGGCAAGGGAAACATAACATTTACCCCGGATTGGCATATTAGTGTAGTTCATTGGAAGTCTCGGACGGGATGATCCTCCGTTCGGATCTCATATCGCTCTGGACCGAAACCACCGTAATTCGGCATCCATCCCGGGGCGTGTCAAGAACTGACAAGTAGTAGTACAACAATCATTCGAAAAACAGAGCCATAACTCCAGATTATGGCCAAGACGTGTGGTTGCAAGAAGAATACAAGGAACGGCTCCCAGGCCTAGGGGTAGAAAGGGAGAGATTTATATCTCCCTGCTTGACGCCCGCCAAGGTGTTTGTAGAGCGACGCAACCCGGATGACCGATGGCACGGCGTTGCGCCTCCGGACATGATTCTCTGCGTATATCGAAAGTTGGTTTTTGATTGATGAGGTCTCGTGGCATTGTGGTTCTCCTATATTGATACAGCACGGTTACTGTACCAAACTTACGAGTGTTGTTCGATGTGCACATGGAAAGGCACCTGACGGCTAGCTACTCCCCAAGACCTCCTCGAGCCTCAACCTGCCCCGAACGTGACCAAGGTGTCTGCTGCGTCACCACTTGTAAGGTGCACTTGTGCGTATTTCGTGATGATCATACATATCAAGCAAACATGGATCCTGTATTGTGTCGAATGTGCGCACACCAGACTCGAGAGTTTGGGAAGTACTGTGTACGCTAGGCAGGCGCTTGGGCCACCAGGAAACCCGGTTGCCAGGATGTCGACAATCCAGCTGGCAAAGCAAGGAAGAGGCGAAGCGGCAGGTCGGCAAAAGGGCATCGCTTATATCAGTTGCAATTCTGGGCAAAAGCGATCTGTGCAACGTGCACAAGTGACAAGTTCAATCTCCATCCTTCAACTTTCAAGCCGCTGCTTTGAAAACCGCCGTAATCGAAGTGGGACAAGACAAATCCCCCCTTTTGAGCGACCTGAATATCGTGGATTTATTGCCGTTGTTGCAGAGTTGATATCACTCAGAGTATCTCTGCCTCAGCAGAATCTGGAGTACCTGGAACTCAGTGAGACAAGTTAAAGAGGGCGCCAAGACTGGTAAGCGGGATAATCGACAGCGTGAAAGGGCAGGCCGGCAAAAGGGGGACCGAAGAAACCCACATCAAGGCTGTTGATGAATCCATCCTCCTCCTCCTCCTCCTCCTCCAGAGTCCAGGACTGAAGACTCAAGGCTGAGCGGGTCATGACAATCTGTGGGTGACGGTGGAGCACTGGCATTCGGCTGCCCCTGAAAATGATGACCTGACTTGGAGTTGGGTGCACTAGTTGGACTGCGAGGGTGTCACAAGTCCAAGTTCAGGTGGTTGCTGGCAGATTGACAAAGGCATGCCAAGGTAGGTATATGTGCACGCTGTCATCCAGGGCGAGTCGATCAAGGGTGATAATCTGTATGTATTCTCGGAACTCCATCGAACAAGTCAGTCGGTCCAAGCATGACATTGATAAATAGTGCTTGGACTCAGTGACGTATCGCGATGTGTCGTGGCCTGGAATAACAACAGAACTATCGAAACATGATGGGGCTCCGCTCATGCCAGCCAGCGGCTAGGTGGTGGTGGTTCATGGGTTCATGACTGATCATGGCTGGATCGCGATGGCAGCAGGGACAGTTGCTCGTCCTAAAGTGTTGTACTCTTGCTGGAGACGAGAGCATGGAAGCGGGACATTTAAGGATTCACTCGGCCAACCTCGTGTCTCGCATGTCAGAGCGATCCATCAAGGGTTGGCAGTGCTGTGAGTGGTGGTGGTGCATCCTTTGCCTGCCGGGTGAACCGAGTGACCAATGAAAGCAAGCAAAGAATTGCAGGAAGTTCACAAATTTATTCATAGGTACCTCGGCACCCTGGTCAGCAAAAGGGAAGCAGCTGTCACCAGATGGCATGCAAGACCTGACATGCAGCATTGAATGTTCTTGTACTGCATCACATCAGCAAAGACCGGCCCAGAATTGCCCTGGAGGAGGCCTGAAGTGATAAGTGAAATGATGATTGCAATCAGCTTACATGTATTCGAGTAGGGAGGTAGAAAGGCTTCGGAGGTAGGAAGTAGATGCACGGGGAGTAGAGGCAGGTACGCCGGGGTTATACATGGAAGTACATATCTCCCGCCGTACTCTACACCTACAGGGGCAGTCACCTGCACCGAAGGCCAATATGCAGATGGAAGGAGGGAGCAAGTCATGCCGGTTCCTACCTACATACCTAAGGTACCTAGGTAGTGTAGAGGTAGTGTGCAGTGCACAAGAAAAAGAGGACAACGACTGAGCAGAAAGTGGAGGCCCGGACACTTGTTTTCCGACTCCTGCCCTTTTCTGTCAACAGCATGGCGATCGGGTAGGTAGTATCGTGTGCAGCTGTGGACTTGTGAGCGTTCCTTTTGTCACGACAGCCCTGCTCGTCAGACTCAGTTTCATCGCTTGGGTGCGCTGGATGCAGTACGCAGTATGTTGAGGTACTTGGGTAATCTTCAATGCCCGACATGTAGGACTCTTTTCCGCACTCTCCTACGGCCTGCGTATGTGCATGAATTTTTTTTTTTTTTTTTTTTTAATTCAAAACATGTTCAATTCGTCTTGGTATCGTCTCGTACATATCAAGACTCCCGTCGGATTCGGAACTACATTGTATTGCATCTCCGTGTCTGTGTGAAGACTGCTGTGAAATTTGTGTATGTATAACTGAAGTATATATATATGGCAGGGGTGAGAGCCCTCCGTTCCATCTTCAGCCTTTTTCTTTTTCCAGCAGTCCCACGCTACTGCCCCTGTCCAGGTATACCTCCTACGGAACACCCCCTTCAGTCCGACTCCGCCCTAGGATATCGCTGGAAATCGGTGGTAAGAGGTATCTGACTGACATCTCGATCGCACCTGGACCCGTTGTTGTCACCTGCCTCCCAGCTAGGTTTTGAAAATGTACCGCCCGCTCACCACCGAAGAATGGTACTTACCCCCATTCCTCTCAAAGCCACCGAACGGCCGGAATCCAACGATCCCACCTGGCAGATTCGACATAAATCGGCCGGGCCATAACCCAGTTCAGACTCCCGCCTCCACTGCCCGTGCCTCTGCTGTCATCCCCGTCTCCCCGTCCTCCAGCCAGTCCACCAGGCAGACCGGGAGCCTAGTAGTACAGGAAGTCCAAGTACCTGGCTAGTCTAGGTCGCCCAACTAGTGTAAAAGAACAACCTACTTCCGTCCAACAACTTGAACACCCGACTCCCACATTCAGGTTGTTGTTCGCCTTCCGCCCCTGCCGCCGCCGCTCCACGCTCCGCCCCCCCTCCCATTCCCCAGTCTTCCATCCCGTCCGCTGCCTCTGACAACCACAAAAAAACTGGCTTGGTCATTCCGCCGACCCCTTCCTTCCCTTTGCCAGGGACTCGAACACATTCAAAACTTGCAAACATCCAGTCCAGCCCACGCCATTTCTCCCCTTGCCCTTCTTTCTTTAACTCGACAGGGCTACGCTGGGCAATCATTTACTTCGACCTGACCCGACACAGACACGCGCGAACAGACCCTTTTCTGTCAACGTCAGCAACGTCAACGCCAACCCTGCCTCTCCGTCGGTCACGGCACGCCATGCTTTCGTGGCAATTAGCACACTAAAATCCCGTTTGCTTGCCTGCCATCGCGTAAAGGGGATTTTGCTACCGACAACACGCGTGTGGCGACCACCCACACAGCCGCGACTTGGAACGCGTTGAAAGCACCACGACCAGCATCACCAATACAGTCCGAATCAGGCATTCACCTTGTTTGAACAGGAATCCTTCGTTGTGCCCCCCCAGGGTCGTCAACCTCTTTCTTAACCTCAGCCTATTCAGCCCACTCCGGACTTTGCCAATTTTTTTTATACCTCTACCGGCCGAGATCCAACTTTTCCGTTCGTCGTTCGATCGACTCCTTTTAACCACGAACGTTGGGGCGACGTCGACAATCGATGCCTTTCGAATTTGATGGTCCACGACCGACAACACTTCAATCTGCAAACATGAGTTCTCCTACACCAACTCAAAAGACCATCGCGGATCGCCCACCACGATCGAAGCAGCGGGTTTCGATGACGTGGGCCGAAGAAGATGACCCTTCCTCGAAAACTCGCACTCTCACGCTTTCCGAGCAATACGTAGAGACGAAGACGGTCACGACCACGACGACTACTCAGCGAAGATTTTCTCCCATTCAAATCCGAGAACCACAAATGCTCGACCCCAAAGAATACCCCCTCGCTGCACAGCCGACGCCCATGTTCCTGAAGAATTTCTCGTCCACGTATACTGTTCCTCAAGGATCTCCAAACAATGGTCAAATATGGTCTCCAGTTGGCGGCTTCGGTGTCGATGGAAACTCCTCTCAACATCGGGTAGAGAATATCGACCACGTCGAGGAGCCAACAGTCGAGAGTGGTGGGTCTCTTACCCCTTCTTTGATTCAGCGACGTCCGCAACCCAAACGACTTCCGAGATCTAGCAGTCGGTTCGATTCTCCCAACAACAGCCCTTTGCCGAGATCTATGGCCAGACTAGGTGTGCTTACTTCCGATACCGAGCTTCGTCGCGCACTGGCAAAGGGGCCACGCCTTCAACGCTCCCCCCGGACGGATACAGATTATTTGGCAACACCTGATGAGGCCGAAAGAGATAGCGGTGATTTTGACCATGATGCCCCAGCGCTTCAGCTCGTGAACACGACGGAAGCTGAGACAAGCCAGTCAACCGCTTATGATGACGCAGAGAGCCAGGCTGGCAGCGAGACTCAGACCGTCTTCAGCGCGGTTGCTACGCCCCCCGTTACGGATGTCGACTTTCAACCCACTGCCGATTACGATGAGCCTCTTCAACAAACGGTTAGGGGGCTGCACGCGAGCCACGCCATTAGTGCAGTAACTGCACAAGACGCCAGTTTGCCTAGTCCGCGCCTATCGCCTACGCTTGCTGCGGCTCAGCTACAGCTAGGACCTTCGGATGACGAAGGTGCTGATGACGAGGTCACAGCCTCTACTAATGCTTTTGGCCGTAGTGGCCCGAGTCGGTGGCTAGATGAGACACAAAGAACGGGTGATGCGGACGCCGAGATGGTTGATGATTCGCTTGTGCTATCACCAGGTCGTTGTGATTCTACCATTTCCCCGCCTCAGCTCGACGGAGCCTATCACCATACCCTGATGAACCCCGACATGATGATCGACAGCTTTGATGCTATGCCGACCCAAATGAAGTCTTGGATGATTTACCAACTTTTGCGTCGGTGCCCCCGAAAGACTCTTCAAGCGGTTGCTGATGTTGTCAACCCAGCCTTGAAGTGTGATTTCTTTCGACGTCTTCCTACCGAACTCAGTCTCCATATTCTCTCTTATCTGGATCATCGCGATCTTTGCCGGGCAGCACAAGTATCAAAACAGTGGCGTAATATCGTCGATAGCAATGAGACAGGTTGGAAGGAACTGTTCGACCGAGATGGCTTTCAACTTGCTCCTGGTGAGCTTCAAAAGGCCATCGCTCAAGGGTGGGGTTGGCAGGATCCCGTTGGCGCGTTGGAAGGCGAGGTCGACCTGAGCCAGCATTCCAAACTGACATCAAGCGAGTCGGAACTGTTCAAGTCTGCAGTCAGGTCTGAGAAATCAGATAAGGCCGACTCCAGCCCCACTCCCAGGACAAGATCTTCGAAGCGCAAGCGTCATGCAGGCCACACGCACACTGAAAGATCCAAGCGTCATGTCAGCTTTCAGGACTTCAGAGAAAGGTTTCACCAGACACACAGGTCGGAGGGACCCATGTCAGCCGCTAGTGCCGCAGCTTTGGCCGTCACTGATCCCCAGATTGGGCTTCCAAGCCTACGTCGGCTTCACCTTTACAAGTCACTGTACAGGAGACACTACATGATTCGCCAGAACTGGACCAGCGGGAAGGTCAAGCCCAGTCACGTTGCCTTTGCGGCGCATCCTCGCCATGTCATAACCTGCCTGCAGTTCGACGAGGACAAAATCATCACCGGTAGTGACGACACGCTGATTCATGTCTACGACACTAAAACCGGTAAGCTGCGCACGAAACTCGAGGGCCATGAAGGCGGAGTCTGGGCTCTTCAATACGTTGGGAACACCCTGGTTTCGGGCAGTACCGATCGGTCTGTCCGTGTCTGGGATATCCAAAAGGGTATCTGTACTCAAACATTCTATGGGCACACGTCCACCGTCCGTTGTCTGCAAATCCTCATGCCGACGGAGACCGGGGAAGTTAAGAACGGCGAGCCGGTCATGATGCCCGAGAAGCCCTTGATCATTACCGGGTCTAGGGATAGCCAGCTGCGCGTCTGGCGCCTTCCGGAGCCGGGTTCTCGCCGGTACATTATGAACGGGCCTGCCGCTAATGAAGAAAACTGCCCCTATTTTGTCCGTATTCTTTCCGGACACGCCCACTCTGTCAGGTCCATTTCGGCTCACGGGGATACTCTCGTCTCGGGCAGCTACGACAGCACCGTGCGTGTGTGGCGCATCAGCACGGGCCAGCAGCTCCATGTTCTGTCCGGCCACAATCAAAAGGTTTACTCGGTCGTCTTGGACCACAAGCGGAATCGGTGCATTTCTGGCTCGATGGATAGCTTCGTCAAGATCTGGGATCTCGACACTGGTGCATGCTTGTACACCTTGGAAGGGCACAGCTTGTTAGTTGGACTTCTCGACTTGCGTGACGAAAAGTTGGTCTCAGCTGCGGCGGATAGCACGCTGCGCATCTGGGACCCCGAGAACGGAAAATGTAAGCACACTTTAATGGCTCACACCGGGGCGATCACGTGTTTCCAACATGATGGCCGCAAAGTCATTTCTGGAAGCGAGAAAACCGTCAAAATGTGGGATGTTCAAACGGGCGAGTGCATGCAGGATCTCTTGACAGACCTCAGCGGGGTGTGGCAAGTAAAGTTTGACGAAAGGCGGTGCGTTGCGGCGGTGCAGCGTGGCAATTTGACTTACGTCGAGGTATGTGCCAATCTCCTTAGCAGCGGCATAACGCCGGACGCGCACATGAGCTGACTCGAAGGTTTTTAGATTCTTGATTTCGGGGCTGTCCGAGACGGAGCTCCGCCCGAGGAACTCGGCAAACGTAAGCTCCTCAATGAGGCAGAAGTCCAACAACTTTTGCTTGCAGAAGGCGAATAATTCGGACAGAAGAACTACGCATCAACAACAACGTCAGCGGTCATGAAAGCATGGACTTGAACTTGGCTTTCATACAGTCAATCTGTCAGCGAAATGCGGCACCCTCAAAATACAAACCCAATCAACAGTCCACTGGAAAGAAGGGCGTATCAGGGTGGAAAGGTCGGCGCGCGCAAGAGTAACTTCTTCAGAAGCTGGACAGCCACTGCTCGTCTTAGGACGCTATTTCAAAGCCCAGGCTAGCCCGGATCTGGGTCTCTCTCCACGTTACCGGATTTTTTTTATATTTTTTTTTCTTATTTTCTCAAAAAGTCACGATCATTTTCGATGACTTGCTAGGTGTGTATGGGGTATGAACGGAAACCACTCAAGGGCAAATGGGAGAAACAAAGCGAACGGAGTCAGGGAACACACGTTTTTGCGCGGAATATCGCACATCAATCATCAGCATTTCAAGGTGTTGGGAGCCCGGTCATTCTCAAATGTTTTTCCATGGAACGTTTTCTCTCTTCATAATTTTCTTTGTACTTTGTTCTTCTCTTGTTCTCCGGCGTTAGCATGTCAATCTCTTGTTTTACATACTAGTCTCATCGATGGCATTCGATTGATATTTACCTACATCGATTGCGTCTTTCGCCTTTCAGTTTTGCCATTCCAGTTCATTTGAATGAAAACAAGGAGGAAAATTCAATCAAGACCTGGGAGCGCAGGGTATAGTTGCCCATTCGTACATGAGCGTCACCTTAAATCCGTTCAAAGCTTCCGTTCGCGGTCTACACAGTCGCTTTTAATAGTAGCCCCTTCATCTCAAAATGTGGATTGGGGTGGCGTGGCGGTTCATCATTATCACGTGAACTCACATGAGATGGAGGAAGAGCGAGGGCAGGTGAAAATACAGTCGTCTTAAAAGTTATAAGCGATCTATGATGGCGATCACTGATGTGGTGGTTCATAGTAATGATGGCGTCGTTGCGATGTTTCTTGTTTCAGTTATCGTTATCTCACTCAATTTGCACAGGCGACAGGGTTACATAGCAACTTCTATGATTTTTGAAGATAACCTGTCCATGCTCGTGATTACTTGTCGAGGGTGCCTAACTCCGATGAGCCTAAACAGCGAACAACAGCCGGGAAGAGACACTGAACCCCTGGAAAGAAAACACATGATAAGGGCCACGAGCCAACACATGCAAACCCATCGAGACGTGCACATGCGACTGAAGTTGAAGTTGAACGAGCTGCTAATTCCCATTCTACATTATCAATATTGTGTTTCTGTCTCACTATCTAGCTACATACTGTGTGAGTGGTGAAGTCGAGCCAGTCGACTTTCTGTATGCATGTATAGACCATCAGTCCTCGTCATCATGACTTCTCGAAAACACCATGCCACATTACTCATGTGAGTACCCACTTATGTACCTAGAGACCGAGCATTTCGTTCCATGCCGAGCATACCAGAAATTCGATCAGAAAAAGTAAAGCAGAAGGTTGAAATCGGGAGTGTCCTTAGTGCAGTCCAGTAGGAAAGCACGACCGACGTCGAGTGGCTCGTACCCAACCTAATGCAGTTATTTTCGCTCCCAGTGGATCCATAGGTATGATGCAAAGGGAAGGACCAGCAGGACGAGCAGAAGCAACACGGTTGCCAAAAACAACGAAGAGTGCATGCATCAAAGTCGGTGGTGCGTCGGTATCGATGCAGTGGCTACGCAGTGGCTTGTCCATTCGATTTCAAACAACTGAACCTAACGGCTGCATCGGCCAACTTGAACTTCCGTGCATACTGCATAGGACTCGCTGCATAGAGGTAGCGTATATGCAACGAAGTGGAAGGTATTCGAATCACGTTTTCTTCATGCCCAGATTGCCCTGTTTGGACATCTCATCTCAACCTAGGTTAAGACCGAGGTTAAGGCCAAGGTCAAGCCCAAGGTCAACGTCAAGCCCAAGCCCAAGGTCAGCGTCAAGGCCAAGGTCTATATCCAGGAGGGTCTCCCCCTCCTTTTCGTTTTCCTTCTGCTGATTTTCCTTCCCCGAGTTCGAATCTGGGTCCAAATTTGATTCAGAGTTGGTGTTGGGGTCAGAGTTGGTATTAGGGTTGAGAGTCGGTGTTGGGGTACGAGTCATCCCCAGTTCCCCAGTTCCAAGGATTGCCCCACCCACTGCCCATGCCCCAGCTGTGATCTACAGATGAAGGAGCATAGGTGAGTGAAACTGTTGATGTTGGGGGGTCACTAGTAATGGGTAGAAGAGCGGTGGTGGATATCCAGGTGGTGATGAAGCTGGTCTCTGTGGAGTGAGAGGATGAGCAAGATGTTGAATCAGATTTGGAAGTGGAAGTGGAAGTGGAAGTGGTTGAGTTTGTCGAGCAGCGGGTGGTGATGGTTGACCATTTTGAGTTTTGCCAGGTTGTTGTTGTTGTAGGGGAGATTATCACGGCCGTGGAGGTGCTGATGGTGGTAGAAGCACAAGGGGTTGTGGTTGGGGATGTACTGGTGGTGGTGGTGCAAGGCGTTGGCTCATTCTCACTGTGGATATGAGTTGAGGTGGTCGTAGTCCAGGTGGAGGATGAACTTGAAGTTGAAGTCGAATATGGAAGTGACTCGCTTTGCACCTCCATAGGAACCGAGATAGTCGTGTTCGGCTGCCAGTTCGGTCTTGGATCAGGGTGATAAGATGGATGAGGATGAGGGTCGAAATGAGGCCATTGAGGCTTGGGCCAAGTAGGCGGGCCGTTGTGTTCAGTCCAGGGATCCGAAGGTCTCGTAGATATTATTGCTGGTTTTTCCCACGATGTTGACATTGACGTGGACGTTGACCAGGAGGATAAGGTAGACACAGAAGATGGTGTAGGTCTCCAGCGGTTGTCACCACCGCCAGACATGGTAACGGTAACCGTCACCAAACCCAGTCCATCCCCGCCAACACTAACATTGGGCTTGGGATGAGACGCCCAGTCCGAATGTCTCCACCCATCGTCTGGTTGGGGCCAACCATTACCGTTGTGTGGGTGGCTGAAGACAGGTGCTGGCCGAGTGACACTTACCACCAAAACTGGGATCATCGTCGACGCGGGGGCTGATACTAAAGCAGCGGGCTCAGTAACAGTTACTGTTTGAATCAGCGGGCCCCTATCCGGTCCCCAAGCTGGATCTTCGTCGTTATGGTTAGGGAGTCCATGATCCCACCCAACCCCAGCCCCGGCGTCGGGTCCCCAGCTGGGTTGCGGTTGCTGTTGAGGATGAGGACGAGTAGTAACCGTAACAGTTTGAATCGTCTGGATCTCAGCCGGCTGAGACCATACCGCAAAAGGCGGTACAAGAAGTCCAGCTTCGGTGACAGTAACCGTCACCACTCCCGTCTGTGAAGATGAGGGCGAGGGGAAGGACAAAGTTGAGGATGTAATGGTAACTGCCTCTATTGATGAAGCAATAACTGTTACTGTCGAGGCTGAATCCCCGCATGGCGATGGCGGTAGTTTCGGTGGGTAAAAGTTGCCGTTCTGAGGAGGCTGGTGGGGGATACTGTGGACTTGGACGGGTAGAGCCCACGCCAGGAGGGCAAGAGAGAGAAGCGAAGGGGACATCATTATGGGTAGAAACAAAACTCAAGACACCAGGTGTTGAGCTGATGATGATTTGTCTGGTTCATAATCCGATGTGATGATGAGGGGTGGATGGTGTGGGATTTATATGACTTGTCATTGACGACTTGGGACATCTTTTCTTCTTGGGCAGACCATCGATACATTGTTAAGGGAGCTTCACTGAAAAAATGATAATGCTATTTTTCCCTATCCAAAGAATCAGTAGTAGCACGCAGGGTCACTTGAGTTATGCCCTTGATAACGAGGAGGGATTCTTCAACTGTTCACGATTTCTTCAACGTGAAGAAACCGACACTGAAGATGGACACTACTTCAGTTAGATTCTTTGGCAGATGGAAGCCACTTAATCAGTATGCAATATAATATATTGACAATTCCAAAGTAAGGGTGAGTAATCTTCAGAGCGCAGAAGCTGATATTGCTGATGATATGTTCGAGTGTCTTTCCAGAGTTGAAGGGAAAGTCAAAGTTGGAAGTTGTCTCAGCAGTTAGGTTGTCGTTAACATCCCTGTTCCACCAAGCCCCACAAGCACCGGGGAAGTCCCCACAACAAGTGCCAGGGAACATTTCATTGACGTGCGTGGGCGTCCCTTGCAGGGGCAGCAGGGCTGAAATTAGGTGGGTGATTGCGGCAGCAGCGCGACAGCCGCCCGCTGTGGGACAAGCAAATTCCATTCATTTGACGAGTGGCCCCTGGCCGCCGGGCGGCGGGCCGGGGGTAGTGCTAGCTGTGTCCCGTTGTCGGGTTGTTCGGCGGGGGTCGAGCCCGCCACTGGTGCCCTGCCAGGAGCATCCAACTTTCCGGTTTCCCGTCCTGACTGCCAGTGCCACCACCCAATTCCCGTCCGGCAACCTAAGCAACGTCGCCTTTCCTGGAGTCGCCGATAACCTCTACCGTAGGGGTACACGATACCGCTCGACACCGAGGACAAAACTCACGTCAGGAGAAACCCGATGCTATACACCCTCTTCAAGTCGATTCGCAGGCGGTGACTAGTGTCCCTCAACATGGCAAGTAGGACGAGGGCCGGTTCCCTTGGGTCGATCGAGTCCAAGCATGGCTTGATCGGGTCCGTTTCGAGGTGGTGGACGGTACGTGATGGCTTCATTGTTATGGCAAGGTTTGGAGCACATGCTAACCAAGACACTTTTGTATGTACAGAGATCATATACCTCGGACTGGGTTGCTTTCTCCCTCCTCCTCGTCGGATACATCTACATCGCGGCTTTCGTCGAGCCTTTCCACCGATTATTCACCATCAATGATATTCGGATTTCGTTTCCTCATGCTGAGGTGGAGCGGGTGCCTCTCGGTATGTTTTTGCCCTGCTTCGTCCCTTTCCAGTTTTTCATCCTTCCCCTTCCCTCACCCCTCCCTCCCAACTTTTGCCATGCTCCCCCTCCAGCTCTCCCTTCCGCTGCCAGTTAAACCATCCATACTAACTTCACGTCCAACCACAAGCCCACCTCTTCGGCTACGTCCTCTTCCTCCCTCTAGCCCTCCTCACCCTAACCAACTACCTCCTCTCCTCCCCGCGGCACATGCACCACCTCACCACTTTAGGTTTCCTCACCTCCATAATCCTCACCACCTTCCTCACGGACCTCATCAAAAACATGGTCGGCCGCCCTCGTCCCGACCTGATTGATCGATGCCAACCCGATCCCTCCACCCCTCCAAACAAACTAGTCAGTGTCGAGGTATGCACGCAAACAGACCACCATACCCTGCACGACGGCTGGCGCAGTTTTCCCAGTGGGCACAGTAGTTTTGCCTTTTCTGGGTTGGGGTACCTGGCGCTTTTTTGGTGTGGGCAGTTCAAAGTATTTGCGAGCAGTTCGTCGTCGGCTCCTGGAATCATGGAGGGCATGGAAAAAGTGCTGGTCCGTCGGGATCTACTCAAGGCGTTACTTTGCCTCAGTCCGTTGCTGGGGGCGTTGATGATTGCTATCAGCAGGTGCATGGATTACCGACATGATGTGGAAGATGTCTGTGTGGGCGCGGTCATGGGGTGGGTGATTACGTATTGGAGTTATCGGCGGTACTGGCCGAGGTTGAGCAGTGTGAGGAGTGAGGAGCCTTATTCGGGCATGACGGGGGAGCGGGACGGGGAGGGGGGTCAGGGTAGTGGGAGGTATGGGAGGGTGAGGGATGAGGAGGAGGGGATCATCGGAGGAGGGTTTCAGCGAAATGTAGGAACGTTTGATTTGACTGCCCCGGTGGAGTTGGGACCTTTGGAGAGCCCTCGATGAGTGGATGAAGGCTAACTTGGTTGGTTTCCGTAGATATCGTGATTTGATACTGTAATGTATCTTGCTTGCGCCAGATGTGCGTGTAACACTTGAAACTTTCGCCTTCTTCACGTATGGCAACTTTCGAGCACGGAAGACGTCAAAGAGCATATAGCTGGGAGCTTGGGACCAACGTTCGTATGTCCATTTCATCATTTGGCGTACCATGGTCATTCCTTGTATTAGTACAGAAAGCGCTCTCTAGACTAAACGCAGGCCGGCTTTCCGCTCTGTTCCACATCCAGAACTATGCGTGAGACTCATCCCTCTTACTTGTCTTCCGTGTTGTCGTCCTTTGCCAAGTCGTGTTCCTTCAATAGCGCCGTGATCTCGTCCGCGCTCCATAGCCTGTGGTAGATCTTGCCGTCCTTGGTCTGGCCAACCGTCGCAAACTCGACTGTTACAGAAACATTAGTATGATTTCATCCATGACCACAGTATCGCCAACACTCACTCTTCTCCGGGCTCAGCTTGGTCGAGTCCATGGTCTTGCTCAACACCTTGACGGCCATGGCGCACGCCTCCTTGAGCGTGCAGTCCTCCTTGTAATCCTGCTTCAGCAAGCTCTGGGCGCTCGCATTGTTGGCGCCCGCACTGGTCGCCTTCCAGCCGCCGTAGTTGCCCGAGGGGTTGCTGAGGTAGAGCTGGAACTGGCGCTGGGGATCCCAGCCGGCGTAGATGAAGGAAACACCAAAGGGACGGAGACCACCGTGTTGTGTGTAGCCTTGCTTGAGATCGCAGAGACGGCGCACTAGCTGCTCGCAGGGGATGTCCTCGTTGTAGGTCAAAAGATAGCGTTGGGCGGCTTGTCGGGCGTAGTTGATGAGGATGTTGGCATCGGCTGTCATGCCGGCGACGGCGCAGATCATGTTGCTGGAGGGCAGCGACAAGGTTAGCGACTGTATGATATGAAGTGAGAAACGGATGCGCCTACTCGTTGAGAATGTAGAGCTTCTCGGCCGATGTGTCTTGCTCGAGGAGCTTGGAGGTGACCTTGCGCTCAGCAGCTAGGACGATGCCATCCTTGGCGAGGATACCGATGGCGGTACCGGCATGGGAAATAGCTTCAAGAGCATATTCGACCTGGTACAGACGACCTTCGGGGGAGAAGATGGTTGTCTGTGATAGAGAAAGGCGTGTCAGTCTATGTGCGAACACCCCCAAAGCTTCAAACAAGCTGCCATCACCACACCACCACTGCTACCCCCCCTTCTCCGCCCACTACTTGTCGATAGGTAAGGTAACCAGGCGGCGGCGGCGGGCTGACGGGTCACTGCCCACTTACTCGGGAATCGTATCTTCTCGCCATGGTTTAATTCGATATGGCGATAACTTGTTGGGAATTGTCAAGTTCTTGCTGGCCTGTCGTTCGCAAGCGCCAAGTGCTTGTGTTTTGCGTCGTCGTGGTGATGTTGTTTAGGCTGGTTTGGTTTGTATTCCTTCAACAAACTGGAAGCGGGATGGAGGGCGGAAGGCGGAAGGCTTGACGCTGAGGTGCTGCAGCAGCGCAGTGGACTTAGTTCCTTCAACAGTGCTGTCAGGTCGCCCTGGAGCTCCAGGCAAGCAAGCATCCAACGCGTCACCTAGGTCAGCCAGGTACCTAACCTAAGGTACCTCCTTGACACGGAAGCGGGAAGGTCCAGATTACCTTAGGTTGCCGCTCGCCAGCTGCCAACTGCCTGCCGGGGTCTCTGGATAAGGTACCTCTTTTGGACTCCCGTCTGACGTCTTATCCAATGTCCACTCAGAGCCTCAGCGCCCGAAATCACCCCGCTTTCCCGCTCCAGCAGGGTTCCATGGAGAGAGTCCCGCTGTTAAGCTTACAGTACGTAGCTCGACTGGCTGATTAACAATTATCGCTGGAGGGAAGCGGACAATCGGTACAAGTGGAAGAGATCTGGTCGCCGCCTCCACCTCAGCAAACTCCTCTCCTTCCAACCTCCACAATTCCGTCACTCAGTCGCGACACGGCTGCTTCTTTCTCTCTTCCATTCCGTTTCAGCGACCTCTTCCCCCGGACATTCGACAATCCGACTTGACTACCACACCACTCAGTCTTGTCGCCCAACTCTCTCGTGCTGTGCTGTCGGCTAACAACACCCATACTCTGAATCGCCGACGCGTTGTTCCTTTCTCGACATCCAGTGTGTTCCCGGTCACGCGAGGATCCCCGACGATCCCTCCGCATTTCTACACTACAGTACTTGTCAACCTTCTAACGGTCCCGCGTGGAGCTTGGGCCCCTCTCTCTGACTGAAGGAAGAAGGACTGACACCAACATTCTGACTGCGACGACCAACACCATCCAACAGTGTCCATCCATCCAACTGCCGAAGAAGGAGAAGAAGCAGAAGCAGAAGCAGAAGCAGCAACAAGGCGACCAACAAGCAAAACAGCAGGCATCAACACTTTGCCTTGCGCAAACCAGGAGGGTCATAATTTGAGGATTGCTAGGTCTAGCTGCTGCAAGAATCTCGCCTGCCAGCGACACATAGCTTCAGGATCATTTTCGTTCTTTTGTTGTTGTTGTTGAGACAGCCCTCCTCTGGGTAGTCACTGTCGCCATCCATCGTTGCTAGCTCTACCTACTTTCACACGCGTAAAATATCTTTCTCTCGCTGTCTAATGCCCGCATGAGGATCCGCTCTCCACACGCATGTCTTGAGCCATCTGCAGTAGACCGCGCGCGCGTCAGACAAAGTGGAAAGCACTCCCTCCCAATTGTATCCGAACAAGGCTGGAAAGTTCGCTGTCCAACTGAGCCCGTACCTACTACATACCCCAAAATTACCCGACTTGACCATTGTCGAGAACCGCCATCATGTCTGGTAAGCTACTGCGCAGTCACCATGTTTCGTTTTCGTCTCGCGATAGCATCTACCAACCAAGCTAGCGCCAGCGCCAGCGCCAGCTACCAACTCCCCATGCCATTTTCAGATACCGAGCCGTTCAGCCCTTCGTGACTAAAAGCTAACCACAAAACACCTGATGCTAGAACCCGAGCCGCGCCGATCGGTTAGAGCCACCAAGGGTCAACACAAGGCTCTGGAACAGCTCGACCAAATCGACATCCCCAAGAAGCGCGGAAAGAAGGCCGCCAAGAAGGCAGTCCCCGAGCCAGAAGAGCCCGAGGAAGAAATCATCCGATGTGTCTGCGGCGCCACCGAACAAGATGAGGATTCCGGCGAACCCTGGATTGCCTGCGACATGTGCGGTGCCTGGCAGCACAACATTTGCATGGGCATGAGCCAGTATAGCGAAGATCTACCTAAGGAGTATTTTTGCGAGCTCTGCAAGCCCGAGAACCACCAGGAACTGCTCAATGGCATGAAGAACGGCGAGAGGCCCTGGGAGGCCAGGCGCAAAGCCTTCGAGGAGGAAAAGGCAGAGAAGCGGAGAAGAGGCAACAAGAAGAAGTCCAAGAGGGTGAGCGACCACAAGGAAGAAAGCGCCCAGGTCTCCCAGAAGCCAAAGCCATCTCCGGTACCAGAGCCCAAGAAGGATGCCAAGACCGCCGCTGGACAGAAGCGCAAGACGACAGAGCCGGTGCCAGAGAAGGAGCCCAAGGTACGTCACGTTTGTTCTCCCTCTTTTTCTCTTCTTCATGATGCTGACTTGGCCTTCCGTACAGCAAAAGGTCCGAAAGGTCACAGAAACCCAAGCTCCATCTCTCCCGTCATACAAGGCCCCAGATGACATCGCTGGAAAGATCAGTGAGCTACCCGAGCTCCGGCAAGGCGCCGCCAAGCTCCTTTCTAAATCTCTTGTGCACTCTATTGGAGTTGCCGAGAAGAAGGGCGTGTCGATTCCTTCCGAAGGAGTCTCAGCTACCGCCGAGCGTTTAGCTATTCAGATTGAGCGGGCTGTCCACGACTCGCACCAACCCACTGCCTATAGCGGCCAGATGCGGACACTAAGTTACAACCTCAAGACCAACCAAGACCTTACTACCGGCCTGCTTGGCGGTACCCTTACTCCTACCATGTTGGCTTCCATGACAACAGAGGAGCTGGCAACAAAGGAGCTGCAGAAAGAGACCGCCGAGATGAAGGCCAGGGCAGAGAAGCAGTCCATTATGATTACCGAGGATGTCCCTAGGATACGAAAGACGCACAAGGGCGAAGAAGTTATTGGGGACGAAAGTTTCAACCTTTCGACTGATGTTTCCTCCGCCCCCGTGCGTCGGCCGCCCCAGGATACAGCTGAGCCCCCGAAGAAACGCGTTAAGGAAGAGAGACCGGAGAGGGCTGCTCAGGGGACGGCTTCGAAGCGATCTTCGAGGGATCTGACTGTGGACACGCAGAAGTCGCCTAGCACAGGGAACTTTGATATCAACAAGGTCTTTTCAAGTGTTAAGTCGCCTACTCAGTCTCACCACAGACGTCCATCCGCCATGTCTACATCAACAGGACCTGGGGTTGATGCTGATGTGGATCGCCTTTTGGATGACGGCACCCAGTCTCCGCCTTACTCGCCCAAGGAAGAGATTCTCGACCCCGACGTGGTGTGGAAGGGAAATCTGGTCATGAATACCATTGCAGACTTCCAAGTGACGGCCAAGCATATTGGAGGCGCCAAACTCAAGGAGTCAATCGGCTTGGAATGGGACAAGTTGATGCCCAAGACTCTTACTGTCTGCGGACGGATTGACGAACAACAGGCTATTGTCTACCTCTGTAGTTTGAGGTATAGTCTTCCCACTGATGTGGTAGTAGTGAACTTGCAGCCCACGTCGGCGGCCTCGAAGCCGCAGTTCCAACGCCTGGTTGACTACTTTGTGTCCAAGAAGCGATACGGAGTCATAGGAGACAGGGGGGTAGCGAACGTCCGCGACACCTACCTCGTTCCCGTGCTTCCCGGCACAGGTCAATACCCAGAGTTTATGCTCAACCTGGCGGACAACCACATTCCCGAGACGAGGACAGAGCCAATGTTGCTCGCCGTATTTGTCTACCGTAACGATCCCGATACTATTATGCGGCTACATGGGACTAATGACTATAACCAAGTAGTGGCGAACCAGTCCACAAAGGTCCACACCAGCTTCGCCAATACACCAGCGCCATCATCGCCAGCGCTGGCGAACCTGCCTCCGGGCCATCGACCTTCGCTCTCGACGCCCGCTTTCTCACCAACATCTCCACAGGGCACATTCCCCAATTACCCAACTCCTAGGCAAAGCAGCACCCCTTCCCAAGGGCCACCGCAGCAGCAACCGCAGCCAACACCACCTGCCCAGCATTCAGTGAGCCAGATGCAGCATCCCGCCGTGGATCAAGTGCAAAAACAAGGCGAGGCCATTGCTAGAGAAGTACTGGGCGCTCTCATCACCAGCCCGACGGTTGCCTTTTTGTTGCCTCAGGCCCACAAGATGTCCCGGAAGGAATGGGAAGTGATCAAGAAAATCTACGAGCGAGACCCCAAGGCGCGCGATGACCTCCCTTACCTTAGCAATGTTTTGGAGAGGGAAAGTACAAATGCGCAGGCCAAGGCTGCTCAAGCTCAGCAGCAATCCCAGCAGCATCCGGTCCATCAACAGCACCAGAATCAACAACAACAGATGCATCACCAGCCTCACCACCAACATCATCCGCAGCAGCAGCAGCATCTGCCGCAGCATCCGCCCCAACATCAACCACACCATCAGGCTCATTTCCAGCCTCAGCCTCAGCATCAACAGCAACACCAAGCTCATCACTCACCCCATCATCAGCCTCACCCTCCTCCACCGCAGCATCATCAACAACAGCAGCAGCAGCATCAACACCCACCAAAACATCAAGCTCAGCACACTCCTCAGCATCAACCGCAGCATCAGGCCCCTGCTCAACAACCGCAAGCGGCCTACCCGCCTCAGCCGGCCTCTCATCATCCTCAACCACCTCAACATCAGCAATATCAACCACCGCAACCACAGCACGCGCAGCCTCAGCAAGCTCATCCACAGCACCACCAACAACACTTCACCCCGCCGGTGCAAACCACTCCTATTCCTCCGCCGCCCATCCCACCGGTAACTTCTGGCTCGGGTGGCCCCATTAAGCAAACGCCCATTCCGCCTCCGCCGATTCCTCCCCAGGCTGCCACAGCAGCAACTGGTCCTCCTTCCGCCTAGAGGGGCGACGGACAGCGGACAAACCACCCGGACTCAGCAGCAGCGGTCAGGAATAGTAGTAGTAGCAATAGTACGAGGCCTGCAGCAGCGACAAACCAAAGTGACAAGAAACCACCGCCGAGCACACCGCGAAGGGAGGAGGGGGAAAGGGGTTCAATTTTAGGAACTGGAACAGGATCAGGAGCGTCAAGATCCAAAGTGGCAACGACGACATCGGCCTCAACAAAAAAGCCGGCGCTGCCACCACTTGATACCGATCTTGATCATCATCTCGACCGTCGTCCTTACTTCCCCCCTCCTCATCATCCTCAGACGACAAACCCTTCGCCGCGGAGTCCGTTGGTTGCCGCTAGTCCGGTAGTTGATCATCGAAGAAGAAGAAGTAGTACTGCAGCCAGCAGTGCAGCCGGTAGCATTATAGGTGGTTTCGGTGGTGGTGGTGGTGGGAGTAGCATAGCAGGCGGAAGCAGACATCAATCTCCCTCGGCCAACTCGGTTGCGTCATCTATTCGATCATCCGGCTTGGGCTCAGCATCAACCGGTGCGAACCAAGCGACACCGGCCAGTAGACCGACGCCGAGGAGAAGGAGGTTGTTGTGTTTGCAGCCGGTGGAGAAGCAGACGAAGAAGAAGAAGAATCAGGCAAAGGACATGATGGAGGGGTGGGATGTTGAGTCTGATTAGAAGCCGCGCGGCTAGTGGAATCGAGGTGAGTTGGTTTCTTGAGACTTCGAGAGGTGGAAGTTCGTCTTAGTCTGTTGTAAGGAAAGGAGGATAGGTATTGAAGGGTTGCCTGTGTGACGGGAAGTAAGAAAATGTTACCTGGTGGAGGTATGTTTACCTGTTGGAAGCAGTTGGCGAAGGAGAAAGGAGGAAGAAAGGGAAAAAGGAACATCAAAAGGAAAGTTCAGGTTCAAGTACTTTTGGAAGAGAATGAAAATATTGTGGCTCTTGTTTTGGAGGGGCGTATTTTAGGTTATTGACGGCTGCTACTATGGTAGGGAGGGGGAGGAGTTAATCAGGCATCAGAGCATGATGTGCCCGTTTTTGGGTCCCCATTGTTTTCAAGTTAGTCACTTTCTCCCTCGATATTTATTGCTGGTCACAAATTGTTCTTGTAGTAACTCTGGCTGTCTAAGTAGAGTTGTGCTCATTCACAGAGTATCTTGTTTGGTCTGCGTAATGTTGACTTTGAAAAACATGGAGGAAATGATCAATGTCGGACTTCACATTGGTTTCTTTCTACTCATGTTTAGGTAATTGATTGCAAACTGTTCATGTCAAAGCTATGATAACTTGTGGCGTCAGTTCGAGATAGAAAATTGAGAGTTAGTCTAGCGATTTGCTTGTGTCGGATCACGAAGGGAATACTTTGTGCTCTTGTGATTTGCGAGTTGTTTTATTGTTGGATGAGATGTTCCCGCCTGAGGTGCCCTTCTGAACAGTGAAGTCATTTCTTCCACTAAACGAACTGAGGCATAAGTTTCCATGATCTTGAACTTTTTTCATATCACCAGGATCATGAATTTCTAGTATCTGCCGTCTCATGGCTTTTAAATGGCCATATGCTCTTCTTTCGGGGTATATCCACAACAGCAACAAGTATAAAAACAAAACACGCCATGCTCAACTTTTCCAGAACCCAAACCCAGCCCAAACATCCACATCCTGCCCTCCCAAGACTAAGCAAACTCAGCATCCAAAACCCCCCACCCCATCCCCTCCCGCTCCCAATACCTCTTCTCCTCCTCCTCCGCCCCCTCCCCATCAACACCCACTCTCCTATCCCCCACCGTCGTCCCTGTCCTCGCACCCACCGGTACTGACCCATAACCCCCTTCCCCACCCCCCTCCCCTCCACCTGCCCCTGCCCCAGTCCCAGCAACATCAACATCAACATCAACAGCCGGAATCTCCACACTCCCCAACCCCTCCAACACCCGTCTTGCCTTCTCCGCCACCGCCCGATTCGCAGCCGTCTCTGCCCTTGTCTGATCCAATCGCTCCTGCATCAACTGAATCAGTTGCTCACGAGCCTGATGCGGGCGATACTCGTTGAGCACGTGGTGGAAGTTTAGAAACAAAGTGCGTAGGTCGGCGGCTTTGGCGGAGCCGGCGGCCGGGTCGAGAGACATGATTCCTAGGAGCTCGAGGAAGTTGAGTAGGAGGGACTTGGAGAGGCGTTTGAGGTGGAGGTGGAGGGTGTCGTGGGTTTGGGTTGAGGGGGCACCGCTGGGGGCACCACTGGGGGCTGAAGTGGAAGTGGAAGTGGTAGGAGGGAGAGGGAGTTGGGAGGTGGGTTGTTGGGAGGGGAAGGCGGAGGTGGGTTGGGTGTCGTCGGTTGTTGTTGGTTGGGTTGTTGATTGGCTGTCGGTGATGGTGGTCGTTTGGGTGTCGGATGTAGAAGTGGTGGTTGAGCCCGGAAGGGGAGGGCCGAGACGTTCGATGCCAGCTGATTCGAGGGGTTGGAGGGATTCTTCTAGCTGTAGGGGAGTTAGTTACCATGTATGTAATTGGAGAGAAGTGGGAATAGGCAAGACGTACAGACTGAGGTTCGCCGTATAGTCGCCATGTTCCATCTTTGGGCTCGGCTGGTGGTTGGAGGTATATGAGGTCTGAATCGGCTGGGAGATCTGGAACGCGGACAACGTCTTCGACGGGAATGCCGTGCTGGGAGGCATATTGCTGTTTGATTTCGGCGTAGGCTTGAAGATTGGACGGGGTGAAGGCCTTCCAGAAGAGAGGGGGGTCGGGGAAGAAGGAGGCGAGAGCCGAGTTGTCGTCCTCGATGTCGGCCATGATGGGTCGCAATGAAGACCGAGTGGTGTTTGGCGCAAGGTCGCGAAGGCGGTACGCGGTGTTTCTTTAGTAATGCGCCCGGTCTTTTTATGAGGTCGGTGTGTTGTCCTGGCGTTTTGGTAACATACAAAGATCTGGTGTCTGTATACGATTGAGATGAGTTGCGACTGCGATACGAAAGCAGTTGTTAGGTTGCGTTGGAAGCGTGTTTGGGACAATCAATTGACTTGCAAGTGACGTTGCCGGGAAGACGAATGGTCGCAGGCAGCAGACGCGGCAAAGTCGCGGCAATCGATAAGAGCTCTCCACACTTGGAGCTCCCCTTGGCTCCATACAGCTTGAGGTACCTTGTACCCTTGCTTGTCTTAAAAGCTTAGGGTAACTCCACAAGAAACATTGACGTCGCAGCCTCAACCGCATCGAGTCGCGATTCGCTCATCAGTTTCACGACAGCAGTCTGACGACTTCACATTCCTAGCTCGAGTCCAAACATTGAACGACTGAACCTCTACCGGCAACTTAATACCACACGCCTTGATAGGCAGTCTCGGGGCCATTTACATTTCAGATCTTGAAACACTCACCACTGATCTCACCTCACCCTCACCTTTCCGAATCACTTTGCGCTGCTCTCAGACTGCCATTTTCGTCTCACCCACGACTACATAATCAATGGCCGACGTACGCGCCCTCTTACGCCAGCAGCGTGCCGCGCGCAGAATTGAACACCCACACGCTGCCTACACCGACGCCGGCAAGCTCGTCTGCGTCCTCTGTCGGGAACACATCAAGACCGAAGCTCTTTGGGATGGCCACATCCGCAACACCGCTCATCGTCAACGTTTACAAGCACTCCAACAGCAGCAACAGCAACAGACTGAAGCGCAAGATGAATCAACTGATCAATCTCACAAACGCAAATTTGACTTTCAAGATGACGACGAAGCCACCACCCCCGTTTCTACAGACGAGACCGACCGCGCATCCAAGCGCACCCGGCCCAACACTCTATCCCCCGAACCAGGACCGGCACCGCCAACCTCCAACCCAGCCGAGGTCACCAAGCCACCAACCCTGACCCGGCAGCAGTCATTCACGCCAACAGCCGGCATCGAACTCGCTATCCCTTCGCGGCCAGCAACGCCAGCAGATGCCACCACAACGCCCAAATCAGCCGGAGGACCACTACGCCCCTTTTCACAATTATCCGATCAACAAAAATCGCAGCCACCAACTTCTCAATCAACTTTCACTCCCACCTCTGCCCCAACCCCAACCTCAACCTCAGCAGACGCCCCACAAGCACCACTAGCACCAGCAGTTGACGACGACCTCTGGGCCTCCTTCGAAGCCGATCTCCTCGCTACCCCCAGCACTAAACCTCCCGCAGCCGCCGCCCTAATAGGGGGAGAGGCCGTAATCTCAGCTGCACCTGTCTCAGCAGCACAAGCAGCAGCCGCCAAGTCCCACGACGAAGAGCAATCCCTCCGCCGAGCGGCCAAGGACATGGAGATTGAAGACGAGCGCGAAGAGGCCACGAGGGCGTTGGAGACGGAATTTGAGGTCATGGAGGAGTTGGAGGCTAGGGCGAGGAGGTTGAGGGAGAGGAGGGAGGCGTTGAGGGCTGGAAGGAAGTTGGGTGGTGCTGGGCAAGGTGCGGAGACGGGGGCGGGGGTGGGACAAGGGGAAGAGATGATAGATACGCCGATGGGAGGAGGGGGCAAGGATGATGTTGGTGAGGGTGTGGGAAAGACGACGGGTGCTGCTGCTGCTGCTGTTTTGGCGGCGTTGGGGAAGGAGAATGTTGCGGGGACGACAAAGGGGAAGGTGGTGGAGGAGGACGAGGAGGACGAGGAGGACGAAGATGACGAGGATGGTGAGGATGATTGGGATGGGTTCCGGTTCCGCGCGTAAAAATCCTTTAGTTGTCGGCAATGGTAATGAGGGAAGCCCGGGTGGACATCGTTGTTCCCGATTATCGGTCGGCTGTTCTGCCACTTGCTACGGTAATACCACCTAGGTAGGCACGAACCTTCCCGTGGCTGTTCTCATGGGTAGGTTTGGGCTTTTGAGATCCGCATCGATTACGAACGAAACGAATAAACCTCCGCGGCTGAGACGTGTGGGACTGTGAACCAACATCGAGATGTCAGACTAGAGCGTAAACACATTTGGGTTTCCAACGACCAGTTCGAAGACGGGATGGATGAACACAATTTCACAGAAGGCCAGTCATCAACAAATGCCTCTGTTTACCTGAACTGAAACTGTCATCCGGCTTCTTCCCAGACTGACAAACACTTGTTTGTCCACTTCAAATCTTCAAAAAACCCAACGGCGAAACCTTGCATGATGGAGAACTGAAATATCGCTGGTAGCAAACTGTTTCGAGCTCCTTTGAGATGGCAGCACTTCTTGCCCACAACGGTACCACCTCAAGCACAAAGGAACTGAGATGAGATGAGATGACACACTATCATATCTCCAACCGTGGAGATCCAGTCATGGAGGGTCATCAAGCAAACGCACTTCGTTTGCTCACTCAAACACTCAGTCCCCCAGGCGGGCATTGAATCGATGGACGCAAGAGGGTATATAAGAACCTCTATTTTACCCTTCCACCCACAAACCTTATCCGTCATCACCATCACATCAACCACTTTCCACACTTTTCAACTACGTCAACAATCCAAACTCCCTCTCCAAAGAACCACATCTCAACCACAACTCCTCACTTCTCAAGCCCCCCAAAAAAAGAAAATGTCCGACCAAACTCCCACCACCACCATTGCCTGCGAGCAAACCAAGGAGACCAAGGAGACCACCGTCTCCCCCGCTGGAACCACAGCCATCACTACCACGACTGTCATCGAGGAGACCACCACCTCTGCCACCGCCGCTACCACTAAGCCTGCTCAGCCTGTCGCTGCCGCTGCCACTGAGTCTGCCGCTGCCACTGAGTCTGCCGCTGAGTCTGCCACTGAGTCTGCCAGTGTCCCTGCCAGTGTCCCTGCCACTGTGGCTGCCGCTGTGATTGAAAAGCAGGGGGAGAAGGAGACTAAGGTCAAGGAGGCTAAGGAGGCAAAGAAGGCTGAGGAGGCTGAGGAGGTAAAGGAGGGTAGCAAGGAGGCTAAGGAGGCAAAGAAGGCTGAGGAGGTAAAGGAGGCTAGCAAGGAGGAGAAGAAGTAAAGGATAAGAAAGATGGAGGAGAAATGAGGTGGAAGGAAGTTGGCCCACGATCACTGCAGTGTCTTTGACTAGTGGAGGAGTGCAGTGCAAGTCACTGAGACATTTGCATTTGGTCGCCTGGGAGAGGAAATTCTTTTTGGAGGAATGGATGAATGACAGGGACAAGTTAACTCTAAGGATGGAAGGAGCGGAAGTTCTTGGTATTCACATGAGGGCTGGGTCAGCTCAGCTATAGATGAGTTAGGGATGTCGGTCAGTCAGTCGAGTGGTTTAAGTTGTTACCTACTTATCTACAATATCAAGACTCCAACTGAACTTGTGAGGGCGCTGAGATATAACGGGAGGCACAATATACCTGCGGACTGAATGATCAAGAATCATTAAAGACATCGCTGTGATTGTTGTTTTAACTGGTGACTATTTGAACTGATGATATCCGTACTCAAACAGAACCTTGCGCTGTGATATGTCCAGCATATGATCAAACGCAGCTAACTGACTAACAGCATATCAACAAAAAGACAAAAAGACGCCAAACCGAAACCAAGCAACAAGACCTCAACCATTCAGATTGTGACTCACAGTTATCCAACGCCTTTGGCCATACTCACTCACACACTCCTCCGTTATCCATCCACGTTCATTGAAACCAAACAAACCATCCCCATTTCCAATCACACACCCCTAAACCCTCCCCCGACTAACCCCCTCCCAAAACCTTCTCAACCTCCAAACCCTCCCTACCCCGCTCTCCTCCTCCTCCTTCCTCACCTTACCCTCCCTCTCCTTGACTCTACCCATCCACACCTCGCCAATCCACCCCCTCAACCCATCCTTCACCCTCTCCCTCTCTACCGCTCTCTTCTTGGCTACCAGCGCCGGCGCAACCACCACTTTCTTTCTGGTCCCGCAAGGAACGCACTCAGCCGGCAACACACAACGCTCCACCAGCTGCTCAGCCGAGGGACGGGCGGCGAGACGGCGGGCGAGGTGGATGGAGGCTAGCTTACGGGCGAGCTTACGGGACATCAGAGCGGTGTTGGTGAGGAAGATGGAGCGCCGGATCAGGTCAGCGAGGGAAGGGCGGCTAGGGGAGGTGAGGGATAGAGGGAGGAGGAGGCGGGCACGGCGGAGACGGAGGGTGTGTAAGGTGGGGGAGGTGGAGAGGGTGCGGAGGTGGTGAGAGGTCTGGGGGTTTGTTTGTTAGTACCATGTTCTTTGCTTCGTAGTCATGAAAAGGCAGAAAAGAGACGGAGTTGGACGGCATAAAGATTTGACGGTTCTTCTCTGAGTGAAGGTGCAAGAAAGGTGTAGTATCATAGTCAAAGTGGCTGGATAACGTGGCGAAGGATGTGATGTGATTGGCAAGTGTACATGGTGTGTAGTCAGGGCAAAATGTGGTGTCGCTAGAATGATTTACGGTACGGTGACGAGGAAGAAAAGAAGAGTTCAAGTCACAAAGAATAAAAACAGGAGAAGAGGACAGACGTATCGATTGTACCTAAGAAAAGTGAAACTCACTTTAGATGTTGAGAACAAATCGCAGACGTCTAGATGGCTCAAAATCTCGTACAATACTTCGTTTGGTAGTTCCGTCAGTTGCACGTGATGTCCAGTTTTCTCAAAATTCGTGTCGGACTCTTTCCGGTGCTCACTGAATCTCACGATAGCACGAGTGTCGGGACTGATATCAGTAAGGATATTGTTCATCTCTCCTGTTGCCATGCCATCCCACTCCCTTGAAGATCCTTCAGACCTCTCCATCACAGGAAGTGGAGTGCTTCCCGGAGAGAGAAGTGTCATTTGACTTGTCTGGCTGGCAAAATGCACCCTGGTACTTTCCTCGAGTTGCTCCTCATCCCTCCCTTCTTCAACGATGGGCCAGGACCAGATCTGCCGCTGGCCGGCCCCTGACTGGAGCGGCAATGGCGCCATAGGCAAGGGCTTTCTTGCTCAATCCGGCGACGTGCGTCTGATGTTTTCGTGATCAGCGAGTCTGACGGACCGACCAGTCGTGCTAGCCTAGTCTGGCCTCGAGTTATTATCCCGAGTTCGTCTGGTGTCCACTCTGATTTACCTCACTTAACATGCAAATAGGAACTTTTGGTAGCAGGGCTGTAGAGAGAAAGCGAGACAAATGATTCCAGGAGCCCAGAACCGCGTCAATGTCGAATCAAGTGCGTGTTTTTGCTCGGATACGTCTCCTCTCGCGTTCGTTATTCTTGCCGCGGCTGCCAATCGCGGGTCGCTGGGTAGTTTTCCGACGGAGAAGCGGAGAGCGGTGACGTCTGGTATGAATCCGTGAGTCCGCGGTGCGGCTAATCAAGAAGGCGTTAGAAGACGATACAGCTAGGCTGATGTGGTCTGCTAGATTGGCCTTCGGATGTGCTCCTGGCCGGGCTGGTGGCTGGGACTCGTCGACCGAGAAGATAAAGAAGACAAGGAGGATTCTTGGCCTGATGGAGTACAGTAGCTTGCAGAAATCACCGAGGTATCACTGCACGATATCTTGTTGGGGGCTGTTCATGTGAGCAGGACTCAGGTCTCGATCGAGTCAAGCCGGCGGTCGCAATGACGAGATGTTACATGACAGGAGGACCGAAGCGTGCCAAGTGAACAGAACGGGGAGATGGATGGACCAGGAGGCCGAAAAACGGCACCGTACTTTGATGATGATGGAATGTGTTTGAGGTATTGTTTGGATTAAGGTGGAAGTGGTCGCGTATAGGACGGTAATCGAGATGTTCTTTGGCACGGTGAGATTGTAAATTGACGAGGGTTGCTGAAATCACGGTATCATGTCCGACATGATTGATGAGTGTGTCTCCAGTTTGGAGGGTGAGTGATCAAGGTGATGAATCAAGATGAGCCAAGTGATATCAGGCCGCGCGCGACAACGTCACCACTGCACTTTGTTCTCTCGGATGGAGTCCAAGCCGAGACGCGGAATGGTGGAGCAGGTCTGCAGGCCGCTGATTTGGACCAGACAAGGCGGGAGTTGAAGAGTCGAAGCAATTAGAAAGTTCAAACGAAGCGAGCAATGGGGGAGTGGTGAGGCTCGACAAAATTGAATGAACTGCAGTGAATTGACAAAGTGGTGGAAGTGACCGATGAAGGGTCGATTCGATGGTCGATGGGAAGGAATGAGGTCGGGCAGAAGAGCAACAGGGCAGGTGCGGGAAGCATGACATACTGTACCCTGGATGATGATTGGCTCACTGTGAACGGGGGAGGAAGCAGTCTGCGGCAGTGCGGACATTGCACACTGCACAGACCTCAACAGAGTCTGTGCATCGGTTTCACCAATGGCCGCTTGCCAGGCCGCGTTGTACTGGGAAAGCGCGACGGTCTCCTCCCCCCTCCCCTTCACCGTCTGCCGCCGTTTCCTCTTCCGCGCGGCAATGAACCACTACTTAGCGAGTGTAGGCTCAGTCGAGGACAGGGTCTTTCTGCTCTTTCCTTTCCATTTCAGTCGTGAGACAGGACTCGGAAGGAGCCGCCTCTGACTACCCAGATCATCATTTTTGTGTGTGCCCAGGCTGCAGTGGCCTCGAACTGGCACTTCCGTCCCTTGACCGGAACATCATCCAAATCCAATTCACCTCCTCATCCCGTCTTGATCACCACCACCACCACCAGACATGGGCCACTTTGTCAAATTGAACGTCAAATTCTGTTGAGCATATCCCACGTCGCCCAACACATCATCACCATCATCATCAACTCACCAATACCACCACCGCCCTTTTACTTTTCCACTCTCTCCATTCTGCATACCACCTCTTACCGAGTCACAACCTGCTCAATTAGGCCACTGATGAGCGATCCATGTTATGCTTGTTCTGGCTAATGGCGCGGGCCTCGTCAAATCCACGATGAACCCATCTCCTGTGCTCCAGTCTCGCTGAATGGCACGTCTTGGACGGTTAAGCGCGCTGCGAATCACAACCCCCAATTCCAGGACCCCCGACCCTGGCTTAGTGTACTGTACACTAGAAACAACTTCAACGTACGGCTATCTCGGATGTGACGTTGGACATGGGGCCTTGCCGCATCTGAACAAGAGTCCCCTGTCGCTCATTGGCTTGCTGCCACCGTGTAAGTCGACAAGGCGTCCAATGCCCTCCTTTTCTACGCCCCCCTCTCTTGCCCGTCTTGTCTCTGTCCTTCTCTAGCCTTCTTGAAAGTTTGGCCGGGAAAGGAGGTCGGTGTGAGGAGCTCTCTAGCTGCTCCAGCCTGATCCAAGGCCACTCAGTTTCAAACCGTTTCGGCCGTGCAAAAACATTGGTTCATCCCGTCCCGCGCAGGGATCCCGGTGGCTTACAGGAGGCCTGGAGGCCGCTAAAGGCAGGCAAGGGTACAGGCCTCAGGGGAGAGATCTGGGGGCCGAGCCAACAGTGGGCAAGGGGAAAGCAACAGGGGAACAGAGAACGACAGCCTCACCTGCCGTTACTCGTCAGGGTGGTTTGAGTGTCAAAGGCGTCCAGTGGGCTTCCCTTGTCGGTCACTGTGTGTCAAGTAGACAGACATCTCTCAAACGACGGCGGACTGTGCCGAATCTCGATATGTGAACTGACGGCTAACAGCAACCATGAGCAGCTAGGTCCCCGATCCGGCCAGAGAATCAGGTGCAACCATCAAGATGGAGCCCCGGATTTCGGTTAGAGACTCCAGTTTCTCGCGAAGCTGTTCACCGGTCTCGCTTTCACTTGACGCTCGCTAAACGATTGGAGCAAGACGCTCTACCGTCTGAGCTTGAGCCTTGTGCAAGAAACACCGGACCATGATTATCGTCTTACCGAGCAGGCTACCCAAGACTATCAGCCGAGAAGAAGCTGGCCAAGCCGGCCAAAGCTGCTCATACTTCGCTGTTACTTCTCAACCTCTGCCTCTGGGTAGTCCCCGAAATGTCATCGAACGCCCGTCGGGTTTGCTCCCTCGTGGACCCCACCAGCCGTCCGTTCTCTAGCTCGGTCGCATACTCTAGCAAGCTCATTCTTGGACGCGTTCATGACGTGTCGTGGGGCTGGCCTTCTGTGATGCGGCCATTGACTTTCTCATCACTATCACGGCTCCCAATCGCCCTTCTCGTACACACATCGACTCGAAAACTCACGAGCCTCCGCCGATGAGGGCAGAGCGTACTCGCCTCTCGGGCAAGTACACTATCCCACCACACTGTAGCCCAATCCGCATACGAGTGGCAAATTGGCATCAACAGTTTCTTTTCCTGCACATTTGCAATCACCGGACTCGGAGTCCTGCAACTCTCAGTGGTGGAGGAGCCACACATCCCCCCGATACTCCGAAAAAGTCGGTTGCCCTTTCCTCTCCTCAGCCGTTAGCTACAGGGATGATAATGTTCTCCTCCCCCCCCTACCCCGGCTTACTTGATGTAAGAACCATGCACCCGCCATAGTCTGGGCCAGCCAGCCTGCCAGCACATCGTCCAATTCCTTGCGATCCGAGCTCTTTTGTGGATGTTTGTGGAAAGTGGTTGGCGTTGGAAATATGAAGATGAGCCATTTCCCTGCAGGACTAATGATGCAGTCAAAGCATACGCGCGAGCGTCTGCAGAGACGGAGAAGTTTGGGGAGGAGAAGGTCTTCGAACATCGACTGCAACGCGGCACCCGAGACTCGGCTCGTAAGTGGTTTTTTACTGCGTACTCAAAGGTCGAAGCGATGACGGCACGGCCACCGTATTATCAGACACGGGCCCGTTGTGTGACCGTTTCAAGTGGAGTCAAGACGAATTGTGACGGGCGCCCAGGCCTTGGAATAGTCAAGGGCAAATCCGTGAGCAAATGGCCCAAGACTGGTCGTCAGTTCGGCGACCCTCTCTGTCCACTCCCGTCTTACCCTCAAGGCAGGGCCGACCAATGAGACGACTCAGCTGGCTCCGTTGAGGCTGTTCCTAGACACCTCCCTCCGTTACCCGTCGCTCCCGAAAAGTGATCCGTCAAATCCCTGTTCTCAACTGTGACTCGATCGCTTCAGGCCGCTTCACGTCGAGCTAACCTCGTTGCTGCGGTATAATGTAGCCTGTACCTTGCACAAGCTAATCCGTACATTCTTTAGTGTACTTCCCATCTTGGCATCTTACAACGTCCAGCTCCATCGCATCAACGCTATATGGGACGGTATGAGCAGCCATCACCACCGTTTGGGCCATCACAACTATCGCCTTACACATTCCTACATTGCACTGCTCCGTCCTCTTCCTGAAAGAAAAGACTGGCAGCCTTCTGAACGCTTTTCGTTGGTGTAACGGCATCAACCCCTGCTGGATGCATCAAATAGCCGAGAACATCTCGATCAGTTTCGAATATCTTTCTTCCACCAACGGCGCGCAGCCGGCAACTGCTGCTCATATTCCTACTTGACGCCGCTCAGCTACCGTCCCAAACTTTGCATTCACACTCCGATGGCTTGGAGGCTCCCTTCATCCAGAGCGGTGTACGGGATCTGACGACAACAATTATCTGACTTTGCGCGGCTAGAACTTGACCTGTCTCGTATACGGATGCATATTATGGGGGAACGGGCCGCTCCTGATCTCCCGGCCATGACGACCAGTCCTGGATCAGGACTAGACAAGACAAAAAAGGGTATTTTGCTAGAGAAGACTACACACTCCGTGCAAAATTTGTTGAGATACAGGGCAAGATCAACGCCTGGTTGCCTCACCACGGCCTTGTTTACCCTACAACTCCACTTTCTCCCTTGGCCCGTTGGCCCAGCCTGATAACGCGGAAGCTTGACCACAGCGTCGCTTCTGTCCGGTCACCCTTGTCTCATTTTCGGCTTGTCCCTGTTCCCCAGGATGTCCAGATGAATCCTACCCCCCCTTCAAACCCCGAGGAGCTTGAATATGAAATGATGATGATTGACTGCCTATCTTGGAAGAGGAAATTTTGGGGATTCCCCTTTGAGATGGAACTTGGATTGGTTGCCAAGGCCAAAAAGAGTCAAGGCCAGGCTTGCGCGGAACGTATTCGGTCCTCTTGTGTCACATAGTCGGCAAAGGCCAAGGTCGGAGCCACACGGTATGTTCATGTTCCCCATTTGGCCCATCTATTCAACCCAGACTTGACGCGAAGCAGGATAGTCAAGCAGACCATACCCGGAATAAGGGTCCGGATATTGCGTCCTGTATACTGCGACTGTAGCAACCTCGCAAGCCCGCAGCAGTTCATGATCATCCCGCTTGTATCACCCCACATGAAGCATGATGAAGTGTAAGTCACAGCCCCCATCAGGATGGAGCTGATGCCTCGGTTCCTCTCAGCAACGTCTCATTCCACTATGGGTCCCTACCAGGGCAGAAGGAGGTAGCCCCCCTCTTACTTTCGGCACCAGGGGACTTCGCCCCATAATCTCTGCGCGTTTGTCCTTCGTGACCCTTGTGTTTGCTGTTTTTTTTTTTTTTTTTTTTTTTTTTTTTTTTTTTTTTTTTTCGCTCTCCTTGGTCTCGACCCACTCAACCCTGCTGTGTGCTGCGGATCCCTTGATTCAACAGTTCGTCCGTTCGTCCCGGTTTTCAGTATTACCTTTATTGGAAGGACTGATCTAGAACCCAAGTGGCTTTTCCGTGAAGCAGGCCTTTGCCGGCTTTGAACCCCAGACGTGGCTCATCACAATGTTTGTGAGCACTGAGAGACTTGAACCTCGCTAGACACGATTGCTATCCTCTAGGCTTCATATGGATATCAAACACACCGGCGCAATATAGCTCGATAATGGATGGGGAAAATCCCTGGGGTGGGCTTCAAGCCATCACTAGTCAACGCTTGCCACGTCGCCATCTGTTTCTTGCAGTCACTCGTTGATGGTATAGACTGATATGACAGAATCCAGAAGGTGTGACAGCCCGCGGAGTTGATATGTGTGAACTGTAAGCTCAAAGTTGACCGTCCCCACCGGGATAACGGCGAGAGTTCATGTGAGAGAACGTTCCTGCGAGCGTGCGCTGTTAGAGTGTCCCTTACTCCCCGTCTACTCCTATCAACACTCGAAGCGTGGCTGCAGCCAGGGCCGCAACGCTCTAATGCCGCTAATTCAGGGTTTTGATGGTAGGCCATGGGTGTCGTGAGTTCCAACGTCCTTTGAAAATGATTTGTGCTTATCAGGCGGAACTAACTGCCTTCCAGATGACCCAAAGCTTCCCGAGCTGTAAAACAGTCTGTGCCATCAACTCCCGCGATCTAGCACGTCTTGTGTTGACCATTGGTTGGCAGTCCTGGCGAAGCAAGGCCCCATACTTCGACCCCGAGTACAGTGACCTACCCGTCCTGTGGCCCCCTAGGCTCCCAACCATTGGTCATTACGCAACGCAGAAGTATGTGGTTATTCATTGATCCGGGAAGTTGACAGAAGCTCAATAGAGCTGGTCCAACTGATCACGCTTATGGTGGCGTTTCTGCGTGAGCGACTTGAGAAGTGGCAGAACACAACCAAGTGGTTAGGATCGACCTGCTCTGGACCAGCGACCTTTGTTCGATTTCACCGCATTCGAGGCTCAAGGTTCAGAGGACCGGCTTCTACTCTGGTTCAAGCCGATTCAGAGATGTTTGAAGTCGTACTGTCACTATGGCCAGTTTTTGCGATTGGGCCATTTTGTTGACCAGTTTGACCGTCATCCATTCACATATACGACACAAACCTAGAAGACCTTCCACATCTGCACCCTTTCCCTTGTTTTCCTGCGGATCCTGTGGCCTTACCCCTTAGACCTACTTTAGGTCCAAACCCTGGTCTTAGCCTCCGGAGACCGGCCACCTGTACCGGCCGCGGCCATAAATGATGGCCCTGAAACCCACGCTAGCCGGATATCCTTCTGCTATGTGGGCCGATACAGAATTGAGTGTCCTAGTGCTGGTTCCATTAGCAGACAAGATCCTCACGGGTCTATCTGCGTGTTTCTCCTTGATGGGCAACCTGGCCCAGCCAAGTCCCGTACTGAAAGTGCCTAGCAAAAATCGGTGGGGTGCACACGCAGAGAGAGGAAGGAGACAACAACAATGGCGAAAAATGACTAGGGTATGTGCACTCAGTTGATGCCGTCTAAATCAATCTCACCGTTCAGATACTTCTTCCCACTGCCCAACACTCAGGCACCATCCCGAGTGGGTCGTAATAACATGACCATAGCAACAGGGGTCCGCGTGTATGCAAGGTCCACGAGGAATGGAGAGAACAAGGGAACATGTACGAAGTACACGCATACATCCATCCATACATGGTACATACATATGTGAGAACCATGTGGGAGAGTGCCACTAGAGCCAATGAGGACTGACTGTATCGAAGATGGAAGGAACAGCGAAAGCGCTAAACCTTTATAGGCTGTCTGGTTTTAACGGAGCGTGGCCACTTGCTCACTATTTCAAAGAGGACGAGAAGCAATGGAGAGCTCAGGCTTGTCGTCACGATATACGATCTTTACAGCATCTGTTCAGCTCATTATCAGTCCGCCTCTCATGACTTGGGAAAGAAAGGAAAGAAGGGCCTTCTTGATGGTGGCCACTCCAAAGTAGGAACCATCGCTGATCTTGGGCTAAAAAGAAACATGGCTTACCCCGGCTCATCTGTAGGACACTCAGATGTTTCAAGAGCCTGGTGGGGAAGAGGCGTTCTGGGGGGGATCATGATAAATGAGCCATGGTCGACGTGGCTCCTATGACGGCCATTCTCCCGGAAGACCTGCGGGACATGGGGGGGAACGAGGCTAAATTATCGGCATGTCGTTGAGCAGGCCTGGCATATCTACACACATGGTACGTGCCCAATCTACTCCAGCCATTACATACTGTGTACTGCACACTGATATACACAATCCGCTGCCCCGGCTCGCGCAAGCAGCTTCCTGCAATGTATGATTGACAACGTGATTTAGCACGGGTTGTTCGGTTGAGCCAAAGAGAAAAGTTCTTTGGCCTTACCCACCCAGTATACCCACCTCAAGAGGACCCCAGATGGGGTAACTGGTAAAGGGTCCTGATCTAGGGAAGAACTGGCAACAGGTACCTACTACCCACCGGATATTTGACCAGTGGAGAGAGGGTCGCCATCACAACCTCACTACATGCTGTATCTGCGATGGTTTATCATCACTGGCGAGGGCCGGAAAGAAGCCAAAACAAAACGAAAACGCCTCTCCACACAGTTCGTCACATCACGCATATGGACGTTACCTACCAGCCCTCAATGTGTGGCTTTTGAAGCCATTCGCGTGGTTGTGTTGACGGGCTCATAGCACTAGCATGGTGGTAGGTGGTCTCCACCCCCCTGTCCTGGACCATGGACCTACTGCAACGGCCGGGATCCTCTTTTTTTTTTCCCTTTCTCTTCGTTGGAAGACCAGGGGAAGGAAACGACACGACACGATACAGCATCTAGGGACCAGGGATGATGATGAACAACATGTCTGTGATGAGTAACAAGATATAAATATGGCCTCGGTATCCTCGACTGTCGAGTTTTGATCCAAGGATAATCGCAGCCATAAAAACAAGCATATCAACAATAGTCATCACCTCAATTCCCCATCTCCATCATCCGGCATATCCTGCTCAATCTCGGCAGAACAGATTGGCATTGTCACATCGCCGCAACCAAGCAAAGCACAACACCGCTTGGACCGAGACAGTCTGATCATACTTCTTTCCTCTATTGTCCTTCACTCGCTCTCTCAGCTGTTTGTCAACCCAACCCACCATATAGACCGACTTGGCTGTCAACGCGACTACCTTTGCCCATTAGAGATATTGAATTCTCCGAACGGCACAACACTGCTCCCAACCCTCTCATCCCCGGCTTGCGGAACTGTTCACTTGCATCCGGTCCAATTTGTTTCGACTAAATTGTCACAAGTGTAAGTGATGGTTCAGTATTCATGAATTGGCTTCTATTTCCTGCCCCTTGCCCCCCTTGCTTGCTTACTGGCTCCTGCTGGAATGCTGTTGTGTTACCTGAAGGAGGCTTGCAGGAGCTCGCAGCTCTCCAGTCAAGTAATGTCCAAAAGAAAGGAGCGAAGAGGAAAAGAAGAACAATGTTTGTGCTTATACTAACTCGTGTCCAACGATTAGACTGACATAAGGAGACGCGGAAACAATATATCGGTTCGGATAATTTGCTTCTTGAGCGGACATTGAACGGTCGTCTACCTGTTCCACTTTCAACGTCTGCCATAAGTCTCGCCTCCGTCAAGCATCACTCCAGCCATCACGCAGAAGGGGCCTACATCCGCGATATCAACAAGCCAAACCTACCTCACGTGCACACCATCCACACCCGCCAATTTCCACCGTGCTACCACCATCCCATTCTACCAGCCACACCTCCCTTTTTCCCTACCACCAATAATTACCACCCAAAATGTGCTACTTCGAACAAACCCTCTGGTCCTGCGGCTACTGGAAGTGGGGAAACTTCCGCCAGCAGTGCAACAAGGAGTACCGCACGGGCGAGACGTGCGGACTCAAGCTCGTCTATGAAACCAACTTTATTCCTTCGCCTTGCAAGATTTGTGAGCAAATCACCAAGAAGGATCGAAGACTACGCAAGATGGCAGAGGACATTGAACGTTGGACACGCGAGGGAAATCGCAGAGCCACCATAGAAAAGACGCAGGCGGATATGTTGGGGGTGCGGGGGCAGATTCAAGAGCTGTGGAGGGGGCACGAGGAGAAGCAGAGGAGTATTTGTTGAGGTGTGGCGGTGCAAGTATGACATTTTCTTTCTGGTTGTTTTGTCAAGGCTTACCTGGTGTTCTTGCACCTTTTTCTAATATGTTTTCTGGTTGGTTAGAAAATGGAGGATGGAAGGGTGGTGTTATGAACGAAACTGGTGGTGGTGGTGGTGGTTGGGGAGATGAGGCATGCGGTCGCGGTGGTTAGGTAGGTGGCCGTTAGGATGCCACAATGATGAAATGACTTGCACGGTAATGGTTTGATGAATATTTGGAAGGAAAATAAACATATGAAGTATGACACAAAGGAGAAAGACATTAAGAAAGAAAGAAGGGGGGCCAAAGAGAAAAGCACGCCGAGATTGATTGGACCAGATCTTTCCAACGTTTTCTTTTGTATCATATATAGGTACACAACTTTGTCACATAGCCATTTTATTTTTTTTCTTTCCAATTATGGTCATCAAAGGATACCAAAATAGCTCAGTATGTGCGTCAATCCACGATGGTTCCTAAATGATATTTCTTTTAAGCAAGTCCAGCTCCAATTTCCCGCCAGGCAGGCAGGAAACGACAGACAGGCAGGTACACGGCACAGCAAAAGGCGCTGATTAACGTACTCGCCCCATCACTCGGGTAGGAATATACATAAGCTGCATCCGCTACAAATGACCCTTTTGGGAAGAAGAGTGTAGTTCATCCAGGTGAAAAGGGGACATAATTATTTGGGATGGTGAGCTCGAGGGACGACGCAGGAAAAAAAAAAAAAAAAAAAAAAAAAAAAAAAAAAAAAGAAAAAGAAATGCCGAAGACGGATAGACGTTCTTATCAAATCAGCGGTCAAGCAGTCAGTCAAGTCTCACCTCTCACACCTTACTCATGAGCACCCTTACGGCTCTTACAATTTCGAGAGTTGTTTTTCGCATAGCTTCGCGCACATTTACATACGCTCACTGGACTCCCTCGAGCGAAGAATCTTTGACCAACTATGGTAGTCTACCCAGCAGTCATCTAGAACAGACGTATATGGCTAGCTAAGTGTGCTGTGCCAGTCAAACCAGAGAACACACAAAAACGGACTAGAGTACCTGCCCATCTGCCTGTCTGCCCGCAAGTCTACCTTCCTACCTGTCTTACAGGATGGGGGCCGGTCCGTACCATAGGGCGTAGGGCGTAGAGATGTTTACTGTGCTGTACTTGCATTACTTACTGATCGTGCGTGGTGGCTCTGGTCTGATCTGATATTTGATCTGGTTTGATACGCTCACTCGATGTCTCTCTCACTCGATGTCTCTCTCTCTCTCTTTCTCTTTCTCTCTCTTTCTCAATTTTTATTTTTTTTTTTTTTTTTTTTTATTCCTTCTCTCTCTCACTTTTCTACAACAACTCTCCCACAAAGACAGAAAGAGCACCAGCCCCCGCGAACGAACAAGCAAAACTCGGCTCCACTCGCACATGCACTGGCAAAACTCAAATTCAAGAACTCTACCTCGAATGATGACCAAACTAGTGACTTGTTCAGTCTGCGAGTAACAAAAAAAAAAAAAAAAGATGGATAGCCCTGCTCTTCTACACTATGTACATGCTCTACAGCAGGATAGGGTTAGGCTAGAGGCGATGCTCACTGGGCGGATTAGTTGGGATGGTTGATGGAAATTTGGTGATACCCGTGTGCTGCGTGGAGTGTGAAGTGTAGTGTAGTGTAGTGTAGTGTAGTGTAGAGTAGTATGGAGTGTAGTGTGGTTGGTGTATTGTACATAGTGTTGAATCGAGTAGTTAGTGATTTAGCACCGGGAACCCGGCGGAAGTGGGCCCGGAGCCCAGTCGGAGTCGGAGCCGGAGCCGGAGCTGCAGCCGGAAGCTGCAGGTTTAGCTGGAACAGGAATGACGGAGGGGAGGGAGAAGCAGGACATACCTACATGATATATGCACGCCCATGACACAGAAAAGCCAAGACAAGTCAAGACAAGATTAGGTAGGTATGTAGAGGTATGTGAATGATTACTTTGCAGAGTGTTCTCATCTTCTCTTTCTTTTCTCTTTCCTTCTTTTTCATTCTTTTAAAAAAAATTTTATCATTCTTTTTTCAGAAATTGTCATGGACGTGGACGTGGACGTGGAAGTGGACGTGGTGGTATCAGAGATAAAGAGTACCTCTAGGTGGAGCTGGAACTGGTGCTGGAGAGGGAGCCAGAGCTGGAGCTAGAGCTAGAGCTGGAGTCTACCTACGTGTAGGTACATACACTGTCGTTGCGAGTATACTGTTATGGGCGCACTGGGTGGTCTGGAGAATGGGTTGTGTAGTAGTGTAGTAGTGTTGTATTGTGTGTGCGTGTGCTGTCTTGGTGTGAGCGGGAGGTTTCCAATTCCCCCTCGCCTTTTTATTTTTTTTCCTTGAGGCCTCCTTTTTTCCTTTTTTTTTTTTTTTTTTTTTTTTTTTTTTTTTTTCATGTGGTACCTACCTGGGTTGTTACCCAGTAATAGAATTGTTCTATCTTCCCTCAAGGTTTTGCAGGGTGGGATAATGGAGACTCATTCGACACTCAGGCTTAGAGACGGGAGCACATAATCCAGGCAAAGAAAAATTGTTGCACCTGGTTCCTTGTGTTCGATACAGTCTTGGGCGAATTTTGCCCATATAAACATCATTTAATTGACCAGTGTCCCATAGTCCCTCGTTCAGATGTTATTGCTTTCTTACCATGATAAGCGACTATTTTCCCCCATGTTTTCCCTCCCTCTCTCACCTTCAGATGCAAGCCGTGAGTTGGATCAAGTAGTCAAGCAAGGTAGCAAATAGCAAGAGTAGCTCCCACTCCACCTTTCATGATGCCTCCTCCCCCTTCGAGCCAGCGTAGATTATGTTTGTTGTACACGGTAGCAGCGGTTGTCTTTCAAAGAAGGTACCAAAGGCACCGAATCTCAGCCCTCCCACAGGTGCTTGCTCCTCTCACTCCATCCTCCCCACTGGGGATAACACAAAGTTTGCATTAGTGTGCACACATACGGTGGTATTGACGCAAACAAAGGTGAGAGGATGGGGGCGAGATGCAGAAGCACACCCGGGGAAGATCCCAACTGGACATTTCCCCCCCACAATGAGTCCTTTCCATCGGCAGGCGTCGGAAGAAGGAGAGGAGGAACGACGGATGGTGAATGGGTGGGTGAATGTTGAACAGTGGCGGATTGTTAGAAGCAGGCTGTCCATGACTGGCCCCGGTATGAGCGTCGGAATTTTCCTCCCCTCCCTCCATTCCAGCCATGCCCAAGAATGTGGAGTTCATCGCGCAGGAAGGCTGCGTGATCCAGCGAATGGCGCCCGAATCGACTCGAACCTTGCCGTAGCCAATATGTAAGGCCCCTATAAAGGGAAAACAGGTCGGGGAGGCGGAGACGGGCCAGCTGGCGAATTGGGGCCGAGGAGGGATATGCGAGGACCAAGCATGTTTCCCTCCTTTTTGCATGCCTCTGACAAGCCCGCGATGTAAAACTCTTGCTCAAATAGGCAGAAGAGAACAAAACGACCTTGGCATGAGGTGACCTGGCCGACTTCATCATCCGTGTGCTTTTCTTTTTTCTGCTGCCATCCCGACGCAGGCGTGGCCCCTCGGGAGGTCGTCAGTCGGCCGCGGGCTAGACAGTGGAGACCTTTTGGGACTCGAAGAATCCGTTGTTTTTCATGGGGAGCTGGGCCGCAATCGAAGATGCCGAATCTCGCGGGACTCCTGGATGAGGAAGCCGAGAGCCATCTCTTCGCTCCACCTGAACTTGATCCAGTGACAGGGGAAAAAAGGGAGGGCGACCTTGCGTTGGCCTCGCTAGGAGTAGACCATTAGGCCTCCAGTTCGTCCTTGGGTGGTACCGCGGCCTATAACGAAGGCCATGGCTGGCTGATGTGACGTGCTCTGCTGTCCCTGCTTGCTTCCGAATGTTGCATGTCCTTCCACTTTTGGGGGTTACTGGCGCACCCTCCTACTCTTCCTTCCCCTCTGAGCTCACATTCCTCGTCTCGATTCATGTTACCTGTTCCGCACTCCTCGATAGCCATCTGCGACCTGAAAGTGACCCAACAGGTTCATCTGGAGCTGAGCGGTGCACGGGCTCCTGGCGAAGCCTTGTTGCCACTGGAAAGAAAATGGAGAAATTGTTGGTGCAATGGTCCGAAAAGATGAGGTAATGCATATGGCTGTGGTCGCATCTCGAATCATGTCCACAACCGATGGAAACGCGGTATTTTCTATACAAGCATCAAACAGGGTCAGTTTTGGGCAAAGGGAACCGGACAAGATGGCTTGGGGATTTATATCTTTGGCAATGAGCAAGAAGACGGAACTTGATGAACGTGGCTGACATTTAGTGGGCACGTGCCTTGTCAACATTTTGTTTGTTGGGGGCCAGAGGACTACACCACCATGGGTTGGTCCAAACAGCCTTGATCCAGTCATTGAACAAAGGAAAGCATTAAATTGAATTGTTGCTGTACAACGCATACATACCCCCAAACACGCCGTTTTTAAGCCTATCCTTGGCCTTATCCAACATCTTGGGCATACGAGGCGGTGATGTATGAGACGAATGGACGCTGTATCCCACCTCGACGGGTATCGACAACTCATCAACATAACATCCTGCCATGCCACGTTGTCTCTGGCCGCAGACCTATCGAATCGCTGAACGCCCGCTGTTTCCGGAACAGCATCAGGAAAGACGAGAAATTACAAAAGGAAAATATGATGGGGGAAACCGGCCAAGCGAACTTGGGCATGCCACCTCGTATCGGCATGGCCAAGGAGTCCCGGATTTATTGTTGTCAGGTGGTTCTGGTTTGATGAACGTATGGTGTGGTATATTCTGGGTCGGAGGATACTGTGGATGTTCTGTCATGTTGCCGTCGGTGGACTGGGTATGGACAACGAGTCACGAATTAATGTCGTGCTATGGTTTCAGCGCATGGCGGCAGCGGCATCGGTAAAGTTACCGACGAGGACCTCGCCTCCTTCAGCCTTGATGGGGATGGTTGGCAAGGAAGCTTTGCGCAGCATCTCCATGCTGTCGTCCTCAGGGGTGCCCCAGTCAACCCGTGCAACGGCGGCCATGTCATCGTGGGTCGAGAGCTTGGAAAGCAAGGCATTGTAGCGCTGGCCGGCAAAGCCGTAGGGAACAGGAGCGTCCTGCATGGGTTTGTCATGCGGGACCATATCATAGATGTCGACCATGTTACTGCGCGGTTCCAGGTTAGTTATTCGCTCTACCGGCTCCGTGGACTTGGGTCTCGCTTGAATGAAAGACATTTCGGATGGGAGGGCATACTTTGATGTGCGTTCCACCACGCCCTGCAGAGCCGCAATTTCCCTTTCTGTCTCTTGGGGGTCTTCCTGGTTCATCATGTGTTGCTGATCAAAGCTGCCATAGTGCATGTTGTTCTCGTCGAAGAGATGCTGGGCCTCGTCCTCCTGTGTTGCGGAACAGTCCACGTCAGTTCTCTTGATCCGTCGAATGCCTCTTTTTTTTTATGGTCATGTCATCGGACTGTGACCGCTATGCCGGAACCTACCTCATCGTAGTCATCGCTCCTCCTACCGCCGAAGCAGGTTGAGCAAAAGTTGCCCATCTTGTTTATCTTGTCCTCCCTTCTTTATGTGCCGTGTCGCCAGTCGAATGGTGGTCGGTCGGTCGGTCGGTCGGTATCAAGTCGTCGGATGACGTTTGTCAATTGGAATCGCGCGAAGCGACAAGAAAAAGCCTCGTCTTGAGGCCAGACGTCGTCGAAGTAAAGTTGGGAGAAAAGACCGTCGCGAAGAGATGAAACTTGATCGATACCGAAATGAGATCAGACCAAAAAAAAAAAAAAAAAAAAAAAAAAAAAAAAAAGTTGGGTCCCGTCGTGAAAATCGCTTGTGGTGCTGGTTTAGTTGAGTTGCTTCGGCTTCTGTCGGGTGCCCGCGGGGGAGGGGAGGCACTGCTAGCGAGGTCGGTTCATCAGGCAAAGGAAGGAATGTGTCGCGATGGACTTGCTGCAGTGTCCCGAAATGTGGTCGGCCGTCGGCCTGGAATCGGGCGATGATTGCGCGAGGGGAGGCAGGAGGAGGGATGAATGACGGGATAAGGGAACCCAAGGATTGAAGGGAAAGTTGTCCTTATCGATATCGATCGTCGTCGTCGCTGTTTCCAAATTTCAACGCGCCCCGATTCATTTCCAGGTGTTCCTTCCCGCAACTGAAGCCCAGAACAAGGTCTCGATCGCGAATTGACGGAATTGGTGATTGCAGCAACAAATGTGTCACGGTTCAATGCGCCTGCCCTGCCATGTGCGGCTAAAAATCCACCGACGAAAGATTTGGAGCGGTCATCTGGTTGGTTCATCCTTGCTCGTGCCTTATTCAGCCGCCTCCGGCAAAACTTTTGTTAGTGTACAGGCGCCAGAGCCCAACGAACTCTAGCGAACCCTGTGTGTGGCCCTGGGGCTGAACAGCAGGTCGCGAGTGCACGTGCGGCTATCCAGACTAGCCTCTAGCCTCATCAGCCTACCAAGGCGCTGCCCTGCTGAATGGTGGGTGGCAGAAACAGTTGGTCAATGCGCACTTATACGCCATTTTAACCTTGTTTGGTCGCTAATGTGTACAAGTACAGTGATCTGTCAGTCGCACGAGTCACTCACATCCAGATCAGTGGTTGAGCATCCAACCAAAAACCCCTTCAACTATATACCTACTGTAAATATGTACAAGGATTGAAACATCAGGAACGGACCACGAGTTCAACAGGGAAGATGAAGTCATCCGGAAATGTTCCGTCATCATTTCTGAAACGTCTCAACTTGCTGATTGATGAGTGTTCTAGACAAGGAATCCCCGGTGCGGAGCTCACCGGACTTCGGACTTACACTGCCCTGATAGTGGAAGCGACCCGACTTTCCGGTACACTATTGCCCTGGAAGTCCCACTGTAACTTCGGCCCAGCGATGCTCATCATGGAGTTCCATCTCGTTCCCCGTCAACTCGGATTATATCTTCATGATGCAACGTCTGCACATGGCGAAAACATGGAAACATGTTGCGACAAATACTACATGCTGCTATCGGAGACTGTGAATATGGAGTTTTACCATCGAAATCAGGGCTGGAACCCGTTCAAGTCGACGAGTGTCACAGCCGAGATTGGCATCTTTTTTTGCGGGGAACCTTTAAACTCCACTGATGGTCTGGGCTTTCCTTCCCGGTCCTGTCTTCGGGGGTCCCTCGGGCTTCACGGCCCTACACACACCCGATGAGAGGTTTGGTATTTCCAGTTACGACTGAGAAAAATGACGAGATAAAACATTAAGGGTATATCCTGACTTTACATAAACGCTCCAATCTCATCCCATTCCTTCCTTCCAACACCCACGCCAATACCATAAGACATGCAAAACTTTGATACATGAAGCTTATAAAAACGTATAAAGAAAAAGAGCTTGTGTGTAGCTCGTTGACCGTAGATCCTTATTCCCCAATCCTCTTGTTGTTATATACGAGAGGTGTTCCTGTTTCCTCTCCTCGTGCACCAACCACTACAGCGCCGTCCCCGGGCGCACACCATTATGATCGACCGACTGATCGACCGCATGCCTCGGACAATACACCGTGGCCCTTGAGGGATCCACCGGCGACCCGGGATGCATACCACCATCCGCCTCCGGCCAATGTCCAGCCTGATCCTCATGCTCCGGCGTCCCAACCGTCGTGCTCGCCACCGACAGCCTCACATCCATCACACTCAACCTCTGATCCAGCGGCGGCAACCTGGGCGACGGTGACAAGGGGACACTCAAAGTCGACATCTCCATCCCTTGCTCCGGTGCAAGCGACTCGTTGCCATACACCGAAGTGGCAGCCGAAGAGGCCGCGGGTACTGTCGAATCAAGCGTGGTGGCGGATTTGGTGTAGGCCGGTGGTGGCGTGGTCGGGTAGTAGCTGGATGGACGATCCAAGTCTGAAGGAGCAACGACATGAAAGCGGGGCGGGAATTCACCGGGCGCGTCTCCCATTGAGAGTCGGCGGGACTTGGACCGCCGGAAGAGCACCATCCAGAGACCGAAGACGAGGAAGATGCAGAATACGGGGACGATAACCCCGATGGAGATTTGGGCGGCCATGGGTATCCCGCCTTCGCGGTCGGGGGAGGGGGAGACTGTTGTGGATGCTGCAGCTGCTTGTGAAGAGCTCATGCTGGAAGAGATTGGTATGGTGGTATCTGACGTTGTAGAAGCTGAGGAAGATGCAGTTGTCATCATGGTTGGCGTTGTTTGTGCAACCGTCGAACTGATCAAAGCCGTTGTTGTCGTTGAAGTTGTCGGAAGAGGAACGCTGCTCATCAAAGGGTTGCTGGTGGTGCTGGGATTCACACAATAAGGGGATCCAGAGTCGGCGCCCATGCATGTTTGCCCGTCGGCGCAGCAAACATTTCCACATTGGAAATCACCAGTGGCGCAAACCCTTGCACACCCATCTTGGCCAGCCTCCGGAGGGCAGCAGAAAAAGGCGCCGTTATCAAGCGAGCACGTTGAGCCGTTTCCGCAGCACCAGCTTCCTTGTGTACATGTTGTTTCGTCGCTCGCACATGTGAGATCGCGTTGTGCGAGTTCAAGAAGTCCTCGACGACCTGGACTTGCTAGGGTGCCGATGTCGTGTTTGGGTCGATGGGCAGGTTGGAACAGGAACCGGGTGGGTGGGATAAGAAAAGGAACGTCGTTCATTGTGGCATTATGTGAAGGATTCATATTGATTGATTGGTCAAGATATCGTCAGATAGAATATAGTTGGTGTTTGTTTAAAAGAGCGACATGACAGAGAGAGTGAAAAACAGTGTGAAAGAGCGGATAGGAGAAAAGGGTCAGAGACTGGAGGCAAAACGGCAAGGCAAAACTCGACGAAAACGAAAAAGAAAGGAAAGTCGGTCCATGTTATCAGAATTTCTGATGTTAACGGTTCAGTTGGTGAGGCGCCATGAGGGTTAGTTGAAGATCGACAGTCACCAAGTCCGTGACGTTAATTTCAATTCAGTGTTGATCCCGTGCAGCAAGGGAAGGAAAAAAGGTACCATGGCCTGTGATTGGTCCATCCGCACCCCCCGGCTCCGAGCCGGATCCCGACGCGGCCTGGAGCTAGCATGCTTGTCCCTTGACACCTTGATGGGCAGCTATGGGCCCCCTCGGAGATCGGCATGCAAAGGACTCCTCAAGCCGCCCAATCCGGCCAGGACAATCCGGGGAAGTGCCGGGGCTAACACCTGATCAAGCATCGTTCCTCACTCGTCGCCATTTCGGTATCACGGCGACATTCGGCAACGAGAGGGTTTGACGTCGGTGCACTTTAATCTCCATGGTTAGCGCCGTGGCAAAGAGGTCCACCTAGTGACGGCATGTCATGTCGATTGTCAGTGGGCTACGTCGTTGAGGTCAAATATAATACATGGAGTCCAGAGTAGTGTATGATGTGAAGGGCAAATCAACGAGTTTAGTTGTAGCCCTGTGAATAGTCATCAGAGACAATAAATGACTATGAGGACGAATCGATGAAAGCAATAAAGGTAATGAGATCAGTCAAGACCGTCCTAGTGTAGTCTTCACGGTGATCGATATTACAGTTTCGGAGGTCTGACCCGGCTACAGTCGTCAAGTCATTCTGGATGAGGTGGGTTAGGGTTTGCGACGATCAGGATATGCATGTCTCAGCATCAACCTAGCATTTCCTTCTTATCGAACTTGTAAAGTCAGTGTAGGACAGGGCAGGCATGAGATGGAAATCCGGTGATACGTATGCCCTACTTTGAATTGCCTCTTTGGGAATCAGGTGGTGACTGATTACAGAAAAGAGAAAGAGAAACCCGGGAAACAGGTTGGTAAGTAGAAATACCCCTCATCACTACCTACCTACGCACACAGCGCACCTTCCCAACTTCTACCTCTACCTTTGCAAAATCTTGGTGGTCTGTTAGATAAAGCACGCACGTGCAGCTCTGCAGCAGACTGCACGAGTCTCTTGAAGAATCCTCAGCAACATTACCATCAGGACTGTTGGCTTCGACCGATAGAGCATTACTCGTGTCTGCAAACAATGGGGACGGACATCCCAAGATAACGTACCTCTAGGTATTCCTTTTGTCCCTTTGTTCGAAATATCGGCGGTTGAGATTGGCAATATATCTACTTTCCGGATTTTTCTGGTGCTCACCTCCAGGATAGCCCTAACCCCATAACGACGGGACTGGACTGAATGGTTGACTTCACTTGGAAGGCGCGGCCCTCCTTATGCCGCAATGCCTTGCTCTGCCTCTTGCCCGCCAGGAGAGGAACGGAATTTCCCCAAGGCCGATATCTGTTTAGGTACCTTTACATGTACCTCTGGCCACATGCATCAACTCCCCTCTGGCATGGACATTTGCCCGGTTTGAGCAAGATACAACTTGCAAAGTTCGGCATTTCATGCGCATCAGCAAGCTAATAGGACATTGCCCGCATCACCTTGGTTGTTACATGCCACTACATGGAAGCCTCTGGTCCTTGACCTAAAACTTTAAAGGTGAGTTGTCCTCCTCTCCCCTTCTACCTTCCCACCTTCCGTCTTCACTCTTCCCCCAAACTGGCAACATGATAGCCAACCAAGAGTCTCTTGGCAAAGCCACCAACAGCGCAGGCCTCCACGAGCCTGTGAGCTTTCGATGGCGTGTCACCGGCTACTACACGCCCGACCTTCTCGAGAGCCACCTTGAAAGACTGACCAAGTCTACCAAAAAGTACCTGAAAAATTGTCCATGGCCAGCCAAAGAACTCGAGTATGGGTCTCTCAGGGTCAAGTCGATGCCTTTGTGCTCCCGCGAGGAACGCAAAAAGGCTCCTTTGGACAAGAACGGAAGAGCGTACTTTGACATGACGGTACATGAATCCAGCGTCTCGTTTGTAAGCTCACCTTTGGGCAGGGAGTCTAACAATGTCCCTCACAGGTCCAAATAACTGTTCAGCTCAACCCTGGACGCATCTTCAATCCGCAGAATCTGGTCGAATTGCACGAATCGCTCTATGACTGCCTGTTTCCCAGACGTGGTGAAAAGTACCCTGTCACCAAGGGCTCCGGCTTTTGCAGGAAACTTCCCATTGGTGGTTTTGAGGAGTCAAATCACATCTTCAGTATCGTGAGGCTGTGCTGGACTGATGCACTATCAACAGCCCTGAAAGGAGTGTTCATCAGAAGGGGGATCATCACCCACACGCGTGCTCCAGAGCATTTTCCCGCCTCCGCAATCGTGGTCTTTATGGAAAACGTAAGAACCAGCGATCGAGACCGATTACAGAATGAATTATGGCTGACTCTGGCGCAGAACCTTCTGAGACTCAAGGCCGGTTCTACAGAGTCCGCCGAAGAGCTCTCACATGAGCGCAACGGTCCAATTGCCGTCCAGGCAGTCGTACACGATCTACTCAATACTTACCTCACATCGTGGGAGGCCTTCAAGAATACGCTCGCTGCGACCAAGTACGAGGGTTAGTCCACCCTCAAGCCTTCATCTCTTCAATGTACACCTCGAACATCTGACATGGATTAGACACTGCACCCAAGATGATCAAGAACATCGTGACCAATGCCGAGATCATGCTATCTTCCTTGAATAGACTCGTCAATAACATTGATTGCCATGTCGGGAAGCCCGTCCCGGGATCCAAGAGTCGATTCTTCCTCAAGAGGTGGATCAAGAACTGTTTCCGAACAGCGGAACCGCCTACCGTTTGCCTTGACACTGACATGACGGGCTTTGACGTTGATCGTTTCAACCGCATGCGTACGTATCAATCAAATGTTCTCATCAATTAATACTTTCGGGTACAAAAGGCTGATTTGAACCGCCCTACAACAGTTCACCGCGAACTTCGTCGCTACAAAGCAGCCTTGTGCAACATGACAGCTACCGTCCGTCTTCTGGACCCGAGCACATGCAAAAGGTTCGAGCAGGTAGTTGACTCGACGGCCAACACTCCCGACAAGGCCGACTTTTTGCATATGTACGCGGGCACTCGGAAAGGGATGCTGAATTTGACCAGAGGGTACCTGCTGGACGATATCAAAAGGTTCATGGAGGGAGTCGAGGATACACACCGCAAGCTTGTTGATCACCTTGAGGTCATCAAGCAAGAGATTGGCTGGTCGATCGACCCTAATTCGTGGGATTCGTGGTTCCATTCAGCAGAGCTGAAGGAAAAGTGCTACGACTCGGACTCTACTGACTCTACTGACTGATCGGACTCCTGTTGTGGGACGCTGCCCTACTTCGGTCGGGCCCAAGGAGCTGCATATTGGAAGGGGTGATATTGGTATAGGTTCAGGACGGTCTCCACGAAACGTTATGGATATGATGGCTGCTGATAGGTCGCCTTGGGCATTTGGTTCGACCTTTTTTGTGTGATTTACCAGACACACAAATACATAGCGTACACACCTTGAGCACGAACGCAATGTGCAATCACCACGTGGCTATCGCAGACAATGCAATCGGGTTTCAACACTGTAAAATCCCCATGGGGTTAGAGTAGTAGCCGTCCGGTCTTCTGTAGTCACGGGCTAGATACGAGAGATGTCATGCAGGTATTACAGTTCGGCAAAGCGAGCCAATCAGGGCGCAATATGCCCTAGTCCCAACGTTGACAGTTTATGTATGTCCCTTTTTGACGATTGTTGATCATCCTTTGTTTGTCTGTTACTGGCCAGAACAGGCGGTGATGGTGATATTGTTTGTCAAGACTGGTATGAACTAGTAATAGTGGCTGGCATCTCGCAACCAACCATGCCCCTGGTCTTTGGGCCAACAACAACCAGACACCACCAAACAAAATGGCGATGATCCCCAACTTTTCAAATCGCCGTGTTGTTTCCTCACCTTTGCGCTGATTCATTAACCTATCCATCAACGATGACCGGATCAAAGACAAAAACACCCCCAGTATCACCCAGACCGCAATCCAATCATGCTCATGGTTCAACTCCCTTATCGGAATTTCAAAACCTAGGTAACGGAATCCTCTTTTTCGATCCAGCAGCAGCAGCAATAGCAGCATCACCACCAAACCATGACGGTAACCACTTCCATACCCCTCAACTCATCGTCCTCTGCACCTGGCTAGGCAGCGCCACTCCCCGGCGCATCGCCAAATACACCTCAGGCTACCGGCGTCTCTTCCCCGCCTCACCCATCCTCGTTATCCAAACCGTCATTGCCGACTTCACCGTTCGTTCCGAGCAGGCCATTCGGCGAAACCTAGCCCCGGCAAGAGATGTCATTCGACATGTTCTCCTTCTTACCCGCGATCGTTCCAATTCCCAATCACCCCATACAGAAGGAGACTACCACAGGAGTCCAGCACCGGCGGAAAACGAGAGTCCCGGGACAGGGACAGACACAAAAAGGACAGGAATCCTACTACACATCTTCTCCAACGGCGGCTGTCATGTAGCCATCCAACTAGCCCACAGCTATCTTTCGTCGTCTTTTGGTCAAGCGCTACCTCTACCAGTCACTCTACAAATCCTCGATTCCTGCCCCGGCACCTTTTCCATTGCGCAGACGTACGGAGCAGCGGTGCATTCCGTTCCGGCTCACCATCCTTGGGTGCTACAGAGCATGCAGCGATGGGGATTATGGGGTGCCGTGGTGTTGGTTGCGGGAATACAAAATGGACTGCCGAGAGCGATTGGGGAACATGTGGTAAGAAGAAAGTTGTTGGGTGGCGTGGGGGTGGATTTTGAGGGGATGAGGGGGGGAGTTTTGGATGATGGACTTTTTGGAGGTGGGGGACAAGAAAAAAATGGGAAAAAAGAAGGAGGAACGGGAATGGGAATGGGAACAGGGAGGTTGTATTTGTATTCGAAGGCGGATGAGGTGGTGGGGTGGAGGGATGTGGAGAGGCATGTGAGGATGGCTAGGAAGATGGTGAACGAGAAGGGAAGAGGTGATGAGAAAGGGTTGGTGAGAGCGGAGAGATTTGAAAAGGCAGGTCATTGTGCCTTGGTGATGGAGGATGAGGAGAGGTATTGGAGGGCTGTGAGGGAGAGTTGGGAGGGGCAAATGGAGAGGAGGCGGATGATGAGAGACAGTCGCGAAGAAGAGGAGTGTGAACCCGGAAAAGTCGTGCTGGGGGCTACGGATGGACAAGGGGGAGAAGGGGGGGTTGGCGATGAGCCAGGGACAAGGTCCGGAGTTGAAGAAGAAGTTGAGTCGAGAGCAGCTGAGGCTTCGAGGACGAGAGCTCGCACTAGTAAACTCTAACGAACTCGACGCTTCTGTTGTCGACGTTGTGAAAAACGAATGAGAAGATGGGGTGCGGTTTCGATGATCGCGTCGGGAAGAGGATCTGCTATTCTTTTTGCAGTTTAGGTTATGGGACTCCAATGGGAAAAGACACATCGTTTTCACTCTCGTCTATGATAGCGTGGGTTGTAATTACCGACAGCTCTCATCATGAGTATGTATCCAGACGATGTGACAGCATACATGAGACAATCAGGTATAGGACCAGCTTGAGCAACGGCGGTCTGCGTCCTCTCAAAGATGACCGTCGTGAACATCGGAGTTGCTTGCAAAGCGTACATACATGTTGTAGAATTATGTAGACACAGAGCGGACGACAACGGCAGAGGTTACATTGTATTTTTTGTTAGACCACTGGGGACCCACAGTTCAGCCCCCATTCGCACATCCGAAAGCGGTTGGGCGCATGATAAGGCTGGAGTTAGAGCGGTTGCTGGGGTCCACCGTCATCTCCAACGACTCCAACTTGTGCGACTCCACAATCAACCAATGCAAACCTGGGACAGTGACCAGCATGTGGTTGGTCCGTCTTTCCCCGAAAAGAAAACAAATCAATGAATAAAACCACAAAATTTATATCCTACCTAAAGGGTCCCTGCTTGTGTCGAGAGACATCGATAACCACGGCGACATTTTGGATAATTCTCGACGATACCAGAGAAAGTGCCTCTTACTTGTAGTCCTTTGTTGGCATATTGCCCGATCGGCTCGAAACCCCACTTTCATCCCAGAATCTGCAAGTACGGAGTCGCCAGGCAATATTGGCTTTGTTTACTTTCAACCTTCCGTTCTGACTACCGACATCAACCACGGCGACCTGCTTCTATTTCCGCGGCTAGAATCCCTGAAATCACCTCGTTGAAATCGAGAGACACTCAAAGGCATTCAGGTTACCAGAAGCCGACAACTTTAAGAGCTTGGAACCCAAGGTTCACACCGCCTAACCCACATCACATGTAACGCTTTGCATAGCAGTGCTTGAATCCATCCAAAGCAGTATCACCCACACAAGCGAGTTCGCAGCCGACATACACCATCCGTCTATCGCTCGACGAAACCCGCTTGGGAACCGCTACAAACCATTCACAAGTTTCATCCATTGGAATATCAAACCACATAATTTCCAATGGCTCTCTCATCACCATCATCATCGCCCAGTGAGGCCGTCTCCAGACGACAGTCTCTTTCCATCGGCTGCGCTCCAAAGAAACAACTCAATAACATTGAGGTCCTCAGTCTGATGCGCCAGCAACGAGAACACCCAAGCCCACTCCGAGAATGGTCCCCCGTCCATCCAGGCATCCAGCTGAGGGTCAACCTGCTCAACAAACTCATCTCGGACCTCGAGCGTACCCATCTTCGCCTCCAGCAAGAGGCTCAAAAGACGCAACAAGCCTCCCAAATAGTCCAAGACTTTGCCGCATGGCCATCCATAGCACCCGAGTATGCCGCGATAAGGGCAGCCAACCCGTGGCTAGCAAAACAAGCCGCCAAGTATGCTCGACCAGTCATCGAGAAGGAGTATACCCAGGCTATTGCTTTTTTGCAAGCTAAGCAGAGGAGAGAACAATTACCAGAAGGAGAGAAACTAAAAAGGATATCCGGGGAGGAGACGACACCAAGTCCGGCATCGAGTCCCGAGGAACACCGCCAGCTTAGGAAAAAGGCGAGTAGTCAGGACCTGCGATCCAGTCTCATCACCCACCAAGGCTCGCCTGCTCCCCGTAGGCCAAGGACGCCCCCAGAGAAGGAAGGGAGTGGGAGACCAAAGACGCCCGAGAGACCCACCCCTATTGTTACGCGACGACCGAAAAAGACCCCAAGCCCGCGACAAGGACCACCACCAGTCAACGAGATCAAGAAACTGCACCTCTCTTCACACGGCCCAAGTAAATCTTCGCCTTCCAAAACCTACAGTACTCCATCTGGCCTGTCGCCCAGTCCCATGTCGAACCACCTCTCGAAACCGAGGGCCTCGCCGTTGGCCTGCCTAGAGTCGATGGGCATTGTCCTCACCCCCGAACAAAGGCTCGAATTTGCCCAGCGCGCCGAACAGCTAGAAGCCATGGCATATCTCGAACTGCGTTGGCATAGGTTGCACTACGCAATGACTGAGATCCAAGGATTCTGTGTCCGGGGGCTCGCGGAGAGGGAAAGCGAACGGATAGCCAAGATGATGTACCCAATACGGCGACGGAGGTCTACTGCTACTGGTGGTTCTGGTATTTCTGCCCTACGAGGGTTGCTGGCGGGTTTGGACGAGGACGACGACCTGACGCTCTTTGGTAGCGACGACGATGACGACGAATTCGAGAACGAACTGAACCACTACGAAGACGAATGGGAGGCCGAATCAGAGGATTCGGACTTGGACGACGAATGTGACTCGGGAGAAAACGATGACTCAGACGAGGACAACTTCCCCGGCTCGGCAGTTGCCTACAACAACCGCAAGTATGGTGGTCGCGGTACCATCAGCACCAGCAACACCCCAGATCTCTTCGCCCGCGCCGGAGCACAAAGTAGACTATCCATGTCCGTGGACATGGAACAGCAGCAGCAGCAGCAGCATCTTCCTCTCGATCCTCACCATCCGCCCCTGCCAGACACGCCTCCCGTCATCTCTAGCATCGGAAATGACACTTCCCTCCCAAAAATCGACGCCGAACTAGAGCAGTCCATCGCCCTAACCCCTCCCGCCACCCCCAAACCTGCACCCCGAAGAATCAACCTAAACCCACGCAACGTAACCCTGCCGCCTTCCAACCCGCGCGCCTCAACGCTGAACCTCAACCTCGGTCTTGGCGGCGGCGGCGGTAACCTAAGAAACAAACCGAACCCGGCACTGGCAAAAGAGATCGACACCCTCTTGCCCTGCGAAAAGGAGAACCTGCCTAGCACCCCGCTGAAGACGCTGAATATCAATCGGAGTAACGCGCGGCCGCTTGGTGGTGGGACGGGTTTACTCACGCCGGCGGCGTCAGGGCAGAGCAGCGGTGGGAAGAAGGTGGGGATTGTTGATCTGGGGATTAAGAGCAGGCCGCCTGTGTTGAGTCGGAAGTTGGGTGTCATGTCAGCGAAGGAGGTGGTGGATGGAGGAGGAAAAGGTGATGCGGGAGGGAGGAAAGAGGATGCTTGCGCTACGAAGGAGAATCAACCGCCTGTTGTTGGGAATGGAAGTGGTGGTGCAGGAGTCCCTGGAGGTGGTAGTAGTAGTAGTAGTAGACCTGGACTACTGAGGCCGGGGTTGGGGAGGAGGTTTTCTTATCATGCTGGTGGTGGGAGGGTTTTGGGATAATAACTCTGCGTGGCTATCGCTAGCAATGAACTATGCAAGGGTTTGAGAGGTGAAAGAGGGAGAGAATGAAGATTTTGTGCGTGAGCAGGAAAACAAAGATTGCTAAGAGTTCAAACATGACCCACCAAGGGACGGGACTGGAACATTCCAAGCCTGGGAGGATGTCTCGGTCTGTGTCACCAAGTGGTTTTCCTGTCTTGCATATTTGCCAGGGGCGGAAACATCTCAACTGAGGAGCTCTCATTCTTGGATAGCGTGACAAAAACGAGCGAATGCGAATCGCACGTGGGAACTTGGATTGAACTGAACAAAACAAAAAAGCATTTACCGGTATGCATATATACATAGCCCATGGACTGGCGCATTTCTAGTATAGTGTTAGGATTACCAACGATATATGTGCATTAAAATGATATTCGTATTACAGTCAAATGCGTCCGTCTATATTGTCTGCCGTTATTTGAATCCTCTTTTCGGACTTATCCATTGTTGCTGGTCCCATGGGGATCTAGCACATACAGTAAGAGTTTTGTTAGCCATGGGGCCCATTAGCGCGAGTACATGAGCCCACAAAAAGTCCGGAAATTTTATCAACAAAAACAAGCTGCATGGCGCAGCGGAAGCGCGCCGGGCTCATAACCCGGAGGTCACTCGATCGAAACGAGTTGCAGCTAAAATTTCTTTTTCTTTTTCCTTTTTTTTTTTTTTTTTTTTTTTTTTTTTTGGCGTCTTGTTTTCTTTTGCGACTTTTCTCCTTTCAATCTATCTCTCGCTTTCCTCTTTTTCGTTCATCTTTTTCTTCTTGGGAGGGGGTTACCTCTTTTTCTTGGCCAGCAAGGGTTTTTTGTTCGCCGCCCAATGGTTCGCCCCCGTCCTGTAATGTATGTACAGTATGTACAATACTAGATCCAACTGCGTGCATCCAACCTGCAGTGCGGCTCTTTGCTCTTTGCCCTTTTCCATTTTGAATTTTGCAACACACACACATCCCTGTATACTACACTACACTACATCACACTACACTATGGAAGTGGAAGTGGAAGTGCAAGCTTGGCGGTCTTTTGGTCTACACTGTGTAATGCAGTGTATCAAAACCAATTAACTAGTTAGCGAGACCCTGATTCACTTCGTTGGTGATCGTTGTTCGTCGCGTCATGTGTCGTCGTTCTCCGTTGGGCAGGCAGGCACCAATAAGTTGGTAGTTGGTTATGCTAGTTCCGCCTCATTTCGCCAATGCCCAAGTACGCGTACATAGTGTTATCAACTAGCTCATATAACAATTTAGTATCCGGTATAGTGTAACGGTTAACATATCGCGTTTTCACCGCGAAGCTCGGGGTTCGATTCCCCGTACCGGAGTTTCTATTTTTTTCGACTTTTTGCCTTTTGCCTTTTTTCGCCCCTTCTTTTGCTTTGGCTGTTTTGTGCCATTATTCTTCCGCGACATAAAGTTTGCCCGTTACATGTTACTTATGTCTTTCCGCTTGCAGGTTTTCGTATGCTCACCTTTTCTTCGTTTAGTGAAAATAAGCATGCATCCATCGAGCGTGATTCGACATTTTTTGTTACAGTTTATGGGTAGATTGAGTTTTGCTGCGTGAGGATCGGGAGATACCATGATTTAGATGTGCTGGGAATACCTGCCAATGTAGAACGACAGAGACTGTTTCTGTCTTCCTCTTACGTGCTACGCACATACGGTGACTCGAAAGCAAAGCCCATCAACCAGAACGAGAAACAATAGGTTAGGTTATGGTTCCAACCGAAATGAAATTGTATGTGCAAGGTTTGTGTTGTTCATATGTACAAATGCTCATGTTAAGATATTCACAATGAAAAAAGTTAAGTAAGTTCACCAACCAGAAATCACACTCCGTCACTTCATCAGCTCTTCACTTCTCATCACATTCCATCCGCAGACATGCACACACCCTTCCGCTTGCCCTAGCGCTTGCTTACACGCACTGCGAATAGTAATCATTCTGCTTTTCGCACTTATAAGGCGACACGCAAGCCGTCGGGCCCGTCCAGCCCACACCTCCGCACTGATACCAGTGCTGCACGAGCTCAGCGCCGACAGTCGAGGTAGTCTTGACCGACGACAAAGTCAAGGTAGCAGTAGTAGGCTTGACAGTCGACGTCACAAGCGTGGTGGTAGTAGCAGCAGCCTTGCTCGTCGTCGTGCTCACCGGAGCAGCAGCAGAAGTGGAGGAAGTCTTCACCGGAGCAGCAGAAGAAGACGACGTAGCACCAGGGGCAGTGGAGGAAAAAGTCTTCACCGGAGCAGAAGAAGAAGACGACGTAGCACCAGGGGCGGTGCCGCTGACAGAAACCTGCGCGTACAGCACACCGCGGCCGTTGGTGCCGACATATACCTGCCCAGCGACGTTTGCGGAACCGGCGACCTTGCTAGAGGCCACGGCGATGGAACCAAAGCCCTGAGCACCCTGCACGTCAGTCCAAGTAGCACCAGCGTCGGCGCTAGCGTACAGCTTGTTGCCGTTGGCGCCGGTGCCAAAGGCGTACAAGTTCCACGAGCCAGAAGCGGAGCCGACGCCGAGAGAGATGGACTGCGTGTTGGTGAGTCCGCTGAGCTTGGTGAAGGAGACGCCAAAGTCGGTCGAGCGGAAGATGCCGGCATCCGTGCTGACGTACAGCTCGCCGGCGACGGTGGGGTGGGCGACAATGTCGCGGACGGCCTTGGCGGATCCCAAAGCGTCAGAGACGGCGGTGAAGGTGGCGCCAGTGTCGGTGCTGCGGTAGAAGGTGCCGGTGGTCGAGCCGGCATAGAAGACGGTGTTGTTGCGCTTGTCGGAGGCAATGACAGCGCCCGATGGGAGCGAGGCGACGGCGGTGAAGGTGCCCTGGTTCTGCGAGCGGACGACGCCGGAGGTGCCCGAAGACCAGACGATGGTGTCGGCGTCGGCAGAGTAGGCGACCGTGCCGCTGCTCTTGGTGGTGTCGGTGCCGTTGTGAGCATGCCACGAGGCGCCGCCGTCCGAGGATACGGCCACCTGCTGCGCGCCGGAGCCGGAGCCGATGCGCACCACGTTGGCGGGCTTGTTGCCGGCGTAGTCGACGTCCGCGGAGCTGGCCCACTGGGGCGTCATCCAGGGTGTCTTGGGAGAGGTGCCGAGGTCGGAGCTGGACTTGAAGGTGAAGCCGCAGTCGTCACCCACGGCCGCGAGAAGCTCGGAGCCACCGGGGGCGGAGGCGAGACCGAGGACGGCCATTTCTTCGATGCCAACGGCCAAGGATTGGATGGTCACGTTGTGGACGGTGTCCCACTTGGTCAGGTCGTGGCCGCCGTAGACAGTGAGACCGGTGGCGTAGAGCCAATGGTCGCTGTCGAGGGGGTTGATTTCGAGGGATTCGATCATCCAACCGAGGTGCTTGGTATCCTGAGAAAGGAAGCCGGTCTCGATCCAGGGAGCGTTAGGGGTCTGAGAATTAAAAAGTTAGTATAACGTCAAATGAGTATGAGAGAGGAGAGAACGCCTTACGGTCAATCCATAGTACTGGTTCATGTTGGGATAACCATCCCACTCCCAGATGGGAGACCAGGTGGCACCAGAGTCGGTTGAGCGGTAGATCTGGGCATCGGGCCACCACAAGTTCAAGCTGGCAACCATGATAGTACCGGGGTTCTTCATGTCAACACCCAAGCCACCAAAGCCATAGGCGAGGTCACTGCCGGGAGTGATGTCCTTCCAGGTACCGTTGGTGATGTCGTAGCGGTAAACGGCACCGGCAGTGCCATCGTAGGGACCAGTACCGTCGCTGTAGGTAAGGTAGAGGGCCTTCTCGGTGGGTTGGAGCTTGCACTTGTGAGGGAAGTACGTGCCGGGCTGGCCAGCGACGGCGGACCAAGTGGCACCGGCGTCGTTGGAAACCCAGACGGAAGAGGTGCTGTTAGTGGCGGAACCAACAAAAATGCGGGACGTGGCGCCGTTGGTGGTAGCCGAAGTCGAGTCAAAGGTAACAAAGGCAATGCCCTGCTTGTCGTTGTTGAGGCCAGTGGTATCGGATGGGTCTACGACGTAGTCGCCGACAGCGGTGAACGAAGACACCTTGGAGAAGGTGACACCGCCGTCTGTGCTCTTGTAGAGGCCATGGCCGCTGCGAGCACCGAAGTAGATGATCTTGGAGTTCTTGGGATCGACAGCAAGTCTCTCGCCCATGCCGCGACCGGGCATGTTTCCTCCAACCTTGAAAGGCAGCTCGGTGCTAGACCATGTAGCACCTCTGTCGGAACTGCGGATAAGGGTACCATTGTTGGGGTCCCATCTGGAGTATGGTTAGCCCACATCGAAGGGAACGAAGGACTGGTCCAGGACTTACGAGTTGGTGTACATGCCGGTAGCGGCATAGATCTTGTCGGGATCTTGAGGATCGAGAGCAACAGCATCGATACCCCAGTTGTTCCTGATAATTGTATGGTCAGCGTGCGGGTAAATAGGGGGGTTGACGATAACTGATACTTACCATTTGTCGTCCGTAGTGATGGAATCGGTAATGGCAGTCCAGGAGTCATCAGCGTTCAGTCTGTAGAGACCGCCAATATCGGTACGAGCATAGGCAACGCCCTTTTCTGTTGGGTGGAAGACAAAGCCAGGCACGAAACCACCACCACCGCCAATGTTGACGTTCTTCCAGGAAGCAGCAGCCCTCACAGGAGCTGCCGCGGCTGCTAGAAGCAGCTGAATGACCGAGTTGCTCTTCATGATAGTCTGACACAACAGTTGGAGGTGTCGTTCAGCAGAGCCTCCCAGAACGGTCCATACAAGAGGTCATAATGCAGTTAATATATGTATCAAGCACGTCCCAGTACCAGAGATCAAGACGGATCCCCCTGTCGGCCAAGGCCATGGCATGTCGACCCGTCTACCCGGAGAGTGCGTGGACTATGGTCTGACAGTTTCTGGAAGCGCTGCCATGGCTGTGAGTCGGTGTAGGTGGGGGTGGCGGAGAGATCATTTCGTTCGAGGACGACTGGTGTGCTGGAACGTCATGCTCCATGGTGGACGGAGATGAAGGAGAAGGAAGACGAGAAGGAGGCTCCAAAGAGAGAAAATGATCGAGGAGTCCACGAATCGGTTGGATTAGCGAAAAGGAGTCCAGTCCACAGTTTCGGGCCCGAGATGCCGTTGTTGCTACTTTGGTGTGTGGAAGCGTGGAGCGTCAACCTCCGCGTTTCACTTTTAGGGGCCATGGCGTGCTTGTCAACGGCAGGGGACAGGGACCAGGGATGGTGATAGCCGAAACCGAGGAGATCATATTGAATGTGGGTGACGAGCAAATGCAAGCATTGAAAAGGGCGGCTCTTCCTGCAATCTATTTTGGATCACCGGATTGTTTCTGTGGAAGAAGTTTGGTGATGTTTTTGTTTTGGTTGTTTGTCGTTGCCAAGGAGAAGTGGGGTGCACAGGCCACAGGTTGCTTGCTGATATCAGTCAGTGCTGTTAGCAGGAGACCGCATCCTGGTTCGTGGCCCCCTTGATGTCGGGCTTGTTTTGCAGATCATATGGAACAACAACAATCCGTATAGAATTGAAACCATTGCTATATACAGTTTTGGTGTTTCTACTCTTCATTTCCACTTTGAACCCCCCCAAAACGAGGCTGTTTTTTATCCAAGAGTTGAAGAATGGAAGAACTCGGTTAACATGCAGCATCAGTATCCAACCCTAACCCCAAGACACACACCGTAGATCATCCTCCTCTCTCCTCGTCGTCTTGAAGTCTTCCCCGCACTCTTCCATTGCTTCTCCCCGCATATGCATCGCTGGCCATGTTTCGGTCTCGGTGGGATGCACACCGCGTGGCAGCTGACCGAGGATTTCCTGTCGGGAAACACCAAAACATCCGTCGGAAGGACATCATGACCTTAACCACTTTCTCTTTTTTCGTCTCATCAATCTGACCTTGACCGTCACCCTCTGTCATCTTTAGAGGCCTTGGAAAGGAGGATCAGGACCGTGGATTGATAACTTTATTCGATTCATTCTCTTGCAAACGGCTTCCTCTTCTTTGAATCAGATCCGCTTGTCTCGTGAAATCGTTCATTTCCTTTGAGACTTCATCATCGCCTTGCTGTCATAGTGTTTTGTTCTTAGTTGCCTCTACTTACATCGATCCCAACACGACAAGTTAAACCTCAACACCTGCCAAAATGTCCTTAGTCTATCCGAGCTCAACCCCGGACTGGAACAACCATCAAGTCATTCATCGCAACACGCTGCCTCCCCGGAGCCACTTCTTTCTCTACCCAGACAGCGAGAAAGCATTAACTCGTGATGTCTCCTTGGCCAAGGCCCAGCTTCTCTCTGGCGAGTGGAAGTTCAATCTCTCCAAGTCGCCTTTGGTGGGTCCAGTGGGCTTCCAACACTTCGATTCCTTCACGGACCCGGACTGGAAACCCATCCATGTCCCGGGCATGTGGCAACTCCAGGGCTTTGGAAAAGGCCCGCATTATACCAACATCAACTACCCTTTTCCTGTGAACACTCCACATGTCCCCATTGATGAGAACGAGTGCGGACGCTACGTGACATATTTCCAACTTGCCCCCGAAGACAAGGACCACCAACTGCGCCTTCGCTTCGAAGGTGTCGACTCGGCTTTTACAGTTTGGTTGAATGGCAAGAATGTCGGCTACTCGCAAGGCTCGCGGAATCCATCCGAATTTGACATCACTCCATATGTGAATCTCAAAGGAGACAATATTCTTGCCGTTGAGGTCTACCAACGATGTGACGGCACCTACATCGAGGATCAGGACCAATGGTGGCTGAGTGGTATCTTTCGCGATGTCTGGATACACAAGTTTCCCCAGAAGTCTCACTTCAAGGATGTCAAGATTCTGCCAACCCTAGACAACGAGTACAAGGATGCCAAGCTATCTGTGACTGTTGAACTCAGCAGCCCGGAAGAGGTTACTTTCAGGTTGCTGAATCCCAGTGGTGGCGAAGTCATTCAGGGGACAATATCTGGAGAACAGTCCACTGTTATGGAATTCAACATCGAAGACCCCCTAAAGTGGACGGCCGAAACGCCGAACCTCTACACCTTAGTATTGAGCATGCCAGATTGTGCTCTGACCGAGAGAGTCGGCTTCCGCCGCCTTGAACTTCTTGATGGCGTATTCTCTGTTAACGGAAATCCCATTAAGCTGAGAGGCGTCAACCGCCATGAACACCATCCCGATTTCGGACGCGCCGTCCCATACGAGTGGCTCAAGAGAGACTTGTTACTTATGAAACAGCACAACATCAACGCTGTTCGGACTTCCCACTACATCAACGACCCTCGGCTATATGAGTTGGCGGACGAGCTCGGCTTGTGGATCCTGGATGAAGCTGACCTGGAATGCCATGGCATCTTTGTTGTCGGAGGTGATGGTAACAAGATGCTCTCTGACAACCCCGAGTGGAAGGAAGCGTATCTTGACCGCGCACGCCAGATGGTCATGCGCGACTACAACCGCCCTTCCATCATTATCTGGTCGCTTGGAAATGAATCCGGCTACGGCAGCAACCACAGGGCCATGTACGACTACATCAAGAGCGTCGACACCAGTCGTCCCATTCACTATGAAGGTGACTGGAACGCTCATTCGGCAGATATCTTCAGCAGAATGTACTCTTCGGTTGACGACATGGAGCGCTACGCCAGGGAGCCGTCGTGGGACAAACCTTTCGTCATGTGCGAGTTTGCTCATGCCATGGGCAACGGACCAGGTGCGCTGAAGGAGTATATTGAGCTTTTCTACAAATGGCCCAGACTAATGGGAGGCTTCGTATGGGAGTGGGCGAATCACGTATGTATCTCGAAGGTTTCAGATCTTCCATTCTTTGCATGAGACTAACAAATAGGTGATCAGGGCCTGAGAACCAAAACCAAAGAGGGAGAAGAGTACATGGCCTACGGCGGTGACTTTGGAGACGAGCCCAACGACGGTAACTTCGTCTTGGATGGCCTTTGCTTCTCTAATCATACTCCTACCCATGGTCTGTTAGAGTACAAGAAAGCCATTGAGCCTGTCCAGACACTCAAGCTTGAAAACGGCAATCAGGTGCGAATCATCAACAGATACGACTTCTTGACTCTTGACCACCTCAAGTGCCGCTACTACTACTCAGACGATGAGACCGAATGGATTGAAAAACGGGAGGTTGATATCCCCAAAGGTACTTACAGTCACGAATCATCACCAACTTCCAAGCCAAACCACTAACACAAACCACAGAAGTCAAACCGCACGAACAAGCCCTCATCACCATCTCCGACCTACTCGACGCCGAAACGCTCCAAGCCGCCGGCCGCCACGACTGCTACCTAACTCTCGAATTCTCCCTCGCCGAAGCCACCAACTGGGCAGAGCCCAACCACATCCTCGCCACAGGCCAACTCCCTCTCACACCCCCGCACAACCCCTTCGCCAACCTCCCCGCCGCCACCAACGCTCACTTCGACCTCCTCTCACCGACTCTCCTCTCCATCATCGTTCCCGGCTCCAACTCCACCACCTACGAATTCGACCTCTCCATCGGCGCCCTCACAAACTGGAAACGCTCCCCCTCTTCCGCCAACATCCTCACCACCCCCCTCACCCTCTGCCTCTACCGCGCCCAAACCGACAACGACCACGGCTGCGATTTTGGTCGCAACTGGATTTCCTCGCGCCTGAACATGGCCAAACACCACCTCCTCTCCACATCCTGGGACCCCACCGCCTCTCCTCCTACCGTAACCATCAAAGGCCGCTTCGCCCCCCCTGTACTAAACTGGGCACTCGAAACCACAACCGTCTACTCCTTTCTCGAAGGCGGCAAAGTGAATGTCAAGATGCACGGAAAACCCGTAGGTAACTGGCTGCCGCGTGCATGGGCGCGCTTGGGGTTAGAAGTTGGATTGAAAAATGTGCACTTTGCGTCGTGGCAGGGCCGCGGGCCGGGGGAGTCGTACCGCGATAAGAAGGAGTCGCAGCTTATTGGGTCTTGGACAAGTACCATTGATGAGCTATGGACTGAGTACGAGTTTCCGCAGGAGGGGGGAAATAGAACGGATGTGAGGTCGGTGGAGTTTAGGACGGAGGGGTGGGACATGGTGCTGGGAGCGAGGTTTGTCGAGCCGAATGGAGAGAATACGAGTTTTCAGGCGAGTAGGTATACGGTGATGGATGTGGAGGCGGCGAGACACCCGTTTGAGTTGCATAGGAAGAGGAGGGAGGATACGATTGTGCATTTGGATTGGATGCATCATGGTTTGGGCACGGGGAGCTGTGGGCCAGAGACGCGGCCGGAGTATACGCTGTGGGCGGATAGGGAGTATGAGGTTGAGATGGTGTTGTATTGAGTTTCTTGAGTCCAAAGCATCTGTCCCTTATGAGCTTTGAGGTTAGGTTGAGGTAGTTTGTAAAGCATAGCTACGCAGGTATTAATGGAAGCCAGAACATGCTCGTCATTTGGTTAGGTTAGCGATAGAAACAGAGATAACAAACAGATGGAAAAGTAAATAACTGACGATAATGAAAAGCCCAAGGAAATTCACACTGAGCAGTAGCATACGTGCCACTCAATAGTGGTCGTGTTCAGCACAACAGTTAACCAGCAACTATCCTTTGCACAATGTCCTATATCAGCCGCACCTCCATCTCCCTTGTCAAGCTGGCCAGTCGTGGCCAGTCATGTTTGCGCACTTCGATTGAGCAACTGTCCAGTTTCTCGTGAAAGGTCCGAGCCTCCCCATCTAACAACCTTGTCACCGGTCTAAGTATCAGCCCCTGAAGTCTCCGATAAGTACCCCCGAAATAGCATCCCAAAATCAGAAAGACAAGTTTTGAGCTATTTCCTTTGCCAGATACCGCTTCCTCAAATAGCCATCGAGGAGCCCCTTTAAGAGGAAGGCTCTCATATGTGAAAGGTGGTGTGAGCACCCATCCTTCAAAACCATCATACATCCGTCTTTGCCATTCCATCCGCACATCCATAACCAACCCCGTAATATTGAGACTCAGGGGTATCTTTCCCTTGCGCGACAGATCAAGAATCCTTGGGTTGTCATCCTCCCAATCCAGTAACAGTTTACTACTGTACTGTACACTGATTCTCATGCAACTGTTAAAATAGTTGATTTCACCTGGCTTAGACTTTCTGGTTCTCCAACCAGCCGCTGTCCAGCTGCCAAACAATTCTCTTCGGGCCCCTTCGAAGCTGGCTGGTAACTCAAAAGCTTCGCCCCATTCGTGTCTCCAGCAAAGACTGTATACCAGGCTGTCAGTAAGGTTATCGTCAGTCCGCTGGGCCCTCGGTACTCCTCGGCGCACGTCTGCACTGAACCACGTATGAAAGTTCAATTTCCATGACGCGCTACCATCAGAGAGTGCATATTTCGCCCACGAGTGGATAGGTAAAATGGGTAAGCCACAGAATAACTTGAACACCGAGTCTCCCGCTGCAAGCGCGTACATTTCCATCACACCACTGATGGCGTTCACGGCATCAGAGTCGTAACCAAGTTCTCTCGGTCCGTATTCACTGAGCCTTTGCCAGGCCGTCATAGGATCGTTCCAGTCGGTGACTTTCGGAAATACCATCCCCAATTCTATATGCTTAATCGAAAGTGGACGAATCTCATCACAATCTTCTCCTAATCCGGGAATAGGAAGCGACAGTACTTCATCGCCATGCATTTCCTGGCACTGAAAGTAGACCATGGCATCCGTAAAGACGAGCCTTCGCTTCGACAAAAGGCCTTCTTGGTATGTCCAACCTCGGGTATTCCATTTAGAATTGGTGATGTGATCCGTTGGGGATTCATATAGTACGAGAGAAATCTCGTCGCTGATTTGCACTCCCACCTGCGCAAGACGAGGTCGCGAGCTTACGCCTGGAAGTCCGTATTCCGGCCCATCACCAGCTGCGGCAATGATTGTAAGAATGGAATTGAAATATATCTTTCCCATGTTCAGGATCTGTATGTGCTTGGCGGCCCTGTCTTCTTGTGGGATACAGTACCTATCTACCCACAGGTATCGGTATCCCAGTTGCTTCACAACCCGTATCGCGTCACTGATGACTAGGGGAATCTGAGTAGGAAGAGCAAGACCGCTATCACCATCGCAGTTGATCGAATGAACAACTGATCCACCGGTTGCCTCAGCTGTGCCCCAAAGGTAACTGAGCGTAACATAGTCTTCCACCTGATTGGCAGCATCCTGTTTAAGTGGGAGAGGGACGACGTGGTCCGTAGTACAGTCAACAACCAGAAGCCCTGGTATTCTGTCTGCGTCCACTTCTTCGCAATGGGGATGTGTCGACCGGCAGAGCGTTAGCCATTCCCTGATGAGATTCAAGTCGACCTTGTTAGGATCAAGTTTCCTTCCTAGAAGGCCACCGCCGACACGCTTGTTTCGTGTTAGGGTTCTGCCGCCACTGTCGACCACACGCAAAATAGACTGCGGAATGGGACGAACTTGAAATTTTCCGCGACGTTCTATCTTTTGGAGTCTGCACATTTGCAAAGCCGCGACGTCTTGTACACAAGAGCGAAAGAATGGGGGCTTCTCAATCGGTGACTGTCGTATAATGCTTTCAAGTGAAAGGCACGGCCTTATTAGGTAGTAGCATTGTTTTTGTTTTGTTGGAGTCAGATTCAAGCGAACTTGGCACTGATGAAGAAAAGCACATAACGAACAAGCCGGTACATGGCTATCCAACTTGCCCAGCAAGCCACTGTATCCGAATTGGGAGCTCCTCAGTTGACTTGGTATGATTTTCTGCCCGCAACGGCAACTTGGCTGGTGAGTCTCGAGTGTGACCTTCATGTTGAACTCCGGCGATACATTTATCTCACAGTCATGAGACCCGAATAGTGAATTGAAGTCCCTCTTTCTGCAAGTGCTGCACAGATTTGGGTTCTTTTCATCGAGGCCCAAGTTTGGGCCGGCCTTTTTGCCCGCCATTTCGTCACATTTGTCCTTCTCCTTTCCAGTATTCCTGTTGCCTTTCTCATTCGCGTCACCACTGTCACGGTCGTCTCTGTGCATGTCATGTGACGGCATTTTGAAGCAACAACAAAGAGGATGCTTGAAGAAACGTATACGCCCGATGGCTAGGTACGTTGTGCCAAGGGCAAAAATTTCATCAAGAGATGGAGACTTGACTTGATAGAAGGAGCTGAAGTGCGGATATAATGATGGTATGAATGCGTGATGCGCAAGCGAGAGCTTCCCCTGTTGTTGCCTTGATCGTTGTGAAAGCCCGATTCAAAATCGATACCTCGGACAAATGGCGGCAAAGGACGGTCATGAGAAAACAAGGAAGCCGGGAATATAGTCGTCGTAAATATTAACGGAGGATTGGTTGCGATATGGAGCTGAGGGGAGTCCTGATGAGGAGTCGGGATTGAGGTTGTGAGGTTGTTTCTTCGCAAGTGTACCGAATTCATCCATAGGCAAATAGACTCGCAAAGATTCCCAGGGCCTCACAGCCTGACCTATCTGTCAGCTGATGGAGCAGCCAGGAGCGGTTTCCATTCGTGGGCTTGTACTACTGGTATGTCTTGACAACGTGGCTTGCATGGCTTCATGCACAAGAGACCCTACAGGTGGGCATCCGAAGACAATTGGTCCAGCACTAGTGAGGCAGCCTGGTTAGCTCACGTTCCTACACTAACAAAAAAAAACAAATAGGAAGAAAATACCCAGCAAACCATTTGCATCCAAAATACCATCACGTATTGCAATCAATGTGTGTCACAAGAGGTACTCGAGAGGACTGGGTATCCCCAGCCCAGTTACCACCGGTCGTCCCCGTGGAGGCTGAGTGTTTCCAACTAGAAGGTCCCGTGCTTTCCGTGAAAGGATTCATCTTTGCCCGTTGCCGTCGTGCTTCGTAACTGTTGAAGAGACGCACTAGATGATCCGCAGCGATTGAGGTTAACCCAAGCTGATCAGGGTCGTTGTTTCATCAACGGAGGGGCAGAACAACAAGGAAGAACAACGCCAACTAGACAACCAAATCGACGGCTATATGGCAGGTCTAAAGTCAAACCAAGAACGGCGAACACCCACAAGATAGTAGTCAGATCGATAGATTGAAGGAGAATGAAGTGTGAAAAAGGGAAAATGCCAGGAAGATTGGAATAATTTCAGGCACCGCAGTCAGCAGTTGTGGGTCGCGACTACCACATAACCTTTCCATCCGCATGCAGCCTGTAACATTTGGAAGGTGCTCTCCACTCAATTGCCTTTCTCTTTTCAACAAATCAAACCACCAATCAAGCATTCTCCCTCCTCTAGCCATTGGGAAGGTAGGCAGTTCGAGCCCTGACGAGACGGTATTTCCCATCATCCAAGTTTCCCATCACCCAAGTTTCCCATCACCCAAGTTCCCGTCACTTCGAGTCAAGTGGTCGTTACCCATCTCCCCGTTCCACTCCCCCTTCCACTCCTCCAACAACCCCATCACCTTCCCCAACGCAAAGATACCATGCCTCGCCTCACTTGTCATATACTCGTTCTCTCCCTCATCAATCCAACCCGACATCCCTATCCTCTTCCTAAGTGGAAACTCCTCTTCAATCCCTCTCGCCATCGCAACCCCACACCCAAAACAGGAACCACCCTCCCCTCCCTCACCTCAATCATACCATTCTCCCTCCGGCTTTGATATCTTTACGCGCGACTCCCAACTCCACACGCAACCACCACACAACCACCCCTCCCTAAGACTCCATCAACGCCTCCAATTTTCGATAGTCATGGTCATGATCAAGATCCCGACGCTCATCTCAAGGTATTGATACAGCTTACACTCCTCACCTCCTCATCACCATCCCAGTCCCCTCATCGATGAGACCGATTGATTAATTCAACCGCTTATTCTAGGCAGGTAGCACTCAATTACTTTTGGATGTCCGATCCAAAAATCTCCAGAACGCGCGGGAGCCTCATTTACAAGCCTGCCCGAAAGTTCGCCCAGTAATTCTAGGCACCGATTCCGTGATTTTCTAGCTGAATGTAGATCATACTCCATGGTAGATCTGGTCCTGGTGCGATGATGCTATAAACTCGACAGTCCAGGTACAATCGCATAGACCTAGGTGATCATCCGGCATTGCGCTGCTTCCGATGGAGCGGTGATCTGTGTCGGTAAAAGCGAGTTCTGAGATCTTGCTTGAGGGGGGCGTGTGGCGTAAACCGGAAATACTGGCGAGCCTTGCATAAGGTACGTGAGTGGGTAGTGATTCAACCACTAGCTTTATGTTGGACAAGCAACGAAGCAGATGAGGAGCTAGAAAGAGGACTTATGGAGAGTCTTGTACGTGATTCATGATTCGGTGATCTCATTGAAACATATATACGGTAATGGTATAGTATGGTAGTATCGTGGGTATGAATGAGATGAGTGTGGACCATTGACTCCATGCCAGTTCCAGTTCCCTCTTCACCCTATTCCGGTCCAATGCGGAAAATGAATAGAAACAAAAAACAAAGGAAAAAAATAACTGAGCTAACAACAAATGGGTATAATAATTTCTCTTCTCCTTCCTTCACTCTGTCTCACTCCTTCTTCGTAAAACCCTCTCATCGAGGGCCATCGTCTCTAGCGAGACCCAAGCTTGTGAACCCACCTCTTCAGCATCATCCTCATACCTGGCTTCTTCTCCTTCTCCCCCTTCACACCCTTGTGCACCGCAAACGTGGTATCGACCACCAACTTCGGCACCTCACGTGCCTTTTTCTCTTCTTCCACTACTTTCTCTGTCGTTGGCCTCACATCCATTGAAGGCCTAATTTCCTGAATAGGTGCGCAGTACGTCGATGCCATCGAATCGTCCCTCTGATGCCCAAAGTAGTGGTGCTGGGAATGCAGCAACCCTCCGCCCACCAGCGGGTCCGCCGACCTGTTTCTCAACGGACACATTCCTTGCAGTCCGTGCCGAACCTTTTCGCTAATAGGACTACCCAGATCCTGATCGCTTTGCGCTTCCGAAAGTAAGCGGTGTCGCATAAAGTTGGCACCGGTGCTGGTTGCGCGGCGCGGGCCGGGTAGGCGGACGTTGCTGGCAGAAGGCGCGGGTGAGGTGCCCCGTTCGCTGATAGCTTTCTTGATAGGTTGGGCGGGCATGGAGTGGCGTTTTGGTTTGGCCGATTGCGCTGGTGTTGCTGGCTGTTGTAACCGTGGTGTTTCTGCGTCGGACGGCTGCCTGCTTATTGGCGGGGTGCTGCCCTTCGAGGAGCACAAGGAGTCGGATGCCATCGGCCGGGACCATGTGTGCCTGCGGCGGGTCTTTTCGTTGCCGGTAGTTGGACTTGTTGGTGATTTGTCATCCGAGCAGGGGCTGGAGTGGTTGTGAGTGCTGGGAACGTAGTTTGGCGACCATCCTGATCGCAGGACTATCCATAGGGCCGTGGTCGAAATGAGAGACTTGGTGGCTTCGTCGATAATGCGCACAGTTCGCTCAGGCTCGGGCTCGGGCTGGGTGATGCCGATCCCGGAGTCAGCTTCGCTATCTTCTGGCGATGAGGTTTGTGGGCTCGAGGGGCAAGACGATGAGCCACCCCGGCTGAGAGCATTGACAGAAACCGCGCGACCAAGTGGCCTTGGTGGGAAGCGACCATAGGACGAGGAGACAGTAGTGTAAGTGTCCTGGACAACGAGTGTACAGTGAGTTAGGGTTGCCATGACTGGATGGCGTCGCGACAAGGGGTTGAGAATACTGAAGGTGAAGCGAGGATATTCGGGCGGCGGGGCAGGTGTATCCGCCGGGGTTGTAGGTGGCGTTTTGCCAGCGCTACGGCGAGCCCAGCGGGCTGTCGTTACGTGACCGCATTCATCGACATGGACAAAGTCGTAGGATCCGTTAGGCAACGCTTTGGCAGTCCAGATGGATCCATCTCCCAGTACAATCTCCGTTTCCTCCGAGTGCTTGACCGGGCTGTACACAGCAAGAAGCTTGCTCTTCTCAAAGGTCTCGTCACTATCGCCGCTTTCCGAACCCTCCCGCTCCGACTCGTCATCATCCCGCTTCATCAACACTAGGTCGTCGTACCCAAGCTGGCGCTTAACCCCGAAGATGCCCGGAAACCGCTTTGCTAGTCGGGGAGTTATCACAAGGCCGGCGATCCGCGAAGACGGGAAGACCTCGAGCATAGGGCGCGCATGGCCATCGGGAGAGACCGCCTTGAGTTGCAAGAGTAGCCTGGGTAGAACTGTATGCATCACCTTGAGATTTCCAAGCTTCTTTGGGGTAGGATAGCCAAGGTAGTAAGTGGTACTGGTGCTCTTGCGCGAGGTCGTCCGACGGCGGCGGGGACGGCGACCTGACTCGGAGTGACCGTCGACCGAGGCGGCCGTCTCGCTCATTTCGGAGTCAGAGAAGACATGGTGGTCGTCATGTTGCATCTCAGGCGTCTGGGGTTCCACCACATCGGGTTCCAGGAAGCGAACTAAGGGCTCGGGAGTGCGGCTCCGGGGAATGTACTCTGATGCTGGCCGTTGTCGCAAAACAGGCTTCTTTGGAAGGGCAGTAGTCGTGGTGGTCACGCGGCTCTTTGGTGGTGAGAGAGCCGAGAATAGAAGGGGAGGTCGTAGCTTGTGCGAAGAATGGGACGACGAGGGTCTGTTGGAGTATTCGTGACCGTGCATGCTGGCGCCGGCGTGAAGAAACATGGTGGTGAGGTACCCCTAGGGCCCCGGAGGCCCTTTCCGTTTGGGGTCGACAGGATGTGTATATGGCAAGGGAGGAAATTGCTAAGTGAGGTGAGATCGTAGTGGGAAAGTGCGCAGGGGTGTGTAGAGGTGTGATATGGAAGGAACTGCAGTGCCGTATGAGGAAGGGTCGAATGTGTAAGCCGTTGCCGAGTCCGTCTCAACGGAACCAGCCGCGATGGTAAGTAGGTAGGTGTTGGTGCGCCTTTGGCCGTCCCCCCTCTTATATGAAGTCTCAATATTCGGAACCCGGAAGCCGACTAAGAATGATCCCCAGCTATATCCCCCTGCTCTCAAAGCACTGCCACATGCGCAAATCCCGAAACACGGGAACACTGAATCAGCTCAACGGTCAATAGTGGACTCTAGCTCTGGCGCAATCCGACGAAAGCGAAATCGTTCCTCCCCGTCTCAACTGAACACTGGAGAACCCTGACTGATGAGCTGTCCTTCACATCGATGAATGGTTGTATACAGAAGTTGCAGGTCGAAATGCGGTTGCCTAACGAACAGTTGGCTAGTAGTGAGGGCGTAAGAGCTAAGAACGTGGTGAAGCAAGGGGGTTGATGGAACGTTATATGAGAGGTCTACCACGGCGGTCCGGTGGCGTCGTATCGGAGAAAACAGAAAAGTCGCGAAAGAAGGAAGGGGAAGAAACAAAAACAGGATTCCAGATCAACAGGAGATACACCTTGGGAAGACACCAGGAACGTGGAGACAGCACGGAAGAGAAGAAGACAAGGAAGGCCCTGATGATGTTTTGAATTAATTAGCCGTTCCGGATGGATAAGGTGAGGAGCTGGAGAAAAAATAAGACCCTGGGCTACCGGAGCCTCTGGAGTTCTTGAGGAGCCCGAGAGAAGCAAAGCCTCGGACGTTGTTGTGGTGTGTGGAAGGATGTCAAGAGAGAAACCAAACAAATCAAGGGGGGACCTGGGCAGACTCGGAGTGGCAGGGGAGGGAGCACCAACAAAGTGGATGACCAATTGGCGTCCGACTGTCACCGTGTCTTGGCCTCACCCCTCTGACTGACGGGGTTCAAGCCGTGGCCGAGCTGCGAGGAGCTCCAAGAGGTTTGGAAACGGTGGTGTTGCTGTGCCAGTGGCCGGTCACGACACCCGCGGCGCCCAAAGAAGAAAAAAAGCGACGGCGGAAGCGCACGGCAGATCCTGCTAGATCCTGGTAAAGGTAAGCGGGCAGGGGACTGGCCAAGCCCTGAGCTAGCCTGGCCAAATTAAAAAAGATGGGGCCAGTTCGGTGCCGATGGTGGATGACGGTGGACGCCGGCAACGGTGAGTCGCTGAAATCGGCCGCCGATGTGTCAAAACCGTCGGACGTTTGGCGTGGCTTTTTCCTTCGGCGGCGGCGGCGGTACGTAGCTCGATCCTTGTGAATGTCGCCAGCACTCTCCACTACACTAGCCAAGCGATGATGTATTCCAGCGAATCCTATTGCGTGCCGAGAGTGGATCAGCCTGACAAACCTTCGAATGAAGAACCTCGCAGCGAATTCTCGAATTGTAACCGGGGTCGCTGATTTGTCCGTTGGTGATGTTTTGTGGTGGAGGTTTAGTCAGACGGGTAGGTATCGCTGGGCTGAAGCCTGGTGCTGCTGGACGACGAGCAACTGAGAGAGTGTATGTGAGTGCGTGTATGTGTCTAAGTGTGTGCCACGAGGCCGGACCAGATGGCCATGAGCGGTCCTGGTGTTTTGATGTCGGCGACGAAATCCGAATGTCATAGCTGACATATATATGATTTAAGAGAAGGTGCAAATCTCGTGGCAATGTCGAGCAGCTACCTACTATTTGCGCCGCAAAATCACATTGCCGACCAATCCGACCCGACTGCCAGGAGAACATTTTCCCAAAGCATCGGTGGCGACAGACTAGAAACCCAAAAAAGACTTGGAAAATTTTAAGACACCAACCAGAAACAAAAGGCTGGCAATGTGTCCATTTTCTGGGGAAACCAGCCAAGGTTCGCGTCAAGCAGCCGTGACAACAGTGTCTAGTATACACTACTATCTTAGCATGTCTTGAGACGTGGCCGTTGACTGGACCTTCTAAGCGATATGTTCCCCAAAACAGTTCCCTTCACTCGTCATCAGTCTCAATTCGTTGCTGGCTGGTGGAAGGTCAACTCAGTCATACAAAGAAAACCAATTGAAGAGTTTCGAAACGCCAAAGTCCCCGGAAGTCCCAGGCGGGGTTGATTTGTTCAACTGTTTGGACATGGTCCGTGTAAGTTACGTTTTGCAAACAATACATACAGCGCTTGCGTACACGTACTGCAACAACACTGCAATACGGCAACGCCAAGCATGTGTACGTCACCCGCCTAGGCTGCAACTGTAACCACTGTAACTGTATGTAACAGTGTCATGTGCCCATGCTGGTCTGTGCCCACAGCTGCTGTTGTCTCCTCCCTGCCTTCCAGTTCGCTTGTCAGGCTGCTGAGACGATAACGGGGCTCGAAGCACACTGGTGTCGCTGGCGACAGACAACATTCGACGACGACCACTACTCCTTGCGATCAGACCAACCACACGCCAGCCCAACCACATCTCTCCCAACGCGACCGCATCAACGACGCCCCTCTTTGGCATGATTTATGACGAACCTGAATAATTGAGAATAACGATACCCGCCGATAAACGAGCATTACCAAACGAAACCCCGATACGGCCAGCCCGACGACAGCACCCCCACACCTGCCCCGAACCCCAACCTCCACATCCGATAGCGACACATAACTCCATTGAACCCAAGATGGCCAACATTCTCGACAGCGAAGCCGGCACGGAGCTCTTCAAGCACTATGAGACGGAATACCAGCTGGTCCAGGCCGACCTGGTCCAGAAGCTCGACCAAATCTCGGAGCTGACGGGCGAGCCCAGGAAAGCCGCCCTTAGCACGGCCGAGCGCGCCCTGGAGGAGGCCGGCGAGCTGCTGGACCAGATGAACATGGAGAAGCAGAACGTGCCCAGCTCGTCGCGGACCACCATCAACAAGCGACTACGCGACTACCGAAGCGACGTGGACAAGTATCGTCGCAAGCTTCAGACGCTGGCGACGGACCGCAGCGCCCTGTTCGGCGGCAGATACACCGATAACCCGGGCTCGTCGAGTGGCGATAGGCATTTTGAGCAAAGGCAGCAGCTGCTATCTGGTGAGTGGTGGACAGAAGCACCTTATACATGGCAAGAAGAAACGGAATGCTGACTACTTTCCCCCCGAAACGTAAAAGGCACCGACCGGCTCGATCGGAGCACACAACGCCTCAAGGCCAGTCAGGCGCTGGCCGCCGAGACAGAGGCCATTGGCGCCAGCACCCTGGCCGACCTGCACCGCCAACGCGAAGTCATTGAGCACACCACCACGATACTATACGAGAGTGAAGGCTATGTGGACCGAAGTGTCAAGACACTAAAGGGCATGGCACGCAGGTACCACCCTCCCCTTTTGTCCCGATGCGAACCATGATGATTAGGTAATACTGACCACTTGCGCCTCTTCCATTAGGATGGCTACGAATCGGATAATCACCATTGCTATCATCACCGTGCTGGTCCTCCTTATCATTGCGGTTATCGTTAGCAAGTTCAGGTGATTGTATTGAGAGAGCTGAGTGAGTCCATAAAGAAGGGAATACAACAGGAGTTAGAACAGACAGGGGTGTTCAGTGACATCACGATATATACGAACAGGAGGTGGATGGTTTGGACTGTACCGATGGAGCGTTTGTTATAACAGAGACATGTTCCAGTTCCATGTTTTTCGTATCGTAGGGATGGTATCGTACGGGGGGGTTGTATTTTTACACAAACGGCGTCACAAAGGGAGGTGGTTTCGAAATTCAGACGTACTGTTTCTTTCTCATGACCATACGGCGGCACTTGCTTCCATGGACGTTCCGACATCCGACAGGGGAAAACGGCTCGCCATGTCCACAACACAACTCGCCGCCACATGGGTAGCGGATCGTTCTCTATGATTTCAAATGATTCTCTTCTGAGACATAGTATCCCTGACTTTTGGTCGGTGTTGACCGGGGCCTTGGTTATAACAAATTTTCCGTTGGCCACTGTTGCTTGAATGATTTGCGTTCAACCACACCTCTGCTGGGATGTGAATTGGTAGCTTGGTAGTTCTACAAGAAACAGAGAACGAGCCATGGACAAACTCGCTATTTCTTGTGCCCAAATTAAGCTTCTTTGCCACCCTGAAGAACCGTGGTGTATATCCCAGCAGAGGTGTCTTGGTAACACATGTACACTACGGGCCTATTACAAATGAGTAGATCACATTTTCCATGTGATAGAAACACGCATCACTGCAAATCATGTCAAGACATCTTCAAGATACTTCAGTTTCGTTGTTGTTCACATTTGCATAACCCCACTTTCACAGATACATACATAATTAACGGACCCTCAGACCTTCAGCTCCAACCGAACTTTAGGCGGTGAAAAGAAAAGTCCACCGGACTGATGTTCCGCAGCTCACAAGCTGCAGCTGGATGGAGATCGCCAGTCTCTCCCCGGCTTCCTTCCACTCGTCTCCATTTTCACCTCCAATTCTTCACTTCGCGATGGAGTCACAAGACAAAAACACCAAAACCGCTTACGGAGCGGACTTTTGGCGAGGGGAGTTCAGTCGTCGGGTCCCATGGAAGCCACTGCAGGGCACCGACGGAGAAAAGCCTCGCTCCACTGTGGACCCCCTCTGTCTCTCTCTCTCTCTTTCCCTCTCTTCCACTGCAGCGGGACCTACTGACTGCAGTGCAGTGGGCCAGCTGAAAGTCTTTAGAAGGGAAGGGCACATCCGGGATGGATGGAAAACGAGGGACGGACGGATGCACAAATTGCACAATTTTCACAAAGTACTTACACAAAAAAAATATCGGAGGACACAAAATTCGGATTCGGATTCGGATCGATGCGGGAATCGGATCGATGCGGGATTCGGATCGATGCGGGATTCGGATCGCCGACATGAAATTTCTCATACGTATCAACGTGGTGAAGTCCTCACCAGTCACGTTGACTGGCTTCAAGTTGAGAAGTGAAGCAGACAGAAAAGAACCCCGCGCGGCCGTGAGTCGGAGTCGGAAACGGAGTGAAGAAGGACCCCGATGTCCGTCCATTGCGATGCTTCCATTCTTTTGTTGTTGTTGTTGGTGTTGTCGTTGTCAATCAGTCACGCTTCGGCGCTGGTTCGTTTGTTTTGGACTTCAATCCACACCTGTGGGAAGTGGGAACTGAAGCAACGGGACGATGTCACTGTTGCAACCACCAATGAATGCCTGGTGGCCGTTTCGGCAGGCCTACATACCTAGCGTAGAAGATATCGATGTCACAGGGCAGAAAGAAAGAAGCAAAGTCAATGTAGGTAGGGCGGGCAAAATGACTTGATTTGATATGATACATGATACATGATACATGATACATGATACATCACTGATGCTGTGGGATTCGAGATTCCCAAAGGTTAGTTGGCAGGGGCTCTTTTGTTTGGAGATCGTCAAACGGTTTAAGAAAGAGAGGAGCCAATTACGTGAAGAGCCGCTTACATAACGGCTACCTTGTGGGCTTCTACTGCATAGTACGTGTACTGCATGCAATGCATATCAAAGCTCTGAGCTCAAGAGCTAGTGATGATGCCAAGGGTCGGAGGGAAAAAAGAAAAAAAAAAAAAAAAAAAAAAAAAAAAAAAGGCACAAAGTCCAAAATGGGTCCAGGGAACATACCGGTGTCATCAGGAGTGCACTCGCATGTCTCGGTGAAGGCTTGTGGTCATTGATTGCTGAGAAGAATGTCTAACGAGTTTCGGCCGAATCGATTCTCTTGGATCCCTCTGCAGTCTCTTCAACGGAGTTTACCTACGGTACGCATCAGGCAAAAGTCCCTTCATCGGCCCTTTTAATAGCTGTGCTGCAGTTCTGGACTTTGAACACGATGGATCGTGTTTAGCGAAGATGTCCAGCAGCTTTTCACATGCGAATATCGTTCGGAAGGTCAGGCCACCTCCTACACTACAGTGATCTGATATCTCAAGTTGACACCCAACTACCGGCAGATAGCCTCGTGCGATCTAGTGGTTCACCGCCGAGAAGGGATACATCATACATATCGTGGCGATGAGATTGGGACTTCCGGTTACTTCCGAAGTCTTGCATCAAGCTGAAAGGGGAAGTTTGTTTACTTGGGAGGAAAGGAGGCGTGAAGCTCTCACCATGACTGGCGTGTAGTCGTGTCTTTCTTGTATTTAGGACGACGTTAAGGGCATAGGTCCGAGCGTCGCGTCTCATAAAAGGTTAGGGTGCGTTAACAATTAGCGCTCTCCAGTACAGCGGATACCGTAAGTTTCAGTGCCACGCCGCAAGCAACTGATTGTTTCACCATGTCACTTGCTGCAACCTCGAGGAAGTGGAAGTGGTGACACTGGCAGTGACAACCTCGTTCTCATCTCAAAGAGGCACGTACCCCCCCGTTCACCACATTGGATTTGGAGGCCTGAAACGCCACAACACGGCACATACAACGCTATCGGGAAGAACAAGGCCAAAAGGAGAGCAATACCTTTAACCATAACCAGTTAAAGATTTCTCATTCATCGGGTTCGTTCATTCAATTCAGCCTTACCGAAACACCGGAAACTCGCCAATCTCAACGACCAAGAAGAACCCCTGACACCCACGTGGAACTTTATCAACAACTCTTCAAAGTGACACGAACCATCACATACACACGGGCGACACACTGGGGACGCAGTACCACCTTTCGCGCGCGCAAGGTACGCATACACCTTTGATGGTCTGAGTGAGATACACGTTGTGTTGTACCACAATTCCCACGGCCTTCCCGTCGCCATTCTTCTCGGGTCTCCCGTCTGTGCCCCCTACCTATCGCAACTCCAGATCCAGATACACCAACCATCTCAACAAACATCAAACCGAACAACCAATGACATGACAACCACCACACCTTCTCCCAAGAGCTCCGGTTCCGCACTCGCGCACCCCCACAAAACCATCCTTCAATCCTTCCTCCTCTGGAAACTCTTCCTCTTGCTGATCGCCGTTGGCTCGACCCTCGTTAACGATCGCGCCTACGACACTTCAGCCGATTTATTGCTGATAGGCAATGACCAACCCCTCTTCTCTGTCAACGATGATGGTAATGGCGATGGGGTTGTAGAGCTGTTGAGCAACTTTGGCAAGCGGCTGGTCACGAGGTTCACGAGTTGGGATGCCATTTATTTTGTGAGTGCGGCGAAGAGGGGGTATGTGTATGAGCAGGAGTGGGCTTTTGGGACGGGGTTGGTGGTGTGTGTGAGGGGGGTTTTGAATGGTGAGTTTTCTTGATTTTTTTTTTCTTTGTTTGACGTGTTGGGGAGTTGGGATGGGTGGGTGAGTGAGTGAAGGAGGAGGTAGAAAGGTGAGTAGGTGAGAGGAGGATAAATGGTGAAGAGCTGGTTTGGGGATATGCTCTCCTTTGCTGGAGGAGATTGATACCCCGACTAGTCACGCCTCGGATTCACATTACCAATCCACACTCGCCTCATCTATCTTTACGCACCTTACCCACCTACTTACCTCAAAACTTCACAAAGGCAGTAACTAACAAACCTCACAGCTCTCCAAACCCTCGGCCTACCACTATCCCTCGCCACCTCACCCACCGCCCTCGCAGAAGCAACCATCGCCCTCCTCCTCTCCAACGCTTCCCACCTCCTCGCCTCTCTTATTCTCTACCACCTGACCCTCCTCTTACCACTCACTGGTGCCAACTCTTCTCCCCAAAAGCGGCGCAAACTAGCCCTCCTCACCTCCCTCCTGCACATCTTCTCCCCCGCCGGCCTGTTTCTCTCCGCCCCCTACGCCGAAAGCTCGTGTGCTTTGTTTTCGTTTCTGGGGTGGTGGTTTTATGCTCAATCTTGTTTATCTGATCAAGATGACACCACCCCTGTCTCTGGCAACGTTGAAAGGGGTAAAAAGGGGATATTCACACTGAAAGGAGACCTCCACCTCCTCCTAGCCAGCCTCTCCTTCGGTCTCGCCACACTATTCAGAAGTAACGGTATCTTGAACGGACTACCGTTTGCTTGGGAGGTTCTTAGTATCCTATCGGGCTTCGTTATCACTACGTCTAAGGAAAGAGGAAGAGGAAGAGTCCCGCTGCTCAAGACGCTGAGACGACTCATCGCCCTAGGCTTGGGTGGGATCTTGGTAGCGGCGGGAAGTATCGTGCCGCAAACTGTGGCGTGGTTGAGGTATTGCCCTTCTGGGAGTTTGTGGTTGTTGAACAAGATTTTGTCATCTGGGTTAGAGGTCGAGGTATCCGAGACATCCGGCGGTAGTGGTAGCGCCCGCGGCTATGGCAGCAGTGGCGTTGGTGCTGGTGTGAATGCTGGTGCTGGTGGTGGGTTAGAGGAACTTGTGGCGCAGGACGAAGCAAGGGAGTGGTGCGCTGCGGTGGTGCCTAGCATTTACACGTTTGTGCAGAAACATTATTGGTATGTCCTTTTCCGATCGGCCGTTTCTTTTTATTTTTCTTTGTTTCGATGGGGGACAGGAGGTGTTATCCGTGTTCATCTGGGTGATCAACTGAAGCAAAGCGAGGCCTCTTCCTCCTTATTCGAAACCAGCGGCGATTGGATACACCAAAACGCCTCGTCTTACTTACCCCTTCCATATCACCGACTTCTATCACCCATCTACTCATTTCGCCGAAAGAATGGTAATCATGACTAACAACTCCCAATAAACAGGAACGTCGGTTTCCTCCGCTACTGGACCCTTCCCAACATCCCGCTTTTCCTACTCGCTGCTCCGATGCTCGCGATCCTAGTCAAATCTGCACTGGACCAGCTCAGTCAGCAATCATCCACAGCAACAGCAACAGTAGCCATTAACTCCGTCGACGCCAAGTCTACGTCTTCTGCCTCCCCAGACACCCCTTCATCGGGCTCCGTCACCCCCTCTAACCGTGAGTCACCAACGACAGCCCAACAACAACGCATGCAGATCCTCATCCGCTCGGCAGCCGCGGAACAGGTGCTGCTTGCGGTCCTGGCGGTAAGCACGTACCACGTGCAGATCATCACGCGGATATCATCAGGGTATCCGCTGTGGTACTGGTGGTTGGCTCAGCTGCTTATCGGCGGTGATGGGGACATGCAGCAGCAGCAGCAGAAGAAGCAGCAGCAGAAGAAGAAGCAGTTGGGTAAGGGGATTGTGGTGTTTATGGTCATGTATGCGGCGATTCAGGGGGTGTTGTTTACTTCGTTTTTGCCGCCGGCGTAGACCACGTCTAGGATTCATCGTTTTGAGGAACAGAAATGGGGCAGCTGTAGAGGTAAGACATTTGTCGTGTCGTTGTTACTCTTAGATGTCCAAGTTAGGAAGAAATGAAATAAACCTGGAGGTTATTTTCTCGAATCTACCATGCCTTTACTGTCGGGCTTCTTTGCGAATGAGAGAGATTTTTGACTGCCTTATGGTTGTTTATTGTCGCAGGCAGCTTCTACATCTGCGTGCGTATTTGTAAAACTTAACAGATGAGTAAAGCCAATTTGAAGTCTAAATTCTAAGGCTGATAAAACAATGCTTATGTCGCTCCGATGTGGTGCTATGCTATATCCCATGCAGACCCAAAACTCTCCGTAAATGCACAACGCCTAGTCAAATCCTCGTCGTTGTTTACTCAGTCCGAATCAGAATCGTAAGCCACGAGTCCGGGTTTGCTCGTTTGTGTAGTTGAACCACCCTCTGTCGTCTGCTTTTCGCTCTTGGTTTCCTCAGCATCCCTGCCTTCGGCAACAGGACCAGTCATCGATGACGCTGCACCCACAGGTGGTGGATCGGGAGTCTCTTCCCCAGCAGCCCGTTTCCTCTTGAGCCCGGGTATTAAAGCTCCTCGCGGCTTGGGTGTCGAGTCCCTACTCCCCCAGTCGAGAAACGGATCCTTGGCCGCTCGAGCATTACCCACTATTTCGGAAACCAACGCCTCCCGCATTTTGGTAGCTGCAATCTCCGACTTGAGCTTTCCCTTGGACGCATCCTTCTTCTTCCCGCTCTTTTTCTCCTCCGTTTTGCTGCCCTTCCCATCCCCAAACAACGGTCTCGCCAACGCCTTTTGCACCACATCATCCCTCCCTGAAGCGATATCCGGCACACCCCCAAACTCAATTAACCTCGCCCTCCTTTCATCCTCCTCCGTACCTGGCAACAGCTCGATCCCCAACCCCATTCTCTCCTTGAGATCTTCCGTCCTTTCCGCCTCCTTCTCCCTTTCTTTCCTCCCCACCCTAAACGCCTTTCTCAGCTTCTGATTCCTCGCATACGGATCCTCCCAAGCCTTCTCCTGCGCCTCTAGCAACTCATCAATCCTCACCTTCGCCTCCTCCGCCCTCTCACGGTCCGCAATCGTCTTCTCCAACTTCCCAAACGCCGCATCTCTCTGTTCCTGCCGTTCCTTTTCCGTCTGTATCTCAAACCCTTCGCCCCCTTCCCCAAGCTTCACCAAACTATCCTCATCCGTCCCCGTATCCCTTGCCCGCCCCCCACTCACAACCACATACCTCGTCAATTTGGGGTCTGTCCTAATCTCAATCTCGCCGCCACATGGCCCATGCTTGATGGTGAAACTCCAGATGGGCGTGGAGTAGTAATTGCCGACTTTTTTCTTGGCCGCGTTGAATCGTACCCCTTGGCCGATGATGGTGGGGTGGGGCTGGCAGTGGTCGCACCAGACGGCAAAGGGGAGCTCGAAGCGCACGGTGAGGACGCCCTGGGTGGCGAGCTTGGAGGCGCGGTGGCCGAGGGGATGCTTTTTGCTGAGCTGGTTGCCTGAGTAGACGCCCTCCGCGTCGGGAGGGACGTATTTGCCCATGTTGAAGCCTTGCATTTTGGAGGTTGGGAGGGGGCCGGAGCCGGTGGTTGGCCTTTGGTTGGGTTGGGTCGGACTGGTTGAAGGGATTGGAGGGAGGTGGGAGTGGATGGACTTGTAGATGGACGGGTAGGTGGACAAGTCCAGGCGTAAGCAGGTATGATGGCGATGGTTTGGATCACTCGCCGATGGAAAACCGGATTTAATGGTGTGCTTCTCACTTAGGAGTGACTGTAGGGCAGCACGCGCGTGGTTGTTGGGATGATCCGCGATAGACAAAGAAACTTGGAAGTGAAGTTGAAAATGGGAAAATGACGATATCTTGAAGTGCTGTTGTTGCCCTGAAGTTGTCCGCTGGAAATGACCCGCCGCAGCGGCTCAGTGGGGGCTGTGCGGCTGAAGTTGGATGTCAGGGCTGCTCGGGCGGCAGGGACCACCCGCTTTTAGGGCGCTAGTGCGATGGGCCCACTCTCTAGGTAGTGGAAATTGTTAAGGATCGCCCGCCGCTACAGATGTTTTGAAACATTGGACAAGTGCAATTCTTTTCCGGAACATGGTCGGTTTCATTGCTTGCATCATCACAGATGACACTCGGAAACGCAAATCGGGAAATGCCATGAAAAACAAGATCCTCCACCAGTAATCATTTCTAGACTTCCCCTGCCCCTCATGCACCTCCTCACATAAACCGGCGCACCCATACTAGTCTCCCTCGGCCCATTACTCGTACAAGAAACCCCCAAGAATCCGGGGTAAACACCCACCCACCCTGCCACTCGCCGAGAACGAGGAGGGAAAGAGAGATTCGACGTCGTATCTTTGCACAGGCAAAGTCACAAGCTCAATAGTCGAGAATATAATGAGCCGAGTGCAAGGCTGTCGAGCGTCGATCACGATGGGTGTTCTCGGGGTTCACCTCAATATGTGAGGTTGGAGTTGGGAATGGCTTCATCGGATCGAATGATGGACAACACTCGTCAGCATGATGCGAAATATGTTCAGATCTAGTGGTCAACAGTATAATAACAAACATGGATCCCCATTGTCACTTCAAAAAAAAAAAAAAAAAAAAAAAAAAGCAACGGATTGTTTTCGGTCAGAGGTACCTTGATGGTCGCCGCATCCACCAAATATTTCGGATGAAATCCCACGACACTCACACAGAGGAAGCCTTTCGCACTAAAAAGAGGACAATAGCAACCATCCGACAAACTTGGTTGGTAATAATCTTCTCATGAATACACAAGATCAAACCCTTTTTACTCCAAAAATCACGAGTCCCTTCACGAAACTTCCAGCTATTCAACGGAGCCCAACCCCCTTTGTTGTCATCCCAAGTTCTCAACCGCTTAACATAACCTTTGTCAATAGAGTTTGATCTATAACTTATCATACAGCACTCCAGTCTTGCCATTCCACCTGTTTACCTATTCTACCTATTGTAGCAGTTACACCTATTCACTCCTCCATCACAACTGCTCTACCGCTTTCCCCGGCGAGCCATTGCACAACCATGGAATGTTCGACTCCGACACGATCTGACAGGTAGTCCAACAGCTCGAGCACAAATATCGATGTGCGCAGGCTCCCTTCTTACTCCAGTCTACTTCCCATCCTCGTCAAGTCTAGTCTAGAGGTAGTCCAAACTCTCTAGTAAACTGCCACCAACCATCGACAGTTCGTCGGCAATCCGCCAATCATCAATTACCAGACAGACACACTTATTGAAAACCTCCTTAACCAACTTGGCGACTTCGATTTCGACAAACTCTTGAACGAGAAGTCCTCAAAGATGTCATCCAAACCTACCGGAACACCCTCGTCCAAAAAGCCGAAACCCCTCTTCATCCTCCCCAAATCTCACTTCGACAAAGCCAAGTCCTCAGAAGACGCCCTCTTCGCCAAGCGTCCGCCGACTCCTTATTATCCTCCCGCCCGTCAGTTTGAGGGGGAGAGTTCTGGAGTTGTCGGTGATGAGAAGGGAAAAAACCAGAAGGAGGATATCAAGGATACCAAGAAGCAGAACTAAGCTAAGCAGATGCAGAAATAGGCTTCTCTACGTATGTAAAATCTAGCACCTGGACGTTTCGTGTTTTTTTTTTTGCTTTCCTGCCAGTACATTAAAGACACACTTTACTCCTTCCTCGACCTTACCTACCGTGGTCATGATAAGGTGGTAGATACATGTACAAGAATCTACCGGTAGCAGTTCGGCGTTGTAGAGTCCCCGGTTGTTGCTTGTATTCCCAACATCTCCAGCATCCCTACATGTATTACCCAGCATTGCCAGTATCCCTATTACCCAGCATCCCCATCAAGGTACCCAGCGTCCAGCACCCAGCGCCCAGCGCCCAGTGCCCAGTACCGAGTGGTACGAAGGCTATATCCAAGGTGAACAGTGAAATCAAAACCAACCAAACGACTGGCCGCTGTTCATTCAATGCCAATGCAAAGTCACAACCCAAGACCTTGCCCATGGATCCGCACCTTCACTTCACTTCAACTGACGGAACCAAATCGAACGGTCTCCTGGAATATCATAAACACCTCCACTCAACGAAGCGGCTCAGTGAGCTATGCCCTTTTCTGTCTTTTACCTTACCTGCTACTTCTCTCTACCTACCTAACCTTAGGTATACTTTCAGATATTTACCTTACTCTCCATACACGGATCATGCTAACGAAACCTTCCAGGCATTCCAGCATAGGACTGTAGAGGGATCTACCTACCTAGGTTCGGGTGATGTCGCGGATTGCAATGGCTTTAAGAAAGGAAGGAAGGAAGGTCAGTCGTTGATATACCTTGACGAAACTTCGTAAAAGTGTCTTGTGGCTTCTTAACGTGTGAATGGAGTAGTTGACTGACTTATGTGCTATTAGGTTCCTAGGTAGTGACGGGATGAAGTGCCAGGAGAGTCAGTAGTAGGTGGGCTTGATGGAGGTAAACCGGATTAACTAAGGTATCCTCCTCCTTCTCACCAGAGGTAGCTACCTAGGTATCTAGTAGATGCGGTCTTCTTTTCGGGAAGGAGTAATCATACCTCTGGGGATGGAAACCCATTGACGTCTTTTATGGGCGCCCAATGTTGTACTTGCTTGTCACTGCCTGCAAGACGTGAACATACGTCCATTCTACATCTCTGCTCCTATCTCTGATATGACCGACTGTATAGGTTCAAATATTCCTACATGCCCTCCACGTCATCATGGGTGGGAAGTTACCTGAGTGTCCGCGTGTATCTCTCGTTAACAGGATTTATTTCTAATTTCTTTTCAAATTTGTTTCAAATTTTGTTTCAAAATTTTTTTTTTTTTTAATATTTTTTTTTTTTTTTAAATTTTTTTTTTGCCATCAAATAGAATTGTAGGTAGAAACATGTGGGAGGAAACAGAGTTTGACTATGTGGTTGACATACTTTCAATCCTTCCATGTGCTTTTCTCGTCCTTTTACACCTGTCCTTGTCATCGTGAACTCGCCCATCATGTCCCACGCCATCACTCCAATTTATCTTCACCACAAACTCAATGCAGAAAGCGGGAGTTGAACAACCGTTGCTACTGAGATGGATAGGTATGTACACCATTTGAACACCATCTGGCGATGCCAATTCTACCTCTACGTCCAAAGTATGTGATGGGTGTAAAATTTACATTTCTTCCTGTTTAATAGCAAATCAAGAAGTCTTCTATACCTCTAGGTATGCTTGATTGATGTGGCGTTGCTGATATCGGCCAGGGTACCTCATCTGACAGCTGACACCTGACAAACGACATCTGACATACGCTGCGGGATGAAGCGAACAGTGATACGAAGAAGAGGCAAGAGAGAGCCCATAGTGAAGTGGGAAATAACCCACGCAGGTGGGGACTACGGCACTGAGAAGTTCAACTGGTCTCTAAAACCCGGGATTATGTAGATTCTTCATCTGCCATCGCTGGCTGGCTGGCTGGCTGGCTGGCACGGAGAAAGGGTGCCCCCAATTTCATCGAGGAGAGCACGAGTTTAGCGATAGTGATACGTGATATCTTGAATTAGGGGAGCATTGTACGTCCCCTGAAGAATAAGAGTGTAAGCCGAGCGGCCGGGAAACCTGAGTTACCAAGCCTTATGTGCAGGCGGAGGCATGATTGGCATGCCACTGCCGTGGAAGTTGAACTCTCTACATGTCATGCAAACATCGAGGGGTTCCGTCTCGTAGAAAAACTCCCTGACTGCCCTTCCAGTAAACGGTCTTGAGGACACTCCAGATTCCGAGTTCCCAAAATAAACCAGGAACAAGGCCTTTCGGGCGGATCTCCGGCCCAGCAGTTGCATGTCATGCTTTTGTGTTGTATATTGTTAACTTTGTTTCGATCCCATCGACGAGAACGGTGGAGATGAATAAAACCAGTTTTAAAAAACGCAGGGGACAAAGGCCAGTACCTGTAGGTACTCACTCTCCAGAGACAGGGAGACAAGTTAGCCCCTCTTCAATCAACGGGCTGGCAGTTACCATACTCTGCCCCTTCATTCTCGTAATTGGTCACCCGTTGGCCAGTTGCAACCCGATGTGACGACGGCTCGCGGATGCTAAGATGCCTAACTGGCGGCGGGCATCGGAAGGATGGACCCCTGGTCTGAATGGAATAGTGAGATCACGCCGGTTTGGGCGGGTCGTTGAGCTTATTATTCTGTCTCCCGAGTTCGGGACCTGTCATCCCGCCTTCAGCCGTCGACGAACTTCCGCTCTCCGCAACCTGTTCCCACAGTCCCAGAGAGCAAGAGAACAAGGTAGAGTCATTGGCGATTTGCTGCTATTCTTGGAAAGCTACCAGCTACCTCTCTGTCGGTGGAAACAAGTAATCTGGATCGTCTTGTGGATATGAAGATGTGTATGAACAATATAGTACCCGCCATCTGTTCTGAAGATCAAGAACGAGCATAGGAAAAACTCTCATCTTTCACCAAGCGAGGGGCACGGGTTTCCCCGCGGGATGAGCAGCACACCAGACATACGTGAGTGTGTTTGTCATGAGGTGCGAAGGAGACAAACATACGTACCCACTGGGGCTCTGGAAAAGAATGCTGCGAAGGACAGTCCCGGTCGTTTGTGATATCACGGTGGTAGACGTGTGTAAGACGGTTGGAGGGTCGGGGATCTGTCGAGACAATACCGGCATGGCTATTAAGCAGCCAACAGCATTGGAGGTGTCAGCAGCACCACCTTTTCCAACCCGTATGTATCCGACAATGTCACTCCGCGGACAAGGTACAAACCACCTTGAGGACTGACTACGGGAGTTGACCCCCGATATGAACCGACGAAATGGCCCAACATCTGTTCCGAAGCGGTCTCGACCGGACCTACCGAGGTCGTCCGGCACCGCGGAATATCTGGTCAATGTCAAGACAGAATCGGCGTTGCCTTGTCCGTAGTGTCTTGGAGGGTCGTCGGCAGTGAAGGGCCAAGGGGATGGCCGCATGACAGGACGCGCCGCTGAATGTATGCGTGCCGTTGTGACATGGCGGGTAACTGCACACTGCACACTGTAAAGAACGGCAGGTTTGCCACTGGGATGTGAGTATGCAGATTCAAGCAGTTGGAACACTTGCTTTGAGAGTCCCGTTTTGGACATATCTTGATTGTGGCAGTCCAGGAAAGGTCATGACATGCCTAAGTCTTCCTGGGAATCTGCTGTACGCTCGGTCAATTGCCAGGTTGATGCCTCTAGGGTTGCCTTCTAGACGATCTCGGCTATGCAAGCTTGCACTTCTCAACCAACCGTAGTGGTAGGGCATCGATAGTCTGGTGGAATCTTTGGACCTTGCCAGTCTGCCACTTCTTCCAATCCTACTGCAACTTCCTGTGAAGCTGCGTAGATAGTCAGGTGCTGTGCATTCGCACTGGGAAACCCTTCCCCCCTCTGTACATGCCATAAGCAACAGTCAGCACTTGCTCTTGTCCAAACGTTTTATCCGATTCGATGAAAAGTCAAGGACGTTGCACACCGGTACTCATTTGTTTAAAGTGCCTGCAGCCACACGCCTCCTTGCCTCCATCACCATGGTTGCAAAATAGCACCCGGGCCAAGTGGACAGGACCCTTTCTTGGCGAATTCATGAATTCTCGTCATGACTACCGGTTCTAGTTGTGTTGATCATGGTTAACCAGAGATGGTAGGTTGATGTGCGAGTTGACAAATGATGACACCCATTGGGGTCGAGCTTGGCGCAATGCCGTCCATGAATTGTCATGGAAAAAGTGAAAGAATTGGTGACCTGAATTTCTTGTTCTTCGTCTTGAAATTTTCTGATTTGGTGGGAGACGTCCTCTGTTGTTCGTCTTTCCTTTGGAAGGCACGGGGTACGCACAGACCTGGTGTTCTTGGAAAGAGCCATCGCCGAATGCCGATTACCGATGTCCAACAGTGGGCAGCAACCACTTGAAAGCCCATTGTTCATTCCTCAGTTATCTAGGTACACAGCCTTTGAAGATTCAAAGTGACTCCTCCTTGTAAGAGCATTATCGGTGCAGATATCTTCAATTTCAATAAGCTCGGACGAACCAATAAAGTGTCTCCAGGAACTACGGGCCGGCCAAGGACGCCACAACTGACAATTGGCACAGCACGGCCATATCAGCTTTACTTATATACCAACCCACCACCACATGATATTGCTGCATCTGTTGTTTCTTAGAGGTTTACATATACATCGAGACCTCTGTCCAGCATAGGAGGCCGAAATGCGTAGCCTACGCAGTCTTTGTAGCACAAGAAGTTGATTTAAAGTCGGTGTGACAGAATGCGTTAGTAGAATGTGTGGTGTCGCCCAGTGTATGCTTGGAATCCCATCCCCGGGGCCAACACGTTTCTTGAATCCCATCTGTTGGTTACCCCAGTGGGTTGGTTGGCTTGAAGCTGAATGTCGCTCTGGTCTATGTAGTATTTGCACCATAAAGATGCCAAGATGGACTATGATTGCGCCGTAATGTGCGACACATATCTCATCACCATGATGCCGGGATTCTTTTACATAGAGGTAGAGAAGAGCTTGATAAGACCAACTTCAGCCTCAAACTTAGCTCTGGATTGGATGACGTGATTCCAATATCCGGTCCGGACCCGCTCGACGGGATAGCTAAAAGTCCAGAAGAGGAAGGTCATGACAGATGGATGTCAATAAATTTACCACCCCGATATCGCGACTGACGAAGCTTAGAGTAATGTAAACTTCGGCGGACAGTTTTGATCCCAGGCTTCCAGGATAGTTACTGGCCCTGTCTGTGCCGAGTCGCTTGCTGAGAACAAGGGAATGCACTGGCGATCATGTTCTGATTAATGATAGCTTCTCCAATGCACCGCGCAAAGCCCAAGTCTGGCTCGGGTCTGAGAAACGTGCGTTATACACAAGTAACCGTAAACTTCGCCTCGTGCCTGCAATAGTCACATCAGTCCTGAAACTTGGTTGTGGTTTCCTCCGTGGACTTCAACATCTCTGCATTATATGTAGCACATTGGTGTACAATCATGGAGCTTAGGCAGGAGGTTAAAGCTCGATTTCTATCCTCCTAATGGCCCAGCTCGCTCATCGCGCCTGGCTAAAAGTCAACCCATGTTCTTATGTGATTCAGATATGAATCATAAGTACTCTCGTTCAGTATTGAACCCACTGGAAAACCCTTGTCGGTAATGTGAGTGTCGGTATCGATCTGGCTAACCCCATATGAAGCGTCGGAGCTACGGTAGATGCGGTAGGAAAACAAATTCAGGTCTAGTAGATATGGCGTGTTTCTGGAAGTTGTTGCAACCTTTCCTTTCTCTTCGCTTCTCTTTCGTAAGGCTGGACCTCTTGGTGAGACAATATGGAGGCTAAAAGCTATCGCTACCAGTAGCCAAGGCACAACTCTGTAGCGATTACTTCACTAATCGATTGGCACCAACTTCGGTTCATCATGTGTTCGGTAACCCCATTCTCACTGAGACATGATAAGCAAAAGTCTAGGAAGATGGGTCTAGATCTGGCGAATGCCCATTCCAGAAGAATTTGGTGATCTAAGACTTGAGAGGGCTTGTTTCTTGGGAGTCAAGAAAGAAAGGGCCCCGAAATCGGCGATTTTTTGCGAGTATGTCATGGACTTCTCACCGTCAATTGTTTCCGTGTCATAGCTGGCCACAACGTCCTTCCTCGCCAACGGAACAGGGGAACAGTAACAGACACGTCGGCAAGGAAACAATGGGTCTCTTCATCACCACAACAAACGATCTAAGAACATGACATTGACTGTATGATGGACCCAAAGACGCTCTTGACTGGTGTTGACATTGATTCCATGTATTTTTGGCTAGCGAGAAATGGGAACTGATTCATTGCCGGCCAGGAAAAGCGGGACTAATTACAGATCCTTTCAGCGAACGGCCCGTTTGGTATCGGTGCTGCTTTTGCTCAACTCTCGTCCCGTGTGGTTTTGCAGGAGGTTTCAGAAGAAGCGGGTAATGCAAAAGACTGCCCCTTGGGCTGGCAAGGAGTTGCAAACGTTGCGCCATCTTGACCACTTTGTTCTTATTTTCACTACCCCTCTTTGGCATGGAACGTCCTAGGGGAGTAGCCGTGACGGAGCAAAGGGGAGCGGATCGTGGTGAGACTTGTCATCGGTCGGATGCACCTCCTCGTCATCCCCACAGCCTGTGAATTGAACTGGAGAGGGTCAGAATCCACCCGAGTCTAGATCCTCTAGGGATCAAGTCATGGGTCTTCAAACCCCACAAAATGCACCGTTGAGAACCAAGGTTCTGATTCCGCGTGGGCCCGTACTTCCGCTGTATCGTCGTACATCGCTCGAACAGAGCTTTCCTGATGGGGAGAGGCCTAGACAGCGTCCGAGCTGAACCATAACTAAATTGAAAACAGACTCAAGAGACATTACTGACATCAGAGTGGAAAATCTATACAATATAGAGGTGGAGATAATTTCTGTCATCTGTTGTCAGACTGTCAGAGAAGAGACATGATGATAGCGATCCATGTCTTTTTCTGTAGATCGAGTCTTGTAGCAGTGCCTTTTTGTCACTCAACAGACACGCTAATCGAGCTGAGTCGAGCTAATTGGAGTCAACTACCCTCACAACTCAAGAATAGAAAAAATAACAAGCAGGCGGATAGAGGGATGTGAGGGGGGGCGCGATGTGAAGGTAGTGGGGATGGGGATGGGGAGATACAAGGGGTAAACAGCAAATGAGATACTTCCTGATGGTGTTAATATGCTCAAATATAGGGCTGAAATCCAAGCAACCGGAGCATGATTGGCTTTCCTGCAGTCTCTAAGGTAACTGGATTGGGCAAAAAGGCAAGCCCGGGTCTGTCTGCATTCAGAACTACCCTTGCTGCCCTCTGGCCATAGAGCTTCAGACGATGGCACCGTTGGCACCTTGGCAGTAGTGATGCTGGTTGCCGTGCGGACCAGTGCAAGAAACACCGTAGAGAGCGTGTCGAATGAGCACGATTGAAAAGACATGCCGTCCATATCGCAGCCGCTAGCCGGTTTCAGATGACCAGCAGAGTCGTCGGCCATACGAATCAGGTCGCCCACGCTTGGGAAAATGAATCAATAAGGCATTGGAGGTCGGAGCAAAAAAGACCCACGAGAGCACCATTGGCCGGTGAAAGCATGGCGACAGGGAAGGCAGCATCACCGTCTGCTGATTTTTAAGCATGCAATGTGCAGTCGTGGGGGAGAACATGGAGAAGATCGTCATGACGTTGGGTCATCTGAAGGCCAATACTGTTGAGTTCGCGTGGTGCTGACACTTGTTCTGACTCTTTGGCTGGAGAAAAGTCACGTCCCAGGTGGGAGAGTGGGTGGATGCCCTCGTTTCCCCGGGACTTGTCTGAACTGAAGGGCGGGAGGTGACTGTCTGGACCGGTACAACCTGAGAAGCACCAATTCCGGTACCGCGCGGGAAGACGCGAAGGAAGGGTAGCTCCGGGGGTGCTAGGTCCAGTGTCAGTACAGTAGTCCATTTCAACACGAATGAGGTAAGGAGCATAGAGAGGTACTCCATGGAGCTCGCAGTAAGCCTGAGGTGGGAATGACATGTTCTTCCTCTGCTTGTTGTTGACGCAGTGACTGATATCGTCAGACTCTCAGTCAGCGACTCACCGGGATGTCAAGCGACTGGCTTGGGGAATACTTCCGAACCTCCACCGAGATGCAGTTGCTGATCACTGCAGTAATCACCAAGTTCTAATCCTCACCAGGGCCCATGGAGAGGGTAAGGGTTCGGTTCGACCGGCAGAAATGGTAATGAGCGAAAACACTGGGGATCATTGGCGACGATGTTGTTGGTTTCTTTCTTTTTCTCTTTCTTTTTTTTTTCTTTTTTTCTTTGGTAGTCACGAATTCGGAAAGGGTGAGTGACCTGGAGCCGAGAACAAGGTCAGGCGTTGGGTTGGAGACTTCTTCCCTTCATTTGGAAGAAAGAGAGATCGATGGCTGCCTGGGAGGTTGCCGATTGGAAGGTCCTGCAATCTTGGGACCGGCAACTGTGTGCGCCTGTTGCCGAGCAAAACGGTTGGGGGAAGGCGCAACACAGAAAAGAGGAGAACAAGTCGGAGACAGTTCCAGGCTGATTGGAGATGGAGGGCAGGAGGGGTAGTGTAGAGACGTTGAGTAGGTAGGCAACTGCCGCGCGCCTTCCTCCAGATCGTCACTCAGCCTCGATTTGATTCCATCCAGTGCAGTGGCAGGAATGCCTTGCTCTTCTCTTGCCGTCTGAGTGCAGAACACTTCAACTTTGAACCTTCCTTATTCAGAGATGCATCCATCGTCAGCATCGACTCATCACTCCAGTCACTGCAGTCCGGGTGCTTCTGGTCAACTTGAACTGATAGGCACACCGCCTCCAAGCCAATACAAAGGTTATGCTTCAATCGGGTGCACGCGATCATTCCAATCGGACAAGTCCCTCAGCACCGTTCGTTTGACGTTCCAAGTGGAGCCCTCCTCTTAAGAGTCTCCACTATGTTCGAACCTGCCTGGTCCCTGTCGATGGAGCACCTTGTCCCCCACACCAACCTGACCCGGCCTCCAAAGGCAACTACACTTTGACTTTCTCACTTTTATTCCTTCCTCTCCGTCCAACCAATGAATCACTGGAAGCACTTGACCGCACTGCATTCAAATTTGTGCAACTTTGCGAGCCTGCGAACGACGTCCAGTTTGCAGACCGTAAGGAGGATTCTCACAGAAGGCTGACTGCGCCAACGAACCGTTCGCAAGAGGAGGCCATATCCATGACCACGTAGAGTTGACACTCATGCTCTCTCGTCGTCCATCAGCTCGTCCCGTGCTGCGCTGTGCTGCGCTGTGCTGTGCTGTGTTGTGCTTCAGTCAAACGATGAAGGGCGCGGGATGCCGAACACCCAAGACATCTCGCAGCTTACACAGTATCAAGCCGGTAGATCTACTAGCGAAGGCGCAAATTTGCCATCCTGGCCGATACAACAATTTCGTCGAGCTCGAGCTCCTTCCAGGAAAGGGCCTCTTTTCTTTTCTGTCTTGACAGTCCAATTTGCCCGACATGTCTCCAGCGTCGCGCTCGCTTATGCTCCTCGGACGAACTGATGGGGCTTCTTTGATACTTCAAGACAAAAAGAGAAGCTTACTGCTGAAATGTCCACCTCGTCATGACACAGGCAAATCGAAATATTGGGACGCCAAGGAGGCTCGATCCCCCAGTAGCGCCCAATGCAGACACAGAAACTACTGTACACTAGACTACAGAGAAGCTTGTCAGCTGTCTCTCTGTCTCGCCGGCCCTGTCACTTGACCCCGGTCACCGACCGTCCTACGGATAGCAGCCGACATGCGTAACCAAGATTTGCACTCTGAGGTGAGGTGACAGCTCGAATTGAACCGTCTCTTCTTCTTGAACGGGCACTTCGGACCCAGATCGAGACTGGGGCCTGAATCTGGACTGGATCAGACCTCAGTGCCGGCTAATCCCCCAATTTGCCCAAAAACAGAACCGTTGAACCGAACCTGGTTACAACAACGGTTGACAAGGACGAGATTAAAAGGCTCATCTTTGTCTTGACGAGTCACTACTTCCCTCCGTCACCTAACCCATGAGGACGACAGACCAAACACATGGTCGAGCTGAGTCGACTACTTGAAGGCGATGGATGACCTCAAGTCGAATCACACCACCATGTCCAACTGCCGCCCTCTACTTCTCAGACAGGCCAAACGCCATGTCTCGGGATCCGGGCTTCTCCTGACGATATCGAAATGCGAGCGGGCGAAATGCACGACCGTAATTCGAACCGGTTCGACGGATTGGGCTGTTGGCCTTATGAGCCAACAGTTTGTCAGTCTGTGGGCTTGCATACCTACCTACCGATGGAGCGATGTTAAAAGAAAATGCTTGGCAACGAACAGCTGAAACAAGCTTCTGGTCAAGGCCGGTTCGGCCCTACCGAATCACAATCGACCTTCCTCGCCGGCCTGTTCGTGATATACTCTGAGGTCTATACTATATAGCGCTCGTGGAGGCCGCTACGCCACAATCTCCCCCCCTGTACTTGCATTCGGGTCTCAACGTCGCCGGCGAAGCTCTCTCGCTTTGACCTCCTGGAAGCTGCTTCAGAATCTTCGAAAACGCCAATCATTTCGCCGACCTTGCCCTTCACATGCGCTGACACGGAACTCGTCAGTTCCTCTGAAGTGAACTGCGAGAACGATTGTCGAAACTATTGACTGGCAATTTCACTGCAGCGATGCACGCGCAACCCGTCTCTGGATGAACCGCCATCCATGGTAGATGTGAGGTCCTTTGCAGAATTACCCTCTGTAGAGGTACCTACCCTTGGCTGGTAGTTCTCAGTGCCGCTCCTGCATTACCTGTGGTGGTAACCTGCCATCCTCGTCGACGCCACCATGTGCGTGTTCCTGAATATCGCCTGTCGGGTGTACCATCACCCACCGATGAACTCGCAAAAGATTTTACATCTCGAGCCTCACTAGAAACCGTTCTCTGCCTTCAGATACAAAGGATCTGGTCGTTTGTGCGGCGGAAGTCGGGACTCGGGACGCCGGGAGCGGTGCGGAAACCAAGTACCAAGCTTCGTGACGGAAATTTCAAACGCCCCGGGCGTCATTTCCCGTCCAGGTAAAGACCGTTTCCGAGCACAGAAATTTGCAGTGTTGGAAACCCTCACCTCGTGTTGAGCCACAATGGGAACATGTCCTTTAATGCATGCAAAGATGGCATGGCGATGGCACCGCACGGACGCCAACATCGTCCAAGATAGGCCAGGGCAGCAATGCTTTGTATCTAGTACACCGACAGAGCAGATGGAGCCTCTTCTTTCCGCTTGAAAGTTGAACAAATGAATCAGCTCCTCGGACGACTTGGTGCCGCTTCAACATTCAGGAGATTGAGACTCCGAGACTAAGGAACCTTTTTGGTGAAGAGGTCATCATCTTTGTTCACCTTTGCAGATTCAGCGTTCACTTGGTAGGTATCCGTTTACGTACAAACTCCTTAAGTGAACCTGTTAAGGTGGGTGACCAACAGCTGCTGGTACGGGATAGTTACATTTACATTTACCCAGAATTACCTAGCCGTGGCACTCATCGAAGTACCGGGTACACGCCTCGCACCCTTTTTTCGCAACTGGATCACTTCACTTGTTCGAATCGGGAATGAGCACCGGTACATGCGTAAACGACTGGCAGAAGAAGACAGAGCATCGTCGAGCATCGTTCCTGAACAGGTGTTGCTCGTCAAGCATACCGTTCCCTTCAAAGTGGGGAGCTTTCTTTTCCCATCCATCCCACCACTGACGACCCATGTCGTCCATGCATGGCTTCCTACCACCCACCATAGCTACATTGCCGTAGTTTCTTTGCCAGACGTGCAAAAGCATGTCCAGGGGCAGGACGTCTTCTTCACTTGACCCCGTACGCAGTCTTTGAAGCCTTGGAAAGACACGGACTGGAACCAGGTCCTTCTCTATGCTTCCCTCTGCGGGCTTGTCTTTTTTTGTCAGCAGTCCATGGCCTATCACGACTTCTCATTCCAGAAGGGGGGGACCTAAAACAGGGCAAATTCTGCATATGGATTACAAGGTGAGTGGTTTAAGTCTGTGAACGGATCCTCTCAATTTCTCCTGTTTCCCCAGGAAAGGAAGGAACCGGAGATTCAGGAAGACAGATACAAACGGGGCCTGAGCGATTCCTGTCAAATCACCAGTTGCAGTACCACGCAGCCAATATTATACGAGGCCGCTACATGTATAGTATCAGGATCTTATTATTGAGGATTGAACTGACTGACGAAACAGAGGGGAGAGAAACGTTGACAGACCCCGGTCCATGGTATCCCGGCCGACCCCGGCCTGCCTTGTGCTTGGCACAGCCGCCCCGTCATGTCTGTAGGGATGCGTGAGCGGATGTGGTCAATGGCCAGGTGGACTGGACTGGAGAAGAGGGCTCCCTACTGCACACACCCTCCTTGCTCTCCTCGTCGTTCAAGGACTAGACCGATGTAAGGCACTGGCTCTGACAGGCTTTGGAAACACCCCGGTACCTAGTCATCCGTTATTCAGACGACATCCTCGTTGTCAATCATATATGGGTATCCGCTCACTTTGCTACGCTGCCTACATAATACCATAGCTCCCCTTCTTCCTGACTATAGATGGCCACCGAAGGATCCTTCTGTTTAGTATCTACTCTTACTGTTCTCATCAAGTTATTATTTCTCTTCCTTCATATTCAACCCGTACCTGCCGCAACTCAAGTAACAGATAAATTTCAGTTCCCCTTCACCAATATCGCCCACCATTCAGTTGAAAAGACGGGATCTTTGGATGCGGCAGCTTCTCTCAGTGACGACAGGAAACCTCAACCCCGGCCAAGTTCAGTTGCGGCTTCCGTGACCCGAAGTGGTCTTCTTTGTCAGATCAGAATATTGTTGGGAAGGCGCGATCTGTTGACAGGAGGTGGATTCTTCGGACCAGGTTTTTCTCCTCGCCCCACCTCATTACTTCTACCGAAAAATACATTGGCGACCTTCTCGTGATGGCAACAGCATCGCCGCCGTCCATGGACGGCATGTCACCCGTTTACGAACTCAAGATCCGTCAACAGCCCAAGAATGCGCGCGTAGCTATTGGCAAAGAAAAAGGTGAGACCAGACAGAGTACACCTCGCCGTCTACACTGGAGAGGACGAGACGCATCATGGCAGGACCAGACTAACAAGACACCAAAACCAAAGCAGACAGAAAGCCCATCGACCCCCCTCCCATCGTCCAGCTCGATATTCACCCTATGCGCCATCAGATACACAACCCTTATCTGATCCTCGTCTGCAAGCTTGTCGCTCCAGAAAGTACCGAGAACGACGATGCCAACCACCAGCAACCCGAGCCCAAGGACAACGATCTAATCGGTTCCCTTTGCTCGTCTCCCTACGTTCTCAAGGACACCAACAATGCCCAAGGCCTGTTTTTTATTTTCCAGGATGTCTCTGTACGCCGTGAAGGCACATATCGCCTCGAGTTCAACCTCTTTGAGCTCAAGCCTCTAACCAGGGAGTGCGTCGCCTTGGCCAGGACCACCTCCGACAAGTTCGTCGTGTTCCCTCATCGGTACTTCCCCGGAATGGCCGAGAGCACCTTCTTGACGAGGTCCTTCAGCGATCAGGGCGTGCGCATCCGACTACGCAAGGACAGCCGAAGTGTCAGCACGCGCAAGAGGGGTGCTAACGCACTAGGAGTCGGGGTAGGCAGCGGTGATGTTGTAGGACGTCTGCGGACCGGCTCGACGATGGGTCTAGGCGGACAACAATACTCGCCTATCACCATTTCCCACCACTCCCAGTCCCACGGTAGCGGCGGAAGTCACGATGAGCTCTCCTCAACGAGCACCAGCCCCATCAACCGCATCAACACCACCCTAGCCAGCCATCACCCGCACGATCTCATCCCCGGCATTGGCCACTTGGACCGCAGCCAACACCACCGCGGCTCCTTAGCTTCCCAAACGTCTTCAAGCCTCCTCGACTCTCCCTCCAACACCACCATGCTCAACTCCCCCACTGTCACAGGCGTAGGCGGCTTTGGCGCCTCCACAGCCACCACCCTCGGCGGCGGCGGTAACTACTCTTTCACCGGCGTCGCCGCCGCGCATCAGTACTCCTACCCCGGCACAGCCCTCAGCTTAACCACCGGCACCACCGCCGATGATCGTTACTACGATTATAACAGGGCTGGGAAGCGGCCTAGGTTGTTGCATGGTACCGGAGTGGATGATCTGCTGGATCATTCGTATGGGAGAGACCCTTATGGTCGGGACCCCTACGATCACCATCACCGCGTGGTCGGCGGCAGCGTGACGCTCCCGCCCCATACGCAGGCGTATGCGACGATGGATGCTACGCACGGGTATGGTCATGGACGACATCATGATTACTATGGGGTGACGGCCGCGGGGGCTTACTTTGGGTCGGCGATGTGAACATTCCAGAGCAATGCTTCTGGATCAAGATCGCATATGATTGTGATTGCACTGTAATCAATTCGGTTGGTGAGTAGCTCGCAAAGAACTACCTTCTACCTTTGGATCTTGAAGTTGAAACTAACTCGTTGTTAAGGCAGATGATCTTCGCTTCTTGATCTACGTCGTTTCACTCATTTTCTCGAACAAGGACAAGTACACGATACCGCTGGCGCACAGGATGTTGCCGAGACAAAGATTTAGTAATTGCTTTGCTTTGCTCTTCCTCTTCCTCTTGCTCTTCTCTTTCACTTCACATCGCTTCTATTTGCTCCTTACCTCCTTTTTCTGCGTTGACTTTCTTCCACACTTTCTCCTTTCGTCCCATTTCATGTTGCCTCCTTTGCGTTACGTTACGTCTTTGCTCGTTGGTTGGTTGGTTCTGGAAAATAGAAAAACGGCGTCAATGATGGTTGTCACCCCTATGGCGACTGGCGGCGGTACCCTCTGTTGTTCATCTGGAACGGTCTGGTTGTTTTTCGGTGATGATCTCTGATAACTGGTGGTGGTGGGAACGATACCCCATTTCCTTGAAACTCACTCTCTCTACTGTAGTCTTGTTCTCCTCTGTCATGGTTATCGGGTGGAACTCGTGTCTGAAAAGCAAAAAAGAACGCGAATGTGCAAACAAACTGATCTGGAGAAAAAGTTACTTGGAAGACCTTGGTGGGAGGATATCTGATTTTTGTTTGAGTTGATCTTGTTCGGTTCTGGAAAGTAGTAGTAGTGTATGGTCGGACATACATAGCACGAGATGGTAACGGAAACAGAGTGAATGGAAGACGCGCATCTTGCAGAGATAGTGGTAAACACATGTTTGGCGACACTTGTAGATATTTTCAATGTAACGGCTGTTTGAGCAAGACTTGATAAGGTGATCGGACGAAAAGAATAGCAACGGGTCGTGGAATTAGTGGTGCATGGCGTAGTGGCGTGGCGTGACAGCCCACCCATTACACCTGTCGCGCCAGCTCGGTGCATCTGTCCTCTGCCCGAGACGCGACCCGTTCGAGACCGACTGGGGGAAGTTTTTTTTTTTTGTGTGTGTTTTTTTGCCTTGCTGTTTTGGAAGGCACGCGATCATTCAGGTCGTCCGTCACAGGTTGCGATGGATGCTTGGCGTGATGTTTTCGTCTCCTCTCAACAACGGATCCAACATCCATCCCTTTATCCATGTCACTTCCCACCCAACCCACCTCCCCCTTCTTTTTCTCTTTCTTTCCTTTTTGTATCCTCACCCCCACCTAGCATTCAACCTCTTCCAAACCGTCCCATCCACAGGCAACACACTCCCATGCCTCAACCCCGTCGGCCATCCCGTCCTCGCACTCGCCGTCCACCCACCCGTATTCCTTTCCGGATGTAAACTCTCATACGGTCTATACCCATCACTCCCATAAAAGTCTAATAGCAAATGGACCTTGCCAGGAATGGTATTATCCCAATACGCCGCGGGACCTTCTACCCCCGATTCAATAATGGCTGAGGCATCACCGACGCGGGTCCAGCTACCAAAAAGACCGGTGGTGGATGTTTCGACGAAGACGGTCTTGAGGGATTCGTCTTTCATGAAGCGGAGGTAGGAGGTAGAGTTGAGGGGAAGAATGGTTAGGTCGATGATGTTGGTTGGGGATCGGTCAATGTAGGTTTGGGGAGTGGAGAAGGTGCGGAAGTCGGAGGTGTAGGCGTAGCGGATCTTGGTGGAGGAGGGGGTGCCGGTGTGGGAGGGGTCGGAGGGGGGGTACTGCTTTTGGTTAGGACCGGGATCGGGATAACGACGTGGAAGGAGAAAAACAGGAGAGAAGGGGGAAGAGAAAAGAGACACAAAAAGAGGAAAAGGGGGGAGGCGAAAATAACATGAAGTGAGGAAGGAATAAAGGAAAGTAGCGGACACATACAAATTTGGAAGCCCAATGGACAAGATATTGACCCTTTGCCGGATCCCAAATCGCTTCAGGTGCCCATACCATGCCGGCCGTATTGTCCTCTACGATCACCAGTCTCTCATTGACCCAGTTGATGAGATCAGTGCTTTCCCAGACAAAGATTCCCTTGGAGCCTGTTCGTTGTGCTGCGTCCCATGTTGTCTGTTTTCATTCATCGCAGTAGTACCGTTAATAAACCTAGCCCTGGCCATACACAACCTCCCTCTTGCTGCTGCAGTCTAACGCACCTTTCCAATATTCAAATCCGTCCCAATGATATACCACTTCTTCCCTGCCTCGCTGCCTCCACCCGAAATGATAGTCGGGTCCCGAACACCTCCTGTCCCCTTGGTCGGCTTGAAGATTGGCGAGCCCTTGTTTAGAGCCTTGAACGAGATGGGATTGTTGCCGTTGCTGAGGTAGAAGTAGACGTATGGATCGGCGCCGAGAAAGAAGACACCCAGGTATCCGGCGAGCGATGGGTCGGCGCGCTGGGCTATCTGGTTGTTGTCAAGACCCAAGGTTGCGGTGTCGATGACGAGGGCGCAGCAGGCCCATGCCCAGGTAGAGGCGAGGAGAGTGAGACTGAAGAGCCTCATGTTTTGACGCGCAGGACGCGCTCGTAGGATCAGGTCGGGAAGAAGGGATATCGAAGCGGCTCAAGAGGTCTAGATGCGGTACCAGGAACATCTGGGACTTGAAAGACATTTATGTCCCAAGAAGCTCATCTACCTTTTCCATCGAGCCATCTATATGCCACTCCCCTCCCATGTGAAAGCCGCCTCTCGATACATATTGACGTCCACTACTTGTAAAGTGTGGCTCCACGAACTCCACATGGGACCCTGAAGTATCAAGCATTAGGGTAGCGAGGTCCGAGGGTTAGGTGACATTTAGGCAAACGAGAAGGGCCGATACAGGTTGTAAATGGCTAAATTATGCTCGCCATGCTCCAAATTGATCGGAGGACGTTGCAGTCCAAGGTCGATCTCCAAATTTTCTGGTGTGAATCTTTCAGATTCGATTGCTGGAAACAAGATTCTCCATGCTGGGCGGCCAAGTACCAAACGATATTTGTGGCTACTACAACGCTAGAAAAGGGGGTCCCGGAGCCGAGACATGCAAGAGAGAGTGCCGTTAAAGGTTTGAGAATAAGCGCTCCAATCATATTTCGCCTAGTTCAACCTCCATGTTTGTGTGGTGGTCCCTGGTGGATATAAGACCGATATCGTGGCCGGCGTTATTGATAGCGTTGTCAAGCATCAGGTGGAAGCCATGAGTGCGCATGTCAAAGGAAGCCTCAGATTGAACCGATATTTGGGAGAAGCTGCTCTCCAAGTTTAGATTGGGAGCAATGGTTGTGCCATCCCAGTTGTCAACGACCTGTGGGGTTGGCGACGAAGGGGTATGGCATGAGCTTGCCGGATGACTAGCGGTGGACTGGCTATCATCACTGATTAGGATAGGTTGTTCTCTCATTCCAAATATCTCTTCTATCAGTTTGTCGTGTCGAAATGAATTACCGGAACAGTGCGTCCCGAACAAATGTTCAATGGTAATGCCTGGCAAAAGCTGAGCATCAGTAAATGGTAATGACCATTGGGGATAGGAATTGTCAAACCTTGTTCAAGCCACTCGCGCGGATTCACAGTGTTGGGCCATACGTCTTTTGGTTTGCAAGTGTCGACCAGATGACAAAGCTCGGCATACGACGAGTGGCGCGAATAGGGAAAGGTGATGAGGCTAGGTAAATTTCCTTCAGCTGCGCTGTGAGCAGCCAGCATGGATCTCTCCAAAGCTATCTGGGACTTGGACTTATTGATCAGGTCTTGCAGAAAATTGAGGAGTGCAGCCTTGTTATTTGCGCCGGATGTGAGCAGTTCCAAGCCTATCTCAATTTTCGAACCGCTTGCAAAAGACTCGAGAGGTAGAAGTTCGACTTTCTCGGCCGACTTTTCAAGCCAGCGGATACTGTCAGAGTTAGTATGAAAATAATTTCAGGATAGTGGAGGCAAAGTCTTACAACTTCGTAACCATCTGAATTTGCACCTCAGACAAGTGTTCTTGCTCCTCGTCGTGCTCGAGATCATCGCCGCCTCCACCAATGCCAAGCTCTGGAAGGTCTTCACCGTTGCGAAGGTGGGTAAGGACGGGCTGTATCTGGACTATTGGGTTTTCTCGGACTGTCTTGCAGTAGTTGCCCTTCTCACAGCTGTGGAGACGCACATTTTCATCCAATGTGAGACAGCCCGGGTGATATGAGTTACCGCGCATAAACCCCACAAGTGCCGGAGCCTCGGGAGACAGATGATGCAAGGCACCGAAGCCACGTTTGTTCCCTGGATCCTTGGCAAGAAGGGACTGGTAAATGCCCATTTTGTATTCGTCAACGTGGACCTATCAAGGTTAGTTGACAAACACGGCATGGTAAAGGCGTGGCTCATAGCTTACTCTTGACTCCAGTGCTTTGGACAGGGCAATCCACACATCTTCGTACCCATATGTCCAGGCCTGAAAGTGGAAGATCGTGTTGGGAGGATACCTGGAGACCTTGTCCAGCAACTCGCTGATGCCCTGAGCTTTTGTGGGAAACTCGATATCCTCAATAAAGGATGTATCGAGGTAGATGGTATCGAGTGTCTTCAACCCGTATGCATACTGAACCATAGAGGGTGACCTTGCAATGGCGTTGACATGCCATGGTTCGCTTCGAATATCCCCAGTATAGAGGGCAGCCTTCCCTTGTCCCTCAAACAAAAACATGACAGCGCCAGGGCAATGATTGGCGTCTAGCAGGGTGACTTGAATATGGTTTCCTGGCTCGAGTTCGAGTTCGACCGGGGTGTCAAGAGGGAGTGGTTTCAACAGGTTCCGGAGGTGTTTGTAGGACAGTTGTCGAGCCTCCAAGATGCCTTGGGCATAGTTGATGCGGCGAGACACGGTCTCTAAGCGGAGCAATATCTCCCTGGTGGCGGCAGAGCAATACACGCTATGAACGGTTGAGTATAAGCCAGTCGTCAAGAGGGCAGATGTTCGACTAACAATGGTGATCGCAAGGTGTCGAGACCAGCAAGGTGATCGGTATGGACATGGCTCAAGAAACAAGCCAATGGAGGCTTGCGGTTTGGGTGGTTACGGAAGAAGTCAACTAGACCAAGAAGAATGGTTAGCCATGGAATCCAAACAAGAAGGATGGGTTGGCAAAGACCATGTGCTCACCCCTAATGTCGGGAAACTCGGCCAATAAGCCGTTGAAGGTAGACATGTCCAAGTACTCGCATTGTCTTTGTCAATAGTGGTGTCACGTCGAGGCATTTGACCCTGTCACAATATTACCAGAATGGCGATACATTGCGATCAGACGGAAGGCGCTCCCCTGATGAGCAAGGCTACCTATCCTTCCGTGTAGAAGAAGGGATGAGGCGCGAGGCTCGTCATAGGGCTGAAGAAAACATGGAAAGGAAGACCAAGACCCCACCGGTTCGGTTGCCTAAAAGCCGGACAACCCCCCCACCCACTAAAGGAGCGGGCCGGGTTGGGGTTTGTAACCGCTTACAGACGGCCATGCCCCTGAAGTGCCCCGCAACGGCCAGGCCCAGAGCCCCAAGTGACGTGCCTTGTACGCTTTTTTGACACAAATCGAGAAACACGAATCCCGCGTCGACCTTGTATCCTCGTCAACTTCCTGTTTCTGCCGTGTTTCATCGAGGAGTAGAGTATCCCCGGGCCAGGAATAAGCAAACATGATGGCGCCGACGACAACAAAACCCATCTCCCGCAATCATAACATATTCTTCCAAATGTCAACCGGAATGTTGAGAGCACGATAGACAGACACAATGGCAATCACCAGTCTGAGTTCCCACCTGCTCGAGTCGCTGCTGGCCAGCTTGACTCTGGGTCGCGTCACGGCGCTTATTGTTCTTTTTACCATTGCGAGTTTCGCCATCGATTCGACGAGGAAGCCAACATATCCCAAATCATTACCTCGAGTTGGCTACACTGGTGGAATTGGCGCGACTATTCGCAACTGGATGAACCTGAGCAACTACCACAACTGGGTGGAAGAAGGCTACAACAAGTATGGCAAACACGGCCGCTCTTTCGTCACTCCCTCCTCTCCCAGCCAGCCGGACGAGATTGTCGTTCCTCAAGAGCAGATAGCCTGGATGCTCGAACAGCCCGAGACGGTCGCCAGCACCCAAGAATCCCACAAAGACGTACTCTTTGGCACCTACAACTTCTTCAATGTCGATGACCACTTCCCTACCAAGGTGATGCACAAGCACCTGGCCCGCAACCTTGTCACTCTCCTCCCCGACATCCAACAAGAAGTCGCCGAGTCAATCGACATTGCCTTTGGCACCGACACCGAGAACTGGACTACCCTCAACCTCTGGGAGGCCCTACTAGCCATTGTCCCCCGCGTCATGAACCGCCTAGCCGTCGGCCTGCCTCTCTGCCGCAACCAAGCCTTCCTCTCGAGCCAAGTCGGATTCGCCGACGACGTCTTCCGCAACTGTCTCATCCTGACGCTCTTCCCGACGGTCCTGCACCCGCTCGTCGGCCGTCTCGTCACCCTGCCCAACTGGTACCACTTCCACCAAGGCTACCGCCTGCTCAAGCCCGTCATCGAGCAGCGCCTCCGCGACTACGAGCGCTTCGAATCCGGCGAATCGCAAACACCACCCGAAGAATCCCTCATCACCTGGCTCATCCGCCAAGCCAAAGCCGACAACCTGCCGCACGAGCAGACGCCCTACATGATCGCCATGCGTCTCCTGCCCATCGAGTTCGCAGCCATCCATACCACCGTCATCACTCTGCACGCTTTGTTTCTCGACCTGCTGGCCTCTGACCCTTCCAAGGACTACCTGTCCATTTTGCGGGAGGAAACTTCCACCGTTTTGCAGTCTGAACCCAATGGCGTCTGGACCAAAAACGGCCTTGCCCGGCTATACCGCACCGACTCGGCCATCCGCGAAAGCATGCGTCTGTCGACGTTCAGCACCGGTCTCACTCACCGTAAAGTCGTAGCCAAGGAGGGAATCACCAACCCGTTTGAAGGGTGGCATGCTCCCTACGGAGCGATCCTGATGGCGAACATGAGCGTGCAGCATGACGCAGACATTTACGAGGATCCAAAGACGTATGACGCGCTGAGGTTCTCGAGGGTAAGGGAGGAGTACGAGGCTCGCTCGCAGGAGGAGGTGGAGGAAAGGGGAAAAGATACAGAGGAGGCCTTGAGGATCAAGAGGTTGGGGATGGTGACTACCAGTAGTGAATTTTTGCCTTTTAGTCATGGGAGGCATGCTTGGTTAGTATTTTCTTCTTTATGTGTATGTGCAAGTACGTCCATCGCTAACTCAACCTCGTCTTCACAGCCCCGGCCGTTTCTTCGTAGCCCACGAAGTCAAGATGATGCTGGCCCACATCCTCCAAAACTACGACATCAAACCTATCGCCGAGCGACCGCGGCCGACGTGGGTGGCGCATACCATTATTCCGACGTTGGATGTGAAAATTGAGGTTAAACGACGACAGCGGAAGAATTGAAGTCAATGTCTTTTGCAGATCATGGTGTATGGATGGATAATCAGTTCTCTTAGATGTAGTTGGATATGCATAGATTACGGATAATACGCACAAAGTCGATGACATCTTGGTTGCAGTTTTTTCATGAAGCATTCAAGTTCTCCTTTACCATTACTTGAGTTCTTTCCAAAAAGAATCCGACAATTTTTTGTTTTTTTCCGCCGGCGCCACTCCATGCACTGGCGCTTGGGTGGAGCCTTGTCGAGGCAACGCAGAAAAAGACAAAGGTACCGCTGCTTGTTTGCTTGCTTGCTTGCATGCTAGTAATGATGGAAGGTATGTGGTGGTGAAATTTGGACTTTTGTTTCGTAGCAATTAGTTGGTACTCCTCACGGTGAGAAATCGTTAGTTAGTTAGCCTGAACAACTTGAACCAACCAACTCCTTTGTGTGCAAGTCTTTCCGTATGTCGGTCGAGTCAAGCAGTTGCTGGCTGTCGAGAATCTTGTACCTGGCTGGCTTCGGCGGCATCCGTCGTATCGGGTATTGCGGACAACTGTCACTCAACCCACTTATGCACACCTCATCTCCGACTTCTTCATCCGCCTTTTATAATCGAACTACTAACTTAACGTACACGGTACACAGGTTGTAGACTGCTACCTCGCCTTCGCCAGCACACCCTTAGTATCAATCAGATTTTGGTTTGTAACCCCATCATCACCCATACTATTGCGATGATCACTACTCACCAAACCGCCTCTTTCTCTGCCATGCTTCGCCGCCACATGCGTTTTTCTTCTTTTTCTCCAGACAAGTTTGAATTTGGTAAATTTTAGTTATATATAGGCCTCCATTGTTTGAGGCTCGATTGATGATTGTAAATAGACCCCTTCATACGTTTTGCTTGAATGGCCGTTCACACTGGAGAAAGCTAACGCGCAGGAAACCTATCGTGGTAATCATCCGCACGCTTGGTATTGCGCTGGTTGTTCCAGTGGCTGCTGTTGTTGTTGTTGTTGTGCGGCTTCTTTTTGTTTTTCCACCACGAGGCGGGAGGATTAAAGCCCGGCGCTGAATCGCTTTCCCGGCGTGCGTGTTGTTGTGGCTGTTGACGACTTCCCGAGGGGAAGGTTGTCTTGTTTGATTCCCACTCGGCATAGGATTCCATCTCTCTCAGCAATGCGCGACCGCAATCCTCCTCAACTTCCTGACCATCTTTGGCAATCAGGACAGAGAGATTCTCATTGAGCGGGTTTTTGAGGTATCCAATGCGAGAGAAGGGGACAGCAACTTTGCTAAGCCATTTGAGACGGAAGGGAGGGGAGGTCGGCCAATGGATGTTCTTCATCCAAGATGCTTTGTTGATGTCGGCCGAAGGTAGACTGGTCATCAATGCCTAAAAGATACATGTTAGATGATGCTCCACGGTTTATAAAAGGGAGAGGGAGAGAGAGCAAACACCATGGCTGGCACAGAACTTACATAACCCTGAAAAGCCTTGCTCTTGTTCACAGAGAAGAAGAAGATGACATTTTTGCACGTCTCGTAGGCCTTGGTGAACTTTTCTTCGTTGGACGTTTGGGTGACCCAGATTGCCTGCAAGAATGCGTAAACCACGGAAACACTGATGCGAGATCCAGGACAGAGGGGTTGCAAAACTTACGTCGTCCATGGCCTTGTCCAAATTCTCGTTGTTGAACGACTTTAGAACGAAAAAGCGGGTATCTGCATCACGGGAGATTAACATAGTGGTCAGCCAAGGGATTCGTGCGGTCGCCAGGCCATAAGGAAAGTGATATGTGGGGCCGGGTCCCTTTGCGAGGGTGGTTTGAACTCTGGAAACCGATTCTTGCTGTGCATGTAATGGTGAAGAAACAACTGCAAGGAAAACTAACCGCCCTTTTTGCCCGTATCAAAGTGCTCAACATGCTCCAAATCCCTAGGTCGCCGGGGCGACTGGGCGCGAGGCGCTTTGTCTCCACCGTGTTCGTCAAAGAAGCCGTTGACATCATCACGATAGCTCCGGTCGTCATGTTTATGAAGAAGGCGTCCGTCATATTTGTTGTATTCGGAACGGTCGCGGGACCGAGGCCGAGGAGAAAACCGAGAGTGTTGATATTCGCGGTCACGCGAGGTGGGACGGATTGGACGGTGGTCGCGACGAGGTGACGGTGCACGATAACGACGCGGAGACCATGAGGGGGCACGCTTGATAGGATACTCGGGCCGACCACGTTCACGGTAACGGTCATCATACTGGTTGTCAATGTCCATCGGCCGGGGTCCGTTCTCCTCCGGCCGATGCTTCTTCTCCGGAGGAGCATCGGTCATGTCCACGGACGGCTCGCGTTCCCTTTTGGGCGCTACAACCTCGGGAACCTCGGATACTTTGTTAATGATTGCCGGGGCAGTTTCGACTACCGGCGTAGCAACGAGACCAAAGTCCAGCCCCTCTTCTTCCAGTAGCTTGCGCTGCTCGGCCTCTAGCCTGGCCCTCTGAGCAGCATGCTCAGCTTCGATTCGTTCTTTCTCTGCCGCCAGAGCTTTGAGCTTACGATATCGTTCGATCTTTTTGGTACGTGTTTCGGCGTCATGGTAATTAGTTAGCGCCAGCCATTCCCGCAGGTCCGGGTTGAGCTCCAAGGCTCGCTCCAGGGCCTTTTCGGGAGTCAATAAGGTGGCGGTAGGTTGCTTCTTGGTCTGAGCATTCTGAGATTCGGGCCTGTTATTTGTACGTAGGGCCTTCCCGGTGCCCGTCTGGGGCTTACCAGGGCCTTTTTGAGGGAGTTGTTTCTTGTTAGAGGTACTATTAGGTCCGGATCGGGGGGCCGGCTTGTCAGGTTCTTGAGCGACTTGGTGCTTCGATTGCTCCTGAATCCGATCGTGAGCCATTGCTTTGACTAGCTCTTCCGTGTCGCTCGGGATCTCACCCTCCTCGTCCGAAGTGGAGATGGCAGTGATTACAGCCTCTGCCGGTTTAGGAGGCGGCACAGAGGAGATACTCGACACGGGTGCAGGAGTGGCCTGGACCGGCTGGGCCTCGACAGAGCTTTGATTCTGCTGTGTGGTTGAGGAAGCCGGTCTAGGAATAACATCTGCTGTGGGATCCACGTGATCGGAAAAGGAGCGAATCAGAGCAGCAATATCACTCTCATCGGCCGAGATGGACGTCTCGGTAGGAACCTGGGGGACAGTATGAGGAACGAAGCGAGGTTTCGGTGCCTCAGCTTGCGGGGGCCTTGGTGTTGACGCGACCGTAGTAGTGCTAAGGGGTCTGCTAGCGCTAGCAGCCGCAAGATGCTCGCTCGGAATAGAAGAGCGTTCTTGCATGATAGCTTGGAGTCGCTGCTTGAGTTCGCGAGTCTTGGCGTCGAGGGCCGCGATGGCCAGCTTGTTCATGTTTGGTGGGACGGGACTTGACATTGGTGATGAGTGATGGGCCAGTAGGAGCACTGGCGACGCGTCAGCAATTCCTCAACGTACGAATGACGTAGGAATACTGGGTATTTGTTGGTTGATATTGCTGTCTTGCTGCCTTGGTGCTTTTATTTGGACCAGTTTTGAGGCAAGTTAGGTAACCGATGGGATTTGACTTGATGCTCGCAACAAATGTGGTTTTTTTCTCTCTTTGCTTTTGGTTCGCGGTTTTTTGGTGTCCGCAGGTCCTTTGAGGCGGCCAAGCTGACACGCTCGGCAAGGCGCGCGACAGGGAAACCGTGACGTCGATACCTTTATTGTGCCCACCTCCAGGTCGTCGAAAGCCGAGATGCTTTGCTTATCCAGTAGTGTATTTCTCTCACTGGCCAGGACTGGATGAGACCACTGCACTCATCTCCAACACCACAGAGCAGAACAGAGGACGAGCAACTGAAGAGTAATGTGCTGGCTCTCAGGGCAGGTATGAGTGCTGCTTGGGGTGCTTAATGGAAGCAGCCAAACACTGCACCTTTTCTCGATTCGACTGGACTTTGCCAATTGCCCGGGAAAATGTGTGAAAGTTGAACTTTTGATGTTTGGAGTGGAGCAGCCTATGCACTAACAATGGGGCCTTGTCATCGGGCCATTGCCCATTGAAGGTGCGCCCCACCCCCGCTATTTGTCACGGTGCCTGGGCTGCCTGCCCGTCCCCTCCGCGTCCCGTCCGTGCTGTCTGTCGCTCGAGGCCTTATCGCTCCTCCTTATCGGACAGCGCTATGCCGTGGTACACCTACCTCCCAAGGACCTAGGTGCAGTCAGGGGCACTAGTATAATCACAACAACAACAACAACAACAACAACAACAACAACAACAGACTCGCTCAACTTTGACTTACCCGTCCTCATCAACATATATCCCTTAAGTCCATTCTGTCTTGCTGATGACATAACTATTCCGCCTCAACTCATCGTGTGCCCCAACCCTCGGACGCATTGAGTGATGCCACTCTTTTCTCCGTTGACCGCCCTTTTTTCCCAAATCCCTCGTCTTCTTGAGCTATGCAAAGTTTCCAGCTTTCACCTTGTCCAACTTCTGGTGTGAATATTCAACCGCCGGAGGCGCGTGTTTCCAAGAGACCGACTGACCAGCTCACTCGAGAAAGAAATCAAGCGTCTTTCTGAGCAACCTACTAAAATCACACAGGAAATGGTCGATTTGGGACAAACCATTGGCGCTAGAGATGTCCTCCTGTTGCAAGCGAACATGGACATTGATGGCCTCAAGGGTGAGACGCTTCCCTACAGAAAGCCAACAAAGACATCGACAACCTCAAGGGGTCAAAGTCGTTGGACGTGTCTCATGCCAAGAAATGTAGGAAAAGAACTAACGACAAGAAAGAGATAGAGAGTTGTATGCTTCTGGGTTGGACATGATATACCACCACCAGCCGTGATGCACATAACAGTTGGCATTATGATCTCCCAACCTAAGCATCTTCCCGCCATGGCATTGATGACAATGCGCAGTCTGCAAGTCTGGTAGCGAGCATCTGAGGCTCTCTCTGTCTTGGCAACACTTGTCGAGACAGACTTTGTGCAACTCGAGCTGTCCAACACTCACTTCATCATCATATTCCTGTCGGTCAGTCTCTAATCCAAAGGTTAGGTTGTATCTGCCCCTTTACACTACCTCTACGCTAGAAGCGCCCATGCCGAGCGTGACATTCGGGTGAAAATGACATTCATGCAGAGACTCTCGCAAGAGGCGGCCGGCGCTACCGTGGCCCATATGTAGTGTATGTTCAAGATTCTCAACCCTTGACTCCAGCGGCGTATCCTGACCCGACCCCTTTCATCATCCTTCGATTTGGCTTCTCTCTTTCTCACACGTGAAAGAAAAACAGCAAAAAAAGAAACAACCACCTTTCAAGGCGCCACACTTCGGTTCATCCTGCCGCGACTCCGACCAACCTGGCACATGGAAGCCTCTTGACTGGCTCAGTCTCCAAGGGGCCGAGGAGGGGGCGGGGCCCGGGATCGGTAACATGGCCGCTGGCGGGCGCTAGCAAGCGTTGGCTGGAACGTTGGAGGCTCAAGATGCCCCTGCAGGACTCCACACGAACCCCTTCGCCTACCCTTGTTTACACCTCAAATCACCCCCTGATGTGCCCCTGAGTCTCCACACAGACCTCAGTGCTGCTTGTGCTGATGCCTGTGATGGTGACGAGAGCTTCGAGAACACAGCGCTTGGCTTGTGGGTTAGCTTGGATAGCTTGCGAGGCCGAAACTTGGCTCGACGCTTGACCCCACGGGCAGGGCAGCTCTCGGGCATCGCGGCGCCACGGCAAGCTTCCCTGTTCACTTTGGTAGAGGTCCTGGACGAACACCTCTCTTGACGCCGTGCCTTCGTCCCATTATGGCCTTCGTATCGCTCATTTGGTTCGAGGAGCCGCAATCATGGTCTCCATTGCTACGGAACTGACACTCCGTGACTTGTATCCGAGGTTGGAGGTCCGCCAGCATACCACATTACCTTCCACTGCCCGTCGATCTGTTTGGTTTCCATATCCATGGCCGGTCTACCCGCGGGGAGTGGCTACCCGCTTACATCGTCACATTGGAATCAACTTTGGGAATTTGTTCCGTTATCAGACCCCGCCTTGTCCAGACCACCTCATTTCGCTGAAACGAAGTGTTGGTTGACCGATGCTTCGTCCAACATAGCCATCATGAAATGGAATAGCTTGATGCTTCGGCTAGGTGGGCTGGTCGGGGGCACCGACGGGCAAGGGTAAAGGCTTGGATTCTGAACAACCACTTTCGAATATATAAGGATATGGTCGTCGCCGTGTTGCAGAGTTTTGGAAAATCATCAGCTTCAACTTGAGCATTCGGCATCAACTCACCTTCTTTTTCCAACTTCTACCTTCTTTACCAAAGCTTCATCGACTGAAGCCTCTCATTCTTTTAACCACACAATCTTTGACATCACAACACTCCTTCAATCCGCCAGTCGGTCAACACCAACAACTAACCAACAAATCAATCAAGATGCCTTCCTTCACTTCCAAGTCTCTTCTTGCTGTTCTCGCCGGCGCGGCCTCCGTTGCGGCCCACGGTCACGTTAGCAACATTGTCATCAACGGTGAATACTACCGCGGCTTTGACAGCAGCCTCAACTACATGGCCAACCCCCCTGCTGTCGTTGGCTGGAAGGCCAACAACCAGGACAACGGCTTCGTTGGCCCTGATGCTTTCTCCTCGCCCGACATCATCTGCCACAAGGATGCCACCAACGCCAAGGGCCATGCCGTCGTCAAGGCCGGTGACAAGATCTCCATCCAGTGGGAGACCTGGCCCGAGTCCCACAAGGGTCCCGTCATCGACTACCTCGCCAACTGCGGCGCCTCGGGCTGCGAGACCGTCGACAAGACCTCTCTCGAGTTCTTCAAGATCGACGAGGTCGGCCTCGTCGACGGCCAGAAGTGGGGTTCCGACCAGCTCATTGCCAACAACAACAGCTGGCTCGTCGAGATCCCTCCCACCATCGCCCCCGGCTTCTACGTTCTCCGCCACGAGATCATCGCCCTCCACTCCGCCGGCCAGCCTAACGGCGCCCAGAACTACCCCCAGTGCTTCAACATCCAGGTCACCGGCTCCGGTACCGAGAAGCCCGCGGGTGTTAAGGGTACTGCCCTCTACAAGCCCGATGACGCCGGTATCAGCGTCAACATCTACCAGTCCCTGAGCAGCTACTCCATCCCCGGCCCTGCCCTCATCAAGGGTGCCGTCAGCGTCGCTCAGTCCCACTCCGCTGTTACCGCTACCGCTACTGCCATCACCGGTCTTGGTGATGCTCCCGCTGCCACTGCCGCTCCCGCTGCCACCACTGCCCCTGCCGCTGCTCCTGCTGTTACCACTGCTCCCGCTGCTGCTCCCGCTGTCACCACTGCCCCCGCCGCTGCTGCTCCCCAGCCTACCAAGCCTGCTAAGAGCGGCTGCCAGAAGCGCCGCGCCGCTCGTCGCGCTGCTGCCCTCGCCCGCCGCCACGCCCGTGACGTCGCTTTCCTCGACTAAGCGATTGCATATAATGTCTTTTTGAAAAGGATGGAAATATGGAGACATGTTTGAATGGAAAAAAAGACAGCTATGAGGAGTTGAAGCTGCTATGGACGCCACGCCCCGGCGATGCATACGAGAAAGAAGAGAGAACTTTTAGGAAGTGTTATTTTCGATTCTACTATATTTGTTTGTTAGACTTAGTTTTTAAAACTTCCTCTGCCGCTTGGTGGAGGGGGTAAAAAAAATCGATGCTCTGTTGAAGCCTGAATTTGGTTCCATTCTTGCGAGAGTGATGATGCTGATGATATCCGAGTGATTGCATTCGTTTGTTCTACTGCCGGTAGATTTGAGTACCTCGTCTGGTTCCTTTCGGAAATTCGGAATAAAGTTGCATGGGTTGAGAGGAATACTTAATTGAAGGTGCAAAGTGGAATGGATTTTGAAAAGACCCGAGATATCATGATCGTAGTGATAGTTCTTTCTTTTGTTAATTTTTCGCCTGCCGTTTTCCCGCTCACCAAAATCCCCTAAGTCTGGATAAAATTGAAGCATCATATCTCAAAACACCGTCTTTACGGCACCCATAATCCATCTCAAGGCCCAATTTCAAGAGTTTGCATGTTTATATTCTATTCAAACTACCAAGCCACGGTCAGACTTGAAATTCTTTTGGTACCAAGTTTGTAAATTCCCGTGTCGACAATTCGCTTTGTGCCAGTTGGTGCTTCCATTGAAGGTAACTAACACATATAATCAAGTCAAGTAACCACACACACCAATCACCAGTATGCAAAATAAGGAAATATTAAGTTCCACCACCCAACTGGTCGTGTAGCGTTGTTCAATTATTACTTTCAGCATTTATCAACATTATCCCAACATCGTATATTATTCAGCCCTAGCAAGATCGTTGGTATGGTACGTGGATAATGTGCAGGCAACTTTTAGTCCTTTTACGTTGGTCAAATACTTAGGCTCTAACAACTGCCGACTTGGCAACTATCGCGAGTAATGTCTAAAGTGTTTTGTAGAAGTGGTCTTTTGTCGTCAATGCGTGAAGCTCAAAAAGTCATCGATGAAAGTGTTGCTCTCGACCCATTTGCAGCAGGCCGGCCAATCAACTCCCCTGCCTGTTTCCTCCCTTCCCCCCCTGCTAGGTAAGCATGCCTCAACGCCAAGAACCATTTCACTCACCTAGTTCTAGCGGAGAGAACTCGAAACACGCGAATATCGCAAAGGAGCCAAGTCAATGGAGAGCAGGGGAGAGAAATGGGAAATTACACACACGTACCTACATAACTACCATAAACGCCAAGACTGTTTCAAGAACAATTCAATCACGAACTTCTTTCCAGATTCGTTCCTTGTTCCGTAGCGACGGACTCAATTCCCCCCCCCCTCCCCTCCCCTCCCCTCCCATCCCCAGTTCGATACATTCAATCAATCTAATGATCCAGTGTCCAGCCGACTCCCGACTCCCGTCCGCTCGGCACCACCACAACTTTTCATTACTTATGTACAGTAATTATCCGCAAATGGGATTCATCCCAGTCCCCCCCCGCTTCCAAGACGTCAACCCAACATCGGGTAAAAAAAAGAGGCGACTGGGCGAGGTTTCTTGAGTGAGGCATCTCTTGCGAGCGAGTTACTTTTAAGTCACCCACTTCCGCGTAACGAGAGCGAAACATAAAAAAAAAAAAGGGGCAGATCAATTTCCCGATTTAATGGGTTTGTGATCGAAAGCTACATAGATCGATCCGCCGCCCGAGAAAATGATGCACCCCGGGATTTCTGAAAAGTCTTGGGAGCGAACGATGTTACTCCTCGCATTACATGCGAGATGGATGGGTTGAGGGAGGGTCACGGTTAAGATGTAAAAAGAGGTCCACCAATCCCGGAACTACCGTGTAGTGAAGTGTACATACATACGTACGTACGCTCGGTACCTACGTTATGCTAAAAAAAGGGTGAGTGGATGGATGGATGGATGGATGGATGGCTTCAAGGTGAGTATCATATTTCCCTTTTAGGATCGAGGAGATGCGGTCGTACCATAGAACGGGTCGGACGGATCGGAGTAAAAGTTGAATGATCCACCGGGAGAAGGATCCAAGAAGATTCCCTCTTTCGCTTCTAGGCCGAACCATGTAAACAACAGACAGACCTAAGCTCCGAGATATGTATATATCAGCGTCATCACCCAGTCAACCACTCTCTCTTTTTCCCCCTCCTCCTCCTCCACTACCACCTTACCTTTGACTCCAACTCTGACCAAACCCAACAGAGTAGAGTGAGCTCATCGCCCTCACACCCCATCGCCAACCATGAAGTCCCTTCTCCTCCCGCTTCTCTCCCTCCTCTCCCTCTCCTCCTCCGCCCTCGCCGCCACCCGCATCTCCCCCCCTTCCACCGCCTGTCTCCGCGTCGGCGCCGGCCAACCGTACTCCAACATCCAATCCGCCGTCAACGCCCTCTCCACGACGGCTTCCGGGTCTCAGTGCATCTTCATCTACCCCGGCACCTACTGGGAACAGGTCCTGATCCCCGCTCGCTCCGCCCAGCTCTCCATCTACGGATACACCGCCAACAGCCAAGGCTACGCTTCCAATACCGTCACCATCATCGCCAACAGGTCCCAGGCCGATGGACTGAGCAACGACCAGACGGCTACTGTGCGCGTCAAGAGCAGCAACACGCGCTTGTATAACCTCAACATTGAGAATGCCCACGGGCAGGGCAGCCAAGCCGTGGCGCTGAGCGTGGCCGCCAACGGCGTGGGCGTGTACGGATGCCAGTTGAAGGGGTTCCAGGATACGCTGCTGGCGGAGGACGGAGCGCAGCTGTATGCGCGGACGTTGATTCAGGGAGCGACGGATTTCATCTTTGGACAGCGCGCACCGGCGTGGTTTGAGAAGTGCGATATCAAGGTCATGGCTGCTAATCTTGGGTATATCACTGGTATGTTCCCCCCATCTTCGCCGTCCACGAGCCTCTTTTTCGGTAACTGACTGTTCTTGTATCATCATTCAGCCTCGGGTCGTGATTCTTCGAGCAACCCAGCCAACTACGTCTTCAACAGCTGCTCCATCGCCGCCGCTGCCGGTAACAATGTGCCCTCGGGAGCCTACTACCTCGGTCGTCCTTGGCGCCAATTCGCTCGCGTCACCTTCCAGAAGACCAGCATGACCAACGTCATCAACCCTGCCGGTTGGTCGATCTGGCAGAACGGCGATACGAGGACCAGCAACACTCAGTTTGGCGAATACGCTAATACTGGTGCGGGCGCGAGCGGGGTCAGGGCGTGGTTTGGTAAGCTGTTGGGTTCCCCCGTCAAGATTGAGTCGGTGCTGGGAAGTCGTTACTCTCGTCAGGGCTACTATGATGCTAGCTATATGTAAGCTAGGAGGAATATCGATGGGTAGGCAAGGGGAGGAAAGGAAGCCAGTGAGTGGGAGGTGGGTTGATGGAAGGATTTGAATTCGAATAGACAATTGTCGAACCGGACCGCAACGACGGATCTGGATTTTAAATAACATAAATAAAGGTTTTGTTCTTAGGTCATGCCAAAATGACTGTGAAAAAAAATGAGCGCGGACATCAGATCACCTTGCAGTAGATCTTATTGTGACAACTTTTCACACCTAGCTTGGGATTGATATTAGAACTCAGTTGCAGCTCAACTGTGCCTCAGTGATGATTTTAGACTTGAGTCTCACTGGGCCTCATCAAGCAGAAAAAGCAGGAAATCATCACTAGACTGAAAAGAGCTGCTTGTTTTTCCACATGAAGGCAATGCACTAAAAGCCAAAGCATTCTAACGGAATGGTATAACGATTTGCACTGAGATGATGTGTATGAACAGTCAGAGAAGCAGAGGGGAGAAAACAAAGCGAGTGACCTAAGCAAACCAAAAACGTCCCAACCCATAGATACCTTATTCAACGCCGGTTCGAAACAGAGGCCCTTGAACACCCCGAAGAAAACAACTCCTGCCGCTGACAAATGCGAAGTGACGAAAAGACGGCCTGAAATGCCGTCAAAATTTGAGGGGCCTTCAGGATTCGAAGAGCCTTCAAATTTCGTTGAAGAAAGACCAACCTAGACGTCGTCCATCTTACCGGCGGCCTCGTCGTCGTCTTCCTCGTCAAAACTAGCCACGGATGATAGTTCGCCGTCGTCTTCACTTTCTGCGTCCGCCTCGTCTGCCGCGTCCTTGCTCGCGTATTTCTGGACATATTCTGCAAAAATAATTTCAGCTTCCCCCCTTTGTGTACTCCAAAACGGGTTCCATGTGTTGACATACCCTTCACCTTGTTCTCGTAGGTCTTGGGTTCTCTGAGCAACATCGCAGCGGCCTCACCGTTGAGAGGATCGGTAGGGTTCGGGTAACGTAGAAGCTGAGGCAGGAATACTTCAAAGATGTTGATCATATCGAACATTGGCGACCATGTTTGGTTGATGACGTCTAAACAAACCGATCCGGATCTGGTATACGGCGTATATGGTTAGCCCCAATTGCTCTTTTGCGGCGAGTGGCCTATCACTTGTTGCTTGTTTCGACCCGGCGAACCAGAGCCCGCCCAACGTGTTGTCGTGATTATTTCCTCGGATGGTGCGATCAGTTTGGTATCGGTCCCCACTTACAGCTCATCAATGTTGGGATGGAAGATTCGGTTCACGAAGCCAATGCTGGGGGATTTGTATGGATACTGATCGGGTAGCTCGACGCGGACTTTCCAGATGCCGCCTTCAAAGGGTGCTGTAGGGAGAGCATGGTGTTAGTGATTGTAAGATCCTCGAGGCACATCTGGAGACTTGAGCACATGCGAGACAGGGAATGGAAGATATTGGGGGGACAAACTTTCGGCAGGCCCTTTGAATTTCACATAGAATTCCTGCCTGTTGTATTGTTAGATAAGCCCAGCATCCCAGCTCGAAACATTTTGGTTGTCGCATCTTACACTGCATTTTCCATGTTAGCGCTCCGAAACCGGAAGTTGAATGTTTCCTGTAGGGAGTTGGGAAGGGTGTATCCATACTATTATCGTTCACCAAAGTAACCTCATAGTCGCTCATAAGCCTGTCGTATCAGTCGTGTTAACAGTGCGCTCGTGGGAAAGGGTTGTTGGAGCTTTGTAAGGACGGGAATCGTACATCTTCATGACCTGTTACCAATGTACATATTAGCACGTGTTTCCCTGATTCGTAGCTGAACGTGAATACTATCGCAACTCACATCTGTCTCGATACGGCGGCGTGGGGAACTCATGTTGTCTATCAGAAACTCGCGCTCGGTTCTGCCTTTTCCGATAAGAATGAAGTGGTATCTAGCTTCGAGTTATCGCAGGGAATCCAAAGCGAAGTCGCAAGCAGTCGCGTTATCGTATAATCTGATGTTGCGAACGGATGACAAGTGTCAAGACTGCAGAATGCGGGAGTAGGCAGTTGGATGCGTGGTCGGCGGGTGGTGGCGAGATGCGATGTCGCTCTCGTCTGGTCTGCTGCTGCGGCCGAAGTGGGTTGGAAGCGAAGCTTGGGGCGTTGCTGACAACAAACTGAAAGATGACGGGGAGGTTATCGCGAATGGACTCGAATAGGTAGGCACTGAAGCTGATATTCCAAGTGTCGATGGTTTGTTTGATTATTCAGGTCAGAAAGTCGAGGTTGGGACAAAGTGGGATGAATGAGACAAGTCGCGGGCACTCCTGTCACGTTCCCGCCCGCAGTAGCGACGATCGTCCACGACGTCAGGCTTACCGTACAGCGCTGACCTCCTCAGGTGGTAGCAGCCAGGGGTGCATTTGCCGGCCGCGAGCGAATGATAAGCAGCTAGGAGTGGGGAAAGTCATGCGCTGAAGGGAGCGATAGTGATTCATTGGCGGTCACTCGGGACCTGTTGTGCTTCAGATTGGATGTTGAGGACGGGGAATGACGGGACAGCGGGAGGAGTCAACTCCAGTCAACCTCATCAAGGCAACAAGCAACCGCAAGGTATATTCCGGAGGTGGTGTTACATGTTTGCTTTGTCTCCAAGCTAAATCCGGCCACCAACAACCTAACAGCCACAATGGTCAACAGCAACATCGAATAAAGAAGGGCGCATCAATAGTTACCAAGAGGTCGATGTGACATCCATATGGATCGATGATACTTGAACCCGTCCCGTGCCTCTCGCTATACACATTAGAGTTTGACTCAGATCCAAGTTCGGGATATTCCAACGATCTTGAGAATGGTGTGTGTGTGTGTTTGGTGAGTGGTGCCAATGAAGGAACACATCGATCAACTCCGTTAACATACCGTCACCCACCATCGGCCTTGCGGTCATAAGGGTGGCCGGCGATCCGGCGTCAAGATTCAACTGTGAATGGCGGGAAAGTCTGGGGAAAAGGAAGCACTAGACTAGACTTAACAGAAGGAAGTCTGGTTGGTGGTGGTGTGGTTAGTGATGGCTGTTAACCAGCGACCAGGTACACGGGTCATGCGGTCTCCTTGAACGGAGCTACATTCGGCCATCACACTTCTAAACTTCGCTGATTACCTGTAACTCTGTGTACGGTCCCAATGAAGCTTCAGATAATCCAGGCAGCAACTTCAAGGTCCAAGATATATTCATCTCTTTCAGCCCACGACATTATGTATTCCAACACCGAGTCTTCGGCTCTGGATCACGGTAGCGGAACGCCATGTGTTATTGTTATGTAGGGCTGACAATTCCCCGCAGTTCACAATGTCATCTGAAGCCAAAAGTCGGCGGGTTTACATAAAGTGGTTGCATAGATGCTACCAAATATCTGACACGGCACAGGAAATCTTTCACTGTACCCTACAATAGTCTATAGAGCCTCAAACCATCACGATAGGCAGGTCAAACACCGTCAATGTTCTCGGTGTCCGTTCGGAGACGAACATCATCATCAAGATGCTTGCGTTTGTCAAAGTCCCAAAATTGTTAGTGCAGCGCCAGTGCAGTGTCAGTCGACAGTCACCGATGCCTCGGCCCCAGGAACAGAGCCAATCAAGCACATCCAAGCGACCGGTAAAGTGGGCAGTGTGGGTCTTTCTCCGAACGCCCGAACAAGCCGGCGGGTCCCAGTCAGTCCCCCTTGACACTTGGCGGAAACGGGCAAAGAACACCAAGAAATTTGTGAGATATACTCAATTCTACGCAGCAAAAACCATCATGGCTTCTGGGAGTTGAAATAAAAGGAGGAGCCGGGCGCAGTAAGAAAAAAAAAATGGCGCAAATGTAGAAAATCATTCTCTCTTCTTCTCAATTAATTACTTTCAGTGCAGCATTTCTATCTTCATCAACCACCAAAACCATAGGGAAAAGTTGCATCCGTTGTTTCGAGCATCGCAAAGTCTCTTTACTCATTCCGTTGTACCTTTACATTGCGTATATTCTGGACCGGTACTTTACATACACCACTCACCACTTATACACCACCACCACCACCACAGCCACCACAGCTGAACCACCATAATGCACAAGCAAATAACTTCTTCACTACTCCGGAGGTCTCCTCCCTTCCTTTCCAGGGGTACCAATTACACACCATCAGTCCTGCTGCGTGGTGGTGCCGGTGCATCTCAACCACACCTCAACACCACCACCACCATCACGGGATACTACCAACCCCAACTACACCACCACCACCAACATGTGCAAATCCAAACCCGCTATTCTTCTCACTCCCCCATGGGCCTCCCGCCCACCAACCCCCGCAAAAAGGTCACGCTCAACACGCTGCAGTCCATGTACAAGAAGGGCGAGAAAATCACCATGATCACGGCGCACGACTTCCCTTCGGCACACGTGGCCGAGCACGCGGGCATGGACATGATCCTGGTGGGCGACAGTCTGGCCATGGTTGCTCTGGGGATGGAGGACACGAGCGAGGTGTTGGTGGAGGAGATGTTGCTGCATTGTCGGAGTGTGGCGAGGGCTACTAGCCGGGCTTTTACTGTGAGTGTTTTCTTATTCTTCTAACATCTTATATCCACTCATCTCATGGTCTTCTCTATTTGAGAAACCCTTTGGTTATACCTACCCCTATTCTTCCGTTATCCGTCTCTCTCGTCCTCAATCATTGCCCCTATTCACTATACCCTACCCCAATGTGAACGTGAGAGAAAAAAAAAAAAAAACACTAACCATGCTTCCAGGTCGGCGACCTCCCCATGGGCTCCTACGAAATCTCCCCCCAACAAGCCCTCTCCACCGCCATCCGCTTCATCAAAGAAGGCCGCGTGTCCGCCGTCAAGCTCGAAGGCGGCGCCGAGATGGCCCCCACCATCCGCGCCATCACCACCGCCGGCATCCCCGTGCTCGCCCACATCGGCCTCACTCCCCAGCGCCAAAACGCCCTGGGTGGCTTCCGCGTCCAAGGCAAATCCAAAGAATCCGCCAAGCGATTGCTCCGAGACGCCCTGGCCGTCCAGGAGGCCGGTGCGTTCGCCGTCGTGGTGGAGGCCGTGCCGCAGGAGGTGGCGGCTTTCATCACCGGTCTCCTGAAAATCCCGACCATTGGCATTGGTGCTGGAAACGGCACGAGTGGACAGGTGCTGGTGCAGGCCGATATGACGGGGAATTTCCCGCCGGGGAGGTTCTTGCCCAAGTTTGTGAAAGAGTATGGCGATGTGTGGGGGGAGGCGTTGAGGGCTATCGAGACGTATAGGGAGGAGGTCAAGGGCGGGAGTTATCCGGCTGAGGAGCATACGTACCCGATGGCGAAGGAGGAGGTGGAGGCCTTTGTGGGGGATGTGAGGAGGCTGATGAATGCGAATGCGTCTGCTAAGACTGAAGGGGAGGGTGAGAAGGATGCGTGAGTACTAATGCTGTAGTGTGTGCGTGGCAGCGGCGGGAGGAGGATAATACCCCTTGCATAATGTTGGGATAAAAAAAAAATGTGTTGCTGTTTTTGGATATAAGAGCGTTGCCTCATGTTCATAGTAGTGTAGTAATTGATAGGTACCTCTGTCGTGATCCCTTTAATTTGACGTGAGGTGTCGTGGATATCGTTCCTGGTTTCGAATACTTTCAAATAGCTGATCAAGGATGCTGAAGTTTCCTTGGTGGCCCCAAGAGTGAAGAGTGATTCTTGGATACGGCTTCTTGACACCGTCTGACATGTTGTCCATAAGATATGACCCCACACTATAAGTCTCCAAGGTCGATTCACCTCTCAGACTTGAGGTGATCACCCAAAAGACGGCGTCATGGAATACGAAATATTTAACTGATTCGTGGAATCCTTAAAGCACTGCAACACACATCGTTAGCACACATTTCAGTTCACACAGTAACTCGCCCTTGACACTTCCTTGACACCCTCATCACCCCCAGAATCATGACCATCTTCACCAAAACCAAAAAGGCAAAGTAAACTCACCCTCCACAAATTCCCCACCACTTCATCCAACGCCGGCGCAAACACGCTATTCACATACAGAAACACGCTATCCGTCTCCTGCACCTTCAGCGTCTTCCGCAGGTACGCCACCACCGTCTCGAACGAGTGCGTGCTAAGCACCTTGACTTGCTCCCTTCGGAGCGCGGGCGCCGACCCGACCGGCTTGAAACGAATCACCACCTTCTCTTGGTCAAATTTCCCGGCTTCGGCGAGGGCGGCGGTGGCGTCCCGTGGGAGGGTCATCAACACCGTGGAGGCGGTCATGGTCAGCGGCAGGTTGGGCGAGTCGCGGCCTTCGAGGACAGGGGAGGCTGTTGATGAGTTTGGGTTGTTGTCCTCGTGGAAGGATGGAGGGGAGGCGGTGCCAAGTGGGCGTTGTGGGGATGCCATTTTGGGTTGGGTTGTCTGGGTGTGAGGTGATGAACAGAAAGAGAGAGGTTAAATTGAAAGGTGAAGCGATGAACCGTAACACGGGTTTGTCCTGTTCGTGTATGTTTGTTTGTGTGCTTGGTGATGATTGAGCGCTTGGACCGGTTTTCTTCTCAGATGAGACGGCCCTTGGTGTCCCTTTGATAACTCAGTTGAACAGCCTGAGGTCCAATGGCTGTATTATTCAGGTGACTCTGATTGTAAGCCGCACCGGTCTAGCGAGTGAGGCTGATGATGTTGACGACGATGTTGATGGTTTGTCAAGGATCAGCTGGGCAACGAGATGACAGTTGATTGGTGATTTGCAAGCGGAAGGAGAAAGTGGAGACATGGTTGCATCAAGTGTCAGTAGGTCAGGTACGGGCGTAACTGCTTGAGGGTTAGGGTTGCCGTATACATTCTCTCGGGATTGTCCCGATTTTGGAAATGGATATCAAAGCGCAAAAGGCACAGAGATCGCGCTTGGAGCTGCTGATGTCGTTCATGAGTCGTGACCATCTCTTGAAGAAGAAGCAGTAAACAAAGAGCGCATGCAACTACGATGGAAACATTTCCGGCCCTCGTCGGCTATCAGAAGAGATCCGTGGTCAACAAAAGTGATGAGAGACAACGAACTTGTGCAACATGCAAAGGCTGTTGTGCATAACCTCGGAGCCTGCACAAACGATATATCTCTTTCATCTCGATCGTGACCAATCGTCGATGACTTGCATATGGATAACTCCGCTGAAAAAATAAAAGTATCAGATTTCTATCTTCGGTTCCTCATACATGTAACGCCGCTGCAAAGAAGGTACCATGGCATCCTTTCATCGAGTTTGATGGCTAGATGGGTTGTGGTTATGATCGGGACGTGAAAAGATACAAATCAATCCCGATGAGCGAGCATCCAGCGGACTGCGGATTAGATAAGATTTCCATTGGATTTGGGCTATACCATACTTATATCTACTAGATTTACTGCGTAGTAATAAGCTCACTCAGGTTCGCCAGTCGCACACGGAAAGTGGACTGGCGGCGTCATCGAAACGGCGATCTCCTTTGGCAGGGCTTGTGACGGAAGCCGTACCCCCCGCACGATCAGCATCATCATCATCATCCCGCGGAGCATTCGTTCCTGTTGCTGCGCCGTGCTCAAAAGATATGAATATCACGCGCGCCCCCGGTGATGCCCATGGTCGTGTGCTTGTTTTGATTTTCTTGACAAGGAAAGGATCAATCCCGGCGTGTGTGTGTGCGGGTGTGTGTGTGTGTGTGTGTCGCCGGCATGCCGTGGCTCCCGTCATCGAATCGGTCGACAAGCTCTCGGGTCCCGTTCGCCGTTCAACTTTCCCTGTTCCATAATAAAGACCGAGGCAACGGCACGCGGGCAAACAATGGTGTATGGACGAAGAATGGCATAATGAACAGAGTACCTCTAGTAGTCACTTCCAGTACTGGAGTGTCGGGTACTTGCGGTGGACTTCCAGTGGATGGGTGGTGAGCTGGTGCCGCAAAATAGCTGATGGTCGGGGGTCTAGAACACACCAAGAACAAATGGACAAGCCTTCCAACGCAACTACCTAGGCTGACAGCCACTGAGATGGAGACAGCCAGTCACAGTGGGCGCTGCCACAAGCCACTGCCGGCTTGGCGGTGGGGCCTCACTCGTGCAAATTGAAAAGTGGCATGATTTTCAGGGCAAATGGGCTCAAAGTCTCTGAAAGCTGCGTCAGAACCCCAGCAGCAAAACGCCAGGGTCTTGCACCGATTGGCCTCGTTCACTGATCCCCCGTCTCTTCAGCGAATCGACCTTCACAAACCCTACGATCCATTCCCTCGAGGGCCCGGCGTGCCTTGAGCCATTGGGAAAAAGTCAGGCCATGTCGACAATCGACCACCTAACTAGGCCAATCGGCTTGCCTGGCCTGCGTTCCAACCTGCAACCGATCCCGATGGTTCCTTTTTTTTGTTGGTTTTTTTTTCCTGTGTTTGATGCGAGGCGGCGGGCGTTGGGGGATGAGGACCCTTCCTCGGCCTTTCTCTCTTTCAAGACGACGATGAGAGAGGAAAGGAGGAAGGAGGGAAGGAGGAAGGAAGGAGGAAGAATCGGGATCGAAAAAAGATACTAGAGTACCTTTATGTATCCGTCCACGCTTCTTGCTTGTGGTTATCGCTTGTAATGTCCTGCACATGGAAGGACCGGTCTGCACTCTGCCTGTAGTGCGAGGTAGGTATGTAATTCCCATCTACCTACATACTATGGCGGGGATATTTTGTCTACATACCTCTACCTTAATTCTACCGACGTTGAGGTGCACCAGAGACTGCGACTATATGTCAGGGGAAAAGAAAAGTGAAGGAACAAACATTTGGTTATATCGTGTTGTACATGTGGAGTACCTCCGACTTATATGGAGGCACTAGCGTAGTGTATAGAGAGTACTTCTTCAGCTAGCATTTAGTGGTACGAGGAATGACTGCACCTGCCTCCAGCCAATACCTAGCCAAACAACAAGGAAACGGGACTGGTATCGATTCTTTTCCGTGTTCTGGTAAAGTTTCAACTTGGGACCATCGGGTCTGACCTAGGTCATAAACACGAAACCTCATTCACCCCAGGCGCTCCAAATGTCTTTTTTCGTTTTCGCTTTTGACCCCCGTCCTTTTCTCTCTTGTGTCGTCGTCGAGCTGTGCGGTACAGATACCTTGCGGCTAGTTACCTTACACTACCCACGGCAGCAAAGGCGATTTCAGCTGGGCGCATCCAGTTAGTTGCACTGTTCTCAGCGGCTATCACAGTGGAAGAAAGAAGGCTCAGAGAAGCAATGACCAGGGTCCAGAACTTTGTTATTACTGCAATAAAGTTTACAACTCAAAAATAATCCCGACCCTTTTCGTTTCGCGCCGTTGGCGACATACAACCGTGATATTTGGAACCAAGAGGTTTCTCATTGCTCAATCCCACTCCATTCTTGCATTGCATCCGACAAATCTCGAGCAATCTGGAGCCGAGTCCCATCCTGTTCGCCGCCTGCGACCTTAGGTAGCTCCTGCACCACCTTACCTCTATGTTACCGTACCTTAACATATATGACATACATGACATAGCCGACATACCTGACATAACGTACCCGGCTGTAATAGTCAAGAGGTACCTGACGTTAACCGACAGCTTCATCAAGGGCCCCCCCTGGAGTCATCCCACGATTCGTTTCCACCCCTTCTTTGCGTCCACATCTCACATCTATCATCGGTCCCTCCTTTCCGAGTCGCCGCGGTTGCTACTATCGAATCTGGGCTATCTGGCTGGATCTCTGTTTGTCTCGTCCACATTTTAAACAAGGCATTGTTTCTTGTACCTTTTTTATCCTTTTTTTTCCTTCCTCTCTTTTTTTTTTCTTTTTGGGGAAGATTTGGAGACACCAACATAAAACACCACCAAACCGACCACCACCACCACCACCACCACTTACAACGAACTCTTCAGCTCCAACGCTCGAACCGCGCATTCGCAACGCAACCGCCACCCGTCTGGGAACCTCAAGCGCTCACAAAGCCCTGCTCCGCGCCGGCACCGCAGTGCTTACCCGCTCCGTTGTCCCACGATAATTTCTCGCGCGACACTCTCGCCATCTTTCAGGTGCCCATCCTAGACCTACCTACCCTGGGTTTCTAGTACTAGTAGCTGCCTCGGAGACTTGCTGCCGTTGGTGAACCCTAGTTCTACCTCCTCTAGGCTGGCCAACAGATCTACGCAACTTTGTACGCCGTGTTCACAGTTTGCGAAACCTCTGGTCTCTTTGGCTTTGCCAATCCCCGGCCGTCTTATCCCGCCTTCCTGCCTCGAATCTGGTGATTTACACCACTGCCCGCGGCTTTTGGTCTCTCGCCCAATTACGCACTCTTCTGCCATCCAACAAGCACAGAGCTTTGCGCCAGTTCGCTACGCCAAACTCCTGATTGTCGCGCCATCCGCCTTGAGTGTTCCTCGAATCCCCATCTTCCACTGAGAAAGATATTAGTCGACAGAACGACGATACTGGTTGTGTGGGTTGGAGACAAAGACAGTTGAAAGAAAAAAAAAACCGACAGGACAGAAAGGAGACACAGGCTCGAGTGTTATCCCTCCGCTAACCACTGCACTGTCTCTGGTGGCATTGCGTTTCCCAATCCCTCCACGCACCAATCGTCGACTTTTAGTCGAATGAATTGAACGGTTTCCGCCACCCGGAGCTTTTGCTCATCCTTATATCCATGTTGTCAGGAACAGCAATCAGATCCAGATATTAGCGTATTCCGCGGACCACACAATTCGCGGTTGAAACCAATCCTCCCCGCAAGTCTGGGCTTTGACCAAAAAAGCCCCCCTCCTTGAGCTTGTCGTAGACATCTGCAGATGATCTACAAGACAAAGCTGGAATCCAGAACCAAACCCTCGCCATCTCACACGTCCTTACTCTTCTCAGCCACGAGGCTTCCGGTTATTCCGTCGACGGTTTAAGCTTGACCTCCGCGATTTTCATTATCGTCGCCTCGTTCCCGTGTTAGTCCTGATAGCATCACGGTATGCTCAGGTAACAAGATGGATCCCAACACGCTCAGACATCTCGAGTACTTCTCAGTACCTAATCATCAGGTAGCACTTTTTACTGTGTCCTTGCTGTTTTGTCTTGTCTCGCTGCTGACGCTACCCAGACGGTCAATCCTGTTGACCAATCCTACAACTTGGCAGCGTCTTCCTCCACCTCCACGCAGTCGCCAACACTATGGGGCACCGCGCCATCACTGGAAGCCAACCATTCTGGCATGAACTCGACGACACCGACGACCATGTCCCTTGACTCTCTCTCACAACCTTCTCCAGCGACTGCTTTCACCGGCATGTCCTCTCATCCTTCCATGACCCGACGACCGTCCATGTATGGCAGTCATTCCGGAATCCCGTCCTCAAGATCATCCAAAAACCGGGAAGGCCATGAGAGGAAACGAACAAGGCTGGACTCTGAGCTATCACCGTTCGACGAGCCGGACTATTGGTTGCAGTTCGACAATGACGACAACTTTGATGATCTTTCTGAAATCACAGAGCCCTCTCGGCAGGATCACAAAGGAAAAGGAAGAGCCCCGCAGCTATCCCAACAACAGCAGCAACAACAACAACGGTAGGTTTAAACCCTTAAACGGCTTGGACCAAGAAAGTTTAGTTCCTAATCGTGTTTCAAGACGTCGGAGCACGGCACACTCTATGGCAACAACGGCCCCCACTCACCGGAGAACTGCTGGTACGCTAAAATCCGAGGACTACATGGAAGACAGCGCCTTGGATAATGCTCTATCGGAGGATGAGCGGGCGATGTCCCTGAATCTGGCTGAGCAGCTTTCCAAAATAGATACAGCTCCACCGCAAGAAGTACCGCCGCGTGAAGGCCTCTATTCGACACCCCTTAGCTGGGAGCGCCCACAACCTGGTCTCAGAATGGACTCCCTAATAGGACTCAACCAACAAGCCCTGAACGAGGCCGAACAGCGACGACTGATTGCAATTGCCATGAATCCTGGACCCAGCATGGGAGGACTCGGCTCCAACATCAACCTCAACTTTGGAGATATGGCAACCGGGTTCAACTCGGGGTTCGGCTCGAGTTATGCAAGTTCCTCGATGGGCGGTGGTCAGATGCCGAGGCCTGTATCACCACCGCGGGCGAGCACATCATCCCAGTCACGACCAGCACCATCGAGACCTCCTCATAAACACGGCAGCATAAGCGAAAAGTCGAGCGAGAGGATGGGTAGTGGCGACAAGCACAGAAAGATAGAGGAAAAGCACAAGATTGGGGATCGGACGGCGCATAACGATATTGAGAGGAAATATCGGACAAATCTCAAGGATAAAATTGCCGAGTTGCGGGAGGCGGTCCCTGCGCTTCACACAATATCGGAGGCTGGAGGAGTGGAAGACGACGGGTCGCAAAATTCGAGAGCGCCCAAAGTTAGCAAGGTAAGTTTGCCTCCTGACACGCGGTTAGGGTTCGTATAGGGGAGAGACTGATCGTAATCATAGGGAACGATCCTCACCAAAGCCACGGAATACATACACCAGCTCGAGCGGAGGAACAAGCAAATCACCATGGAGCACCGAGAGCTCTCGCGAAAACTGCAGGCGTTTGAGCAGCTGCTCAATCACACGGCCGCGACGGCGTACCAGATGCCGGCGTACAGCAGGACTTTGTTCGACCCCAGAGGATTCTGCTAGAACGTTGGCTTCAACAAGGCCAGGCGATTTGTGCGACTTTGTATCTTTTTGTCATTTGTTTAGCGGCTAAGCATCGATTGGCTTTGAGGCGTGTTTTTATGACAAGTCTTATCTATAGGGTTGAACTTGTTTCGACAATCTATGTGTAACTTTTTCAATTTTACGAAGTATTGATTCGAAATCAATCCCACTTCTTAACACGTTTCGTTATTAGTCATCTGCTCCGCGCGCGCTTGATATGGGGTATCTGAAGGGGCGATAAAAGACAAAATGCAAAGGACTGCGAAAATGGCACGACGAGGAGGGAAAATGGATTGAGCCGTGGATACTTTGGTCAGTCATCTCCCGTGGGAGATGGGAGATATGCTGGAAGGAAAGGATGAGTGGAATGAAAGGAAAAGATTTCGATGATATGAAGGTATTGAGAAAGCTTAAGGGCAATTAAGTTGCGGACGAGACTGGCGTGTGCGGATATTTAAGAAAAAGATTTAAGAGGCGGTTGCGATGCGTTTAACCTGGTTCGCGGGGTGCGCGAGCTTTATATGACCGATCGGTGTGGGGATTCTAAATAGTTAAACTGATAGCTAAGATCACTTCTCAAAGAACTGCCTAGCGATGTAAAGGGCCAGTTTGGTGTGAAATGCTTAAAGTGAGGATTGATGCCGATTTTGCAGTATTGAAGAGTCTGTCGAGTGTATGTTCTGCATAAATAAGGAGGGAGGTTGTCGGAATGGAACTCTTCCCCGAAACTTACCAAGTTGTGAATGGTGACCACCACACCGAGTGACATAATGATGGGGCTCTTTCGCTTCCGACATTCAATTGGGAGAAGAAGAACTTCCTTGTAGAGTGATTCATATGTGTAGGGTAGGATGGGGATGAATGGCTTACTGTGCTCAATGACCGAAAACCATCACGGCTTTTGATCTGCATAGATTCTGATATCATACATAAGGAGTCTATAAGTGAAGACTAAACGAGACAGATAGTCCGCGTCTGAAGACTGGACACAATCAATAACCCTCAGGCATGGTCTTTGGTCTTAGAGTGGGTGGTTAGTCACATACAATAGAATTCTGATACACGAGTATACACAATAAGTACCTCCCGCCCATCTATATATATACACAAACGACAACCCATCCATCCCCCCCTCAATAACCGCAGAACTCAACTTAGTCCCTCAAAGCCTCAATATCCACCACCTCCTTAACCGCCTCCGTCGTCAAGACCAACGGGCTCTCCACGTCCACCACCACACTATCCTCAATCCGAACCGCCAATCCCCTAAAATGCTCCGGGAACCGCTCATCGTCTTGCGGCACATAGACCCCCGGCTCAATCGTCACCGCATGTCCCTGCCTCAGCGTCAAACTCCTCGAGTAACCAGGTGTATCATGCACATCCAACCCGACATAATGGCCCACATGGTGAGGGAAAAGCACATCCATCCTGCCTCCTCCTGCTGATGAAAGATCGAAACCAAGCAAGGTAAGTTGCTCGCGCAAACCGGCTTCAGTGGCGCGATGGATCTGGTCCAGTGACAAGGTGGCGTTCTCGCGACAGAGGGAAACCATCTTGCGCTGCACGGTCAACACGGCTTCGTACAGGTCCCGCTGCGGGGCCGAGAACTTGCCGTTGACGGGCCAGGTGCGCGTGATGTCGGTGATGTAGGTGCCGTACTCGCCGCCGGCGTCGACGAGGACCATGTCGTCTTGGTTGAGTAGGCGGTTGTTGTGCACGTAGTGGATCATGTTGCCGCGACTGCCGCCGGCAATGACGGGCACGTAGGCGGGGCCCGAGAGGCCGTGCGAGGTGAAGGCGTAGTTGAGGTAGGCTTCCAAGTCCTTTTCGGACGACCAGGCGCGGCGCATGGCGGAGGTGAGGGCGCGCCCGGAGACGCGGCCGGCGTGGCGCATGTTGGAGATCTCGGCGGGGGATTTGATGGCGCGCAAGGAGTGGACGAGCCCGGCGAGAGGAGCCGGGGAGAGGTGCAGGTGCGAGAGGAGGGTGGTGACGAGTTGGCCGGTGACGGGGGTGGAGGGCGTGATGTCCGTGTAGACCTTGCCGGCGCCGCGCAGGATGGGTGGTAGCAAGGTCTCAACCTTGGCGATGTCCCCTGTGAAATCAGCGTTGAAGACATCCTCGGCTGCTTGTAGGCCGGACCAGGGGCCGGACCATTGCTCGGCGCGCGGGTCTTTGGGCCGGCAGAAGAGGTGGAAGACGTAGTCGCCTGGTTTGGGACCGGTCTTTTGGATGATGGCCAGCGAGTCGGGCTCGGAGAAGCCGGTGAGATACAGAAAGTTGGAGTCCTGCCGGAAGGGGAAGAAAACGGCGCCGGAGCGGTATTTGAGTTCCGAGGAGGCGAGAATGGCAATGCCGTTTTCGGGAAGCGCGAAGGCGAGCTTGGAACGTCGCTCGTGGTATTCTTGGGCCGTGATGCCGGGGGTTAGTTCACCCGGTTGCAGGATGTGGGGGTGCGTTTCGTAGACGGGCTGGCCAAATTCGAGGTCAGCGGCTGAGACTGTTGTCGTTGTCGTCGTTGCGTAGGTTCGGGATGGGCGCCATGGTGTTGATGGTGAGCTTGGGTGAGATGCGGGGATGACGGACTTGGCGGATTGGAGACGTGGTTGGAGAGGCCAGTTACTCTGAGCGCGCAAGTGTCGAGAACATTGCCGCAGGACGGCTTTGGGAAGCTTCATGTCAAAAAGGGTGGTTGTCAAAGGGTGATGAGGGTGAGGAATGTGGTGGTTTAGGTGAGAACGAGGTGTGAGTTCACCTCGGCTTGGTTGGTCTAGGTGAACTTGGTTGGGATGGCTCGCAATATTGATACCTATTACTAGGACTACCAGCACCTAAACTCTAGTTACAAACTGATCATGGGGTTGTTGGAATCTCAACCTTTACCAACCTCCAAGTTCCCCAAGCAACAATGTACGGCGAGAAATGAGGTTGAATTGCTTCGCGGCAGACAAGATGTCGGTTCAAATGTTTTGTGAGGGCAAAGACATGGGATGTCGTCACTTTATCATTCTCACTTTTGATCAAATGAATGCTGACAGTTGCCAGGCGCTTCACTGGGCTGCCAAGAGTTCAGGTCTTGCTGGGCATCAAATGCTGCCTGCCAGCTGCAAGCCGCGGATGTGGAGTCGGTCGCTGTTGGCATTCCCCAGCACGACCGACAGCAACAACAAACCACAGCTGCCAGGCCGGCGCGGGTGCATTTTCATGGTCAGCGCTTTTCAGTGTAGGGCACCTCAGTGCAACCACCCCGGGCCGGACGCCTGCACTTCCCCCCCACATTGCCTAGAGGTTTGGCCTGCTGGACCCTGCCGTCGCGACTGGACTGTCAATATCAAAAACCAAACACTTTGATTACACGAAGGTTTTTTGACCACCCACCAACACCAGAACATTGGATCTTGGCCTGTTCCCAGTGTCGAGTGACTTCGGGCGCGATTCGACATTGGAAGGTTTGCGCAGATAATCCAATTGGCCTCAACCGTTTCGTTTTTGTTCAACAACGGTCCCTTTCTTCCTTCCTGTCATCGGAGCACAGCGCGTGCCACTGCGACGACGGAGCCAAAAACCTCCAGCGACAAAAATCGAGAGACGCGTTTTTGGTGGCAGCACCAAAGAACAGACAACTGTGCCCCAACCTCCACCACCAACCGCCTCACTTTAGTTGTTTTGCGCCCCAGGCCAGGGTCGAGTGCTTCCTTGCTCCTTCCCAGCCAACGACCAACGATCGACGACGAAGAATTGTCCGACCGCATTGGGCCATTGTTCGACCATCGACACCATCGATCATCACCGAGCCTAACCACTTTGTCTTGTCTGTCGAGTTGCCGACTAGCAACAGCACCCAGCACTCCCACCCAACACACGACTTGATTCTTGGTGTACCATAGTTTTATCCGGGGTCCCCCTACCCAAAGTCCAAGCTAGTATCAGCACGCGACCAGACAGACAGCCCGGAAACTGTCTCCCTCCCTTACCATCCCCGAGCCGGCGTTTCGGAACAAACAGAAACAACACCACACCCATAGCATGTTGACTGGATATTTTACAAGACAACAGTATCTCTAGATCGACATCCCACAGCAATGTCGTCAACCACCACCACTGCCGCGGGCACCAAGAGGGCTCCTCTCTCCGACAACCCCAATGCCGCCAACTCGCCGCTGCGTGGGTCCTCGGCTACCGCCTTGGCACTACAGGGCTCTAAAAAGGCCGCCGTCCGCTCCCATGCCGATCAGCTTAGAGAGGAGCCATACGGTCAACCACCGCCGGCCAAGAGACAGATGATTGAACATGGCGGTCAACGCGCCGCCGCCTCGCCGACGAGCTCCCGGTCTAATGTGTCCAATATCACGCGCAAGGCCTCGACGATATCCCGGCCCATTGATCGGGAACGGCCTGAGAGGGCTTCTTCTAGATCAGGCACCACCACGGCTACCAGCACCACCACCCGTGCCGAGAGGTTGTATGCCGCCTCCACCACCACCACCACTACCTCCACCACCACGACGACGACCGACCGCATCACCGCAAAGGAACTTGAAGACCTCAGTATATGGCAAACCTCTATGAGATCTCGCTTTCACAAGATGGTCTTCTACTTTGAGAGCATTCCCGACGAGCAACGTCACAAGCTCGCCAAACAAGTCGCTCAATTGGGCGCTGTAAGTCAACGACGACCCCTTGCCCAATGCAGGCCCAACCGCTCGGCTTATACTTACACATCGGTCACAGCGCGAGGAAAAGTTCTTTTCCATCGAAATCACCCATGTCGTCACCACCCGTCCTATTCCCCCAGTAAAGCCAGTCCAGGACGAGAACCAGCCCGTTACCAACACCCAATCGACAAGTGAACAGCCAAAGACAATCGATCCCTCTCTCCTGAACCGCAATGGCGACTCGGTCCGACGCAAACTCATTTTCGACAAGCCCTCACTCCGGAAATCCTCTGTGCAGCCCCAGGAAGAGACGATGCCGAAGCCAAAAGCACGCAGCACCGACATCCTGCACCGTGCGCGGGACATGGGCAAGAAGATCTGGTCGCTCGACAAACTCCAGAGGATTCTCGGCATGGTCCTTGAAACGGACCTGTACAAGGCTGCATTGCTGGGCCGGGGCCACACACCGGCAGCCGCTGATAGGGCCAAGGCTCGCCAGCAGACTGCGAATGTACTCCAAATGCTCCAGAATGAGCGTGTCCACGGCCCCTCCGATCGTGATCCCACCGTTGTTACCAAGGACATCCACTACTTCAAGGGCCCCTACATCTATGTGTACGATATCGAGGAGAAGACGAGGCCGATCATGGTGAGGGAGTACCACAGAGTTGCCGACAAGAAGGACGGCGAGTGGCCTCAGTTCCGAGTAGCATCCCAAGGCCGTTGTCCATTCGTTGAGGATTATGACCCCCCTGAAAGGACGAGGCGGGAAAAGACTCAGGCCAAGGAGAAAGTCGTCAAAGCTACAGATGCCGCCGCCGCCGCTACCGAGAAGGCTACCAAGACCCTCCAGCCCCCCGAGGTACCATCACCCAAGCCGGTTACGGGAAAGCGTACTCTTAAGGAGATGGAAGCACCCAACGACCGTGCAATTGAAGTTGTTGATGATGCTCCCGAAACCGTCGAGTCAGCCAAGGAGTCCACTCCTTCGGTCGATTTCCGTTCGCAGAATGCCTTTATGAGCCATACCACCAAGGTTGGCCGTTTGGTGGCCGGAGAGCCCGTCGCTTCCGGCATCCAGGCCAACAAGCTCACCTCCGCCATTCGCTCTCAGATGGTGTCGTCCACCACCGGTGTCCTTGGCGCCAAGGCCGGTATCAGCAAGGAAGTTTTGGGTCTTCAGCGCAAGGTTCTTCAGAAGGCTGGTGGTCCTTCCCTTTCGCAAGACTCTGGTGTTCGTCGCTTGGCCGAGATTGGTGTGGATGCCGCCCAGTGCACTCGTGCCGCCAGCTTGGGTAATCCAGCCAAACCCCCAATGCCTGGTATCTGGGAGGATGATGAAGCGCGGAAGCAAGAGCAGGCCAAGAAGGAGAGAAAATTGCGCAGGACCGCGAGCACGCCCGTTCCCCAGACAAAGCCGAAGCCGCGCGATCCCAAGCCGGGTTACTGCGAAAACTGTCAGGATAAGTTCGAGGACTTTGATGCGGTGAGTTTCCACAATATGATGCATATTATGACGCTTACTAACATGATGGTAGCATATTGTATCCCGCAAGCATCGCCGCTTCGCCGAGAACGACGACAACTGGGCCCAGCTCGACGCTCTTCTTGGGAAGCTCTCGCGCGCTCCCCGCGAGCCGCGTTATCGGTCCGTGGGTGAGAGGTGGCAGTAAACTACTGCCATGTTGCCGCACACGAAACCTACCCATGGCTCCTGACGACTAGCTGTACTTGCTTTCCCTTCTTGTTTTCTTCATCTTCCATTTTGACCTGCTTCTCTTTAGTCAGTCGGGAGTCATGTGGCTGTGTCATGTGTCGTTCATTGTTGGAGAGGTTTCCTTCTTTTTTTTTTCCTTTTGTCTTCAAAGGTCCCAACGCACAAGTTCATTACCAGCATAATTGGGCGCGGGAGTTCCGGTGGCTTGTCGTTGACGGGGCGTTATTCTGTTTCTCTGTTTATACTAACCGGTCTTTGTTTCATACTGAACGAAGCTTGGCACGAAGGCTAGGTGCTCAGGTGGGATGGAAGGCGGAGACGGGATTGCTAGGGTTGGTTGACTTTGTCGTTGTGCGTGGGGTGTTGAGGAAACGGCTAAAGTGGCATTATGTTATGGTCACTTGAGGACCAAGCAAGCGAGCATTATGTGGAACAACAATCCGGTGTGCGTATTCTCATTATGTCGAGGGAATGGCAAAGGGGATACCCGGTTATGGTATGGAAGCCGATGTCTGGCTGGGTCAAAGTTATTGTTGGTGTCATGGTTCCTGGCTAGGGCGGTTTATGGTCTACTGATGATCAGGAAGAGGTGGACAGCTTGTGATGGCATGCAATAGCATGACCGTAGCGCGTTCGAATAAGCTACTATATGTTACACTTTATGTATGTCTCTACATGTATCATATGCTTATTGATAGTGAAGAGATTATCATGTTTGATGGTGCCTGTTTTCTTTGTCAGATCGAGCTAAAGTCTCTTCAGCGAGCCTTGAGATCTGATTCAAAGAGCATCAAAGGCATTACCTTTCATCTCATGCCGTCACTGTATAGTGTACATCCAGCTCCCGTCCCGTCCGCCGATCATATCGGGTCCGGCCCGGGCCGTTTCCCACGTGGTAGTGGATCCTTGACATTCTTTTCACCACCCTCATCATCTTCTTCATCACATCTCCATCACCTCCCATAAACCCCTCCTTCCCCTCCCTTTTCCTCTCCCTCCCTCCCTTCCCCTTGAAATTTCCTCCCTCCCCTTTCTATTCATACCCCCCATCATCCCCAAGAACCCCAATCACAGGCTCCAACATCCTAGGCAACCACTCCTCCGCTCCCCCCTGAAACACCAAGTCTTCTTCCGCTCTTCTTCTTTTCCCCCACATCCACCCCTCTTCAACGTCCTCGTCCACTTCCATATTAACAGTCACCACGCTCGTCCTCCCCTTCGTCCTCGCCTTCTCTGCATATCCAGCAGCCGGATAAACGACGCTGCTCGTTCCTATGACCAGGACGATATCGATGGGACCTCGTCCTTGGTCGATCCACGCGTCTATCTCGGCGAGCATGGTGGGATTTAAGGATTCGCCGAACCAGACGACGCCTGGTCGCAGGAGATTTTCTTTGCATTGGGGGCAGTGGGGGAGGTGGGATGGAGGGATGGGGGGGAGGGGGGTGCTGGGGTCTAGCAAGGGGATCGTTTTGGTTGGCTGGGAAGGGGTTGGGGGGTCATTGGGGGGGTTGACAGAGGCTGGTGCTAAAGCAGGACAAAGAGGGTCGAGGGTGTTGTTTTTGTCAATGTAGGTGCATCGTGAAGGGTAGGAAGAGCATTGGAGGGTGAAGAGGGAGCCGTGGAGGGTATGTAGTTGCTGCTGCTGATGGCCGGCGCGTGAGGAAAGGTTGTCGACGTTTTGAGTCAGGCAAAGGAAGTTGGGGTTTTTCTTGGCGAGGGCGGCGAGGGCGTGGTGGCCTGCGTTGGGGAGGGCTTGGAGGGCCATATGCCGGCGCTGTTGAGAGAGGAGGTTTGTTTAGTCGATTTAAAAGGGATTGGTGATACATGATTCGAGATGGGGAGGAAGTATGATAGAGGATAATGGAGAAGGACGTACATAGGCGTAAAATAACCATACTAGACTGGGATCCGAAGCAAATGCTTCTGGCGTAGCCAAGTCCGTGGCCTCGTAGTTCCTCCAGAGTCCGCCGGCACCGCGAAAGGTGGGGAGTCCCGAGGCGGCGGAGAGTCCGGCGCCGCAGATGGCGAGGATACGATCGGCTTTGGCCAGTTTTTGGTGGAAGGCGGCGAGGTTGTTGAGTCGTGAGGCCATGGTGATTGGGTAACGGAGTGGTTTAGGCTCGACCAAATTGCGGACAGAAGACCCGAACGATGTCTATCCTGGGATATTTGTAGAGGAACCTCGATGACCTTTGTGCGGTCAACAAGCGCGGTGGCAAATGGAACGATGAAAGGGCCGCGCTGATTACGTTTGCTGACAATAGTACGGCGTTGATTTAGAGTTTCAGTCATTACTTCTTCTTTCTTTCGCCTGATCGCCAATGATGTGTGGTGTTCAGTTTCTCATGTTTCCCCGCACCAGATCATCACGCCCGCTCTTCGCTGACCCCGCTCTGCATTTGTCGCCGTTGACTTAGACAACAACAATATCTCGCATGAAGAATAGAGATATATTCAACAGTGACCTTGATAGTTGTTGTCAAACATGACTTCATCGACATTGTTGATCGGGCAAATTCCCGACAAATGCTCCATAACGACGGGGTACCGGGGAGCGGGAGTGCGGGCTTGGCCGGATGAGTGGGGCCGAGGCCCGTCCCGGAGTCCCGGTGGGGGTGGAGTAACTCCGCTTGGCTCCGGTCGGGGATTGTGCTTGTCATCCGAATATATATGTCTATCGTTGGTGAACATGAATTGCATAAATGGGCTAACAGCATCAACAGTGTCTCGCGCCTCAGCTTAAAACTTTAGCACGGGTCCAGATGCACGTCAACTTGGGTTGGGTACGGTCTGCCCGCCTCTGCGAAGTACACTCGCTTTCACACTTTGAAATCCGATCAGAGAAGAGAAATTCATCGGAAAAACAGCAGGATGCGTGTACTGTACTGTTTACCTCCGATGTATGTCAGTAGGAAACTGAAGTTAACTTGGTTCCCTCTGGTGGGCGGAATTGCTAATTGCTATCTGCTACGCTGAGGGCCCGAAATTGCATTACCCGGGGTCTGATTTTAGTGAGACGGCGAGGCCGAGTACTCTTATAACCACATACCGGGGGTACAGCTACTCAAGTAACCCACTTTTTATACCCAGCGGTGGTACTTCTAAAGATGCTGCGTGTGGCAGGTGACTTTAGATCCGTTAAGCAGGATGAGAAGAGACCCGAGGTTCGGATAAGAAGCGATTTGTGCTTCCGTCCCTCTTGCATCGGAACATGGATGTAACACATCCGATCACATCACCAAACTCGGCGGAAAATTGATCTCAATCCCGCTTCTGAATCTCAGCTTGGATCAATCAATCTTCACATATTCCACGTACTGAACTAAACAACGTCCTTCAGCTCCCTCTTTACCTTCCACCGCAATCAATACTCCTTACCCGGGCCACAATAAAGCAAACAACTCAGGCCGCTTGCCCAGTCTTTTTTCGAGTGAACCGACGTGTCTCAAATGACGACTACATAGTATCACTTGCCGTGCAACCAACGGCGTTGCTTATTCTTCCACGTTTCTTTGCCCCTGCATCCACTTCCTTCTTCCCTTCTGTGTATCCTCCTTATGATCTTCTTGTTGAACGGGTATCTCCATTTCCTCCTACACTACAGCAGATTTCAGTTTTGCTTCCCAGGCTTTCCAGACGATTAAATCTCTTCCCCGCGTCCCAATTCCTAGATCTTTTTTTTTCTTCTTTGTGTTGGATGGTTCCAAACTTAGCCTGGACCTGTCTGTAGCTGTCAATGGTACGCACAATTCCTCAGGGTTTTGCCCATGTGCCGTCCGTCAGTTTCGTTGCTATTCCGTCAAAGTTAGAAAGGTCGGGGCGCTACAAAATATTCCACGCAACGAGTGCAACAAAAGTTCACACACACAGTACCGGAAGTACCGTACCGCGGGCGTGTGAAGCTGAGGTGCCCGCTGCCAGGTCCGTCCTCGCTGTGTAACCGTGTAACTGCTTAAAAAAGTGAAACTACCCCTGCCAAGGCCTGGCCTCACTCGCTGCAGTGCATCCATCCATCCTGCGGCATGCAAGGAACGCCCGGCCTTGGTTTCGTTGGAAATTCACGTCCCGTCGTGCACAAGCCACTGCACTCACTCAGCCCCCCCGCGGCCGACAGGAGCAAACCTGACGCCGGCGACCACTAGCGCCGAGTTCCCGGGCGTGCAGTGCATGCCTGCCATAGGTAGGTTCCATGGATTTGGATTATGGCTTGGCAGGGCGACATGAGAATTTCCCGTCCCCGTCCGTTCTTGGAACGTTCGCCCGTCCGCCAACCGCCCGCCGAGGAGCCGAGGTGCACGCACGCATGCATGGATGCATTCTCTCTCAATTCCAATTTCCGGATCGACTCCATCCATCCATCCTTTTACATATCCTTGGCTTCTCGCTTGCTTTGCTTGCCTACCTGCCTGCTGTCAAGTGGATGGATGACTCGAATTTTTCGTTTCGTCCGTCCGCCCTATGGGGATTGGGGATTGGGGGGGGGGGGGGGGGGGGGGCCGCCCCCCGCCCCTGTCCTGTCTTCAGTTCCTGGGTGGGAACCATCCGTCGCAGTTGCTTTCATCATCATCATTTACACAGTACACAGTAAGTGCTGGGAAATGTCTCACAATTCAGGGCAGCTACGTCACGATTTGTAGAAAAGACTCACTGCAGTCCGTCACGAAAGTGAAGAAGCAGAATTGAAAGATGTTGGAAATGGAATAGACGGCAATCAAGGACTTGGTATAAATGGTTTTCTCGGTGATGTACCCAAAGCGGAAAACACGGCCAGGTGAGAATGATGAAGGCAGTAGTGTAGTGTACAAAGTGGATTGGGCCAAGGTCGCGTAGGGAACGGGCGGGGAATAGCGATAGCCAAGCAGGCAGGAATGGAGTCGCTGAACAGGCAGGACTGGAGTCGCCAATGGGCCAAGATGGTTGGTGAGTTTAACAGGAATTTCTTCAGACTGGTTTCATGATGTTGGTGTAGTGAAATGTATATGATTGGGGTGGTAATTGGAGATTGCAAGTCCATCGCAAAAGATTCCAGAACAAAAGAGCGAGCATGATCAACTCGAGTCGTCAAGTGCAAATTCGGAAAAGGTAGTAGTGTGTTCAAAAAAGTATATGGTATTCAACAACCAAAAAAAGTGTAACTCCCTCCATCAATATACATAAATCTTTATGTCCGAATCCAAACATATGTTCATCCCTACTGTTCATTTGGTCTTTCCCTCCTTCCTTTTCCGCGCGAACCGAACCACCACCATGTCCATGTCGGCCGCCGGTACCTAGTATCCACCAAGCTGGTACCATACTATCCATGAACTCCTCGCATATTTGTTGATATTGGTGTAAAGCAAAGATATCGCTTCAAGGCGGTGGTATATAAAAAAAGCCAAAACCAAAATTTGCCAACGTAATTAATGCGCTCTTTCTTTCTCATGACAAAACATGCCGGCCGAACCGAATGCGCGCTCTTCCTTCTCTCCATCTTCTTCTTCTTCTTTCCTGCTGCTGTAGAGGGTACCAAACACAACCAAACCGATGGAATTAAACTTGATTGTACATTTCAAAGCGCTCTCTGGACAACAACTTCTCAGATTACCGCCACAGGCGCGCAAGAGATGTCGTGTGTCCAGTTCAAAAGGATCGTAGGTGTAAAAAAAGAGAAGAGGTATAGATGGCTCGGTTGGAAGCAAGGATGGAAATTCAAGGAACCGCATCTCTTTTTGTTCGTCCCTCATTGAAAGTTTTTCTTTTCTTCCGTCATTGGCTTCAGGAAAGCAGTTTAAAGAAGCATGGCGCCGGCGAAGAGGGCAGCGCCGAAAGAGGCAATGCTCATGGCGAGCTTGCCAGCACCGCCGGTAACGACGTTGCCGCTCTTGGTGGCCTCGGTGGCGTCGCTGGTGGAGCTGCTGCCGTTGTTGTTGTTGAGGGTGCTGTCGATGGGGAGCGAGGAAGAGCCGGAGGTGGAGGAGGCGGAAGGGACGGCGCTCAGAGTGGTGGCAGTAGAAGAGCCAGACTTGGTGCCAACGTCCTCGGTAGTAGAGGTACCGGTGAGGACCTTGATGCTCTGCCAGGTGCCGCTCTTGTCGCCGTACTGGTACTCGGTGGCGTCCTTGGCGCCGGTGGTACCGTCACCACCCATGAAGTCCTGAATCTTGATGCTCTGGTAGTAGCCCATGAAGGGACCCTCGTTGAAGTCGGTGATACCGCCGGCCCACTCAATGGTACCCTGGGCGGCGTCCTTGCGACCGGCAACCCAGGTGCCGAGCTTGATCTGCATGGGAGTCTGGGGGAAGCCGGCGCAGCCCTTGGCATCGGCGGCCTTGAGGGTGCGGACGACGGCGCCGTCGATGATCCAGTCGAGCTGGGTGGGGGTCCACTTGATGGTGTAGGTGTGGAACTCATTCTGGGGGTTGGCGACGGTAGAGAAGCCACCGCGGTCGTAGGTCTCGGTGCAACCCTTGCTGAAGTAGTTGGTCTGAACCTGGGTGGTGTCGCTGCCGATCCACTCCCAGTCAATCTCGTCGAGGTCGTCGGACTGAAGAACGAAGCTGGTGACGACACCCTTGCCGAAGGCGGCCCTCACGGTAACGTCGACCTGACCGAAGAAGATGTAGCGAGAGCTGGCAACGGTAGGAGCATCCGTCTCCTTCTTGATGGTGTAGACGGCGCCGAGCTTGTTGTCGTACTGGAGAGTAGTGCCGACCATGTTCTTGAAGAAGCTGTCGGCGCCCTTGGTGAAGTCGATGTTGATGATTTCCTTGCCGACGGCCTTGTCATTGGGGCAGGCTGGAAGCAGTCAAGTTAGCCACTGTTTTTTTTTCTTCTTGATTTTTCATCTGGTGAAGCATACTCTTCTTGGTGGGATCGCAGTCAGTGTAGGTCTGAGCGGAAACAAGCGAGGCAAAAGCCAACGCGGTAAGAGTCTTGATTTGCATGATTACTGATTTGGAGGAGGTCAAAGGTTGTATCGAAAAGGTCGGTTGTTAGTGGGAGCAAAGGACTGTAGCTGAAGGCAAGACAAGCAAGATAGCGACTGTGGTGTTCCGAACGAAGGACTGTAGATACTTCTAGCTGACCGGGAATGGCGAGGTAGAAGGGTCAAAAAAGAGGATGTGCGAAGGAGTGTGTTTTGAAGACTTTACGAAACAAGGGAAACGAAGGAAGAAGAGGGAGAAATGGAGTCCGGGTTGGGGGTGGAGATGTTCCCAGTCACGGTCGGTATCTCCTCCATGTCCATGTCCATGGATCCTTCGGTGCTCCTCTCGCTTGATCCGTTAACGTGATGGAGCCAAGCTCGTGGACGTCAGCATTAGCGGATGCGCACTGGACAACCGGTTTTACCACTTATTTCCGCCAGCCTTGGCCAACACCATTTACCCCGGAAACTGGAGAGAGAGCGTATAAAAATTGAGGAAGCCCTGATTACCTTCATGTTTTACATCAAGAACCAAGGTCTTGTGTGGAATTTTGGCCAAGTTTTGGAGTATCGAAATCTGTGTGTAGAGGTAGTGACCTGTGCGTGGTGCGCATAATTCTTACCGTGACTGAGCGAGCCAACTGAACTGAACAAAGTGACTAGCATGCAGTCAGTGGGTAAGTATGGTAGCGCCTGCCTTGCGGCCCCTTGACCCTTGCTCGCTCGCATCTCCTTTTTTGGGCAAAAAGTTAAATGAGCAACCCTTGCTTCTGGTGCTGCCGTTTGTCGTTCCTGCCGTAACAATTTTCTGTCCTGAAGCCAATGTCACCCTCCCGAAGCAGCCAAGGCAACGTCTCAGGCCCGACCAAGCGTTTCCCAGGCGTTCCCAACCTAGGTAGCGGCAGCAGCGCCGCGCTCAGGGGAGAGCCAACATCACCAATCAGATGCCATGGCAGAGATCCTTGCTGGGGTCTGTTGGGCACGCTGCAGATTTGTGGCGCGGCGAGCTCATGTCAAAGTCATGGACCCCCTGGTCAGCAGTCTCACATTCAGGGGGGCTTCACCTGCTTGGCGTTCTGGCTAATATTTTGTACGGGAAGCATCCAACACGCCAACACCAACGAAGGAGCGGAAACGGTCAAAAGGCAACACAATACGAGATTCTCATGCCTCTACACTAGTGTAGTGTCGACAGTGGATATTGACGGCACTATCCACTCGCGGAATCTCGGATCCATCCCTATCGTGAGATCCCAAGACTCCCAAGCAGGCAGCAACGACTAGGCAAATCTTGGATTGCCATCTTGGCTTCGCAAAGTCTCCAAAGGAAAGGGTGCACAACGGCAACACGGCGTGGTGTTGAGGAACGCTCAAGTTGACGTTACCAACCAGCTGTGTCCGTGGCAGTGGTGGCAGCGGTGGGCGTCGGCAATTGTCCTATGAATTGCCTCTCCCTGTCTCAGCTCTGGATGAACACAGCAGAAGCCTCGAAACGCCCCCGGCTGTCGATGCTGGTTTCACAGGCCGAGTGAGGTAACCTAGATGATGGCATCGTGGGATATAGTGTATCTAGTGAGTACAGTAAAAACCCCTGCTTTTGCAAATAATTCCGGCAGCCAGATTTCTTAGCAAAAGGGGGGGTTTTGCAAAGGAGGGTGCATGCGCACGGACCAGAGATGAACCTCTTGGCCAGTGGATGACTGCCAATAAACCGAAAAAGTGGGTCCCCTAGAGCAGCCGCCCCCCCCCCGGTACAAGGGTATAAGTGTGCTCTCCCACCAAAACCAGACCCCTGCTTTTGCAAATCCGGGCCATCAGCATTGCAATTAGCAGTTAGCAGTCCTTACCACCAGAGGGAATGCGGGCAACCAAAATCTTTAGCAAAAGGGGGGGTTTTAGCAAAAGGGGGGGGGTAGCAAAAGCAGGGGTTTTTACTGTACAAGATCGACTTTGAATTGGCGCACCATCGAGCATCTGTTGGAAACGGTGAAACGGGAGCTAAACAGATCTCCACGCCAACTACAGATAATGTTTGTACACGTGTGGCATCTCATTCGAGCAGATACCATCACTTGCGCCCTACGGAAGTCCTATCGGGTTGCATAAGGCATCTTCCATGTCTCCGGTGTGTCAAGCACGGAGCACGCCCACCAACAGGAAAATCAGCAACTGAAGTTGGTGATGTCTGTCAACATGTGCACGAAAGGCGTCAGCGAATACTTTATCTAGTTCTTGCTTTCTTTGCGCTCAGGCGGCTGAGTTGGATCATGCATATCCTCCATACATATGCGCTGTCGCAATCCAATGCATATGTATGTACCGGAACCACCTACCACGCTACTTGGCACCTGTCTGCCAGTGAATGAGTGCTAGGGGTCCTTTAGGGGTCTTTCAGGGGTAGTGCTTGGTCCAGTCACGAGCGCTACAAGGCGAGAGCCGTGGTTGCTCTGGAAATCTCGAGAGGCCCAGACGCCCTAGGCGCCGATCACATTCCCAAAGCCGAGAATGAAAGAACAACCCAACTTGGTTGCCAATCAATCGGCGGTTTGGAAGAGTTCGGATAATGGCCAAATTAGCGAATGAAGGCAATGGAATCGGTTCTGGAAGGGCGAAAAAAAGAAAAAAAGAGGGAAAGATGAAGCACTGTTGTTACTTACTTGAAGCGAAACCACAGGATTCATCCCATGGGTTTCGCTGTTGCGTCTCAAACACCAACCAAGAAGGAACGAGCGAATTCCGTCTTGGAATGAAGAGCTCTTGACAGAGGCAATGAGTAGTGTCGGTAAACTCATTCGTTGATCAAGTGATCCATGATAACGTCGGGTCGTCTGTAAATCCCGTCGCGGGGCGTGGCGGCGGATTTCCATGCATTCCATGATTGGTAGCGTGGACAATGCATGAGACCCACCACCTATATAAAGTATTTCGTTTGAGGTTTGTCGTCTGCTCACCGCCGCTAACACACTAACCTTTCCTCTCTTATACTGGGCCATGAATTGTTAGCGGGTCATTTCAGATAATGATCATCTTCGAACAGCATCATGGTGTTCTTCCAGGATTTGGCCATCGTCCATCCTGCAAATTTGCCCCGGCCATGATAACATGGATAGACACCTCAAAACCAAATACACCTTATTCTGACGTCTTTTTGGCATTTGATCTTCTTCTTCCGTATTTTCTCATGACTTCCCGAACATTACGCTCCCCTCTGTTTGCGACAATGCCTCATGGCGCTCGGACATGGCGCTGCCCGCCCTGCCATCTGGTTCGAGCTACCCATGATCTAAAACAGACTTTACCTAATTAATGACTTCGTGACGCCCCGACTACCCAGTTGTTGGGCACCATGAACAAAGCAGATGATACTAGCAGGCAAGACACAGCAGTGCCTATAAAGGAAAAGCATCATGGCCTGGAACATGGAACGTTTCCATTCCTGCCTACCTACTGGAGTTGTGACATTTTCACGATGGAACTGAAGGGACTAGGAAACCATGATGATTCCCAAAGTGAATCTCATCCTCCCACGATTCCGTCGCAACCATCAAAGCCACTAGCCCACCCACCCATGCTATTTTAAGCCCTCCGCATCGTTAACCTCACCCAAGTCAGCATCAATGGCACTAACCACCGCCAGATGGACCCGACGTTTGACCCTCTTTTTGTGTCCCCTCGGCAACAGCGAAAGCGGTCAAGATGGATGCGATCGTGTGGGCACGGTTTTGGACATTCGCGTGGCTTTTTTGGGGGGTCTCGTGATACGGACGGGGACGGAATCCCGGCACTACACTGCTTTGGCGATGGAGTCAATCAGTAGACACGAAAATGGTGTTTTGCAGTCTAGTGTAGACTGGGCAGCATAGCCACATCGGCAGAGTCCATAATGCGCGCTTTCCAGATGGACCAGCAGAACTTTGATAGTAGTTCTCGCCGCTGGCTCTCAAGAATTCAAGAGCCGTGCAACGAAGGGAAATGTTTCTCTTTTCCTACTATATTTGAGAAAGAAAGAAGCTTCAGTTCCAAGAGGGCTCCCTGACTGGGCATGTTGCTGCCATATTCCTTCTTCCAAGGCGGAGGCGATTTGCGACAATAGCAAGTGCTCCTTATCATTTCTCAGTACATCACGTAACACTTGTCGTTTCGTCAGCAATCGTGGGTGTGATATGAACCTAATACAACGAGTCGACGACAGCAACTTGCTCATTCATCTTCCCGGCCTTGACACGATAGTTGATAGGGCCGGCACTAACCACGGTAACACCAACTCCAACCGACCCGGTGGTCCCGTCCTGGCCTGGTGGTCCCGGCGGTCCCGATGTGGATCTTGCGACCCTCCGAGCATGGGTCTTGGCACTTGCCCAAACGGTGACCTGCCATTTCTGTGATTCGTTCACTTCGCCGGGAAGTTACGGCCCCCCGGAGTTCGGAGGTTACTGCCGTACCTCAGTCCAGCAACGACTGCCGAGTGGCTTCCTACCCGGCTGCCGGTTATCATTCAGACCTGCCTGAGGACGGGCTGTGACTGCGTGGAAGGAAGTTGCACCTTCCGCTTGCTCACCGGGAGCGTGCCGACCGGAACTGACCGAAAATGGACATCGCCATGGGGACTTTCCTCCGTCTTTCCTCTCACTCGAATACCCGCCTTGACCTGTGTAGCTACCGTACTTTCGTGTTACTCGACCCAGAAAGAGCTTGCAGGCAGTTGAGGGCAGCCCTGGGCCATGGACACTGAGTGCTCTTTCATCTATCCAAAGATATTCCATCCTCTCTGGTCGTGATCTCCACTACCTCATTCAACTCTTCCACCGTCTCTCTATGAAGCCAGTCTCATCGGCATCAAGATTGACCATCCCGCCACTTCTTTGATGCAGGTGCGCACTGGTTGACGTCTGGTTGAACGCGGACCAGCCCCCGTTGAACCGCATACTTAAACTCCTCCATCCCCCAAACAAATTCCGCCTTTTTCTCCTCTCTCTCCCATCAACCCATTGTCAGCATATTTTTGCTACATTCCTATTGTTTTTCCATCTTTTCCTTTTGCTTTTTGCTTGATGGCTTGTGCCGTCTTTGCTGTTTCAATAACAGCGGCTTAACTTGTGCCTTGCACCATCCCTGTACTGCACACAAGCCCCAGAACATTTTTGCGTCTCGCAAAATAACTACAGAGTCGATTTCTGCCTGAGCGCTTCATTCCCGAGCTCAATCCCGTTCAGGGAAAACCTCCCAAGTCCAAGCTGCCAGTGCCGACCTCGACCTTGGTTTCGGGATCTTCCTGACGACGAGACTCTTTTGACGAGATGACGTCCGTGTCAAACTGACCCGTGGTCGGAAAATGACCAAGGACGGCTCGTTCCACTCGAGGTAAATAGCATGCTACCCTACCAATAATCCGTTTTCATCAAACTGAACTGACGTTTTCCTCTTCACAGAATCAACCCCGAGGTCTATAAGTCATTCGACCGAGCCCACCTCTGATGAAAATTGGGGGATTTGAAGAAGCGCAGTGTGCTCGTGGATCATGTCGTAAACGAATGGCAGTCAGAGAAAATGATAAGAGTCCGGCAGGTTTTGGAGCACGACGGACCACAGCAGCTGGGAGAGCTCCACTGAAGGCGTTGCAGCGCGGTCAGTAAGCTGGTTAGTGTAGGTCGCTTTCAATCTCGTCCACCCTCATCGGTTCCCGTAGGCAATACATTCTCGCCCACCCTGCCGCTCCGGTATCGACAATCACATATCTCCCCTTCATACACATCGACTTCGCCGGGTAACGTCCGGACCTCCCAAAGGCGTGAACGTTCGCTGACAATTTGGTCTATCATCAGTGCCACTCGCTTGTGAGCCAACAGAGCAAGCAACCATAGGCAGAATGTGGTGCGAATGGCAACAACCACCACTCACTTGCAGGCGAGGGTACAGAACCTTGGGGTTGGGAAACAAATTCGCTCAACAATTTTGGGTTCATGTGAACTCTCAAGCCCAGTCACCCCTTTCCTTGCTCCCGGCATGGGCCCGGAGCCTCTGGTCTTTGATCCCGGCCTTGTGATTCCTCCCGCCATGTTACCTGACCGAGGATAACAAGCTCATGGTCGAGAAACTGTATGGAATCATCTGGCAGGTTTGCCCGACCATCTGCGATGTTGAAAGGGCCATCCAGTTCTATGAGCCGCACTTTAGGGGGAAGCTCACCTTCATAATGGTGAGACGAATCGGCAGACGGCTGAAGCGGACATACGGATGGATGGGGTTGATGATTATTTCGAAGAAGGGATGGTCTGTGCCAGTGGGCATGGAAGACCATATTCAGGATCAGAGCGAATGTATGTCTGGAAGCGGGAAAGGCGATGGAGACGAGGACCTGGATGGCGACTTTGGGGACCATTTAATGGGGGACTCTGAACCTTGATGAATCGGACGACCTGCTCAAGCCTCGCTACAACTCCTTCACAGGAATACCAGCACTCTCAAAACGAGACTTCTGCTGCGGGGAGGCGGACATGAACGGCAAAACGCATGTGTTCGGTGTTGAAGAAATCGTTGATATCATCAGCGAAGAGAAAAAGGAAAATCACAGCTCTGCACACTTTCGAGGTGATTATCTGGTTGGTTGGTTAAGGAAGAAAGACGAATGATTCATGAAATCGGTGGTGATGGGGGTGTTTGCGATGGTTTACAAAAAGAGAAAAAAAAAGAAGAAAAAAAGAAAAGAAGAGAAAAAAAAGAACCAACTGGGGAAAATGGCGGCATAATGCACAACGAGGGCAGAAGCAGATTGGATTCATGTTCCAGACGTGGACATCAGTCCCACCCGTTTGTTAGGTCTGTTCAGTGGCGGTGGTCAAGACAGCAAAACGCCACAGCCATCATCTATCAACCGTCAGAAATGTCGCATCTACAACAAAGTTTACCATGACAACACCCATCTCCGTCCTTTCCTGTTGGATCTCTAAGACCTCTTAGCCCATCGAACAGGAACTGGATCAAAGCGGGTCAGAGGAGGAAAAAGACGAGACGAGGAGGTTTCATTTTTAGACTGCCAGAATAGCGACTGCAGACTCGAACTTCAGGTTCGTCAACGCTTGATAGCTCTACACTATCCACAACTTCCACTTGATATCAAACAGTTAGAGAGAACAATATAAAATTGTTTAAACAGCTTCACATTGGGATGAATCGATATTTAACAGCGTTGAGGTCCCTAAACATGGCGACGCAAAAGCTGCCCCGAAGCGGACATGAACTATTATGAGATTCATTGGCCGAAATACATCCCACACCTTTGGCGTTGTCGAAGGGTCTCTAGAAAATTCGAAAGACGGGCGGATACTCTCAAAAATTGGTTACGAATGATGGATCCGCGCCCTTTGTGGAAAGAAGCTTACCTCTACACAGAAAGAGCACCTAGACTTCATGGCGGCCTTCGACTCGACCGAGAACAAGACGGTACCTACTGGTAGTTTGTATGATCGAATTCTCTACCGTACCCATAAGGATAAGGAGGGGTGTGATACGAAGATTAAGAATGCCGAGATGAGGAGATGATAACTTGCAGGACAGTGTTGACCAGGCGAGGGATTATGATGAGGTGCTTTTTCGGCTATAACCCGGACAACGACAGCGACGAAGATCATACACTCCCCAGATGTGTCTCGCGGCTGGAATATGATGACTACGATGAGAACGAGGAGGGTGATGATAACCAGCATGACAGTGATGATGACTAGGTCGCTAGGTGGATAGGATAAAGCCAGAACAATCATCTACACGTCTTGCTCACACAAGAATCACATTTTCTGATCACATGCCTATCACATCCATCCTCTTCAAATTTGGAATTCCAGTTTGACAGTCTTTCTCAGGCTGGTGTCATCTACACGTCTGGCTTTGTGGTGTGCAATGAACGATTGAGCAAGATTGGAGCGTGTCTTGTGTCTTTCTAATTTTGATTTCATTACAAAGTTTTTTTTTCTCAGACATCTTTACCTTTGAGTGGAATAAAAGTTATCACTCACCAATGAGCCACTGCTCGGTGGGACACGTCCCCAGCGCAACCATTTCAAGAAGCATACATGCTAAGCAGGTACACTAGAGGTAGTTAGCTGTATTGTGGACAGCATGTACCAATAACATCCTGTTCAAAATGGGTCAGCTCGCAAAGTCCTTCAGTTGCAATCGGTATCATGCCTGCCTACCTAGCCAACTAGGTAGCCAAGACAGAAGAGAACACAAGGAATGGAATGAGTGACCGAGTTACAGCCACCACCCCAAAGATTGACAAGTCTACCTACCGGGCTTCATGGTCTTGGCCTGCTCATTTGGGAAAGGGAAATGGGGAGTGTTCGTTTTCTATACCGGCTACCTATCGCTACTTGCCCATGTACTCCATTCGGACTCGCTTAGGCGGGCCCTTCCCGAAAGGGACTGAGACGGTATCATGATCCGTGCGTGATATCTCTTGATAGGTGCGTAGATGCCATAGATATGTATGTATGTATAGCAATGGTAGAGGTAGATGAGTAGTAGGTAATAGGTAGGTAATAGGAAGTAGGAAGTACAATTGAACACCACAGGAGGCCTCTATAGCCTGTACATTCCTAGTTGTAGCAACATATTATGGTATACCTCTACAATCAAAGCGATTCCATTTTCCTATGTAGGTCTGCTTGTCCGTAATGGTTACCTATGATGCTCTACCCGACCTGAAAACCAATCTACACTACCTACTACCGCTACCTAGGTGACTGACATCCGAGGATCGACTGCTACCTAGAGGTACTCAGTTGTCATTCGGGCTGTAGACGGGAATATTGGCGACCTACGCAGGACCTATGTATCCCAAAAGAAAGCTGCCTGCATTTAGAGACCGAATGACCGGCAAGTCGGCAAGTCGATGGCTGGCTGGGCTCTTTGTAGCCCAACAAAGATTGGTAGTTTAGAACAAAAAACTTGATGTATTTCTTCGGTATCTGTGAGTAATCACACTTGGCACAGTCATCATTGTTGTCGCCGCCATTCTCCTCGTTGAAGTCCTTCAATCAAATACCCCCGACCGCTCTTCAAGGAAGACGAAGTATGTAATCCATGTATACCCTACGTGGCCATAGCACGGATGTAATGGAAGCAAAAGAACGGCACCTCATATCTCGGATTCGATTCGGGCTCAAGCGAATATACTTACCAAAACAAACTTGCACTCGAGAAAAACTCTTCGGCAATGCGGTACAGCGAGTGAAAGATGAACAGTATTAATATTGCCATATTATGGCACCTATACTGGAGCAAACTTCATATTCAGAGCCGCATGCTAGAATACCTCTAGTGAGCAGACGGGTAACTAGAACTCTGCGTTTAATACAAGGCACATTTCTTTGACACTGAAATATGTTTTTGAAGGAGAGTGAATATCTCTCTCTGCTATTTGAGAACTTGACCGATGGTTTCCAAAGCTAGATGAAAAAAGAAAAAAAAAAGAAAAAAAAGAAAAAAAAGAAAAAAAAGAGATAAAAAAAACTTAAGAGAAGGCGTGAACTCAGCTCTTAACTTTCAAGTTCCCAGGCTCCTCCAACACGTTGCTAGACTACAGTTAGATGAACTGCGCTGTATTTGCTAGAGATATCGTGGAAGATAAGCAAGCACGATCATCCTCACAAGATGATATTCGATGAGCGATGCCGGAAAAGCCAAAACCAAGGACACGTGGATAGTCCTAATGATATGGAGGAGGCCTCCGATGGTATGACGTGAAAGATCGTGCATATGTGGTGAAGTGACTTCTTTGAATTCATAGTGTAGTGTACACTAGTCGTCGTCGATGAGGGTTTGTGACTGCGGGGGGCTAGTGTAAGTTGGGGGTCTTTGTGTGTCCCTATTAGGCAATGGGAGCCGATGGGAAGAGTGGGGGTACGATTCACATAACCGTTGTCGCGATCATTTCCCTTTCTCAATCGTTGAGTGGTGGTCAATATTGTCTCTTGTCATTGTCGTCTCCGTGGGGCATCTTTGCCCCGGCCCCTGATCAATCCCGAGATTGGTGTAGCCAAGACGTCCCTCATCGCGAAGCTTTGAATGAGTACCTACCTAGGCATGAGATAATATGTCATGTGCAGACGGAAATATCGCGGATCACGTACGAGATGGTGATGCCTAGCACAACACAACGTTGCGGCAGTTCGAGCTGTCATGGAGAAAGGCGGGGAATAAGGAGGGGAATGGGGAAAACATGCCATGAAATCATGAAGAAAATGGAGCACTCTTGCTGTGAGGAAAAACGAAATTGGTGGATAAAGGTTGCAGAGGAGAGGTACTGCGAGAAGAATAGACTAGTCAGGTCAGGAGTTTATGCGATGGTAGCCCACGAGGTGTGCACGTCAGGTACCTACATGAGACCCCCCAGTGAAGGGATGCAAATCCGATAACAAAGGCACAGCCCCTCTTGAAACTCCAAGTTGGATCGTGTTCAGAGAACGACACTCGTCAAAGTTCGGCATCAAATATCCGAAGTGTATGGCAAACAATCCCTACCCGCGGAGATACTCCAATGGGTTATGCAAAAGGAAGGCGAGCGGAATCGTGGAGAATGGCATAAACGACAAAGTAGTTTCCTGTTAGTCAATGATGGCACAGAAGCTGGAGCGGTGTAACAAACGATGCTGGATTGATGGAACTTCAGCTCCTCTCCGCGTCTCATACACTCACCTCAACTTCCCTTCCTTTTTTTCTGCCAAGCCTTCAAACACATGCCTCTCTTTTTACCCCTCAATGCGCCTACCATCCCTGCCGAGGCCGCCTCGTGTGCACGGTGATAGAAGATTGTCCAAATCCTCGTTAGCTTCCGTCGAAAGGTCTCAAGAGCAGGATGTCTCCGGGAACCGTCTCTATACTGTACGGTGTAAGTGGTTAGGGCTTTTGAACGTTTCCAGACTACACATCAAGGCCCGAGGTATCAATTCCTGACTATCGTAGGAAACGAAGCTTCGTGATGGGTCGTTTTGTTGGCCTAGTCTGCGCGCCTCATGATGTATCTGTGCATGGTATGAGCAAGAGTTGGATCCGGCGACGGTTGCTAGTCGAAGTAGATCACCACGCTGGCACCTTCCAGAGATCGTTGCCATGACCAGCAGTTGGTCTTGAGTAGCAAGGATCTCTTGGGCCATCTATTCTTGTTGCTGCTGAGCGTAGTCCGGCGTCGGATCTCCAAGAGTGGAATGTCTGTGTAACAAGTACCACACCGTGTGAGAAAGACAGGGGGAATGCAGCGTGTGCTGTATATCCTAGGAATATATCAGGTTCCAAACATCACCATCTCACCCCCACGAAGCGGTTAGCCGTGGCGATAGAGCTACGACCAGGGAGCGACGAGTATGGTTTATCACGGAAAAAATTAGCCGCTCCGCCCGGCCATGGTCTTCATCGATGTGCACACTATCACTCCCTTCCAAGAGCGGCAAGTCTGACGTGCAGCAACAACCAAGTCCTTGGCTAAGGCTTAACCGGGTTGATTGAATTGACCAACATGGAGAGGAACACAAAGGTAGGGCTTCCTCTGTAAACTCGATTGGCTGGCTTTTGCCGTCAGATGACCGAAATATGCAAGTCGCTGTAAAGGTGGGAAGTCGTTGCTGCCAAACACTTAGGTGGTGAGATATTGTTTGGGAGCTTACCTGCTACATCAATGTCTTCCGTCTTGCTGACTACTGCCATACTTATGGGGTGGTGTCATGATGCCATAGTATATGCCTGATCGAGTCATGCTTTTGGCTGGCTGAGCAGAACTCGGCTTGATATGAAGCGTGTGCTGCTCAGCAGCCTGAGCCATGCCATCAACTACATCCAAACTGTGCTTCATTGGACAAGCTGGCGGTGGCGCCAAACCAGAGAATTGCATGATACATGACAAGTCCAGCAGGGTCAAACAACAGCGGCTGTTGCCGACGCTAGGGGAACAGCGAGTGTCGAACCCGTTGATAGGATGCGAATATGGTTGGTGTAACAGTTTGAGCCTCCTACATGGGGTCTGGCCGATACCACTTGATTGGATTATAGATGACCCTGGGGCTTGTTGTACCTTGGCCGCTGGGGGGCTTTCGCGGGGAGCATGTCCGCCACGTGGAGGACTTTTGACTGCTCGCGTCTTTGACCATGTCAAGAGGCAAGGAACGGCTACTGCGATGGTCTCGGACCCGTTCGCCTTGCTCTTGTCCGTAGGCAGACTTTGAAAACCATCGGTGAGAGGACCAACTGCGGTAATCCGAGAGAGAGAGCATTCTACAGGTTGACCCTGTTATGGTCAAGTACACTTGGGCATCTCTACTCTTGGCCCTGTCGGTATGCGCAGGAACGGTTCGATATCGAGTCGGGGGCAATGACGGGTTCAGGCTTCAGCCCGTGGCTGCCTTGTCGCGCCGATATCTTCTCCGAGGCTGTGTGGGGAGGCTATTTTCTAGGTAGTGGCTAGTTATTACTTAAGGAGTGCTACACAAGACTTGGGAGAACTGACCGTGACCAATATCTAGCAGCGCCTGCCACGCTATTGGTTGCGCCAAGAGCTATACGGACCGAGGGCTGGTCAGCTAGTAGCAGCTCGACGAATCTCGGCACCTCTTCGGTTGCCAGTGGCCGCTTTGAGTGCGACATGATATCTTGACCGAGTGAAGTGCCTGACGGAAATAAGGGGGACGGCTAGACGGTAGAGGCGTGATGCGTGAACAGTGGGGAAACGGCAAAGGAAAATTGCGAGGAAGTTGAAGTGAAGGGGGACGGTTGAGGAGTGAGTAGTAGACGGCAAATTCCACTTTTCGTCAGTGTCTAGGGGCAGGCGGACTTGAATTTCCGGGACACGACCTCCTGGAGCGCAGTTGGTAAAAAGAACGTCGTCGTCGTCGTCGTCAAAGTAGGTGGACAGGGGGACAGATCATGAAGAGCGAGACGATCGTAAGGTGACAAGGCGCTGATCAATTGCGTGGCAGAACGAAAGGGAATTGATTGAAAATTATATGTCGTGAAAGGTGCAAGGAAATTGAACAACATGTCAAGTTGAATTCAGCGAAGTTGCCGTATTCGAATTTCCGTGGATTTGACACGAGGAAGAACGAACCCACTGGAGTTGAAGTGACGTCGATTGGAAGTTGCATTGGATCTGCTTGGCCGGTGCGCAAGCTCCATAGCCTATCAACGGGGATCTAGTGAAGTGAGTGATCTATCAAGCACTAACAGTAGCACTGCAGTCTGGGGCAAAGGGCCGTTAAATATTGTTAGTAGCGAAGCACATACTGCTAAGAATCTACCAGTAGAATTATCCATCCCAATCCAATTCAGTACCATAGCACAAGCGGGCGCACAGACCTCTTTGCCTGCCTTTGACTTGACATCAACCTCGCAACTTGTCCCTCGGCCATCCATTTCGGATCAAAGATCCCGTTCGAAGGATGCCATTCTCAGTCACCTCATCCGTAGTTTACCCGTACCTCAACCGCACAGTCAGAGTCAGATCCCAAGGTGCATTTTCGGTCCCAACACGAAGGCTCTCACCAAAAGACATGCAGTGCATCTAGCCTTGTTAGGTCTAGCCGGGCCAGTGGCTTGCATACGCCGATGTGTCGTTGCATTTGGTTGTAAGTATACCGTATACAGCTGAGTGTAGACGTACGGCCTCAAGCTTGTCGGTGATTGGAAGGTGACTTGTAGCAGACTCTCTACGTCGGAACCGAACCATTGTCCTACGACGTTATTGTCTTTATGGATGCCATGATATGGTATCAGTCCATGGCCCTGGCCCAAAACCCATCACCATTTTCCAAGTGTGCCCAAGACAAGGGAAAAGAGAAAGACAGGGTTGACGAGCCTCAACAGCAGCGGGCAGTTCCGGGCACTGTATATCACAAACGATGGGGACAACTCAAGTGAACGTGGGGGTCTCGTCAACCCCGCTGCCCGGCTGCTGCTGGGGTTGTCCACGGTAGCTTCTGCGCTCTATGAGGAATGCCGATCGACTGGACTGAGGTCCAAAGAAACGCCTCTAGGAGAAGGGAAAAGTGTTTCATCTTCATCACGCCTGAAGTCGGTGATGCTGTGTGACCAATGGCCAGACCTTACCATGCCATTGATGCATCGCAGTCCCGCAAAGGCAGCACGCAGTCTTACATGATGCTCTGAACACACGTCAAAACTTACTACTTCTGCTCTCTCAAGCTGCCAACAGAACACACTGGTCCTTCCCCGTCGGGCTTCACAGGTCCGAGACTGTAAGAGTGTCAGCATCGGAATGGTTTCGAATTAATTTTAGCCCAGACCACGATATTCCAGTCACGCGACCGGTTCCTAGGTGAAAGGTGGCCGAAATATGTTTACAACAAGTAATGCGTGCGCGGTTTGCTAGCTGTAACGACGGTGCACTGGATATGTACGGTACCTACAACGAAGTATTCGCTGTGGATACTTAGTTATCGTCGACGACCTTGGCACAGTGCTCACCGTCCATTTTCAACGACGGATTGCCGATTGAAGTTTGCTGTCTCAGTCTTTCTCCGCACTTTCTTTTATTTTATTTTTTTTCTTCTTGACATCTTGATGGTTTCTGCACTCCGCACTTCCCCTCGTTTGCCCGGGGGCCGCCCCAGATGTGCCGTAGTGGGGTACGTATCCCGCTTAGGTAGGCAAGTTAGCAAGGTACTCCTGTCAGCAGCCTGTTAGTAACACCTGAGCTAGAACGCTCATTCACAAGGTGACACGATACAGAGAATTCGACACTTTGCCTCCCAGCACATCGACGTGTCCAGGTCAGCTGGTCGGCTTCCGTTGTGATTTGGGAAACATGAAGACATTCCCATTCCCACCGTGCTGGACGCAGTCACCTTCCCGCCCACGTCGCCGTGTTACGACTCGGTAATCATCAGCCGGAGTGTGTTAGCGTTTGCTGTACACAAGACCTGAACTACCTAACGGCGCACTATCTGAGACTGGATACCTAGGTACTTTAGGAAACCCCCACTGCCTCGCCAGGAAGTCGCCAGGGAGTCCCGCGGCGGCAACCGTTCCACTCCTCAATCCGTGGAGGTACCTGTACATCAGGTACCTACCAAAAGTTGGACTGGAATGGTAGGTAGACCCAAGCAGCCGGAACCTCCACTCGGGAGTTTCAAGGCCAGGGGCAGAGATTCCATCCATCCATGGGCCAGTCGTGGGAGGAAGGAAGGCGCGAGGGCAGTGTGAGCTCGCTCGCTGATATCGACAAATGGGATCGATCCGAATGTCAATCTGCTACTCGTTCGCTCAGCAACAACCCGGGCGGCTCTTTCTCTGGCGGGTGTAAAGAAGGAGGTACTCGGCAGAAAGGCACCTGCCGCGCGCGGTCTCCCAATCAACAACTGAAGTGAAAGGGAAAAAAAGCACGCTCTTTTTCCCTTTTTCTCGCTGTCAGGCAGACCAAGCAGGTTGGAGCAAGACGACTCAAAAGTCGAATCTATTTGTGACTCCATGTCCCTGGACTCTATCCGGCCGGTCCTCCCGCCATGTCTTAATTTGTCCGTTTACATTCGACACAGTACTTTGAAGAAGACGTGCTGACAGTCATCCTCCATTCGACATGCTTTCGCGCGCCAATCACGACTAATGATTGATCCCCAAGTTTTCGACCGCCAGCTCAAGACCATGGCAGCTTGCCAAGGTAAGCCGGGCTCATCAACCGGGCCTCGTTCAAGATACCAATCTTCCATTTCTTTGCACATTGCTGATTTTGTACAACTTCCATAGCCATCAACCTCGCCATGCAGTCTCTAGTCTATGTGGGAACACGCAGACAAGCAGACAAAGCATCAGCAAGCCAGCTCTTCCAGGTCACTCGTGAATGCTGCCATTTCCTCCCCTGTTGGCCTGTTCAACGCAGGCCGCGACACGCGCATTCTGAGTGGCCAGAAAAAGACATGCCAAAAGGGTCACCTGCCCCTCCAGTGCCTTCCACGCCAACCATTGACAACGCGAGTACGCCCACCAAAACGTCCTTGACCAACCCGAACTGGACTCTCGCTGCCGCTCCACGCGCAATAAACTCCTCAGAGAAAGAGACGTTCGGGCGATGTTCCCAGTCGAGGCCACACTAGTGAGAGAGTGCGCCATCACAAATTAACCTTCTATTCTAGATAGGAACAGGTTAAGCCTCAGAACGTCTGGCTTGCCAACGTAGGTGTAACTCTCCTAGCGTGCTCTCATTGGCTAGGCCAACATCTCTTCAGGTATCGAAACCTTATGGAAGCTCTCGGGAGCACAGCACGCAGTAGCCGGAAGGCTGGCAATGACGTGACCACCGTTGCAAAACGCTTGGGGCACAAACTCTAGAGAGACACGATGCAAGAGGTCGGGCAGCCCATCAAATGTATGAAACCGTCAAGACGACTACATCAACCTTCTGAACATTACCTGACAAGTACCTGTAGGGTCTGTACCTCTTCGTGTTCCATTGATGGCCACGCAAACACCCTGCCAAGGGCTATCTTATGGCGCTAGCCCGCCCCAACGCCCGTCATGTTCGATTACTGACAAACCACATCCTGATGAAGCAGGCCGTTGTTGGCAGGCCGTGATTTGTGTCACCAAGCATTTCTCTATACCCGATCAAGCCTCCCGGCCCGGATGACTGACCGCCAGTTGCGGAACGGGGCATGAGAAGAGAAGGACAGTATGGCCCGCTGAGCGCTGATGTCAAGTTCATCTTGTGAAGGTATCGCACAGAAGAGCGTCGACTGAGCCTCTCATGGCTCAGTCTTCACCTTCCTCTACCTTGGCCCATTGCCTTGGAGCCAAAGTCCTGGCCGAACAGTCCTCTTGTGAAGCTATGAAGCAGCCTCCCTGACCTCACTAAACAACACCACGTTCAAGTGGACAAATTCAATATGAAACTGGTGGTTGAGGTGTACCTGTTTTGACGTGCACCTGCTCTGAAACTCGGCTAACATCTTGTAGCCTCAGATGATTACTAGGTGTGTATCAGCCGAGGGCATTGACTTGAAAAGTTAGGCAATTCGACACCAGATAATGTTCGGCTTAGGCACCCAGTCAGGCTTGCTGGGATGTCTACCGGGCTTGATGATGGCATAAGCAAAGGAATATTTTCCACACAAGACGTCACCAGCGTCTCTCGACCCGTTTGGGAGGTCTGACGAAGCTCCTGTCCAAGAATATCGCCATGATTCACGATATCGACGAATTAGCAGTTACATATACTACAAGTACAGTACCCCTCCTGGTCGAGTGTGAGATTTCTTGGCTAGCCTCCCTCCTTACCCATCATGGGGCAACAATGGGGTAACTCGGGGTAACCCTTGTCGACGGAGCTGGCCTGTCAGGCTAACCCCCACACTATCACCGTCCACCACAGACGGAATCCTGGGAATTACACCCCTGTCATATATGGGTGGTGCCCCTTCTCAAGATCCGCAAGACGGGGCCGAAAACAACGTCGCTCAAAAGTTTGGAGATCAAAGAGGGAACCAAAGTGGCCGCACTGTATACTTTAGCCGTTCTTCTTCCCTTTTGCACGAATCAGAAGGTCCCATTCCTCACCACTCCACGACCTCTGGCCCTCAGCTTGCTTGTCCTGTCTCCATGTCCGTCGTTCGGCGTGGGCGGCGATGGGTCTTTGGCTCCAGTTTTTGAGCAGGCGTCCACTGGAGTAGCGTCACCGGCGTAAATCGTCCCAAGCGGACAAGATCAAGAACGACAAGAACTGAAACGACAATGGCATAGAATAATGGGTACTTTTTCCGTCACCGCCTTTGGTACTTGCCCACGGTTATCACTAACCGTCATCATCCCCGCTGTTTCCTTCCTCTAGTGTAGACGGTAGTCAGCCGATACACTTTTCTTCTCCCTTGCTTGGGACTTTTCTCTCTCTCCATCCTGATTCCATCTTCCCATTCCTCCTAGTACAAATATCAACCACTTCCCTCCCATGACTCAAACGAGCTGACTTTCATTGCCCTCCACCCTTTTGTCTTTGTCCACCTCGCACTACTCCATACATCTTAGACAGCCACCGATATTTTCATCATCTCCATATTCCAAGTCTCAATCAACATGGCTCCCCACAACGACTCATCACCGGCCGGAAACTTCACCAATGGCTTCAACGGGATGGCTCTCCAATCCTCGGGGTTATCTAGTCTCACAGTTGAGGACCTGACAGCTGAGCTGGGCAGCTCATACGACAGCAGCACCCTGGACGCACCCGTTTCCCACGTCAAGCGACCCCTTGTCCCCGGCGTCTATGTCCCGACGATGTGCTTTTTTGACAAGGAAACAGAAGACGTTGACACTGTTACTATTGCCCATCATGCCGTTCGTTTAGCTCGCGCCGGAGTTACAGGCCTAGCCACTCAGGGTTCCAACGGAGAAGCCGTCCACCTCACCCACACCGAACGACAAGTCGTCACGGCAACCACCAGAAAAGCACTTAACGAAGCCGGTTTCTCTCAAATGCCTATCATAGTCGGCTGTGGCGCCCAAAGCACCAGAGAGGCAGTCCTACTCTGCCGTCAAGCATGGCAAGCTGGAGGAGATTACGCACTTGTCCTCCCACCATCCTACTACGCGCCTCTGTTCGCTCCTTCGTCCCAGACCATCCTCGAGTTCTTCAACGCAGTTGCCGATGCTTCGCCCATTCCAATCATCATCTACAACTACCCAGGGGCCGTCAACGGCATGGACATGTCGTCAGACATCATCGTGCAGCTTGCCCAGCACCCGAATATCGTTGGTGTGAAGCTGACTTGCGGCAACACCGGCAAGCTGAACCGTGTAGTCGCGGGTACTCGCAAGTTGTCAAAGGAGTACGATCCCCTGAATCCCGACTTCTTGGTTCTCGCTGGCTCTGCCGACTTTTCTATTCAGGCCCTGGCCGCAGGTGGACATGGAATCCTCGCAGGTCTTGCCAACATTGCTCCCAAGGCATGCATCAAGACCATCGAGCTTTGGAATCAAGGAAAGCACACCGAGGCCCAGGAGATGCAGGAAGTCGTTTCGCAAGGCGATTGGACTGCCATCCAGGGCGGCGTTATCGGAGTCAAGGCTGGCTTAGAAGAGTGGGCAGGCTACGGTGGCTACTGCAGAAGCCCTCTCCCAAGACCGACTCCCGAACAGTCCAAGAACTGGAAAAACGGGTTCAAAGACTTGATCATGCTTGAGAAGTCTCTCTAAGCTTTGTGGTTCACATGATGGAACATTTCCGGCCGTTCATGCGAAAATCATGGCAAATCTCTCCGATGTCCAGGGCATCATCGAGCATTGGCGGCGACAGCATGGCTGAACCAATCAGACATTATTTCAGTTCGATCTTCCATCAAGCAAGCGAGGGCTTGTTATTCAGTACCTAGCCTTGTATTTGTTTCCGTTCAAGAGTTTCGTGTCTCTAGGCGTTGTTGGACGGGGTATATAGGCCACTGCGGGTAGCAGAAAGATGGGAAAACTCAAAATAGAGAATCCCTCGCGTTGGGTCAGGTGCACAGGTTATGGGTCAATCGGGTCAATGGGCAAATGCGCAGAACGGTTGTTAGAAACCGCACTGCTACATGAGGAATACCTCTGTTCAGACACTCTTCCCTTTCATTTCACGATGTTTTACGGTGACACTTCACATGGTCGCAGATATCCCAAGGGTTCCGTTTTCCCCAGTTTGTCCATCCTTATGTTATAGTCAAAAGCATTGCTTTGTTTATCAATAAGTGGTTGCATAAGAGTCTTCGATCCTTCACTTCAATTAGCACATGTCCACTGATACGATGGTTGAGCAAATAGAACTTCGTTCACTGACTGCATTGGAGCGAGAAACACCTAGAACTTGCAAAAGACAAAGTTGTGCATCTGTCTTCGATTACACAAGCTGGGATTTCCGTTTCTTTCCTTCCGGCCACGAAGGTCTTGTGGGCGTGGCCATTTATCTAGCCGAGACGGGTCCAGGTGGTGGATTGGCCTCCTTTGTGCTACGAGGGACAGGAAGTTGCGATGCCAAGTGGGCAAAGGCTAGCTTGTGGTTCAATACGGAAGCAAACATGGGCTCATATTGCAAACCCAATCGCTCTGCCACGTGAAAAGCACAGAGACATGGACACTAGACTGGGTCATGGTACCAATCTGGCCCTTGTCGCACTGGCATAACATGGTCGGTCATCCCAAATCTTTGACTTCGCTAAGCGCAAGTGAAGGCAAAGTACGAACTGGCACATGTCAGGAACTGAAGATGAAGTATTGCTATTGACATGAGATCTCAAGGATGGGATCAGTTCGGGGTAAATCGAACCTCACTGAATACACTCTTGCTCTCGCCTAGCACGACGAACTACCAAGACTTCATATCATTATTTCAACGCAACCCCAGCAAGGATTTCCACTTCACCTAACAAAGAACCTTTGCTTTCGCATAACCTGGCCCAACATTTGGAGCCCAATCCACTATCATGCATGAGCAAGACCCAAGAGTCAGATGAATCAACAGTCGTAAGTTGACCACGGGAATAAGCCACGATGACTATGATAAAAAAAAACTTTGCTTAATGAGGGCGGCGATCTATCCGTACCGTCAAATCTAGTGGTTAACCTACGACATAAGACGCTCTATGCTGCAGATCAGTATGGTATCACAAGAGGGAGTATGTTGTTTCTCTGAGCAAGCCACGGGTAGGACATCTCTAGAGAGCCCGAACAACTGCCTTTTGCGATATCGGCTTCACAACGTAGACCGTCATCGGGTTCAGTCTTTCCTGATTCTCTAACTTGTGTGATGTGGACTGGGGGCGAGAGAACTGGAGGGGGGAGTGGCATAAAGCTATGTCAAAGGCTCAAAGCAAGTGAACAACCCACACATCTGTTGTTACACCACCTCTAAACAGCATCGAAACAAGTCCTTTGCTGTAAGTCTTTGTACAACCAATCAGGGGCTTGTTGCCCCATCAGCCAAGCAGAAGACTTCAAATATTCACACTTACATACACTAGTGTCTCACCGGCATGTCGGTACCTTCCGACGGCCGGGAAATGCGGTATTCTTTCTAGCATCCGGCGGGAAAGAAAATAACAAATTTGAAGTATGACAAGGAAAGATACGCTAGTGAAAGGCAACAAGAACGGGGGTAGGTGAGGTACATTGAAGATATGTGAGTCTTCTCAAGAGCCTCATCAGGCGTTAACGCCTTGTTTCATTACCCTCCCCCAACTTTGGTCCCCATTCCTTTTGCTTATCCTTTCCTGCTTACGGGCGGGACCTTGCACGAAGGAAAGCCGGGAAAGACGTGGGCAAGGCCACCACGGGATGGCGCCCTACCCCCACACCCAGGGGCAGGTATGCAAGAACCGCATCCAAGGAATCATGAATGGGGGCCAAAAAGCAAGCAAGGCGTTTGCAAAGTGGTGGGTACCTCTATGGAGGAGAAGGGTGGGTAAGAAAAGGGTTAAGCTTGAACCCGTTGCTATGGGCATCACCGCCACAAACACACATCAACCCCCCACTGCAACCAGCGCGGGAGCAGCATGGTGAATGTACCAGACTGTTAGATTGCGGGATTCCTACCCTTCTTTTGCGGCGAAGGGCGGAGAAGCACGACGCAAGATGGGACAAGGCAGATATTCCCCTTGCAGCCCGCGCGAGCCTCTTTGGCCAACGGCTAGCTGCTGTCAGTAGCATGGTGACGAGAGGTTCATCTACCAATCATCCTTCCGTCTATCCATCCTTCCACAAATCCATTTTAGAGGTTGGTACATGCACTTGCACAAACACCAATCCATCTTCTTTCTATTTGGGGTTTCATAGAAGAAGAACCCCTCACCATCATCAGCAGATCACTGGCGGCACCACCGCTTTGAAATTCATGCTAACGTGTGGCGCCAGGGCTGTATGAATGAGACACACATACGGGAAGGCGCATAACACCCCTTACCTTCTTGTCGCCAGTCGGTGTGGAATCCTCGTGGTGGCAGCCGTTGGAATGCGCTATTCACAAGATCACCCACCCAGACGAGACCACAGACCATGTTTTTCACCTTCTCGTCTCGTTGTCGACTGCAAGCGCCCGATGAGACATTCTAGCCGAGTCTGCCGAGTTGTCCATCTTTGCGCGACACAGCATACGAATAGTAACTGGCCATCCTGCTTATTCTCGTCTCCTTCCTCTTTCTCGACAGCTCATGGGCTCCAATCTGGCCGCTTCATCTCCTCTTCCCCCTTCCTGTCTTTACACATGAAGAGAACTTATACGAGTTGCGGCTGCGAGTTACAGAATATGTGTGCTCCTGCAAGCCTCTTCACCGCTAACCATGCGTCAGAGCTGGATGTGGTTGTGTGTTTATGTCGGACATTTTCCTCTCATCTCATTGGCGCGTTGTCTGTCGTGTGTTCATACTTCCACTCTTGTCTTTTGGCTGTCCTTATTCAAGGAGGAAGAGATCACAAAAAGTTTTGGTCATATCGTTACAGCGCTTGCACGCGCGCGCCCGGAAAAGAGGCTGGGCTGGGCTGGGCTGGGTTTGGTTCCAGTCGTTCATTTTTTGTTTTTCGTCGTCATCAGTTCAATGGGAAACGAAGTACCTGAACAAGCAATTGTGCTATTCACCGGTACCCAAGGAGCCATTGCGCTTCTGGAACCCTCGTTTATCTTTCCGTGCTCCTTCAGTTCTTCCATCTCGTCCTGTTTGTGCCCGCTGGGCTCTGCTGCGGTGGCTATTGTTCTCAGACCCATGACTCTTAGAATGCCATTGGAAGCCAATTCGTCATCCATTAATATGCAAGAGGGTATCCGTTGATACTCGCTTAAAAACTAGCTGCGCTATCTTGATTTCATTTTTTTCGCGACTTCATTTCTTTCGAGCGAGTCTTTGACGAGTGAGGAAAAGAACTTCTAGGGTTGTTTTTCTCGAACGCAGACGTGAACTACAAACAAATTCAATGCCTAACCAAGCAATACCCTTCGGCCGATATTAGACACTTGTCTGTCACTTCTCAACTGATACCAACACGCGAGCAATTCGAACACATTGCCCAACCATCGCTTTTCACACATCCCGGTCACACGCCGGGAACCCTTTCCTAATGGATGTTACCGCAAGGAGAACAAGGAGGATGATGGGGAAGAAGAGGAACTTGGATCTTACACCATCGACTTTTGGACTCATACCAATGGTCACATCTACCCTCCTGCCACTCCTCCTACTAATCAACAGCTTTGCCTCGCTAGCTGCCGCTCAAACAACACCGATTCCGGTCGTCGGCGTCAAGACGGGTGTCGATTCCAACACGGGACAGAGACCAATCAGGAGGAACATCAATGATCTCTACGCTAGGGGAGGGCCGCAATGGTAGGAAAAAGTGACTGTCTCGTGGGGGTCATAGTATCTACATTGACTGTTCCCCCAACATTGGTTGATGGCTGACTGACTAACTACATCTGATTAGGGATCTCTACATCTTGGCACTGTCCGAGATGCAAGCGATGAACGAGTCGGAGGAGCTGTCGTATTTCAGTCTGGCAGGTAAGTGAGGATACGTACACTGGAGCGGACAGCTCACCTGCAGTACAGTGGGAGAGGTCATCACGAAGCTGACTTGCATGGTGAAAAGGTATTCATGGGTTGCCGCACGAGGTATGGAATGGAGTTGAGCAGGTTGAGGGTGCGCCTGATACAGGGTATTGCCCCCATGGAGTGAGTGTTTTCTCGGACTCGATTATCTCTTGAACACCATGACTATCATGTATAGGTACTGACTGGTAGCAAAAACACGTAGGAAACCATCTTTGCTACATGGCATCGGCCATATGTTGCTCTCTTCGAGGTATGTCATTACCAATCACAGTCTTCACTAACCCCATGTCTCTAACTGATCACCTCAACCCCCATACCATATCTCGCTCTCCAGCCCATCACTTCGTCCCACCCCCTACTCCATCAGAGAGCGCCGCAATTCACGCACCTTATTTCACACTACACTCCCCCGCATCAACCCCCAAACTAACCTACCCACCCCCCAAAACAGCAAACCTTAGTCTCCCACGCCCTCGCCATCGCCTCGCGCTACCCTCCCTCCCTCTTACCCGCCTACACCGACGCCGCCCGCACGCTCCGCCTGCCCTTCTGGGACTGGGCCTCGGACCCTTCGCTCCCCTACGCCGTGATGAACGATAGCATCAAAGTCGGCAACACGCCCAACTCTTCCTTGGCTTCCTTATCCTCGCCTAACACCAACGGCACCGGCGGTGGGAGCGGGGCGCCTTCGGGAGCGGTGGGTGTTCAAGTTAGGAACCCGCTTTATAGCTATCGGTTTCAGGAAGGGAGTGTGATGTATAAATTCGACGATACCTTGGGATTGTATCCCCAGACCTTAAGGTGCAAGTTTGAGGGTTTTGCGGAGGATAACAAGACGGTAATTAAGAGGTGGAGCGAGCCGTGGGTGGCGGAGGAGGGGATGAAGGAGGTGGGGGGCCAACTGAGGGATAGTGTGGTGAGTATCCTTTCTTCTCTATTGGTTCTGTTGTAATGTATGGAGGTTGGATCGATTGAGCGGAGGAGGCGGTTGCCGATGGCTTGGGCTGAACTGCGTGGGGTGATGCTTGGTTCCCACGGAAGTATCAAGCCAGGAACTGGCAGCTTCGGAAATAGTGGTTCTTGGATCACGGCTCTGGCGGAGCAGAGCGTGGGATATGAACACCCTACTGTCGCGGGCAGAGACCCAACTGATGGTCCCCGGGTTAAATGACCATTCTGCTAATCAATAAACCGTTATAGTACGATCTATTCGTCCGGCCCGACCCTCGAGGATGGGGAGCTGGGGGATTTGAGGATCCTCATAATACAGTGCACAACAATGCGGGTTGTGGAAATGGCACCATGGCCAACATTGCTTGGTCGGCTTTCGACCCTCTATTGTAAGTATCTCCCACAGACAGAACGAGTGCCTGCCTCCAGTTCACTAACCAGTCTTCAAACCCCCAGTATGCTTCACCATGCCAACACGGACCGTCTCATCGCGCTCTGGCAAGCAATCTACTACCAAAACGCAACCTTCAACTACTCATTCCCCTCGGGCGGCCAACTTGGCACTAAAAGGGGGACCATACTTACGGCCGACTCCCCCCTCAAGCCCTTTCACGCCGAGTTCCCTGCCACAATCGGCAGCGGCAACGCCACGCCACCCTCGGACGCGGGAGGTTTCTTCCACACTAGTAACTCGGTGGCGGACCTACGGACATTTGGGTACACTTACCCTGAGCTGAACACGGATTGGCAGACACCCGACAAGGATAAACTAGCGGCTCAAGTAAGGCAAGCGGTTAACAAGTTGTATGGATCTAACGATGACGGCAATGCGGACGAGCAAGGGCAAGCGGGAGTTTCAGGACGGGGTGTTGACTCAGACACGCTAGATGAGGAGGAAGACGGCACCGTGAACGACGGCGGAAAGAAGACCGAGGAGAACAACAAAATTACATTCCGTCGCTCTCGGTCCCGATCACGGTCACGGTCTCTTTCCGCCTCCTCCAACTACAAGGAGAACGAAGAAGAGAAAGAAGAAGTCACCACAGCCACAAGCAAAAACGACGGCAAGCAAACAGAAGAAAACAACAAAATTACCTTCCGCAGTTCTCGGTCCCTCGCAGGCAATTCCAACTCCAGTCCCAAAAAGAACATGAAACAAAAGCGACAAACCTACGGCAGCCAATCTCCTACTAAGAACTACTACTACACCGCCGAGCTCTCAGTCGACCGCTCCGAAGTGCCTTTACCCTGCACCATCTCCCTGATTGTCAACGGGGTGGTCATGGGCCGCATGGCACTTTTGGGCATGCCGATGGAGGGGATCGCGAAGGCTAGTATGCCGTTGGCGAGGCCGCTTAAGAATGTCGTTCAGAATGGGGAACAGCAGCAAGGATCTCAAAGTCAAAAGAGGGGGGTGGACGAGGATGAGAAGATGGTTGGTAAGGAAAGGAGAGGGAGGTGGCCTTCTACGTCTAGGCTTTCGAATACTATCGAGAAGGTGAAGCTGAAGAGGGGGTTGGGACACGTGGATATGACTCCTAAGACGATCATTCCGTTCTTGAAGGGGAATATGACTGTTGAGATTCGATCGGTAAGTTTATGTCTCTCTTTCTTTCTTTCTTTTTTTCCCCCTCTTTTTGGCCTCCATACCTTCTATCTTTTTCTCCTCGAGAGCCTTTCATATTTCTATCCAAATATTCACTCTTCTTCACTCCGCCCACCACATTTCCTTCCCCTTTTCTTCGACATCCCCTCTATAACCCCTTTCCTCTTCCCCAGTCACCAACTTATTCCAATCCCATCTTCAACTTCTCAGCGCCGCTCCTTCCTCCCTCCATCAACATCCAACCCCAACTGCCAACCCAGCCCAACAAACAATGCATCAGCAAACTAACCTCATACCTACAACAGAACGACCAAACCCTAACCGACCCATCCACCGTCCCCTCTCTCCACCTCGAGATCCAAGACTGGGAATACGTCCCCCGCAAAAATGCGAGCGAGTTCCCCATCTTCCAGAACCCTCGAAAATGGCCGATGGGAATTCGTGGACCGGGGGGACATGGAGGGTACGGTGGAAGGGGACACTAGGTACATGCAGCAGCTCAGGAGTTTCAGTCTGTTTCTATTGGAAGGTAGCGCGAGCTCTGGGATGGAGGATGGAATTGGAGAATAAGGGGATGCAAAAGAAGGGAAGGAAAGGGAAGGGAAGGGAAGGTAAGGGAAGAAAAGGATAGGAAAAACAGAGATGCGAGCAAAGAGGAAATTTGGCCTGCTCGCTGAGGCGACTGGCTGCGAAGACAGTTTCGATTTTAAACATGAATCCGCTTTGATTGACACGTATGGTCTTCTGTGTCTTCGTGATTGAAACACTTGATGAAGTCGTCTTCTATGCTTTGGGCTTTATGGGTTATTTGACGTTGCTCCGGGTTAAAACAGTCCCTCTCTTGCCTGACCTCAGTGTCTCGACACCGCGCCTTCCACTTGTCCTTTATCTCAGCCAAGGGCCACCTACTGTATTGATGACATCCATCCGATGATATCGCATGTTCTTCATACACATACCTTCCTACCGGATTACCTTTCCACCGCCCGATTCAGAGCTCCTTCCCTATCAACCATCAAGCCTTATAGGGTACCTTCCTTCCTTCCTTCCTTATATCTTTCCTTCCTCAATGGCAACCCACCCATATATCAGAGAACAAACAACAGCATGCCTTACCGCACTGCACCTTCCCCGAACCCTGTTCTCCCGTCCTTCATAACAGAGTTTTCCGAGACATACAATCAACAGGTACCCAGGGAAAAGAAGCGCGGTTAGTATAGCGGTTAGTACTCTCGTTTCCCAACAAGTTAGCCTACCTATCCATGGGCGAAAAAAAAGAACGAGTGACCCGGGTTCGACTCCCGGACTGCGCAGTTGGCTTCCTTTTTCCTTTTTCCTTTTTTTTTTTAGTGCATATTATTCGTCCTTCTTTCTCTACCTTTCGGTTGTTTTTTTATAGCATATTGACCGATTCGAATGAAATCAAACATGCATGCCCTTTGTGATGTTGTAACGTATTATGAAGGAGGAAGTGATGTCATGTCTGTGTGACTTGTTGCCCGGCTCTTTAATCTAGCAATCATACCTGTACCTACGGGAAGAAGTTACTTACCGGAGAGATATATTGGATGTCGGGAACCGGTTTTCTTATTTGTTTATTATTCTCGGACGAAGAGTGTCTGTTTGTTCTGTCAACACCCAAAATACGAAGAAGGGGCAAAGCCTGTGATTTCTCACATTTGGTTCATCTGCGGCATAAGATGGTTGTCAAGCTGTCAGACATCGTGGTTAATCTGGATGTCTCGTGCATAATGGCAGGCACTATGAAGTTATCACAGTCCGGCGTATCTCATCGTCATCAAGGATATGATCGATACATTCACATAATACGCTCTTTGAACACAAAATCATCTGGGCATCATTCGCTTAAGGCTAACTAAGTCTTCTCTTTCTTCTCTCTTTTTTTTTTTTTTTTTTTTTTTTTTTTTTTTTTTTTTTTTTTGCTTCCAACGCCTCACTCACATTCGCACCTACAGCCGTCGCCGACTTCTCCACCACAGCTCCTTCTTCACCAGACCCCTCATCAGTCAGTAGTGCTTGCCAGCACTTTCTGCTTCTCCGCCCATTTCTTTCTATCGACCACCCTCCTTCTTCCCACCACCCGTCTTTCTCTGGATCTTCTTCCAGCTCAACGCACAAGCCACCATAAACGCACAACATGCGGAGGCCACCGTAACATAACACACTGTTCCTCGACCCTTCCACATACGCCTACAGCACGAGCTCAATCAGTGTCCTCGCGGCCTCATGTTCTTCAGTATCAGAGAAGCGACTCGTCTGAGTAGACGGAGTACCTCTAGAATAGGGATCGTCACTACTGTATATAGAGGTATCAATCTTAATTGATATCTTGACTATCATCAAAGCCAACAGTTCTATCAATTATAGAGTGTCGTCCCGACCATCATCAAGAGGGCAGTCAGATCCACCAGAATGGCTTGTATACCTTTCTGTGTCGCTCATACACCCCAGGTCTTCCAAGGGGCGGCAGAATCCTTGCGTAGACATCCAATCCAATCCCATGTCTCTTTCATGTTCACCTGTTACGCCAAACTCCCAGAGCTGACCCTATCCAACCCAGCAGCATACCACCCACCCACAACTCCGTTTTCTCTAAGCCATCCATCATCCAGTTCCCGCCAACCAGCCAAATTACGCCAAACATACAACATCATCATGGATAACAAAAACAAAGTCCTTTTAGGACCGCCTGCCGTATATACAGTCAACAAGTCATAGAAAAAGTTGAAAAAAGAAAGCCAGAAATAGCCAACGAGGTGTAAGGTAAGAGAGGTTCGCAGATGAGGTCGTTTTCTTACTTCCGGTTCCTCGTCTTCTTCTGCGTCACGGCCGTCTCCTCCTCCACCTCATCCTCTCCCTTCTTCAGGTCTTCTGTCAACCCCCACTCTTCCTTGTCGTACCAGTCCTCGCCGTCCGACATGTCGCGGTTGGGTCCGCTGTGTGCCTCGGCCTTGGCCCACGAGAGCACCGTTTGCCGGTACCGGTCCGCCTTGCGCAGACCCTCGTATAGCTTGCGGGTGCCGCGGCAGACTTCTTCCTGCTTCTGCACGTACAGCTGGAGCAGGCGGCGGACGTCTTCGGCTTCTTGCTCGGGAAGACCAAAGTCGCGGTCTGGATGGGAAGTTCGTGGGGCAAGGAAAATGGGATGGATATATGGTTCTTCAAGAAATTCCTGGAGTGCCGCTACTGATGCCGCGGTGCTGAGCGCAGCATTGCGTTGAACATTAGGCTTGGCTCGTAAATCCTCTGTACCATGAACGACCCCCTCCCCTTGAGGCTCTTTGTCTGTTTGTTGTCGCTCCAGGTTGTGTCCCGGTTGATTTGGGTTCGTCTCTGGCTCGGCACCTGAGACCGTTGGTTGATGTTCCGCTGCTTCCTTGCCAGTTTCACCGTTAGGCGCATTTGCCATTTCCACGTCTTTAGATGCCGCCGTTGCTGGCACTGTCTGTCCATCTACCGGTGCCGGTGCCGGTTGATCTGCGTTTGTGCTTTCGTCTACGTTTTGTGCGGTCGTTTCTGTGGGCACTGTCTCCGGCTGCGCTTGTTCGGGATCCCTATTTGATTCGCCGTTGGGTTGCGGGGCCTCCGCCTTGGAATTGCTGGTCGCTGACTCGATTGCTTCTGTAGGTTCGGTCATCTCAACATCTTCATCTGTCGTCTTCTTTCCGTTGACCTTTGGCGCGCTGCCCTCTTCAGCCCCCTTCTTCTCGTCAGGATTTGCGTCGGCATCAGGAAGTTGCTCATCGTCGGGGACTGAGTCCGGCAGAGGCTTGTCCCCACTGTCGCCATTTGTCTGGCTAGACTCCTTTGGTTTCGAGGCCGATGCCTCATTGTTGTTGCCACCAACCGGCCCGTTCTCGGTCACCTTGGTATGGTTGCCAGCTGACACGGCGTCAGCAGCGTTCGGGATCCAGTTGCTGACCCATTTGATGAAGCTCGAGGTATCCTCAAAGAGATCATGGTCAGTTGATTCAATCATCATGCCGCATGGCGCCCACGAGTTGTCGCCGACGAATTTGGTGAGCAGCGGTTTGACCTTCCACAAGGCAACATTTTCTCTTCGGCTGAGAGCGGCGGCCTGGTGTACGAGTTCGGTAAGGGCTTTCGATTTGAATGGTCGCGAAAGGGTCGGGTGATTCGGTAGGTCGGTGACGGATGTAAGGGGCGCGAGGAGTTCTGTCAAGATTTGTTAGCATATCGACTCACATGAACAAGCACATATTGTCTCCACTCACGTTCTAACCGGATCGAAGCGTACGGGTTCTCCTCCATGGTAGCGCTGATTGCCTCCTGGACACGCTCTTCGTTATCGTCACTGTCGATATCGTAACCGTCCTCGTCGATGAGGGGTGGGTTCTGGTTGATGATGGCGCGTTGATAGCCCGCATGTTCGGCCACCTGGTGGCACTCAAAGAGAGAGTCAGTCTTGGTGTGTCCCCTTGCATTTGTTCTTGCTGGTTCCCCAACGTAGCCTGACACCTTGTGCATGCGCGTAGAGTTTCACACACCTCCTTGTAAGCGGCTGGTCCATTTGCGTTGGCGAGACGGCCTTGCTTGACAAATCGTGCGCGTTTCTTAAGTTTGTAGCCTCGGTTCGTGGTGTGGTCAATTGACGAATCGGAGTCGGATTCTGTTGAGGATGAATGGTGGACATGGTCAGACACGGAAAGGGAAGACAAGAGGGCGATCATAACAAGGGGAGATGGTGAATTGAGCTTACCATAAGCTTTCCTTTTCAGCGTCTTCCTTATGGACACAATGGTGTCCATGATCATTGCTTGCTGTTGCGTCGACATGGTGTGTGGCGGCGGGCGCAGCTTTGCGCGATCGACCGGTGACAGACAGAGTGCGACGACGGTGATGTTGAATAGCACAGAGAAGTAGGATTGTGGAGCGTGGGTGCTGCTAATTGCTTGATCTTTGGGAAGTGGTGGATATTATCGAGTATGGCTTGCCCAGATCATTCGCGGTCGAATCGAAGACTGGCTGTATGGCCGTGGTGGTGGTTGTCGAGGTCTGGGGGAGAAGTCAAGGGCACAACCCAAGTCGAAGAATGGCCGGTCGAATGCGGATGGCTGTGAATCGTAAACCAAGAACCCTGCTTGTTCACTGCGCTTCAGTGCTCGGGTTCCCGTCCATACGGAAAGCGGGGAGCAGCGGCACAACTTCCACTTCCACGGCAGGCTTTGAACTTGTTACGTAATGTGACTATGGCGATAGCTCCAGTCAGGGTACTGTACCTATCCTATTAGTACGCACACTATATAAACGCCAACTCAGCCCACTTTTCATCATCATCATCAAACACCAAAAAGGAGAATGTAAACAAAGACACATCTGGAACGTAGTCCATCATCTACACGAGAAACCCTCCATGCAACACTTATCGATGATGCACAATCACACGACATATAGCGAGCCAGAATGATACACAGAAGCTTATGACCCCTTTTCTACTCGCTCGATGTCTTCAAGTTCGAGAACAGCTGCATCAAGTTATCACCGCCGGACATGACAAGAACAGCAGAATTCACATAACAAATACTCGTTATCATTACTGATCATCATTAGCCATACTAACTGACATCCAGTGTTACTCAGCATCATCAAGCGCTCTCTGAAGAGCATGCCTTCACTATGAGATAGGACAAACGCGCATACACCCTACTCAAACCACCTCGCAGCCCTACCCACAAGACTCCTCTTGGACTCTGGCTCCGCCATCTGACTCCTAGCCGTCACCGGGCTCCAATCCTTCTTCTCCTTATACCAAACCCCATTAATCACCACCCCCTCGCCCGTCAAAATCGCCATGACCTGCTCCTGCGTACAAGTCGACCCCAGATTCCTCAAAAAGCACTTGGCGCTCACACCCTTGGGAGCCTTGAGCTGTTTATCAGCCTTCTTGGGTCCCCGAGTCGCAAAGTCCCTCAGGTTGACTCTAGCACCTGTGGCAACCGATTTACCGCCGATAATGCGCTCAAACACCCGAAACGCCGTCTCGGGCTGGTAAGCAGGCACGAAATGGCCCGCCTGATAAATCCTGCTGAAGCTGAGGTTGCCAAACTGTCTCACCACACCGCCGACCTCCCTGCTATTGGTCTGGATATTCTCATATCCCGCCTGCGGAAACCTGGTCGGATACGGGCTCTTGGGATCCAAATCCTTCATGGCGTCGGCAAGAGCTAGAGACACTGCTTCGCCGCCCATCCAGTTGCAGATGTAATCGCGGTCGCCATACACCAGCCCGATGCGCACGCCGCGCTGCAGAAGCGAAGCCAGCTTGGCGATCAACCCGCCGCGAGCCCTGTCCCCGGTTTGGAAAAAGGCTTGGTAGACGACGGGCGAAATATCCGTGTAGTTGACCACGGACCCGATCGCCTCTTGCACGCGGCGCGAGTTGAGGTACTCGAGGTAGTGGTAATCGGGAAACGCATCGGGACCCATGTGCGCAATGTCGTAGGCGTTAGCGCCGCTGGCGAGCACGGAGCCGAGGAGCTGTTGGCAGGTGAGCGAGGCGTAGGCGCAGACTTGGTTGACGGTTTCGTCGGCGCCTTGGTCGAGCGGGTCAAGAGCGGCTTGGGCTTGGCGGCAGGCGAGGATTAGGTCTTTGCAGCCCGTGTCGGGGGCGTTGAAGCCCGAGGTGATGGCGTCGGCCGTGGCTTGGTCGATCAGCTTGATGCCGTACGTGTTGTTGATGGCCATCTCGACGTAGCGGGAGCCTTGGACGAGGTCGTCGATGCAGCCGTTCATGATGCCGAGCGAAGTGAGTTTGATTTCGCGGTTACCACTGCCGCCCTTGGGGGGACGGGATTGTATATTGTTGGCGTCATCCTGTCGTCTGGAAAGAGGCATTGCGCGCTTTGAAAGCTTGTCATTCTCCTTCTGCCAGGTGTCCGCGAAGACAGGCCCATAGTGGCCACCATAACTTTCCGTAAAGAGGTTGACGCCCAACGGGCTGTACTTGTCCGGGACGTACTCGGGGAAGGTGCTCAGGAACCCCTGGAGCAAGTGGTAGACGGCCATGGCAGCATTCTGAGTCGTATTGGCCGTGTTTTGGATGTTGTTTGAGGAAAATGTGCCGTTGAGGAAGAGGCTGGGAGGCAGGTTATCAGGCAATTGCATGTTAGGCGACACCATCCCAGTCGTCAAGTCCAGAGAACCATTGGTGGGAGTATCGTATGAGAAACCGACATGGTTGGGCTGGTCGACAAAGAGCATGTTGGAAGCTCTGTCCCAGCCCCATTCTCTGGCGGCCGTCTCCAAGCGGTTGGCACCCTTCTCGACGACCTGGCAAGGGCCATTCTCGGCGAAGAGGCCAAACATGGAACTCTCGCCGGGCCCGCCGTTGAGCATCATTGTCAGCGCAGAGGTTGGCTCGCGCGCACCAACAAACCAGAAGAAGAGGTGTGTTGGGTACTCGCCGGGGACGGTAACCCAGCCGGTGTACTGCTTCTGCCGTCTGAAAGCAGTCGTACAGACATCCTTGGGTTCTTTGTACGATATCTTGATGTTTGGGTTGAAAGGTGAGGTGACTGTCTTCAAGCCGACAGCTTGGTATGGCGGGAGCTGTGCGTCACTCAAGGGAGTGAGAGCGGCGATTGTCGACAGAGTGAGCAGTTGAGACAATGATGGCGAGGCTCCGTTGCCATTCCTCGTGTTGAATGACGACCACATGTTGTTGTCGGCGGTACTAGGTGCACCGAAGTCGAAGGATGTATTGAGAGTAATGTATGAGACGCTACATGCGGCTTTCTAGGGGGTCTTCCTAAGAAAGCTTACGAAGGTTGCGAGGAGGTTGGGAGAGCAGATGCAGCAAGCCGAATGTTGTGAAGATGAGATTACGGATTAGAGGGCGACTCGGATGCATCTTATATATTATGGAAAGTAAACACTGGGGAATGTGAATAGGAGAACCTGAATAAGAGGACACCGTCTGATCTCGTCACTAGTTCACGAGGCAGATGGGCTGTTCAGAAAGTTCAGATGGCCCAGACCTTTCGTCTGAAGTGAAGTGAAGTCAGGTGAAGTGAAGTGGGAGGAATGCTTCAAGATAGTCCGGACTGTCCAGTGCACTGTAACTATCGCGGCCAGTGAACACCGCCTACAAGTACCAAAGGCTGGAGGTTTAGTTAGTAACGAATAGGGAACCGCCAATGGCCACTTATACAGGGCTGCGAAGGGCCGCTACTGCACGAACGTTACTGGATTTGGGCCTGAATAAGGTGCATGAATAACCCAGATCATTGGGACCTGGAAACCGCATAATTTAGCTTGATATGGTCCGTGCACCACGCCATTCAACCAATTGGTCCTCTTTTTGGTGTTAGTTGTGTCTCCACCTTCCTCTTTCTCTCCTCTGTCAAGTGTCAACACATCAGCCACTTGCTCCTGGCGTTATTCTTGCGTTCTATTTCCGCGCTTCTAGAAGAAGGGGCCTTTGTGGTCACCGTGATCCATCTGATCCGATGAGGCTCGGTGGAAATTACTCCCGCTTTGACCGTCTTCGGCATGAGTTGAGATATCGGAAAAAATATCTATGGCATCGGCATTTGTTTTCTCGTCCGGGTACCTGAACACTCCTGCGACATTTGCGCGAGACGAGCCAAAAGATATTCGTAGTCGGTAATACCGATTGTGTCCTGACTCTACCGTGCCGTAACATTCCGAGATAACGACGTGTGCAGGCGGAAAGTGACCAAAAGGAGAGGACCGGTACACACGAAACCAGGCAACCAGCCCCCCGAATTGTCTTCCCGGCACATTCCTTCCATCAATAATTCCAGAAGCTATCGACTGATATGCGTCTCTCAAGTGGCTAATTCTGACCACGAGGTGCACGATATGATGTCTCGCAAGAAGTTACAAGACTGTGGTATCGGCAAGAACGCCACCATCTGCAAGGCGCAGGGCCCCCTTGGAAGGGCCGTTCCAAGCCATGCATTCCATGCGGCTGAATGAGAACAGAACTCGGACTGAGTGGCGAAGCGCAACAACTAACCTTCAAACATACGAGACGATACGTAATTGTCTCTGTGTCTCACACTGGTGAACATGTCGTTGTGTATGCTGCTTGTTCGATAACAAGCTCCGAAAAGAGCCTCCCACATATCCCAAGGCGCCCAACACAAAATCCTGCGGAGATGCTCACCATATCGAGTCCCGACTCCGACTTCCCATCCCCCTCCGGCGGGCCCTCGGCAACGGATCTGATCACGTATATCGGCATGCCCCTTGGGATACTGGGTGTCTTGCCGCTCGGTCCAAGATCAAGCGCATGCTGCAGTATAGCCGACTGACTGAACTGACACACAGCGATATGATCAACCCCGTGTGACATCAAAGTTGACCTGCTGTGGTATGCTGTCAAGCCATGGGAACGCTCCAGTAATCGGGATGAGTACTGAGCTCTTTCTGCTCACCCCACCAGTATACAAGGCGGCAGCTGGATGACTTGCAACTGGCGTACTAATGTCATATGGGTTGAGCAGAGGACAACCTTGGGGAGACCATCTTAGTCCCTTGATATCCACTGCATATCATGAACCTGCTATCCCCCTTCACATGATCAGCTTCATCATATACTACAGGACCTATACACAAACGTACAACGTACAGCAACGTCTTGATGCCATGCTTACGCATCCTCACTAGCCAACCTCTGCACCCCCAAAAAGTAATTTCCAACCTTTTCGCTCCCGGGAACCTCTTTCCACCCCAGCCCGGGAACATAGACAACGCCCATGGCCCTCGGCTGTCCCCAAAACCTCCTCTTTTCCTCCGTCTCCTCAAAGTATCCCCTCAGCTCATACTCATTGATGTACTTGTGCCAATCATGCGTTCCCTTGGGCACGATTCCGAGCACATCCTCCGCCATGAAATTTGTCGTAAACCAACTCGTCCAAGTCCGCGCAATGGTGCTCATGACCAGCCAACCGCCCGGCTTGACGAACTTGGCGACGTGGTCGAGGAACAGAGCAGGGTGGTCGACGTGCTCGATGACTTCGAAGCACGAGACCACGTCGAATTTCTTTTCCACGGCTTCGGGCTTGAGTGTAGGGAGTGATTCGATTGTCGAGGAGAGGTACGTCAACTTGGGCGACAGGCTCGGGTCCTTCTTGGCATGGGAGCGGGCGATGGCTAGGACGCCTGGGGACGGGTCGATGGCGAGTACGGACTCGGTGGTGGGCAGGCGGGCGGCGGACTCGGCGAAGATGCCGCCGCCGCAGCCGATGTCGAGATAGCGCAGTTTTTGCACGTTGGCTGTGGTGCTATAGGTGGGGGCGTCGGGAGAGGGAGGAGGATGTTCGTCTCCAGAGTCCTCGGTTAGGACAGTGAAGGAGGATGTGGGTGACGAGGAGCGGCAGGTCTGGATAAAATCGTGTCGTAGAGGATTCATGAGGTGGAGGGCGCGCGAGGAGCCGTGGGGGTCCCACCAGGTGGCGGCGAGGGCGTTAAAGTGGGAGATTTCATCGGGGTTGACGGAGGAAGAGGAGGGCGACCTGGAGTTATCATGGCTGGAGTGCCATCGCTGTGTTGTTACTGATGGTGATGATGTTGTAGCGGGTGCAAAGCACTGTGGTGTTGATGCTAGACGAGCAATTGTCCTGGGGCTCCGGACGCGCCGGGCGATTGTTGGTGCCAATTGGCGAAGTGGTGATGATGGCAACATATCGATGTGCTTGAAGCTGTTGGTAAGCCTGTTCAAGCACTCGTATCTGAAGTTCGTTGAATATGTTCGAAACTCCAAAATGCCGGTGATGTAAATGTTTCGTTGTAGGACAAGCTCCTGCAATTGGTCGCAGGTCGGCACCTGGATGGCCGATCGTCAGCAGGGGCAAGGATCGGGCGGGCAAAAGCACCGCATTGGGCGATAAGGTAATGCATTATCGATAAGCTGATAAGAGTATTGTACGACGCCGGCCCCGGCCCCCGGTTCGTGATTCTGCCATGTGAAATCAGCCAACTTCCTTGTTGACTTTGTCTTTGCCGCTGCAGGGACCGCCGTTTCCAATACTGGCTGACCTTGGTCCGCATGCCCGTTGAGGTTCTTCACGACTCTGATCAGGTAGGTATCTGAGTTTCAGCATGGATCAGCCCATACTCCATGGCGTTCCTCCTCCGTGTCAACTATGGCCAATGGACCGGACAGTTTCGAAGCCTAGACTAGGTAGTTGACAAGGAGGTTTGTAAGCCGCCGGTCAGCTTTTCTAAGCCTTGTGAATCCGAGTCATCCGGGTTTATATAAGATGGTGAAATATGTAGAACCATGGCGTGTATGTTATGTAGCAACTGCCTGGTCTTGAATACCCTCTCCATTCTAAATCTGGTCAACTGTCTACATATTGCAACGAGCCGTACTCTTCCCGTGGCGTGGCCTCGGCATCATCTTCCCGGCGACTCCTCTCGACCTCCGAATAGCTCTAGAATCCAAAAGTGCGGCAAACGGCATCCCCCCGGCCCCCCAGACTCACGCCAAATCCACATTGAGGTGACAACCCACTTGAGGCCACCTTGAACCGAGACCGCCCGACCGCAGCGACCGGACTGGCCGCCCTAAATTAGTCGCAATCGCCAATTGCCCCTCACTGACTGAATGACTTGAGGTCCCGTCCCGTCCAAGCCAATTGCCCAATTGCCATCCTAGTTGCCCCTCCTCTTCTCTCCAATTCCTGGTCCCTTGAGGTTGCATAAGATCGAAAAAAGTTGAAGAGAGCGAGTATACAAAACTATTCAACAATTCACACGAAAAGTCAAAGATACCCCGATATCGAACAATCAGATCAGTCGGTACCTTGCAGCAAACTACCCGCCGAAACCGCATTACAGCAGCCACCTGCGACACCCTTCTTGCGCCTTCACGTCATATCCCATTTACCACTGCAACACCAGGGCGCATTATCACCAAGTAATCTCGACCGGTTGCTCATACCTACCTCTACAACAACACACAAATTCCACACAATGGCTTCCCAACAAGAATCCCGAATGGACCCGTCAGCATTTGACAGCATCCCCGACACCGTCGAGGCATTCCGTACGTTTTTTTTCTTGTCTCACCCATTCCACCCCCATGACTCCAACTAACTCTTACTTCCTTCCAGGCAACGGCGAATTCGTCGTAGTCCTCGACGACCCCGGCCGCGAAAACGAAGCCGACCTCATCATCGCCGCCGAATCCGTCACCGCCCAACAAATGGCCTTCATGGTGCGCTACTCGTCCGGCCTCATCTGCGCCCCCATCCTGCCCCAGCGCACGCTCGACCTCGACCTGCCGCAAATGGTCGGCCACAACGAGGACCCGCGCGCGACTGCCTACACCATCTCGGTCGACGCCGCCGACCCGTCCGTCACCACGGGCATCAGCGCCCACGACCGCGCGCTGGTCTGCCGCGTGCTGGCGGATGAAAAAACCAAGCCGGCGGACCTGAGAAGACCAGGCCATGTGTTCCCGCTGAGGGCGAGACCGGGCGGCGTGAGGCAGAGACGGGGACATACCGAGGCGGCGATTGATTTGTGCAGGATGGCGGGCAAGAAGCCGGCGGCGGTCATTAGCGAGCTGGTGGATGATGGACGGGAGGTGGAGGGCCAGGCCGTCAGGGAGGAGCCGGGCATGATGAGGGGAGAGCAGTGCGTGGCGTTTGCGAGGAGGTGGGGGTTGAAAGTATGCACCATTGAGGATATGGTCAAGTATCTGGAGGAGAAGGAGGGCAAGTTGGGCGAGCTCAATGGCTCGTCGTGAGCTGCTTTGCTTGCCTGAATGTTACACGGTTATTCGCAATGAATTGGAACAGACTATATATACCTCGGGGTCTTTTGGATAACGGGATCTTTGGTTATACTGAATGAGGATTAACAAAAATGATGGGAACTTGTCCCCCTCCGAGTTGAGGGATCGTGGTTAGACGTGGGGAAACGGTTTTGCATAGAGCTACGCTTGGTTCACACGGCACATTACGGTACATTCTCCATGGTCATGTCATCTTGTCAATACAGCGTACTTCCTCTCGTTCCCCTTGTTTGCTGAGTATGTCTTCGAGCATTTCGGACTGTACTACCCATATTAAGTAGGGCCAACCAATATTTTGGTTGTCCGAAGGATATCGAGTCCAACACGGTTGCCATACCATTTGGTACTTCCGTGGAGCAAAGGATAACGGATTTGGTAATCTGATGCAGTTGTCTAACATGAGGGCCGAAGCTGAAATGTGCCATGTGATTGTTTTTGCAGAGTAGGAGAATGGCGCCTGACAAATCAGTTTTCGCAAGGAAAAAGACGGTAAACCAGGCCAACAGCCCGGGAGGAACGGAGAGGGAGAGAACAGTGGGCCCGGATAACATCAATCACGCAATCATACCACGAATGACAACAAAACACTCCTCAGGCACAAGGGGCATAGCATTCACAGTAGCGTACATCAATCAGGAAGGGGCCATAGATATGCAAATGTAACTTGTCTTCAATTTTGACTATTTATCTTGGTGTGGTATCCAACTCGCCAGGTTGCAATTAGCACCATGGCTGTCTACGATGTGACCATCGTCACGACTCCAGAGAACCAACTTGGTTCTCTGGCCTACGAATTCACGAACTTCATCTTGGCAATGACTTACCTGAAGCTGCTCGATGGGTCGTCATGGTGATGATACCAGACAATGGTTCCTAAGTCCAGCATTTTAGCTTGGGATCATTGACTTGAACTCATAAACAATAACTTGTTCAAGAGGCGACTCAGTTCGGGTGCCGTGTCATCGGCGTTTTTCATCAAAGGGATAAAGCCGAAGCAATATCCTATGTAGACCGTCGTGATAAATTTTATTCATCATTGTAGCCATCTTGAACAAGCGTGCAAAAAAGGAAATGTTGGCTTACCATCATGAGCAGCGTGACAGGTGACGATGCGTTCCCGGTATTGAACCAAGGCAGACTGACTTTGTGACCGTTAGCATACTGCAAGGCAGAGTGGCCAAGTAACAGGATGCAATGGTGCAAAGATCAGACATGACAGGTGTCATCGTCGCAAGAGCTCTGACATATGCTTGTCTTTGTTTTGTCGGATCATCATGGAAGGATATGGGCAGGAAAACTCAGTGCCGAAGCAAAGAGGCATAGGCACATACCAATAAGCCCATGCATCGGGAGAGAATGTTGTGTACGCTGTTGTCTGGGTGATCGTTAGTCAAGACATTCTACTGAGAACTGCAAAAGACTTGATCATGAACAAGGATTTTCAGAAATGCATGAATGGTATTAAAAAAAGGTTGTCTGCATGGGGAATCCCCGATAAGACTCGTCATCTAAAGGGATCATCATGGAATCGTGTGTTGTGGTGAAAGAAAAAAAGTAGCTTACCAAGATCATGTCAAGAAAAAGAGCAAGTCGTGGTTCCAAGTCCAACTGTACTCTGATGAAGCGCATTAGTCACCGCTCATGGTTCCAGGTGTGCTTCAAAATGTGTTGATGTTGGATGCTGATCAGTGGACGAGGTTTTCTAGGCCTGTCGCAAAAGTGGCATATCGTGCTCATGTGAAAAAATCGGAGCCCAGTGCCGTTTCATCATAGAAGCGTGTCGAAGAGGACAGCAAATGAACCAACTCACAATTGGTTGCGGCAACACTACTGAGCGTGACGGAAGGAAGTCTCTACATCTGAACCAGGAAGTCAGCACATGGTCGACAACCAAGATTTGTGATCACATCAAGAGAAATGAAGTGCTTTCAATCAGAAACAGCCATTTTATGTTTTCATTGGGTATCAATCGGTAATTCCAACTTGCAAAAGCAAAGTTGATCATCAGGAAAGCGAGCGGGAAGATAGTGTGAGAACCAACCTTTTCATGACGCAACCGGGAGGGAGAGAAAGACACAATCGATGGGTAACTCTGAGGACCAATACTAACGCGGTCGACCGCAAGATCATGTCTCTCTCTCCTCTCCCCTCCCCCCAATCGCCCAATCCTATGCTCTATAGCCCATGATGAGCGTGATGTTCTATATCACTAGAAGCACTTTGCGATGGTTAGCCAGATTGTCCAAGACAAATGGATGATGTGCGACGCGAGTAGGCGAATACGTTGTCATTCAGACTGACGTACATATCTAGTTGCATTTCCCGTAGGATCAAAGACTCTAGTTTGCGGTTTATGGTTGTGTCATCAGGACAAAGGGGGGGAGATGTGCTTGTGCTGTGTGCTTGTGCTTGGAAGAAATCCGGGACTTACCAAAATTGGATTGGGCGAAGCTTGGTGATGATGGAAGTTGAAAATGGGAAGCGGCACAAAAAAGTTGAGGCGCGCGAGGTTTTGAAGCTGCAACGGTTGTGGGGCCGCCGGGAAAAATTTCGGCTGCAAGTTTGGGTGGGGTAATCCAATGGGCGGCAGGCTGATGGGAGCTCGATAACGATAAAGAAGTGCATCCAACGAGTGGGATTCAGCAGGGTCACGTGAAACCGTTGCTTATTCGCGTGGGGCACGTTTCTGTTTCTCCACGCTTGCTCCTGGTTTGACGCGTTTTCTTCAATGAGGTCATCACCAACTTGAAGAAAACAACGTCCGACCGATTCATAGTGGGAACAATTTGGAAGATGCCTGAAATTGCGGAGAGTATGATGTACTGATGTCCCATTGCAACATGCTTCGAAGCTGACTGGTCGATAGTTGCGCGTGCTGTCCACTTTCTGCGCCTGCACTTTGTAGGTAAGGTCATCAAGCATGCAGAAGCCATTGATGACGGCAATGTGTTTGGAAAGGTCGGTACAGATGGACCGAAGATGGCGGCTGGCCTTATTGGCAAGAAGATTGTATCAGCAGGGACTCAGGGCAAATATTTTTGGTCAGTGGCCGCATAGACTCATTGCTTGCCCTTTTTTTTTTTTTTTTTTTTTTTTTTTTTTTTTTTTTTTTTTTTTTTTTTTTTTTTTTTTTTTTTTTTTTTTCCCTAACTGACTGATGTCCAGGATGGAATTGAGCAAGGCTCCTCATCTTGTAATGCATTTTGGAATGACCGGCTGGATCCATATTAAGGGCGAGAGGACAGCATACACGAACTACTACAAGAAGATGAAGCCTGACGAGCACGACAAATGGCCGCCGAAGTATTGGAAGTTCAAGATCGAGACAGAAGATGGCGATGAGATGGCGTTTACCGATCCGCGGCGCTTTGGCCGTGTCCGTGTTGTGGACTGCCCTGGAAAGGACATTCGGAAGTACTCACCTTTGGTGGAAAACGGTCCAGATCCGGTGGTCGACCTCGATGTGTTCACCGAGGATTACTTGCGGGAGAAGATGAAGTCGCGCCGCGTGCCCATCAAGGCCCTTCTGCTTGACCAGGCTGTTATTAGCGGCATTGGGAATTGGGTTGCTGACGAAGTCTTGTATCACGCAAAGCTTCACCCGGAACAGTACTGCAACGACTTTAGTGATGCTGAGATGAAGCAGGTTTACGAGTCCATCCGATATGTGTGCCAGACGGCTGTCGACAAGCTTGGCGATTCTGATCAGTTCCCAGACGACTGGCTCTTCAACTATCGCTGGGGTAAGGGCTCCAAGAATGCACACAGTCACACTCCCAACGGCGACAAGTTGGCCTTTCTCACTGTCGGCGGGCGCACGAGTTGCTATGCACCCGCCAGGCAAAAGAAAACCGGCCAGATTGTGTCAGGCGTGAAAGAAGAACCCCTTGAGTCGGCTGAAGAGAAGGACTCCCCGAAGAAGGCACCGGGAACGAAGGGGGCCAAATCAGAGAACAAAAGTGAGGAGCTAAAAGCCGATGGGTCAGAGGTGAAGCCGGAAAGGGCCACCTCAAGGAAGCGGAAGATCAAGATAGAAGAAGATGGCGAGGTGACTTTTACGGCAAACAACGCAAAGGCACATTCCTCAAAGAAGCCCACGCGCTCGCAATACTTTGAAGACGCCAAAAAGCCGAAAAGGGACGCAGGGCAAACAGAAGAAACCAAGGTCGACATCTCAGGACGAAGGCGCTCGGGGAGGTTGCAGAGTAAAGCAGCTTGATCGTCACATGCAGTTTTGCTTCTCCCGAGTTTCTCACTCATCTTGGAACCAGACATAATTTCCAATATTGGAGCAGCTGAAGTCTATGGGCCTCTGTCCTCTAGACTGGCTGAAGACGTGGGTGATCTAGTGAATACATCTCAGACAGACGATTGCCACCCATCCTAGAGCTGATTCGCCCAGTAATAACCTTGCAATGGGTAGCCTGTGGTTACAGCCGCAAATCTTCCGGGCTGCCTTCCATCCCCACCCGGGCATCCAAACTATGTCGTTTATCCATAGTCGGAAGGAGACAGCATCATGGGTATCTCGTCATGCCTAGCTGTCATAGCTCCAGTCAGCTCGCCGGTCTCCCGCAAGGTCAATGGGACTAGGCGTGGGGTCTTCGCCTGGGCGAGATCGAAAAGATTCATCTTTTCCCGTCAACAGGATCTTGGCTTGCGAGAGCCTCAAGATGTCTGATATAATGACCCACACCTTTCCACCCCTTATTTCTCACTAAGTAGCATCTGGTAGCGCTGTGGGGGCGTTTGACTTGTTTTTCTAGCTCTCTTTACGTATTCCTTCCCTCTCTGTCTAAGATCCCTCTTCTCTTCCGCATCCGAGATGGTGCAACTTGGGGCCGAGAAGTCCAACGCGTTGTAGTCTCACCACTTGAGCCAGGTAAATATGCGGTCCAATCTGCTCGCTTCACGGGATAGCTTTCCCGGATTACCCAGTGCGAGCGGCTGTACCATGAAAGCTACTTGGGTGCTATGAAGGTTGGGGGTCACCGTTCCAGAACACGGTCTATGTACGGGTCGTTGTCTAGGCTGTGCCGCGGTCATGCAAGCTACACTACATCCCCTGTTCTTTGGTCTTTCTTCGTCTTGCAACTGGACCCGGCTTGAACAAATATCACTAGCCTTGTCCCGAGTGAAGCGGAAAAGTTCACCCTCGCCGTTAGTCCTGTTACCCTAGCTGTCAGCTTTGTTATCTTTATGCAACTTCGCCCCTCCAGATCGTGCCGACATGCCGATATTCGGCTCTTCACTGCCATAAGAGTACCTATGGGGTCCTCGTGGGGAGAGGGGGGGGATAATTCTCTTGACGAGCGCTTCAAGGAAAGTCTGGGGATGCGAGTGGGGACAACATGAAGCGATCGTCAATGACATCCCGGTTCGCCTACGCCGTCTTAGCTTACAGGTGGTCTTCCTCACTTTTTGATGGTGAATGAAGAGTATACGTAGGTACATACATATAACAATTCAATCATGTTCGGCCATATTTGGCTATGTCTTTTCGTGGCTCGCCTATTTGTCCTTTTTGTATTGTTCTCTCAAAAATCGATCCCCGGTGTTTGTCAAGATTCGGAACATTCGGCTTTCATATCTGCTTTCCGTATCATCCGTCTCAGTTTCCTCCGTATCGTGATGGTATGTCCAAATATGATCAACCTGCAGCAGTCTGTGGCAATTACCAGGTTCCCTTCAAGGACGCCTCGACGTTGGGGATGACGGACGCCAAGGAACCTGTTGTCTTTCATGGTGGTGGTGGTGGTGGTGGTGATCGAAATGGTGGGTCGCATTATTGTCTCGGAGGCGTTCCTGAGACAGCAGGATTATTTTCCTAATTTTTTTTTCTTTTTTTTCCCACCATCAGTATTCTCTGACATTTAGCCTCAAAAGGTGTGCCCAATGGAATGATTGAACCCCAGAAGAATTCCTGCATGCGCGTCAATGTACATGCGTTGATGCAAGAAGCAAGGTTGGCAGATTGTTGAATGGCTGGTGGCTGTAGCTTTATGAGAGCGCTCATTAGCTAACAGATCTGCTCGAATACATATCATGAATAAGTCTGTTAGGTAGTAGCGTGACACATCAAAATGTAGTTATTTGTAGAGTAAGCATGCAATCAAGCCTGAATGACCCCTCCAACAAGCTCGACAGCAAAGAGGGAAGTTGCGACATCGTTGTGCCCCCTCGAAGTTGCCCGTGTTGTTCGAGGATGATCGCTGTGTCGGCTCTGGGCTGTGGTGTATCGTAGCAATTGTTACTTTTCGAGACGTCTGATTGGCCGAGACAACACAATTCGATCCCTATCAGGAACCTTGACGGCCAGGCGGTTCTTGCTCTTTCCTGCCAGTACTCATGCTCTAATCATTCCCTCCTTTTTTTCTCAATCTCATTCTTGTGAATCCCGGTGATGATTTGGAAGGAAGAAAGGACACCGGATTCTCCTGAACATTGTGGGGCAAAAGCACATGTCAGAAATGCGAGCGTTGCGAAGTTGCAGCCAAGCGGTTTCAGGGATGCCTCTAGGCGACGGGATGGCAGCTACAGTTGTAGGCCGTAGACGCCGTCACGCTTGCAGGCGCCGAGGGTTCACTGAAAGCGGAAAGGGTCGTTGCGCGCGCGTTGAGGCCGAGCAGAGCGACGGAGAAAAGCACGTGTTGTTCGGGCCACTTCGGAAATGGGCAGACACAGGAGAACTGCAAAGAGACTGTCAAATCCGGAGATGGTGCAGTTGGCCTTCCCTTTCGAGAGTTTTCCAAGCTTTTCCATTCGTTCTTGATAGGGTAAGTAACGTTCGATACCAGGACAGTGGTGGTTGTGCAAATGCTGCAGCCGCCCGCGGAAAACCGTTATCGGTCAGAGGGAACACAAGCCAAGGAAATAGATAACGAACTCTTGTCTTGCTCGTATCCGGGGATGCATCATCGATGACAAGGCAATATGAATACTCCTTGTTTGTGTACCTATCCTTGCAGCAAAACACTCCCGTGGACGGATATTAAGGATAAGCACAAGGTTGCGAATGGGACGATCCGCTGTCGCCATCGCATCCAAGCGGGAGGCGCATTTGGCCCGAGGTCGTTCATCGAGGTTGCGACCGGACTGCGAGCCGTTCGCCTAAGCCCCAAAAGTACGAGCCTCATATTAAAAAGTCTCAGCATCTCGCGCCGCGGCATTGGCAATCCTCTTCTCCGAGACATCGATCGATTCCAAACTGAGTGTTGGTCTCTGTATGTACAGATCAGATACTTAATTTACCTAGCGGTACCGAGGTAATACCACCTATCATCCATTCAATGTCCTTGACCCGACGACTTCCTTCCCAGAACGAGAACGAGGGACATCGTTAGTGGACCCACTCCCCCTCAAAGCCCAGACAATTCGCAGACTGTCCCGGACTTTGATAGAAAAAAAAGGTTAGGTAGCCGGGGAAGCCCGACTGCCGCCCATCGAACCAGAGCGTGCGAATCTGGAAAGGAAAACCCCACGACGGCAAATTGGCAGCCCTATCACAGTTAGGTTGATCAATATACACAGTCCTTGATCTACCCGCTACCCGCGCGACTCTTTTACCCAAGACAGTTTTTTAGCAAAGACCCTCTGCGAATACCCGACGCTCGTTCCTCTCTCTCTCTCATTGCTCCCGTCGGTCGATAAAGAGCGCATCTCAGCTTCAAGTCGCTCGAGTGTCTCGACGTCAATCTTGAATTGCGAGGGACCAAAAATCCATTCATTTCCTTTGCGCCGCTTGCGGTTCCCGAGGGAAGCTGATCACGAGACACACTCTGCTGACTGTTCCGTTCTTCGGACTTCCATCTCGCCAAACACAATCGAAACACCCTCTCTGCAGACATGGCCGAACAACCGCAACAACTCAATGGCCATGCGCCAGAGTCCCATCAGCATCAGAATGGCAATGCCGAGACCACTCCCCTTCTCTCGACTGACTTGCAGCAGCAGCACGAGGGCAAAGATGCCTCCGCTCCTCCGCAGAGCGCAAAGTCGCCCTCGGCGTCCAAAGAGCTCTATCCCATGAGCAATTGGAAGTACGATACTTTCCTGTGGACCATGTCCTTCCTGGTCGATACCTTCTTCCGTGAAGTCCATCCCCGTGGTTCTTGGAAAGTGCCCCGCAGCGGCCCAGTCCTCTTCGTCGCCGCACCACATGCAAACCAGGTTCGTGCTCGTGCTCGTGCTCTATTCTCTCTCGATGCGTGACGTCAAGCACACCTACCGGGACCCCTTGGCTGACTCTGCCGTCCGATATACAGTTCGTTGACGCCCTTGTACTACAACGCACCCTGCGAAATGAGGCTAAACGCCGCGTCTCCCTCCTCATCGCACAAAAGTCCGTCAAGGGCTTCATCGGCTGGGCCTCTCGCCAGGTCGGTTCCGTCCCTGTCGGCAGACCCCAAGATTCGGCCAAGCCTGCTGAGGGTACCATCTATCTTCCCGACCCCATTGATGACCCAACCCTCATCCGCGGCGTCGGCACAAACTTCGAGAAACAAGCTGAAGTCGGTGGCATCATCTTCCTCCCCTCCATTAAGGGTCAGAGCGGCTCGAACGTCGAGATCGTCGAAATCCACGGACCCGAAGAAATTCGCATCAAGCGCCCCGTTAACTCCAAACTCGCCTTGTACCAACTCACCGGACGCGACGATATCGATGAACACGGCGAGCTGCAGAATAAGGAGGTGAAGGGAATCAAGGAGGGTTACCAGGGTACAAAGTTCAAGATCGCACCGCATATCGATCAAACCAAGGTTTATCAAGCTGTCTTTGACCGGCTCAAGAATGGTGGCTGTGTCGGTATCTTCCCAGAAGGAGGCAGCCACGACCGCAGCGAGCTGCTGCCCTTGAAGGCAGGTGTCGCGATCATGGCCCTGGGAACGCTGGCAGAAGCCCCTGACTGCGGCCTCAAGATTGTGCCGGTGGGCATGAATTATTTCCACCCTCACAAGTTCCGGTCAAGGGCTGTCCTCGAGTTCGGCGCTCCTTTTGAGGTTCCCAAGGAGCTGGTCGAAATGTACGGCATCAAGGATAAGAGACGTGCTGCCATCTCCAAGCTTCTCGACATGGTCCATCAAAGCCTGAGCGCTGTCACTGTTTCGGCCCCGGACTATGACACTTTGATGGTCATCCAGGCGGCGAGACGCCTGTACAACCCAGCGGGCAAGAAGTTGCCTCTGCCTATCGTGGTAGAGCTCAACCGTCGCCTCGCTCTGGGGTACGACAAGTACAAAGATGATCCCCGCATCATTGAGCTGCAAAAATCCGTCGCCGAGTACAACAAACAGCTTCGATACCTGAATATCCGCGACCACCAGGTACAGTACGCAAAGCTGTCGTGGCCCAAGGTTGTCATCACTTTCTTTTACCGTGTGGCCAAGCTTCTGGTGTTGTCAGCGGGCGTTCTCCCAGGCTTGATCCTCTTTGCCCCTGTCTTTATTGCAACCAAGCGCATCAGTCATCAGAAGGCCAAGGAGGCGCTTGCTGGGTCGACGGTCAAAATCCAAGGCAAGGACGTTATTGCAACCTGGAAGATGCTTGTCGCTATGGCCGTTGCACCCATTTTGTACAATTTATACACATGCTTGCTAGCCTACATGGTGGGCAAGCACCGCCTCTGGGGTTATGTGCCCGACTGGGTTCCCATCTGGCTCGTCTACTTCTTTGGATGGGTCTTCTTCCCTGCTATTACTTTTGCTGCGCTACGTTTCGGCGAGGTCGGGATGGACATTCTCAAATCCCTGCGCCCACTTGCGCTGTGCATCAGCCCCACGTCGAGTTACAGTCTTCAGAGTCTCAAGCAAAGGCGAGAAGAACTCAGTGCACAGGTCACGCACCTCATCAACACCCTCGGGCCCGAGATGTTCCCAGACTTTGAGCACATCCGTCTCGTTGCGGCTGACGGCTCATCGCGCATTCACGCCGACGGCACCGTTTCGCCGACGCAGCCGTTTAAGAGACGGGACAGCGGCGTTTCCTCGCCCCCCATCTCCACTCCCGGGATTTCCACGCCCGGCACCGAGAGCCCGCATGGTCTTAGAAGAACGGTACCACGTCGTCCAGTCGCAACATTCCACGTAACGAGTCGTTTAGCAACATTGGACAGGTGCCCATGTTCGCTACCCGACCACCTAGCCGAAGCCGCAGCCGCAGCAGCAGTGCAGGCGGCGGTGGCGGTAACGTCCAGTTTGGCGGGCCACTTGGCGGGTCCCCTGTTGACAAATTCCCGAACCTCAACACTGAAGAGGGATTCAACGAGGCGAGCAAGAAGATTCGCGAGGCGATGCGTGAAAGCGGCGAGATGAGGAGGAGGAAGAGCCAGGGTAAGGTGTATACCTTTAGTGAACAGTCGGTAGATGAAGAGGTGGAGGACGAAGTGTCGACGGGAAGTTCTGTGGATGAGGACGGAAAGAAGCACCTGTGAGAAGCAAGGGCTTGGACCGGAGCAAGAGATCAGAACATTTCTAAAAATCACCGTTGGGGATATCTTTACCGCTTTATTTGACACCCATGTTATAGTTTTGGCTTTTCTTCTTTTGGTTGTATACCACTTATGGGTTGGGCTTTTCTTTGCTTTGGTCATGGCGAGGCCGCTCCGGATGGGCTCTGATTCATCAAAAAGATTATATAGGGGAACAGCGGAAGTTGTATGGTGCAAGTGTGGGCAATAAAGAAGACAGAGGGAGCGAACAGCGAAAAAGATAGCGAGATGGGCCACGGAGATAGAAATTATATACATAAATTGGGAGGTTTCTTCAAACTCACACGCGTTGTCGGCTGTTTCCCTTTCGTTAGCCTCTCATGGATCGGTTGGAATTGCACAGAGAGATTTCGAGTGTGGTTGTCTAATTACTGTTTTGGCAGCGAAAATAAAAGTGTAGACTAAGTAATATCGATGTACTTTGGAGATACGAACAAAACCCGCTTGACTTTTGCCATACTTGGACGTCCCATGTGTACAGAGGTGGTTTCTACTTGACGTTCACACAGCACTTAATATGAATCGCTTCATGCAGTCGTCACAGGGTCCCGATGATCAGCAGTTGGCAGATCTTATCACTTACGTAGATTTAACGGTCGGGAGCACACCATGCCGGTGATCAAGTTAGGGTAAGTGGTTACGCGGCCTTGCTTATTGACCTCGGGGTTTGGGTTCGGTCGTTGCGGTGTTAAGCAGAACCCTGTCCTGCCTTGCCTACACCACCTCAACATTGGTCAAGTAGGTGCTGTTGGTGGAACGTCGATGGCACACAAACCAAGTGCTACCATTGAAGCTTATCAGATGGAGGATTGTTCGGATATTCGGATCTGATAATTCCCTTCGTACATAAAAGACCATGCCTTCCTCTCCATCGCCAGGCACAGAAGACAAAAAGGATCAAACCAAATCTTGATTGCAATGACGCAATAAACAGCAATTAGATAAATGATCAAGTAACTTGCAGGCTGTTCAAGGAGGGAAATGTACTTTGTTCGTTAAGACTACCGCGTCCCCACTTGGTTTCCTGCCCACGCTGTCACAACGCTTTTCGGCGCCCATTCAAGGCACGCCAAGCGGCTCAGTTGCTCAAGTGGTCCAGTCAAGCAAGGGAATCGACAGACTGGGGATCACCCCTGACGGCGGAGGTTAGCACGGAGATAAGCGGGATTGACAGCCGACGGGTACCTCTAGACCTACGGGAGACTAAAGGATCCCGACGCCAATGGCCCCGCCGCCGCCGCCGCCGCTGTCTTCATCTTTTATCAGATCCTCATCCCCCGGCTGTTTCTAGCAACTCTTCCCGAGACAACAAAGCCCAAAAAAAACCAGGTTGGAAATCCAAAATGTTCAGATCCCTCCTCTCCAGCGCCAAATCCTTGGCCATTGGCGACTCGGGCAACAAAGCCACCAAACCCGAGGATCTCTTCCCCGTTGTGTCTAAAGAGGTTGACGGCGACGACTGCGACCATGATTGCGCGACCTGCACCATTACGTACCCACGCTCCTTCAAGATCGACGAGGAGGATAAGTTGTTTGGTCTGGTCAAAGGGTGGGAAACCCATGTGCTGGTGGCCACGGGAAAGACGGACTGGGTGCGCGATGTGGCGGATGAGAAGGGGAGTGTGATGCAGGCTATTGCGGGGGCCAAGGCGCCTACTAATGGGGTATGTTTATGTATCCTTTCACTTTCACCCTCCCTCCAAATTATATACTACATACTGACTGACCACGCACAGAAACTAATGCTCTCGGCCTCCAACATCCCCACCCCTCACCATCCCCCCTCCTACTCGGAACCCACCACCCTCCTCCTCCTTCCCGCCTTCATCCTCATCGAAAACGTCACCCCAGCCACCGTCCCCTTACTTTTGGAAAAAATCATCTCTCAAGCGCCCACCAACAGCACCCCTCTCGCCCCCTTCAGTCTTCCGCGCTCGCTCGAGGCGCCCCTCCCCGAAGCGTCCCCCGCCTACATCAAGGAACTCACCACCCGGCCCTGCCCGCACCAAGCCCTGATCCTGCTCTGCTCGCAAAAGACGCGCGATGCGCGGTGCGGACAGAGCGCGCCGCTGTTGCGAAAGGAGTTGCAGAGACATTTGCAGCCGCTGGGGTTGTATCGGGACTTGGACGACGAGCGGCCGGGTGGGGTGGGCATTTATTTCATTAGTCATGTGGGCGGGCACAAGTACTCTGCGAATATGTTGGTGTATAGACGGCCGGATGCTTTTGGGTTGGATCATGTGGAGAGAGCCAAAGCAGAAGGGGGTCAGGAGCTTAGACCGAAGAAGCCTGAGGAGTTGAGGAGGAGGAAACAAGGGGGGGTTACTAAAGAAGGGGAGGAGGGTAAAGGGCAAGAGGAAGAAGAAGAGGAGGAGGAGGCAGAGAACGGTGAGGTGGGTGCGGCGCAATGTATCTGGTTGGCCAGAGTCAAGCCGGAGGATTGTGAGGGTATCGTCAAGTTTACCGTGTTACAGGGCAAGGTGATTAAACCGCAGAGTCAGCTTAGAGGAGGGTTTGATAGGCAGAGGGGGGTATTGAGTTGGTGATGCCGTTTCCAGCCTTGTGTTTTTTTTTTTTCCAGGTATTATTGTTTTGGCCATAAAGTGTACAAATAGTAGACCAAGTTCTTCAAGAGTCTCAAGTATGTATCATGGTGATGCGATTGGAGATGGCCGGACATGTCTCTAAACTGCAAGTGGGGTCAATTGGGGAAGCCAGCATTCACCACCAACGAATCCAGCCATTCTTCAACCACCCAGTGAATGCATGCATGTTCCATTCGACGACGCACGTTGAATGACTGCCAGGTCCACCAGCAGCAACTCGCTTCGGTTCGCTAAACAAGCACCTTTTACTGAATAGAGCAGCTGCCAGGTTTACCTACACGGGAACTTGATGAGGATAATCGAATCGCTTGCAAGGCGAATTGAGGGGGGAGGCCCCCGCGTACAAGTAGAGTGTAACTGTGCAATTCGAGAATACCCAAACTGGAATAACTGCTGATTGATGTTTTCCTAAATTCTGGAGGGGATGCGGTGGGTGCAGCTGCAGGCAGTGCCCTGTGGTGCATCTGTGACACCAGCAGCTACCTTAGCTAGCTGGGTGGCAGGGCAGTTGCAGTTGCAGGAGGTGTGCTGCGTGGCATACCGTAGTGGCCGCTTGGGACCTGCCTCAAAAGCAAAGTGAAGGCGTAGCTGACGGGGCCGGGCCATTAGTCTAGGTACAAGTAGTAGTTGCTTGAAGTTGTCGACTCGGTCGGTTAGTTTCCAGGGAAAGGGAAGGAAACTAAAGATGGGAGATGGCTGACTGATTGATTGCCTGGGCAACGGGGGGGTAAACATTGCCTTTATTGGCTGCGGATATCTATGACATGGATGCGATGCGGGACCTCAGACTGGCGGGACCGGGAAGAGCGAAGGATGGAAGTGGAAGTGCTTGGTGAATGGAGTCGTCTTTGCTCCATTTTGGGACTTTGTCCCTTTTGACTGGTCCCCTCGTAACAAGGTCCGGGTCTCCAAGAAGCAAGGTCCTGGGCTGTCCGACTCCGACCTCCATCATTCCAGCGTCATTCCCAGCAGGTTTTCTTGGTGTAGTATTCTACTTACTTAGTTGAAGCTATTCCGCATCCCGCCTTTTTCATTCGGGTTTAGTTGATACCTATTCTCTTTTTTTTTTCTCTCTCCTTTCCCCATCGTTGGTGCTGTTGACTGTTTGCTTGGTCAGCGACGGACGCTCTGGTTGGTAATGATTCCCACCAGACTCCGGTACCTGAACACACAACTAACCTAAACTGAAGTGAGCCGTGCTGAGCCTCCCTCCTTATTAGGACTTGCTAGACCGACTACAGTTCTAAGCTAGAACTAGTCCAGCATCCTTCCACCACCCGTTCTCCGCATCTGCCCAGCTTCGGCTATCAAGGTTATTTCCATAGCATTCACACCTCCATCCCATCCCTCGTTCTTCGATTGCCAGGGGCCGGGCCATACCACACCTCTCCCTCCCTCCCTCCATGACGGCTAGTGTACACCGACCACGAAATCGCGACGACAACAACATCAACAGCTTTCTACCCTCAACAGCCAACTGAACTGACGGACGTCAATAAAACCCCGTGAACAAGCCGAGACACGTCCGCGTACGACGACGCCCACCGCGCCCGCCCCCTGCTGATCACCCGCTACGGGCCTTTGTTTTGACCATCAGAAGAAACGTTTCCACCGCCTCCAAGTCCCTTTTCGCACCCACTCACTCCTTGTCGCAAAGCCAGCAGCAGCCGAGTCCGGCCTCGCCCTTCACAGCCTGCCGCCGCCATGCCTCCCGCCGCGGATCTCTACGGCGGTGTTTCTGCCTACCGAACAGGCTCAGGCGACGGCATGCGCGATAGAAACTACAATAACAATAACAGCGACAATAATGATAGCAACAACAATAACGACCTGCCGCCCTTCTTCCCCCTCCAAAACCAAAACCAGGTCCAGCCGCAACAACGCCCCAAATCCTCTTACCTTCGTCAGCTTATGAGCCACAAGCGAAGCAATACCGTCGGAGCCGGCCAAGTCCAGTTACCCCCTGCTGTCTTCTCGACCGATTTCCAAAAGTCTTCTGACAGCGACCGCGACCATGTTATGTCGTCCTCGGTTGCTTCCGTCATCGACTCTGATTCTCCTGAACTGCTGCGCCCTCCCAGCAAGATCAACCCCGACCTGGTGGCCCAGAGACACAGTTGCGACATGAACCTGACTGGATACCAGAGACATCAATTCGCCGCTGCCCTGTGTGAGCTTCGGCCCAACCAATTGGACGACCAGCCACCACGATCACCCGAAAAGAAATCGAACCCCTTTGCGACCATCTCGCTTAAGTCGCCCTTCGGACTCAGGGATTCCAGCAAAGCCTCCAAGAACAAGGGAGACCAATCACCCACCAAGCCCAAAAAGGTCAAATCGGCCGCCAATATCGGTCAGCTTCTGAGGCCAAAGTCTGACAAGAATCTGAGGCAGCAGGAACAGGAGGAAGAAGAGAACAGTCGCCGTCGCAACAAAGACAAGGAGAACCGCGCACCAAGTGCCATTGACACCAGCCCACCACCACCCATCTATGCACAGTTTGCCAGGGGTTCGCCCTTTGCGCTGCCTCCAGAATTGAACTCGTCGACCAAACCAGTACCTTCGCCGTTGGACTACAGAAATCCCTTCTGGGACAGTGGCAAACCATTACCGGCTGACCCAGAACGTCCCGGAACAGGCGGGACACGGTCGTCCATAGCTGAGAGCCAACATCTGAAGTCCGACGCGGAAAACCGCGAGCGAGATCGCAACAACAGCCGCTCCAAATCACGGCCAAAGACGTTTCACCAGTACTTTGCGAGCAACAGTCAGCAGGACGAGAAGCGTACACCGTCAGACTCGAGCACCGACACTCGGTACAAGCAACCGCAATCTGACAATCAGAGCCAGTCATCACCACAGGATAAACAAGAACGAAGTTGGAAGAGGCAAACGTGGGCCACCGCCAAGACATCAGATTTGGCAGCAGGTGGCAGTTCAGGATCAGACAGGTCAAGCCAACGACTCAACGTTAAGAGCATGTTTTCCAGTTCTGGTAACGGTGGAGGAAGTAATAGCTCAGCAGGAGGAGAGCGTTCCAAATCAGGAGCAACAGCAGCAGCAGCAGCAGCAGCAGCAGCAGCAGCAGCAACACAATCCACCAGTATGGAACGGCAACAAAGTGCCCCACCTCTGCTTCAACAGCACATTGACCCCAAGGATATCGACAAGCACCTCGAGGCCATGTTGGACCGGCGCAACATTCCCGAAAACCAGCGGTACAAGATGCGCAACCTCAACGACACCATCAAGTTGGAATTCATCCGGCAGGACTGGGCAGAAATGCAGGCCAAGATGGTGAACCAAAACGCGAGCAATACGTCTCTTGAGAAGGGAGGGAACGCAGGGAGTGTCAATGGTGGTGCCGGCTCAGAACGGGAAGATCAACAGCAACAGCAGCAGTCATCCTCTAGTTCAAGACGGGAGGACGGTAACAGCAAGGATAAGGATAACGAGAGAACGGGCAGGACGAAGAAAAAAGGATTCGGTCTATCACTTGGTAAGGGAGCCGCCAGCAAGGCCCAGTCGTCACCCACCAAAAGTATCGGTCGGCACTTCAGATCCAAGTCCAACGATAGCAGCATGAATGAGCGACCGTCGTTTGGTGATGTGAACGGTAACTCTGGTGGGAATGGCGTCGGCGGGTTCCTGGGTATGAAAGGCGGAAAGAGTCAGCAGGTCCCGGCGGACTTTGTTGCCTACCTGCAAAAGGTGCATAAGCCAGAGCTGGTGGAGGTTGGTAAACTTCATAAGCTTCGGCTGTTGCTGAGAAATGAGACCGTGGCTTGGACCGAGGAGTTTATCAAGCAAGGGGGGATGAAGGAGATTGTGGATTTGTTGCATCGAATTATGGCTGTTGAGTGGCGGTGAGTTTAGATCCGCAACAGGATTATCCATGATGAACGAGTGTTGACTGACTATTTCTTCGCGCTGCAGGGAGGAACACGAAGACGCCCTTCTGCACGAAAACCTTTTGTGCCTAAAGGCCCTCTGCACCACCGCCCTGGCACTGCAATACCTGCACACCATCCACGCCACCCTCTTCCCTGCCTTGTTGCATCTGATCTTCGACCCCGAGAAGAAGGGGCCAAGCGAGTTCACAACACGCAACATCATCACCTCGATTTTGCTCACCTACATCGAATGCGCCACGCCGCAAGAGCGCGTTACCCGAGCCCAGACGATTTTACAATTCTTGCGAGACCCCGAGACGGAAGAGGAAAAGAAGCCGGTCAACTTCATCCTCGAGATGAGGCGCGAGCGGCCATACCGTGTATGGTGCAAGGAAGCCGTGAGCGTGACTAAGGAGGTCTTCTGGATATTTTTGCACAATATGAACATTGTTTCCTTGCCCCCAGCGGATTCATCATTAAGTGGCAGTTCCGGCGCCGGCGGAGGGTCGAGTGGCATCAATGGCGAGCAAAAAGATACTCAGCAACAACAACAACTATACCAAGCAGGCATTATCGATCCCTCAGCCTTAACACGAGGTGACACAGAGTCAGGAGGTGAAGACTCAGAAACCGCAACCCCCGCCCAGTTGGCCTACATGTCCCGACACTTCCCGCAAGAACGACCGCCCGTGCCCGCGGCCCCTTACGTCGGTGGCGTCGAATGGGACGCGACCAATTACCTTGCCAGCCACCTGGACCTGATGAACGCCATCATTGCATGCACGGGTCCTACAGCCGCTGAGCGCAACGCGTTGCGCGCCCAGCTGCGCATCTCGGGCTGGGAGCGCTGTCTGGGCGGCAGCCTGCGGATGTGCAAGGAAAAGTTCTACGGGTCCGTTCACGACGGGCTGCGGACCTGGGTCGCGGCCGCGGCGGAAGACGGCTGGGACGTGCGTGATGTGCGGTTTGGCCCGCCGCCGGAGGGCAGGGGCTACAGTCCGATGAAGAAGACGCCCGGGAAGAAACCGAGGGAGGAAGCGCCGCCCAAGATCGAAATCCCGAAATTGGATTTCCATATTGGGGGTGCTGATTCTCCTGGCATTGGCGTTAGTCCCGGTGGCCTGGGCGTGGGTATGGTTGCTGCTTCGGTTGCGAATATCAACGGCAACGGCGACGGCGGCGGGAGATCGCCGATGCCGGTGTCGCCTGCGGTGCGGGCGCCGGATTATTGGCTGTCGTGATTGAGACTGCTTTTGCGGCGTGGTGTTGGCGCTGGCCGTTGCGTTGTCCGAGATGTCCCGCAGAAGAAGACTGTATACGGCTCTAGCGTAGCGGCTCTGACGGCGGCACATGGAATCTCATTTCGTTCGGCGAAAGTGTAACTGCGACTGCGACACTCTGATCGATTACGATCAGGTAATGCACAACGAAGCTGTGCAGCCTGTCTCCCTATACTAGCCAAAATGGACGACGGCCAACGAGAGCCTCATACCCACGCCATTTTCTGCAACCGCCACACCACACATGATACCCACTTGTACAAACTAAACTATTGTATGGTTACTCTGTATAAGGGAGTCCACTCTTGCAGCCGATCTTGCTGATCATTCACAGCTATTTGTGGGTATCATACACCAGATTCTGTATCAGTCAATCACTCGATCAGGAAGAAATGAGTAGTAGTTGTTGTTTGTCTTGAGTATTGTTGACACGAAGACGAAGGAAGAAAACGTTGCGAGATCAGGAGATCAGACGAGCAATGACCGGCCTGGACTGGGCAGGACGGAAACCAAATACCAAATAGACTGCGGCAAGATACGCAGGCTAGCAGCAACATAACAAAGAGAGAGAAAAACCTGGCAGCCAGCCGGCCCCCAATCAACACAAACATCCTTAGCGGTCAATTTCGGGGTTTCTGCGAGCCCATTCACAGGGCCGTCTCCTATCCGACCTGTATGTCACGGCCGCCTCGAATCAGTGGGTTCGTCCACCCGGGCTGAAAGGTTAAACTGAAGGATGTGGAACCCTCAACCTCATAGTCGCGTGACTGGTTTGGGTTGGCTAAACTGAAGTGTTCTGCAAACAGAAAGAGAGGCAGCAGCACAAGAGCACACGAGATAGGGGAAAGGCTGGGTGAGCTCGTCGATTGGTCTTGGTGGATCAACTGGTCGGTCGGTCGGCCTGGTCAGGTCGATCGATATCAGAAATTATTCTCGCCAGCCTGGGCATTAGTCTGTTTAAGATGCATGTATTTTTGGGTCCACCGTCCGCCGTCCGTCTTCTCAAGAACCTCCTGCTATCTGATCAATTGGCCTAGTGTTTCGTATCAGACAAGAGCTAGCAATTGGCAAGATTAAAGAGCAAAACAATGAGCTGAAAGGATACAGAGCCAAAAGAGGGAACCCCATCTTTTACGAAGAATCGAGAGTCGTCAGAACTTAGTCTCGACAAGGGAAGAGAGAGAAAAAAAACAATCGGGCAACTATGAGAAATCCTTTGAATCTCTTATTAGTTCCCGCCGTTATGAAACAATTACTTCTTCCTTCCAGTGTCGGTGGTCCAAGTCTCCTCTGTTTTTTTTATTATCCCTCTGCCGCAATCACGGCCATTCAGCACTTACTATCCAGTGTGCTCTCATTCTTCTTGTGCTCCAGTCCTTCTGATCCAGCTCCGGCTTCCCTTTCCCACCCAGACCAGACCCTGCAGGGTTTGATTATATACCCTTTATTTCATTAATATCACCCGTTGGTGCCCAACGTGCAAGGGGGCAAGGAAAATGAATAACATTGGCTTGGTCTTGGCGGGAAAGAGATAACTACCGACTCCCTACTCCCTTACTCCCGCGGGTGGACAGTGGACACTAGTCCCTGAGATGGAAATCCAAACGTTGTGCTGTCTGGGTGAGGGTCGGGTAAATAACGGTCATGTCAATATTCTTCCCGCATGGTTCGTTCAGATACAGACAGACAGGGTGCTGAATCCATTCCTGAGAGATGTTGTTCTCTAATGGTCCGGGAAACGAAGTTACCTATCCATCCATCCCGGCTTTATTGTCCGTTCATTAAACCCTGGAACTGACGGCTTTCCATCATCTCGGTGGTTTGCTCGCTGTTTTTTTGTTGTGTTTTGTTCTGCCCTTGGCCTTGGGAGATAAATGGCAAGAGGTTCCTGTTACCGCGCCCTAACGCCCGCTATCTATCTAGATGTTACCTGACCTGGCCTGACCTGCTCGGACCTGCTCGGACCTGGCTGGGTTGGGTTGGGTTTCATGGGGCTTTGGCCTCTTTTTTCCTTTCGACGGCGGCGGGGCGGATGGATGCTTGCCTGGAAGGCTCATGACTGTTGAAGAGACTAGTTGTTGACTAGGGGGTAGGGGGGGAAGGTGGTCTTGCACATGTTGGCGAGTTTATTAGCTTGTATGATCTACTAGCTTGTATCGACTTTGTCTATTGTGTTATGGTGTCTTCACCATCGGACCGAATCAAGCAGGATCGCAATGGGTAGGGGGAAGGGGAGAGGGGGGGGGGGGGGGGGGGGGGGGGGTTGATGAAGGATAGAAACAAGGGCTAGTAGTACTATCTAGTCGATGAGTCCTTGCTTGTTGAGAGCCCTTGAAGAGAATGAGGACAAGGAGAACGGAGGGAGGGAGGGAGGGAGGGAGGGAGGGCGAGATCAGAGGGGGGGGGAGAACGAAATGGCATTTTTATTTCTTTTCTCGACTTCTTTTCCATATTTTATTTCTTTTTCGTCTGGGCATAGTTCGCTGTTCCGCTTTGTTTACTCTTCCTTTTCCATTTCCTGGGGTTTAGCCTCTTCATAGTTCTCTGGCTGGTTGCATTTGACGGTGCATGGGAGCTTTCTTTTTGCTGTGCGTTACCATCTTGGCATTTTGCTTTGGAGCATTATTTAGTTTTGTTTCCTTTTTTTTTCCCCCTTTCGCTCCTCTGGTTTCCCTTTTTTCCAGGGAAACGATCTGGGTATGGCGTTTTTTTTTTTCTTTTTTTTCTGTCCATTTTTCCACTTCGATAGGCTTGAAAGCTCATGTGTAGTATACACATCGCTCGCTTGTGCGTATAAGCAAGCCCAATATTGGTTGGTTGATTGATCGGTCACACATCTTGAGTCTGACTTTTTGCCATTGGTTGTGGATAGGATGGTAAAGACGGGAATTGAATATGGCAAGCAAGTCAGAGTCAGGTAGGCGGGAAGATGTGGTGAACAAGAGAGCAGGAACGCTGAAGGGATGTGTGAAGTACTAGTAGTAGATCATGAGGGGGGGCTGTTTCTTGTCTCTGTCTGTTCTGCTATCATGAATGAACGAATGCTCTTTTTTTTTCCACGTTCGAGAGGTCGCCACTCATCCACCATACATTACAGTATAATGAGACTCATTTAATGCAACATCAATATGTTATCTCGTGACTTTGAGGGGAGTGGACTAGTATCCGTGAAGGTGGTTAAAAGGGTCGGTTCAAAAGCAGAGAGCCAGAGAAATAAGGTATATGAATGAACTATCATTCGTAGAACTGTACTATCCAATGATATGTGAGAATTGATTACCAGTGGAAGGGAAATCCAATTCGTGATGAGTGGCAAAAAAACAATAGGAATAACGATCGAACATACGAGCAAAAGCAACGACTTCTCTTGATCCATGTGTCGATGACTTGCGGAGCTGTGATCCTCCGCAATAGAACGTGCTAGAACAAGGCGGAAAAGGGAAACGAAGCGATAGGTCTAGCCGGGTGGGATTAGCAGCATCTGGCTAGGTGCTTGAGCGGTGTGGATTTCCTGTAAGAAACGCCGGAATCCATAGCAATCTCGGTGGGAGTTCCGTACATTGACTACGCCCACTGTTCGTTCCTCTCTGTGAACGATGAACGAAGAGTGAAAAGGCAAACCATGGGAAATGAAATGAAATGGACATGTCCTCTTACATCACTGTGGTCTTTTGTCATCTGCCCACCACCCGCGAGTTTGGGCAGGCCGCCCACTTTGTGCTGAATATTGATTTTTGATTTGTGTTCATCTAATTTCGCGTAGGTACGGGGACGCAACGTCCTGTTCTGATCCTGTTGTTCACATATGTTGGGAGTTTGATGGCCGTGGACAACTTTACGGGAAGTTTGCTGAGCCATGTCCGTGGTGATCCCAGATCGGCTACTGAACCCAGCCATATCTCTGCAGACGTGATCTCCATGAGGAAGGAATGTTCCATGTAGTAGTCGTGAAAATCAAGCCATTGGCTGTGTAGATTGGTTGCAACAGGGCTGAAATCACTGACCTTGTTTGGAGAAAGCGGAGTGCAAGAGGATCATCTCAATAGTTCGCAGCTGTTGGTCGATGTCCTTCCCTAAACTGACTGTCAGCGATACGCGAACAATATGGGGTCTATGTCGAGAAAGAAATCCTAGTACCAGACTGTACTTGTGTGGTCCGCGACGCATTCTGGAAGGGATGCATGTACGTGTGACGTGTGGCGGTTTCACCGAAAAAGAGCGAATGACGGGCGGAAAATCGGAGTAATGGGATTGTGCCGATCTGCCGTTCCTGTCTAATCATGCTTGTCGGGCTTGAATAGTAGATACAGGCATCACTCACAGTCTGTCACTTAAACTGCATTGTTTTCGTCGAGACTCAGGCAACCCCCCCCCTGGATTGTGATGGATTTTGGTTGCTTTGTGTGGTGAAGGGGGTGCAATGAGTGAGAAGAGGCGATAAGAGAAGATCTGAGCTAGGTTACTTCCGCGACAGGCAGGACGTCTTAACTCAAAATCGCAATGGCCTTCAGGTGTGATGAAACTGCTGGGTACTCCTTCAATGTCTGGGTGTAAGTAGTGCGGTTCTGGGCGTGATGAGATTTTTAGGTTCACATTTGGATAGGGTTCTTGCCCAATGCGGTTATGTCACCTTGGTAACTCGCATCTGGATGTGAATGTAACAGTAAATATTTCGTCGAGGAGGTTGCCAGGTTTTGATACTGCTCCTTTGCATTCTTCATCGCGGAGCGAATTATTCCGGGGTAAAGATGCATCCCACATCTGAATGGGATGCTCCTAGCACAGTCGAGGCCACTCATACTCAATGGTGGGTAATATATTTTGTAGCAATATTCAAAGACCTCAGGCCTTGCTCAAGGTCTCGGCTCTAGGCGAGTATCTGTTGATCCGACACGTTGTAATTTCGTGGGAAGGATTGGCATTACACGTTGAATCTAGACCTCGTCGGCTGCGTCGCCCATCTGTATAGTAGAAATTTGATGAGAAAGTGACATGGAAGTATGATATGGGACCCGCGTCCTAGGCCTACAGCAAGTGGCTGTTTGTGATTACACCACTTGCGGCTGGTCATCATGAATGACAAAAGAGACCGGATGTGTACATGCGTGGGACCACCAAAAGAAGAAGCTTGAGTGTTCCGCATACGGCAAAAACTTCACCGCGAGTCCTTGAAGGACATGGTGCTACAGGATTTGCAGGTATCAGGACCCTCGATGCACTCCTTCGGAAGTAAAGCCGAGAGGTGGGTATGGACCCGCTATATCTTGAGCCTTTGTCGACGTCAATGTAGAGAAGAAACTGCAGAGGCGCACGATATAGCTAAGAGGTCCGAAAAGCTGCGGCCTGTCTCGAACCCGGCGAGCCAGAAAGTCTTACCCACTTGGGCTGGGTTAGGATTCATTAGTGAAGAATTCAAAATCAGAGCGTAGGAAAGCTGACGCAGCGATGATTTTGCGTGGGGGAAAGACATGCATGCGATGGCAAAACCAAGAAACGATAGTGTGTCGTTGACACCAGTGATAACGCAGTCTAGCCTTCCTCGATGTAAGGATTGATACTATGCTCCGTCAACATTGCCGTGGGGAATTCTGTAGGAAGTAACAAAAGCTGGCCTGGAATGGCGTGGTACAAAGCCACTACCGTCACATGATGTCAATGTGCGAAAAGCTGACGCCCTCATTCCACTCGCTGAAAGGCCGGTGATACTTGATTCCACGAGTGGCGGAAGCCGTTACGCAACAACGTTTAGGCGGTTTCAAGGCGGCGCCCGTATGCTGACCCCCTTTGTAGCCCGGACTACCGGTCAAACGGGTCTAGACTTCTGGGTACCTTGTGAGTGTTGATGTTTTCTCAACGATATATCGCTTTTCCCAGAGCAAGAGTGGGAGTGGTTCAAATTGCCCCACGTCAAGGCGGCATGACGGCTGTACCCGGTGATGGATATGATTTCTCGCCAATGACAATTCTCACTCGCTTTTCTGAAATTTCTGCCACGGGTTGTTTCCCCTCGCCGTCCTGCCGCAGGTACACTACTAGCATATGGAGTGCATGGGGCGGTGAGGAAGCTGAGCTCGGAATAGGCCCGTGGTGGTAGAGGCAAGAGTCCACTGGCCTCATGCAAACTGTGGGAGACGCATTCTGTGAGGGGCCGAAAGAAGCCGACACGTTGGTAGTGTAGGTTTTTTTTGAAGTAGCAGTGCTTGTCCACCCTTGGCTGCTCTAGTACATGGGAGCCAACAATGCATAGGAACTGTGCTGTGATGGCGAGGATGTGTATCGGTGCGCTTTGCCGACCCGACGTGGGCCCGCGAGGGCATGTCCAGTCGCTTTGCTACCAGAAGCGCTACAAGGAGGCTGAAAGGCTTAGTTGTACACGTGTAGTGTCTCCCATGCATGGTGAGCATGGCTTTCCGTTCTCCCGCTCTCACATCAACCCCGGGCCTGGCAACAGTGCCTTTGTGGAAGGCAACGGACACATGGACGTATGCACTCGAAGCGAAGCGCAATTCGATCCGGTGGGGACAAGGCTGTACATATGGAGGACCTCTTCAAGCCGTATCCTTGTTCTGCGGTATAAGCAACTGGCTGTTGAGGCGACCAAAGGGGGCAGATGGTAGATTAGATTCTGGACGCTAAGAGGAGTGCGTATGGCGCAGTGCACTGTGATAGCGGCTTGTCCCCCCAGCTGCCTCCCCAGTCGGGCCCCTCGCCCCCATAGCACACATCAGGCTCATCAGGGTAGGGGAAGACGATGATATCGGGTAGCGAGACCGGTTTTGGCCTTGGTGCTTGCTGTCCGAGCCAAGCCCATCCTAGACAGAAGCCGTTGAGAGTTGAATGCTGTGGTGAGTAGATTTTCCGAGTGCTCGTTGAGAAGCCCGGGGCAGAGGTGGTGGTTGACAGCACAATGCAATGGCAACACTGACGGCGGGCGATCTGCAGGTACAGGAAGACGATGCGAGGAATGGGATGGACTCCGAAATGAGATCAGTCGAAATTCGACAAGATGCCCGGATTGTGGGTAGGTTGGAGTTGTGGGTCGCAACGCCGTGGAGAGGATGGAGATATTCACGCTCGAGTGCCGTTATTGAGTTCGCAGTTGGACGAGCAGAGCCACAATTTCCAAGTTGTGCGTGTGTGTGTAGAGGAAAAACTAATCCTGTGCATTGCCGCCTTCAGGTCTCTGCCCTCATGGGCATTCATCTGGAAGGCTCTTCTGGTTTACGAGGGCAGTCACGATGGACAAACTCACGTGCGGGGTCCGTTGTTGGGGTGAGCGGGTGGGAAGTTCAAGACCTTTGCAGATTAACCCCGGCAGCGGTGGTGTACCTCTAACAGGTATGTACTGCGTAGTATTAACAATATTCCTTGGCGGGCAGTGCTGAGGCCGCTGGCTCCACTTCCCATATTAGTGTAGTTGGTTGTAGTCCATCCCATTTAATTCGTACCCCGGTTTAATCCCACCCCCCATGAATGCCACTCACTCACTCACTCACTCACTGCAGTGCAAATGTACCCCTCTGCATCGATCAGTCCTCTCCTAGAACAACACCTCGTTCACCACCATCCATCTCGATAATCAAAAACATCCAACCAAGACCATCCATCTGCTGTCAGAAATTTAACCACTACCAACAACCCTGGGCGTTTTCCCACCATCGACCACTGCTTATCTTGTTCACGTCAAAGGTTAGTTTGCTATGTGTCTGTTACTTGTCGTTACATGCCAGTTGCCCGCTCCCCTCTCCCAACCTCAAGCCAACATCAACACCCAAAGGAAATTCTCGCCATACCCGGACCACCAAGCAGTTAGTTAGTCGAAAAGGGTGCGTCTAGAACAGAGCCTTGGACGGTGTACACTACATCCGATATACCCTGTACACCACTACTACTACTAGAGGGATGCTACTATGTATGCCTCATTTATCACTTTGTCCCAATCGTCGGTCGACCCTTGAACCTGGACGGCAGTCCCCATGGCATCCATCCACAGTCTCACAGCTCATACCACGACTCTCCACGTACCCGTGTAGCTCCTCATTCGCTCTTACTCCTCCAGTGTCTCTCGCTCTTTTTCATCTTGCAGCTCGATATGCAACACATCTCGATTGCCCAAGTGTCCAGCACCCACGGCCCCGGGCCTCTCTCTCGCTTGTCAGTTTCTGCTTCTGGAAAAGGGTGACTGAGCATGTTTAGCATCTCAGTCTTGGTATTCCTTCCTGCCTCTATCTGCCGAGACGGACCACTGCTAAGAGCCTCCCCGTCCTGATTCTGGAACTACTTAGGCGTCCTAGAACTAGGGTCCCATTGGTTGGAGCTCTGGCCGCTCAGACACCCAGTTCGGCCCTCCTCTTGATATGGGTCCCCGTCTTGCTTCTCATCTGCTTTGCCTTGCCCATGACCCATCCCCCGTCTCCATTTAGTCCCTTGGCCTGGCCGCTCGGCTGGCCTAGAGGCTGGCTGTCTACAAGGGCTATTACACGCTACTGGCTACACTACCGCATGCCCATTCCCATGCTTGGTCTTCGCCGGGCTGGAGTGTTCAAGTTGGATGGCAAGCCAACCACGCTCACCTGCCTCGGCTGGCAGCCCGTTCAAGTTGAAACATTCTGAAAGTGATAGAGGCTAACAGACCGACACTGTGCAGGTTCGCAGGCTGTCAGTTACGACGACCGGATTAGCAAACAGTCGGCCCACTCTAGATACAACAGCTTCCTTGACCCCTGGACTGGGACTTGCCAGATCTCCCATCTCATCTTGACGCAGGCCGTGCCGCTGTGGGTGAACAGGTTACTTCCTGGCCTCGCTCTTTGACCCTGGACGGGCTAATACCCACCATACCCTTGCGTGCTAATACTAGCACCTATACCACGAATCGAGAAGCTCCGTAGAAGATCTAGGAGCTTTCCGTGCGCGCGGGACAGGACAAGACAGTACCTAGCGGACCATTCGTCAGCGGACCACTCAGTACTCTCATCATGTCAATAAAGTAAGTCTACATCTGCTGTTCTTTGTTCTCCCGTGACGCTTTGGCAAGGCAACTCTGCATCATCTTTCCCAGGGCTCACATTGCGAGTGTCCTTGTCCCCTCTTTTACTTCCCGTCATCATATAATCCCCATTACTGGATCCTGTTACAGATACCACCCAACCCGGCCCCACCTCCCCGTCCCGTCCAAGTCATCATGGCCGACCAATTCCTGGTCGAGGCGCACAGATGGACGCTTGCTCAGCATTCGATTACTGACGAGAAAGAAAGCTGGGTCATGTTGACCCGTGATGGGCAGATCCAGAAACTACCTGGAGAAAAGATTCTCCTCACCTCCAAGCCGCGAGTTGGCCTTGAGCTCTCGGTCCCGAAGGAGCTGCAGGTAGCAGAGCCTTTCTCTGTCAAGAGCGACAATGGCATTGCATACATAACCAATGAGAGGGTGAGCTCGGCTTTGATTTCTTGTACGACATGGTCATGTTGCAGTCTAACTAGTGTCTAGATCATCTACCTTCCAGCCAGATCCACCGAGGCTTTTCGATCTTTCTTTGCACCTCCCTTAAACTTTAGCGATGTCCGCATTAACTCGTCCTGGATCGGACCTTGGAGCTGGACAGCTATAGTCAGGCCTATTCCAAACGGGGGCGTACCGCCGGAGATCCCTCGGATCGAGTGCAAGTTGACCTTCAAGGATGGCGGACACAGCGACTTCCAAGCAAAGTATGAGTGGCTGCGGGACCGACTACTCCACGCCCAAAGCCTTGGACTGACCCCCGGGCAAAACCTCGAGCCTCCACCACCCTACGATGAGGCTCAAGCTCCTCGACCTTCCTCGAGCACACCTGCGTCTGGACCGTCTGGGATCGTGACGAGCGATCGGAACCAAGTGCCCCAGCCTGGCCCGGATGAGCCACCTCCGGACTACACGGCATAAAAGTCCGACTTTCTTGTCAAGATTGCGTTCAGGATGTGGTTTGGCCCGAAGACACAAAGTAACCAACCGCCTTCAGCGCTGCCCCGAATCTGACAAAAACTCGAATATCCGAGTTGACATTTATTTTTTCTTCAATGCCGCCGATCAACAAGGAAAACATGCACATCATACGACTACTAGTGACAGGCGTCTGTACGATCATTTTAGCGTCGGTCTTGTTTTTTTTTCATTTTATTATACAAGTGATGTCAAAAGAGAATTTCGAGTAAAACGAATTACAACGTCAGAAACACACGGTGATTGGTCGGACTTGCCGCCGTCCCTGAGTGGATGGATGTCAGTAGTCAGTACAGTAGCAACTGGAGGCAAACCGGTTTCTCATTGCAGCATTGTATAGCCAATATTTAGCTTGTCAAATATCCATTGGTCCAAGCCTTGAAATATACCCTTGTCAATGTCTCGCTCTTCGGAAGTATCTGTGGTGTGCATAACCGGACAGAAATAGAATGCGGCTGCCTGCCACGTATTGATGGTGATAGGGCTAGCAACGACATCAACGCCAGCGATATCGAGATACATGGCTTGTTCGTTGTGTCCCGTGTTGGTAAGCCGTCAGAAAGCAGGCAACTTGGGTCCGACCGGTGATTGCCTATTCAGTAAGTAAGCCCGTCCGTCGAGAAAGAAAATGGTCAATAGCGGCGGCGGCGTGGGGGCTGTGATAGGGACATGAACTCGTCTCACGACAGCCGAGTCCAGACATAAGCCACAGTTGCGTCTCGAACTCGCACTGACCCTGACGAGCTTCCAAAGTTTCGAGAGCATAATAGTGTAGATGTGATTGCACGTGACGCCTTCCATGGCTGCGGGATTACCCGGGGGCAGCTTGAGCGTCTCTCAATAGGCACGAGCCAATCAGCAATTGCCAATTGCAAGAGGGACGGCAAGAGACAGCGCTCGGACCAGGAGCTGGGGCCACCCGGGAGCACTGGAGCCAAGCAAGAAGCTCGGTTTACCCGATTTTTGATCGAGAAAGCTTGCTCAACGTCGCGCCATATCAACAACCTACCGACAAGACCACCGCAACCTTCTTCTCGCCGCCACCCCCCCGCGATTTTCAAAATGGGCTTCTGGGACGCTGTCACCGACCTCATCGACGCCGCCACTCCGTGGGCCACCGTCGAGGCCGAGGCCCCTGCCGATACCCCGGCCGAGGTATGCCATCACCACCATCACCACCACCACCACCATCACCAACCTTCCATATGCCCCGGGTCCCCGAGTTCTAGACAGAGACACAGTCCATCACGACGAGAGGGAGGTGGGGAGGCTTGACCAACACAACGGTTGAAGCTCTGCCTTACCTCGTGCAGGAACAAGGGACATGGTGGGGGATCTACCGTGGTTGAGGGCTTTGTTTGCGTCATAAGCCATGGAGGAGGAACACGTATGCGGGGAAGTGGAAAAACAAGCATGCTGACAGTCAATTCATGTTGTAGACTGCCCCTGCTTCCGAGAGCACTGAGGAGACCACCGCCGAGACCAAGGCTGAGGAGTCCGCCCCCGCCGCCGAAGAGCCCGAGGAGGAGGCTGAGGAGGAAGAGGAGGAGGAGGAGGACGAGGATGAGATCGTCGACCCCAAGGAGACTCTCGAAGAGGGTGGGTAACCTGTCCTTTTCTTCCATCTCATGCCCGACCAACACATATACAACATCACTCGACCACCACTACCATCCGGCCTTCCGCGACCATTACCTCCACGCACCTTGCGCCTGTAGGAGCCTTGCGTTCCCGCGCCGAGCCTCCGGCACTGCTCTGCCTCTCAACCAACAGAGCTGCCAATAACACGCAACCTCCGAACTTGCGTCGATCTCTCCCAGCCTTCAATCCCTACGCAACGTTCTCCGACTTCCATTTGTTACGGAGCCCAACTCGAGACGGAATATGATGTGCTGACGGGGGTCATTGCTTACAGAGTGCCGCAACTCCAAGGAGTGCGCTCCCGCCAAGCACCACTACGATGAGTGCGCTGCCCGCGTCACCGGCGCTGGCGCTGACAATAAGGAGGACTGCGTTGAGGAGTGTACGTTTATAGAGTCCCCCTTCCTCGCCCATAGGCATACACGACAGGCTTACTCACTAGGAACTTTGCGCGACAACAAACAGTCTTCCACCTTGTCCACTGCGCCACCCAGTGCGCCGCTCCCAAGCTCTGGAACACCCTCAAATAAGCGATCGATCTACCTTGACGGTCGTTTTCCGCATTCCTGATGCGCCTGTGACTTTCTTGACCCCAACGCTCGGCAGTCCCGATGACGAAAAAAGCGACTCCTCGAACGACAACAAGGGTGCAGTCCGGTGGAGCTATTTCTTTACATGGAGACAAATGGGGCGTTTCACGATAGACAAGATACACGAAGGAAACAACCAACGTACGTTTAATCGTTACGATGACGACCGGGAATAGAAAGCAATTAGGATCCAATCGCCAAAAGTTCAAAATTATCCAGCAGCCATCATGGAATACGAACAGAGACGGGAAAGCGAAAGAGTGCCAGGTGAAAAAGGGGAGGAAAAGGACAAAGGGACTTTTCGGAGTTCACACATCCATGCTGCACGATGAATGTGTTCACACTTGACCTTTCCCCTCTCGTCTCCAAACGAACGTCTACATAAGGCTGGGGGAAGCAAGGCAGTATGACGGGAGGCATTCTCTTCCATGGTTTTGGCATTGTCCCCTCTGATTCGGTTTTACTTCCCCAGTCTTGTCGTGTTTTTTCTGTATTATAATCCTTCCGACGTCACCTAACTCTCAAAAGCAGACACAGGTGAATATTCCCCATAGACCTCCTTACTTTTTTGCTTATATCCCATTTTCCGGTCGATGTTGTTTCTCACACTTTGCGCTCACTCCACGTGGAAAAACATATTTCACCCATTCGCTCAAAAATGGCGATGCCCTGTGCCTTTGGTAGTCACTTTTGACATGATAACACGCCGAAGAACACTTGGAAGCAAGCGAGAGAATGCATGAAATATCTTGGTCTTCTGAATTCCAAGACAAACGGTTGGCGTGGTTTTTTATATACGTACTGTAGGTCTCTACAGTCGCTGCTCGATGGGGCCATGCAACGAAATGACTGAAATAGGTGGTGATGATCTGATAAGGGTGGGTTTGTCCTGAGATAACATTACCCTCCCTCATTGTCGAGTGTATGCACGCACTCGACTTATTTTCTAGCTTGCATTCGTAGATGCGACCTTGTGATAGCTTCGCATTGCGCAACGGGATAAGAGATGGCATGTGGCAGCAAGGGAGGGAGCGGGGGGGTGAGGGGTTGAAACTGGATGGGATGGGTGGGTGACTTTTTGAGATCGTGGTGGGTAGGCGACTCGGAGATATGACGCGCGGGGGAGGGAGGGGGGAATAAATGTTAAGATTGTGACTTGATTGCCGCTCGACCCTTTCTTTTTTTGCTCGAGCAAGCGGGCTTAAAATAATGCCAGGGAGTTCTTGGGAATAACTTCTGGAAGGATGACGAGAAGTGGTTAAAAACTTGTAGAAAACTCGGGATGAAGTAAGGTGCAATAGAACAGAACAGACACACGAACAAAGATTCGCAAAGTAAAACGAGTTGGGGGAGATACATAGTATGAGTTGAAATGTTTCTCGCTTCCTTCCGCCTTCCTGGTTCATGGAAGACCCAACACATTAAACATAGTACACTAATAGAACACCTGGGGAAAGACGAAGATAGCGGGTTATGTTTCAAAAGTGAACCTATCACGATCCATCATATCCATTTGTGTTGAAGAGAAGGCGATGATCATATGCTTGGCCGCGCCGCTCGCCAAGAAAATGGGGAAGGTTGCTACGTAGAAAAGCGGTTTTGGGGGGGGAAACTTGAACCTTTCTTGGATTGCCGAGATTTTCGAAAGTGTGATAGCGTGCCATTCTGACAATGTCATGCAGCGAGCGGGTGCACAGCGCGATCAATACTTATCCCGTGTCCTTCAAAGTCCCGTCCGTCTTTCCTTTCTTTGCAGGCCAGGCTTTCATTTGATCCCGTGCAAGTCCGACTGGAAGGGAAGATCTGAAGGTGTGGTGTGGTAGTATGCGACCGTAAACTACCCCGTCCTCTGTCCCATCATTCACTCATTCATTCACTCATTCATTCATTTTCATCGTCTTCGATCAGATTGATGAGCTGCGACGAACACAAGTATGTGAACACGTGTCGCTCTGCCCTCTTTACAGCTTCCTCATCTTCTGGCGCTCGCTCGCATTTACACCAGACGGATGGCAGAGAACCTTTCTATTGCTCGGACTTACACTCGCACAACTGGCACCGAAGCTCCGTTCGGACAGAGATAAGAGCAAAACACAGTCAAAACATCCCTTGGGCTTATACCGAACACCGTGACCGAAGCGCGGCTGGAATCCGAATGCGAATAAGCTGAATCAAACACTTCTGCCACAAAGTCTTGGGATAACCTTTTCCAAGAAAGGGGCGCCACAAACAAGTAACAACAGAGCCGCCTCCACCCCCTCGAAAAAAGAAAGAAAAGGGATCAGGATAAAAACAGAAAAAAACAAAAAAAAAAAAAAAAAAAGAAAGGGGAAAAAAAAAAACCTGACGTTCAATACAAGAGCGGAGCAGAGCCGCTTCATAAGGCGCAAGCGCAAAACGCAATGAGCAGCCTCCGATCCTCCAGCAAAGGAGGTAGTACTACCCAAGGACGACGACCTCTCCCACTCCAAGGACAAGGACAAGGACACTGGCAAGAATTAAGAGACACAATGATGGACGACGACGACGACGGCCACGATCACGACCATGACCAGGCCACCATCCACAGCAGCCGTTATTCTCACCATACTACTACTTCGCACCGCGACAGCCATGACGATTATCAAGCTCGCCTATCGTATCCGCACACCAAAATTCCCGAAACCGCCACCACCACCACCAATCTCAGCAGTAGTAGAACGGGCAGTAGTGGAAATGCTCACGGCAGCAGCAGAGACATGGCAGATAAACGGAGTGATATCGTCGAAATGAAGGAGAGTCCTAGTAGTAATAATAACACCAACTACAACACCAACACCACAACGACGACGACGACAACGATGATTGGCAATGAGAAACGGCGATGGGTGGGTACCACTCGGAGTGAAGCAACGCACGGATACTCTGGCGGCAGCAGCGGCGACTCGGAAAAGAAAATGGGCGGCGGCGGCAGCAGTGGCAATAGTGGATCATGGTCAGCATCCACCACCGAAGACTCCGGATCGGGATCGGAGGTCTCCACCACGCTCGGCGCCGGAACGGGGATCAGCATTACGGAGGGGACAGCGGTTAATAGTGCCGGGGAGATGGTCGGCGGTGGTGGCGGCGGCGTCGGACTTGGAATTGACGGAGCGGGTGACCATGACGAAAATGAACAAAGAGTGGAAAGAGACAGTGAGGGAAGACCGATTGAGTATAAGGTCTATAAGAGGAGGTGGTTCGGGCTGGTGCAGTTGACCTTGTTGAATATCATTGTTAGCTGGGATGTAAGTGCCTTTTTTTTCTATATCATTTTCGGTCCAGTCTTGCACTATCTTTCAACCTTTGGGATAAAATGGTTCTATCGTGGTTCGAGATGGAAACCGACACCTCTGAACTGTGGGCGTGGTTGGTTGGCTGCATATCGATCCCTCCTGTTTTGCAACGGCGCCCACGCCTCGCACCCTGAGCACCAAGCGAAGCATCTCGTGTACGGGATTGGGGCCGCCCGTCTCACGCAAACGGGTGGCGGCCACCTCCTAACGCCTGCCATGATGTTATTGGGCCGTTTAAAGTTGATCTATACTCCCAATGTCTGTTCGTGTGCGCCACTTAGACTGGACTTGATGTTGTGGTGTTGTTGTGATCATATCTCAATTTCCGTGTCTAGCATGATTTCATTCGTTGAGTTCTGGTTATGTTTACGTTGGGATGGCTCTGTATGGAAACAAACCATATCCTGTTAAGAGGGCAGAGAACAAGAACACTCAGAGATGATACATCACACATTACTTCACCCAAACCTAATGTCACCAAAAACACGCCGAAACCTAACTAACAATCCTTCTCCAGTGGCTCACCTTCTCGCCCGTCGCCTCTCAGGCCGCTGCCTACTTCCGCACCACCGGAACGACCATCAACTGGCTCAGCACCGCCTTCCTCTTCGCCTTTGCCTTCATCACGCCCCTGGTCATCTACGTCCTGCACCTCGGCCCCAAGTTATCCATCACCACTGCCGCTGCCCTCCTGCTCATCGGCAACTGGGTCCGCTACGGGGGCTCCCACTCCTCCTCGCCTTCGGGCGGCCACTTTGGCATCGTCATGTTCGGCCAGATCCTTATCGGCCTCGCCCAACCCTTTGTCCTAGCCGCTCCCGCGCGCTACTCCGACCTCTGGTTCACCAACCGCGGCCGCGTCGCCGCCACCGCCTTGACTTCCCTCGCCAACCCGTTTGGCGCCGCGCTAGGCCAGCTGATTGTGCCATTTTGGGTAAACGAGCCATCCGACATATCGAAAATGGTTCTCTACGTCTCCATCATCTCCTCCATCTGCTCCATCCCCGCCTTCTTCATCCCCTCCCGGCCTCCCACGCCCGCCGCCCCGTCTTCCGCCACGCCCAAATTACCTCTCCGCACTTCAGCCGCGATCCTACTAGGCCACGCCGAGTTCTGGCTCCTCTTCGTCCCCTTTGCCGTCTACGTCGGCACCTTCAACTCCATCTCCTCGCTGCTCAACCAAATCATGGAACCGTACGGCTACACCGACGAAGAAGCCGGCATCGCGGGGGCCGTGCTCATTGTTGTCGGACTGCTTGTGTCAGCCATCACTTCGCCCATCATCGACAGGACGAAAGCGTTTTTGACTACCATCCGTATTGCCGTCCCGCTGATTGGGATCTGTTATCTTATTTTTCTTTGGATGCCGTCCACCCACGACTCTGCGGGCCTCGCTGGTCCGTATGTCATTTTGGCCATTCTGGGCGCGGCGAGTTTCAGTCTGGTGCCGGTGGTGGTGGAGTTCTTGGTGGAGGTGACGCATCCAATTAGTCCCGAGGTGACGAGCACGTTGGCGTGGAGCGGGGGGCAGGTATTGGGCGGGGTATTCATTATTATTTCGGGGGCGTTGAAGGAGGAGAAGGGGAAAGAGGGGAGGCCGGATGGGAATATGTATTGGGCCTTGGTGTTTCATGCTGTGGTGGCTATGGTGACGGTCCCGGTGCCGCTTTGTTTGGGGCTGTTTGGGCGGAGGGATAAGGTTAGTTTGAGGAGGGTGAGGTCGGATGATGGAAGGGGGGATGGGACGGTGGAGGGGACGGCGTGAGTTCTCATCTGTTCCTCGCTAAGAGGGTCGCGGTCTGCAATGGCGTTATGTTATTTATGATGGATGATGGTGTATGTGTTATGGCTTGTTTGATACGTATGTGGATGCACATTGTCGTTTATACCCCCTGTGACGGGTTTTGGGTACATTTATTAGGATCATTATCTTGTATATATAGGTCTCTCCCAGCTCTGCTCGTTTCAAAGCAGTGCAGGCAGGAATATCATTTGCTTTTTAACCAACCAGTTTCATCTCATCACTCGTCACTCGTCAGCATCACTGCCTCCCGAGAACCCTGCCCAACCTCGCCTCCCACTCCCCTCTCAACCTCTCCATCTCCTTCCAACACTCCACCCCCAACATCTCAAACTCAACCTTCTTCTCCTCCGTAAGATCCACCGCCCCGGATTTTCTCCCCACAATTTTCCTCCCAATGGGCCTCTCGCCCTTCTCATTCTTCAGCTCCTTCCTCGTCCCAACCGTCCCATCCCACCCCCACCCTTCCACTTCCGTCTTCAGGACTCTGCACTCCCCCCAGAAATCTGTGCTCGATCCCCACTTGACGTGCTCAGCGTCCACCGCATCCAGAGCCTCTTGCTCCTGCAAAGTAAGCCACACGGGCGCCACGGCACCGTTGTACCCCGTTATAGGATGCCAGGGGGAGCCGAGCCAGCGCGCAATGTACAGCACCACGCGGTACCAGAAGAACATGAAGGCGTTGAGCGGGAAGAGAGTCGTTTGGACGATGCCCGGATGGACGAGGTAAATTTTGGGTGGATCAACTGGTGCAGTTGACTTGGTGGTCGGTTGAAGATACGAGTTGACAAACGGGCGGGCGGAGGGTAAGGTGGCGGTCAAAGAGAGCACGTCCGTCAGCCGCTTGGTGCTCTCGTAGGCGGCGTTGGTCTTGATAGCTTGGAAGTCGGAGAGCGAGAGGTTCTTCCACCCAGGCTCGATGGAGGATTCCCAGATGATACGGCCGGGAGGAATGGTAGAGTCAGACTCGGAGCGGCTCAGCAGCGGCACGAGCTTGTGTGCCAACAGGTAGTGGCCGAAGACGTTGGCGCAAAAGACTTGGCCCATTTCGGGAACCTTGTCGTCTTTAGCGTCGGGCAAGGGGTTGACGACGTGTCCGGCCGTGGCAGCCTTGAAGGTCGGCCAGGTGGTGGCTTGGACGAGACCCTTAGTAAAGATGTTGTGGAAGACCTTGGGCCAGTCGAGTCCGGTCCAGCCGCCCATGCCGGCGTTGAAGATGACGGCATCGAGACGGGGTATCCTCACGTCGGTGAGGGAGGTGAAGTAGGCATCGTTGGCGTCAGCGGGGCTGCTCACGGTGCCGTTGACGAGTTGTTCGGCGGCGCGGTGGACGTCGGCGAGATTGCACAAGTCTAGTTGGACGCTAAGAATGTGAATGCGCTTAGTAATAGATCGGGGATCGTAGTTGGGACCGGCACGGGAGCGGAGGATGTCGGAGGTGGTTGCGAATTCGCGGGCATGTTGGCGAAGCGCATCGATGGTTTCTTGCGACTTCTTGACGCTGCGGGTGGTGGGGATGACGACGAGGTGGGAGGTCAGGGAGCGCGTCACGAGATACTCGTCAATCAGGCGTTGGCAGATAGCGAAGCCAATGCCACTGAAGTTGCATTGGTTAGCATGTCATCTCTATGAGGCATGGCATGGATAGATAGATAGACAGATGATGATTACTTACCTGTTGGCGCCAGTTACCAACGCGAAGAGGGTGTCCTCAGGAGGGACGGAATCCCATGGTGCCGGGGCCATGTTTAGTCGGATACTGTAATTTGGATGACAGAGTGTCTGGGTACAATGACGGACACAAAAGAGTTGCGACAGAGAGATGGGTTGCTGTCACGGTACCTACGTGTCGCCGGTCTGAAAGGGGTCCCGTTCGACGCCATTATTTTGTGGAGCCCTTCCGGCCCCTGTCCGATTGGGTTGTTTGTTTCATCGACTTCCGACATGCTGACACGTGATTTCAGGTTAGATTCTGTGTTTCACGAAAGAGGATCAACGAAGGTAGTCAATGGATCAACTGAAGAAGTTGTGTTGATTGGCAAAAGGTATTGTTCGATGACGAAGTGAGAGAGATGCCAGTCGTGAAATCGGGGTCGGGGCACCACTTCCGGGCCTGGAGCAGTTGGAGACGGGAAGTCGGGTCCGTGCCGTTCGGGGATTGGGGGGTTCGGCCGGCAGCACTTTCACTTCACTTGGCCAGGCCGGACCCCGCATTTCCTTCTTTCCCTTCGTTTACGACCTAACGACCTACGACAACTCGATGATAACTGTCACAAGCATGAATGGCTTCCAAAGTGCTGATATTCACTGGAGCTCCAGACAGCCGGGCGCTTGACTGGACCACCCCGGATCTACTTGTCGAATTCGATGAGCCCGTTGCCAGCTTCCTGGGCATCCTCCAACCACAAGAGCAGACCATCATCCCGGCCTCTGCTCCGACCCCTGCCGCATGGAGATCTCTTAGCCTCGTGAGAGAACGGATTTCCACCGGCTACACACAACAATATGACTCCAGCTTCCGCTTCAACCCAGCTCACAGTCCGGAAGCAATCCATCAGCCCGATGACTTTCTCACTACCGCGTCCATATCGTCATCATTTGACGAATCGTCCGTCGTCCATGGCGACTTGGAGTCCCAGTTCTACGAGCACTCCCTTACGTTGCATCAACATGTCCGATCCTCGTACCTGGACGCTACATTGCTTAGAGAAGCAGAGTCGCAACACTCCATCACGTCGGCAATGAGCGAGGAGGATCTGGATACGGCTTCGTTCTTGGACACCACAGTTCATGCAGTGGATGGGGACAAGAACGTCAAAGAGCCCTTGACATTCCGTGGCGGTGACCGCCTCACGGACCTCAAGGATATCCCATCGGCCGCTTACCTTGTCAAGGCACAACCCCAGACCATCACCTGCAATCTGATCGTCGGCATCATTTCCATCTCTCCGCCACGGTCGGTTAGCACCCGCTGGGGCTTAGACCGCTCCCTGGTCGAGGTGCTCGTGGGTGACGAGACCAAAGCTGGCTTCACCATCACGTTTTGGTTACCCCCTGGCTGCGAAACCGTAGAGGGCAGCATGCTTGAAGGACTGCGGCATAGGGATGTGGTCCTTATTCAAAATGTCGCCTTGAACGTCTTCAACAAAAAGGTCTACGGCTCCAGTCTGCGCAAGGGTCTGACCAAAGTCCACCTGCTTTTCCGGGCAAAGCTCGACGCAACAGATGCCGGCGGTCATTATGCCCCTTCGGACCTATCCATGACAAGAACGACGCATCCTCAGCTGGACAAGACGCGGACAGTGTGGGACTGGGTGCTACGGTTCGTCGGTCCCGGACCTATCACCACCGCCGGTCCCGCGTCCGCCAGGAGAAGAAGCCCTAGGAAGAGCAAGAACAACAAAGGTGCCTTAGCCTCAGCCGCTCGACCGTGGGATCTGCCACCCCCTGATACTCAGTAGCACGCCAGGTACACGTGGGTGTTCATACGACTTATAGAAACAGGGAGATGAAGGCGTCGTATTTTTAGTCAACATTGGGGCTGAGCTTTTGGCTTGGGACGGGTCAACCTCGGGCTCGGTACCAAACCGGACACCGTGGGCAGGGCTTAGCGGAGAAATGGATCTGTCTTGAATTCTTAGCGGTGGAGGCTCACTTCGCTATTAACCCTACACTACAGTTAATCAGTCACGGTGTGGCTGCTCTTCATGGACCCAGGGCGCTCCAACAGCTGCGCCCTTTGTTGACACGCAATCAAAGTGATCATGAATACGCGTCCCCCAGACGCTCTGAAACTCGTCCAATAAATGCCAAACATGGAGCATTGGAGTCCTCCCGACTTGAGACAACGATAAAATTCAATCATTTTGTGCATATCATTCTCGGTTTGCCACCCGAATCTGACTTGTCGAGACTGACAGGGAACTTGATGTTTCGGCAATATTCTGTACAGCGTCTTACACGTAGCAGCCCCTTGCCGCCCAGCAGCCTACCGTTTTAGTAGCCTAACTTACACTACCCATCCCTCACTTTAACCCATGATGCGGAGAAGTCATCGGAAGTCCCGAAAAGGGTGTCTCGAATGCAAAAGACGGCATATCAAGGTGAGTAGCCCGCTTACAAAACTCAAGACTAGTCACACAGTGAATTAACACACTTCGACAGTGCGACGAAACACGACCGCGATGCATCAACTGCCAAACCGTTGAGAGAGAATGCTCCTATCCCATCCTGCCTGGGACCGACACTGGCAGCGATGAAGTGTCCCGGTCCCCGGCCGATCACCTTTCGGTAGCCGCAACCCCACCCTCCTCCGGCGCCGGGTCCGCCTCGGCCTCGGTAGCCTCTTTCCCCGGCGGTGGCTACGGTGGTTCCGCATCCACCATGCCCATGCCGGATGCCACTCCCTTTCCAGTCCCCACGGGCTACCAAGACTCAGAACCGCCATCGCCCAACGTCAACATGGTGCACATGGAGCTTCTCTACCACTTCACCACCGACGTCTTCTTCACCTTTGCTCCCTTCGGCGACACGGCCCGCTCGCTCACCATGAATCACGCCTTCGGCGAGCCGTACCTCATGTACCAGATCCTGGCCCTCTCAGCCCGCCACCTCTCCGTCCTGCGCCCGCATCGCGAAGCCTTTTACCACCACCACGCCATCCAGCTGCAGACGCACGCCCTGACCTTGTTCAACAGCATCGACATGGCGCACTTTGATCAGTGCATCGAGAAGCGGGTTCCGCTCTTTCTGTTTTCTTCCATTCTGGGTGTCCATGCCCTGTGCGACACCTTGAGCTATCGAGACGCCGAGTTCCCTGCTACGCTGACCCGTTTTGTGGGTTATTTGCACCTGCACCGCGGTATCTACGGGGCTTTGGAGGGACACATGGATGAGATGAGGCAGAGCGAGCTGAAGCCGATTATCGAGGCGGGCATCCGCCTGTACGACACGCGCGGCTCGGGGCCCGAGTGCGATGAGATCCTGCGTCGACTGGAGTCGAGGTTTTCCCAAGAGAATGATGACGATAAGGAGAAGTTGCATGGGCTGAGACAGGCGGTGCATCGTGTGCAGTTCATCTATGATGCCATGTCGAGTCCGGTCACACAGGTGCAGATGATGTTGGCGTGGGGTACCATGTTGACGAAGCCGGTCATGGGCATGTTGGAGGAAGGGAAGCCCGAGGTGTTGGCGGTTTTGGCTTATTACTTTGTTTGTCTACATCTGTGTCGAAGGGCGTGGATAGCGGGCGACTCGGGGAGGTTCTTGCTGGAAAGTTTGGCGAGGCATATGGCGAACTTGGGGCCGGAGTGGGCGGAGTGGATAGAGACGCCGTGTAGGCTGTTGAAAGAGGCGGATGAAAGGGAGGCGAGAGCCGGGAGTGATGAGTCTGGGATAGGGAGTCAAGAACACCAACGGCGGCAGCAGCAGCAGTATCAGCAGTATCAGCAGTTATGATAAATGGAGGTTTGGATACTAACTACGTCACATGATCTCGTGTCTTGTTTTACTTTGCGTTCAGCGGTCTATCTTGTTTTATCCTTTCCACTCCCACCAACCACCCTCAGCTCTTCCACCAGAACCACAACCATCACGATGCCCACCAGATCCAAATTCATCATTTCCCACCCCTCCAGGGCCTCGGCCTCCTTCGAAGCAGCCCGCATAGCCCAAATCCACCTCCTCGCCATGCAAACCAACCCGCTCCTCCACGCCCAGTTTCCCACACGCAAAAGCCAAGACACGCTCGAATGCTTTCTTACCAGAGACACTCAGCAAAAGATGAGTCCACCCCAAACATCGATCCACCGCGACGAAGGCATCTGGGTGGCCAGGCTTGAAGGTGAGGACGAGATTGCCGGGTTCATTAGGTGGGAGTATCCTCCTCCAAATGTTGAAAAGGGGAAGGGGAAGAGTGACGAGGACAAAAAGAAGAAGTTGGAAGACGGAGAGATCCAGTACCTCGCAGGATGCAGGAGGGAATATCTAGAGGAGTACGCGCGGTTGGCATCGGAGGCTAAAGAGAGGAGTGGGTTTATGAAGACAAGATGTTGGCGTAAGTTTGTCTCTGTAACACCCATCCATGTTCTCTATACATGACCGACGTCGTATACTATCTACCTATCACAATACTAACGCGTCTCATCTCTCATCTTTGACCACCTACCAGATCTCACATTTGTCTGCATCGACCCCAAGTACCAAGGCCGTGGAGCCGGATCTCTACTGACGAGACGGTTGCTTGAGTTGGTGGAAGATGCGCAGGATGAAGATGGACCGCTGCCGGTGTATTTGGAGAGCACGATGGAGGCAGTTCCGATGTATGAGAGGTTAGGGTTCAAGGCTGTGGGTAGGTTTGAGATGGAGATACCTGCCCTGGGGATGGGCTCGGGTGAAGACGAGGGCAAAGCTCAGGGAGAGAAGATAACATATAGAGAGGTTTGTATGGTTTACTATCCGAAGGGGGCGAAGTGATGATGCAATTGAAGGCTGAGTGGGATTTCAGAAGCCCTTTGCAATTTTCGATAGTCTTCTGACTGGTGCGTCTTGTAGCAACACTCACTGCATGGGAAAGATCCAACGGTTGAGGCTCTCATACTTCAGGGGCAGTTGCACTGACTGAAAGAGGTGAAAGGGGTCGTCCCCCACCTGCACATCATCTCAACTGAAGTACTTGAATGAAATGGCAAGTGTGCATCAACGGCGGAAGGAGCGGTCAATGTCAACCAACCGGCGACGCTCAAGAGTCTCAATCGCAACTACCGAGTGAAAACAGTATCGTGAACATTGGGTTGCAAGCGCCTGCCTGTTCATTCGAGGTTTCTTCCACCGCCTTCCTGCCTGTGTAACCTGAGTGGTCTCATCCACAGTATTCCAGATTTTCCATTTCCTCGACGACTTCCTTCGCAGGGTGCTCGTACATCACCACTAATCAAGACACACTCCCCGACAACTTGCATCTCAAATCATACAATCATCTCTAGCGAGCCTATTCTAGGCTTCAGAGAACCCCCAGAGTTCCAAAACACCGCAACGAACGGTACCGTACAAGATCACTCGCTGCTGTTGATACTCGCCATCTGACATAAAACCCAACCCGGTTCCAGGGCTCTCGGCACTTTGGGCACACCGTCACGCCCTTTTCCAGTCCCCCCGCCTTTTTGAAGATATGTACCCCCGCGTCCACCGATGCAAGCGGCATATGTCAACTGAAAACCCTCCATTCGGGGGCTTTTGTCATCGATCCGGGTTCTGGGCACGCGAGCTTGGCGATTGTCTCGCAGTCTGCAGAGAAGACAAGAAAGAGCCTGCACCGCCACTCAACCTCTCGACAATGCACACAAGCACACCAAGCCACATCACCATCAAAGATGTGGGGGGCTCATCAGCCATAATCCCGACCGCGTGCGTGGAATAACACTTGCACTTTTGCGCCGTCGGTCATCAACCAACTCCAGCAGCTTGTCTCGTGCCCTGCCCCTTCCCTGAAAGCTCAATCACACGACATCTCACATGCTCATGACCCTGACATGGAATCGAAGCTGAAACGGAACACACGAGGGGACGGGGAACTCCAGACTTTCAGCTGGACCCCACTGTGGGGTCGTCTCTATCCGCCATCGTGAGTCGAGACGACGGGAGAGAGCGCTCAGACGCCCTGACGCCAGCATTGGAACCTCAGCTTGCGCACGGCGAAGCTTGATGTCAATGGTTGACTGGCAATGGGACTTTTTCCTCCTTTGATCGGACATTGACGTTCCATCGCCGGCTCTGTATCAAACAGATTCACCGTCTTCCACGATAAATTCCCGGCTTGTGGACTCAATGCCAAGCTGCCTCTTGTGGGAGATCGTTCCGAGGCCGCACAGCCAGTCCGGCATTTCTGAATTGGCCAGCTTGGGCACGCTTTCACAGTCCGGTAATAGGTGCCGCGCTTTCCGCCCTGATCGCTTGGCAACGACACACGATGCAAAGTCATCCAGGTTGAACCATTCACAAGCCGTTAGAAATCATCAAAATGACCCTACCCGACACTCCGCCATGGAACACCAAATCCAACGCAGTAGTGTACCTAGAGCTTATGCCCTCGCATCATCAAGACGGCAAGATCAAACAACAGGCAGGAACAGACCGACAGACATCTGAAAGACTGCCTTCAACTGCCATGTCTCGGCGCGTCAGGCCATTACGTTAAATGTATTCCCAAAAGAGGGCGGGTGCCGGGAACGCGCCTTTTTGATTTGGTAATGACCGGGGGGCTCCATCCACGGCAACCGGTGCCATGGCGTGCGATCCCGGCAGCCCAAGGTCCAACAAGCCCGCACGCGACACCAACAAAGAGTACCGGATACCTCGGGCTCTCTCTCCTCCTGGCCTCTTGCTGCTGGCCATCTTAACAGCCTTCGGTATAGCTACAAGTACTCAACTGTTATTGCCATGTGCCCCACCCCCATGTCCACCCCGCTCTCGGCAGGTACCCCAGACTCAAGGATTTGAGGTCGATCAATGAAGCGTTATCGTCTATTTCCCATTAGGAATTTTGTTCTTTAATCGTAAAAGATGATAAGGCCTGACGATGTGATACCCGACGCATATGTCTGGCCGTCTCTGCAGCAACTCAACCGCGCCATGCTCCTGACGGCACGACACTATTCTCAGGCAGGACAGATAGGCACCACTTTGTCGCCGTCATTATCGTTGTCCGCTCCGAGATAACCCCATACTAGCCCCCGACCAGACCTCCAAAGTTAAGGGGGAACGGCACATCATGGGGTAATCGTCCCCAACGGCAAGCAATTGTTGCCCCTTGCACCGCGTATTTCCTTATCGGCCTCAAGGGTCCAGTTGCGGTGGACAACATGGAACTGTCTTTTACACTCGCCAATCTAGCGCCAAGGTATCCAAAGTTGGTTGATGAATGTGCCACAGCTGGTGTTTCCCAAATTCTCACCCACACGCATCAGATTTTTTTGGGGCTCGACACGGCATTGCTCTTCCTCACAAGGAGGCGCGTGCCAGTTTATAATCTATCCTGAGTGCAGTTGGTCTCCTGCTCGGAATTCTCCTGGTATTGATTATCGACGATCCCGGTGTACTTCTTGTCTCAATCGTCACACTCCCTTTTAAACACCATCTCCATGTTGCACGGAACAAAGACAGAGCAACAAGAAGGATAAACCAAACCACTCCCACACCTCGAAAGCTCGAGCCGAATCCCTGGTTCTGTGCTTTCATGTCATCCTCGCAAATGACGCAGATAAGCCTAGCTCATCTTATCCTGGTCTCGATCATCACATAGGACAGTCCGAGTTAAAACAACTCCCAGCCGACATTATAAGTCCATTCACCAATACGCATCCATCATAGGTAGCCAGACTACCCAATAGCGGCCCATTCATATACACACAGTACGGTGGCTAGGCCCTTACACGCCTTGCTTCATACCTCCCCAATCCGGGGCGCGACCTGGCAGATTATCCGCATACGCTACCGCTTACACGCTTCCTCTTTCCGTGGCAGGAAGGGCCCTATTTATCATCAATACATTCACATCATATCATATACACAGAAAGATACCTCACGTACTACCTGTTACCACACTCTACCTGCCTTATCTCTGGCTTTCCCCCCCCCCAACACCAGGTTTCTTCCGCCCTTCGTTGTCGCGTAAGGCCACTCAATCTGGCAAGGAGATACGTGCTGGTGTCAAGAGAGCGATAAGGCTGCTTCTCCTTCCTCTCCGGTCATAATTCTCCTGCTGCTGCCAGCCGTGCAAAACACACGGAGCCCCTGTTGTGTTGCCGCAAAGGCAGGTGAACAAACAGACAGACAGAGAGACAGTGGCCAGGCAGTCGACGACCAGGTGTGCGTTTCACCCCATCGGTTATCCTGGGGACTTGTGGCAGGGATTCAACCTCCCGAGCCTCAAATAATCTGTCCGCAGTTGTGCCGTCAACGAGCATCAACCTTATCTGCGGTTCGCCTTTGCTTATCAACCCTCGGAGACAAGCGACAAGTACCCCCAAGCGTAACCAGTCTTTCGATCCATCCAGGCCGGCCCATCTACCTGCAGCGTTTCTCGCGGGTCTTCCTGTCAGGGCTCAATCCGGGGAACGCTAACGTCCTTGAAAAGATTCCGAATTCCCAGAATCATCCCGGAGGCGTTCGATTGCCCGTGGGCCCTGTCGCCTCCTCGTCCCCAGAGTCTCGAAGACACCATTCTGTTCTGGTTCCACACGGGGGCGCACGCCACTACCTCACCCACCTCCCCGTGGGGCTGACCATTCAGTAAGCTGTATCAACCACTTGGACTTGTCCATATCTTCCTCCTGCCTCTTCTTGGTTGGGGGTGGCAGCGTTACCCGCATACGACTTCAGACATACTTGGTCACAGCATCAGTCCCCCAGTCACCTGCGGCACTGCTCCTGGCCTGATCAAAGAGCAGATTTTGAATAGGAAAGTAGCTTTGTCCAACCTACCGGTACCATAGCTCTTCCTCGTCCAATACTCGGGATAGGACTTCATCTGGTACAACATCTAGGGTAAATCCGGTCGCGATCGGTCGTCTCTGCAGCCCCCAAATCGTTATCATGTCCGTTCCCAGTGCCGTCCCAAGGACGGCTCCCATTGCCATTGCGCCCAAACCTCCCCCACGCTTTCCTCCCAGTCGACAAGCAAGCATCAACTACAGCGACTCCTTCTCCGGGTTCCGAAGCGGCATCAACACCCCGGACACAGACTCTCTAAGCGGACAACCAACAAGTCCCTGTGAAGCTTGTCTACGCCGTAGGCTTGAGTGCGTCATGAGTGATGACGAAGAGAGCTGTGTTGCTTGCCAGACGAATGGTGCAGAATGTTCGTTGGGCGAGAGCCCTCCGCCACGAAAACGCAAGTTGAACGGTGATGCAGAGGAAAGTGGCAGTAAACGAAGGTGCGATAACTTACCTGCACACCTCCTTCATCACACATGGCATCCATGGACGGCGGGAGCCAACCTCACGTGTCTGCCTCGTGTCATGCTTTTACTTCCCTCCCACCACCTTCCGCTCTCTTCGAGTTTCCCCAGCTTATCTCACAAACCCCATAACCCCATCTCAGCTTGAGACAATCGTTGATGTGCGTGTTCTGATATCTGATTGGTTGTTAGCAGTTCCCCAGCACGGTTTGATAATAGGAAACGAAGGCAGAACCCACCAAGCCTGTCGAGCACCACTACTACCGGCATGTCCCTAATCGAGGAGATGGCGAACTTTGGCGGCCCAACCTTGCTAAAGCGTACCCTTGGTCTCCAATCAGACAGGTATAGTCAGTACATAGGGCCGACGACCGACTTTGAGCCCTCGCTCATCAACCTCTCCCCTTTTGACCCACATGATGAGAGTCTCCTCGCCCGAGGGACTTTAAGGAAGGTCGGCGACGATGATACTTTCCTCATGCTCCCGGATTCCCTCACGCCTGGACACGCCCATATAATCGAAGATGTCGACGAAATCGAAAGTATCGTCGCCCCGCATGGCCGAAAGCTGATCGACCTGTACTTTCGTATAGTACATCCCGGATTTCCCATTGTCCAAAAATCGGTCTTTTATGAGAAATACGACCGATCACATCGAGAATTTTCGCCGCCGCTCCTTGCTGCCATATACATCTTGGCCATCAACTGGTGGGACCATTCGGAGGAACTGGCGTCACTGCCGCGACCCAATGTCCGGGAACTGGAGAGACTGGTCCGTGTCACTCTCGCAGATGCCATGTATCGACCCAAGCTGTCGACTATTCAAGCCGGTCTATTGCTTTCGCAGCGCCCCGAGGGTGATCAATGGGCCCCTACGGCACAGCTTGTTGCTATCGGACAAGAGCTTGGTCTGCACCTCGACTGCTCGTCGTGGAAGATCCCGCCCTGGGAGCGAGGACTGAGAAAACGTCTTGCGTGGGCGCTATACATGCAGGATAAATGGGGTGCGCTTGCACATGGACGTCCTTCCCATATCTTTTCGTCCAACTGGGCCGTGCCCGTTTTGACGCCTCATGATTTCCCCGACATTGACTGGGAGGAGAGCGATGCGGAGGCGCGGATTGAGACGGAGCGTGGGCGCACTCTGTTTTGCCAAATGGTTCAACTTTCCCAAATCCTCGCTGAGATCCTCGAGACATTCTATACCCTGCAAGCCACGCGGGCTGTTGCTAATGCCGGCCCTCAAGGCACGCAACTCGTACTCTCGCTAGCCAAACCCATTCAGCTCAAGCTGAAGGAATGGTACAGCGGGTTGCCTGACTCGGTTCGCATGGACTCAACCTTTCAAAGCGCCACCATGTCACAGAGCAACAGCAACAGCAACAACCGCCTCTCTAGCATTGGTTACCTCCACCTCGCCTACTTCGCCACGGAGATCACTCTCCACCGCCGCATCATCCGCTCGATTGACGCTTCTTGCTCTTCTTCATCCGGCTCCACCATCGCCTCACTCAGCGCCAGTGTTAACAGCACAACGAGCAGCAACCCAAGCTCAATTGCCAGTAACATTGACCCATATATCCAGCACATCTGCCGAAGCGCGGCTAAAGCCCGTCTGATCTCCGCCATGGACTTTGTGAACCGCCTCACGCCGTCTCACCTGCGCGCGTTCTGGTACTTCGCCTCCAAAACCAACTTCGCCTTGATTGGCACGTTTGGATCACTTCTCTGGGCCACCTCCCCAGGGAGAGAGGAGGCCGATTGGTACAGGCGTCGCTTGGGAGAGTATCGCTGGACACTCAGCGTCAGCTCAAAGCCTGGCGAGGGTCACAAGGGTTTGACGGAGTTTGCTATGGGTATGCTCGATATCTCAACTGGGTTGCTAAAACAGTTGCCGGAGAAGCCGCTGCTAAGTAGAAGCGGGAGTGCGGTCAACGTTGGGGTGGGTGTCAATGCCGAAGTGATGAGGAGCCAAAGCCTGCTTGCTTTGGGGACGGGTACTGGATCGGCACAGAGAGGCGGATATGGTGTTGGTAGCCCTGCATCTTCTGGGTTCGGGCGCATGGGCAGTATGAGTGGGTTTAACGAGAGTTATGTTCGAGGCGGACCGGATCGAAGATATCAGCAGCCGGCGAGAGGCGATGCGAGTGGTGTGCAGAGCCCGAGGAGTATAAGTAGCGACAGCAGCGATGAGGGCGGATATGGGAACTTTTCGGTGACGGCGGGAATGGCTGGGCTGGCGGACTGAGCTACGATGAACTTGCATGGAAGTGTCTGCTGTGGTTCAGGCGGAGGAAGGATCTGAGTACAACATCGGAGGTTTGTCTGGCGACGACAAACGAAGTAAGGAAACTAGCATTTTCATATTCGTATGCGGCTGCAGATGAAACGAAACCTGGAAATTTGTGCAAAATGAAAAAAGACCGAGCAGAGAGGCGGCTCTGGCTGGGAGGCGGGGGTTGTTTTCAATTCCCGTTGTTCAGGACAAACGCACCTTTTTATGGAAGCCTCCTCAAAGCCGCGGAGATGCATTCACCAAATGCAATAAATTTGCAGGTGTTGCTTGACCCCAAACGCAGGCGCGCGTGTCACGGAAATAATCAACCCCATGGCGTGCGAAAGCACGCGATGCTATTCCCCCAGAATGGGTGCCGATGACGTGCTAATAAGAAAGGCTGAGTGGTGCGGGCGCTGGGCGGGTCTTCCATACAACATTACACAACACAGCACAACTACCACCTACCACTTCAAAGACAACAGACCCCGTACAAAAGTGTGCCGTCGACAACAGACAATACAATGTGTCGACAACAGACAATACAATGTGTCGACAACAGCAAAACAGCATGTAGCAAAGACCAGACAGGAGACCCGTTTCACTGCCGTCGCCAACTGCGGGGTCCAGTCATCAGTATACTTTCCTTGCCCCGTCACTTCATTCATAACAGTCTCCCTCTATCTCACGGTTAAGAAGGACTCGGCAATGGGAAAATAAGGGTGGTTACACCAAAGTCTCGTTAACAGAGCTCACTCTCGCCCTAGCCCATCACTCGCTCGGAAGAGAATGAATGGTGACACGAAGGAGGGGCTCGCTCGGTTGTCGGACGGAATCCACGAACGAAGAGGCATGCTAGGATGATCGAGGTTTCCATTCTCTTTTCCCAACTATTTCCTTTTTGACGACTGTCACGCAACGAAGGCAGTTAGCTAGCTGAGTGGCATGTTGGTGATAGAAGTCGATGGGTAGGTAGCCAAGGGGCTGCTACCAAGATGTAGATGTTGATGATGTACATGAAGCATGCGTGGAAATGGGTTACTAGACCCGATGGATGGATGGATGGTTCATGAGAGGGAAGAGGAAGAGATGTCGTTGATACCCTTAGGGTTGTTGTTGTTGCTGTTGTTGTTTTCGTTCTTGTCTTTCTGCCTTTTTTTTTCTTCTTGTTTACGACTTCCTTCATCTTCTCCTCTTGTTTTGACTGTTGTCATCAGCAAGGCGGCCGGACAGGCCAAAGTTGTTAACTTTGGATGGACTTTTTATTGGGAGGGGGGTTCTTCTTCTTGCATATATATACCGATAGATCTGCTGCGTTTTCATCTCAGTCATCAATTCAGTTTGAAACTTGCCATGTCTTTCATTCTGTTCATCCTGTGATAGTGAGTGGACTGATGACCACTGTAAAACCGGACGCAACTTGGCGATGTAGCATGTCGATGAATTCGAAGACATTTAAAGAAAATTCTCGGACTTGACTCAACCTACCTTATCGTTAGCCGGTCATGATTAAAACCATGATCACTCTCTTTTTTCTGGTGTACTTGTAGTCGTTCATGTGCTCCGCGAAAACACAACATTATCATCGTCAAGGTATGTCGATTAATTACCTTGTCCCGTCCTTGCTCCATTGGGGATGTTGGTTAACCAGAAGAAGTATGCTGCTTACTTACCACTTCACTTAGAGGTAGGTGTGTCCGAAGAGCGTTTTTGGGCAAGAAGATGATGAACTTTGAGGGATTGGTTAGTGAACACTATACGGAGTTTTATGTTATTTAATGTTATTAAGAAGGTAGAAAGGCAATCTTTGATTCCCCCAGAGACAGATATAAATTTTCATTATTCCTCGGGGGTACATATATGCTTACTCATATATATATATATATATATATATATATATATGTGTAAATAGCTCGGGTATGTTGGAGTACAACCGTGTCAGTACAAGGCTACGCAGGCGTGTTTCCTGGATTTCAAAAGCACGAAAGATTTCCAACAAGTGATTGTAAGTTCTGTCGAGGTAGACCTCTAAAGCTACACGGAGATTCACTTTGCTCGAGACTCAGACAGCAATTCCGACTTTCGGGAACGCATAGATGAGGAAGTCTTAATGATGGATGGCAATACTAGTATGTCAGTGGTATGTTACAAAAGCCCAACACGACTGAGAAACGGCGCAGGCACCGAAGGAAATAAACGAGCAGAAACAAGTTCCCCTTTGGCTACCAAAACAATATGGAGGACCAGCGCCTCCAACCACCTCTATCTGGCGAAGACACAAATATCAGAGTATCGAAGCGGTACTGTACCAATCATACGTATCGTGTTCCAAACTATGCCCGCTAGAGGCAACGGATAGCCTTCATACTCCTTCCCAAGCCATTTCCTAATTCCGTCGCTAATCGGTACATGCAATCATGTCGCAAACTACTTTCGCTGGAGGTCAAGTAACCTTTACCCCTTTACCCCTTTATCCTTTCTACCTGAATCTGTGCTTCCCAACACCCCCTTCCGAGCTACAGGGAGCAAAACTGAAGCATAAATCACCAAAGTCACGTCTCAGGAATGAACACCTAGTACTTCTTCCCCTTCCCCTTCTTCTTCCCACTCCCCTGTCCTCCATTCGCACTCGACCCCTCCCCAGCAGGAATCAGCACCATCCCCCCTTCCTCCAACTCCTCCGCCGTCACTTGTCCCTCCTGCTCCATACTCTTGAGTTTATCCTGAGCACTAATAAACATGGATAGATCATGATTGGATTCCTTCAGCTCCTCATTTTGCTGCCTCAACATCTTCAACTCCTCCTGCGTCTTTTCGGCCTCCTTCTCCATATGCTTGATCCGCTTCATCAACCCCTCCCCTACTCTTTTCTCCTCTTGGAGTTGTTTCGACAAGTTCCTCGCCAGCTCCGTGCTTTTGTCGGCTCGCTTGCGCTCGCGCGTGAGGTCCCGCTCTAGAGAGGCGACTTCTTCCTTGAGTCGGAAATGCTCCTCTTTGAAATCGGTCAACTCTTGGATGGCGCGGGTAGAGGCGGCCGAGGCGGCGTCTGCGGCTGCACATGCTTTGGAGGCTTTGTCCGCTGCCTTGACGACCATTTCCTCAAAGTAGATGCGTTGTGATTCGAGCTGCGAGGTGAGGAGATGCGTGTATTCGAGCCCGATGCTGTCCAGCTTGGCGCGGGGGACCACTTCTTGGTCTTCGGCTACCGGGGGATGGGGTAGAGGCGCACCCGTAACCGCCGCCATGGTCTCTTCTTGGGAGCTCCATGCCGGGGCAGGGGCACGAGCAGTGTTGTTGCGCTCTGAAGACGTGTTGTTGTTGTGGATATGATGACTAGGAAATTCGACCACTTTGCCCTGGCCCTTCTCGCGGATCATACGGTGCACCCACATGTCGCCCGCATAGTCCCAGACGTGCTGGGTTTCCATCTCTAGGCTAAAGCTGTGGGCAGTTTCCTTCCAGTGCTGCTTGGCGTGACCGCCCTTGTACCGGCCGCACCCAACGTTGCCGCAGATCAGGCAGATCCAGAGGTCCGAGGGTTCGTCGCAGACGCTGCAGAGGTTAGATACAGGTCCCGAGCCGAAGGGGCGCGAGTACGGGTTTTCCGGGTTGCTTTCCTCTGCAGTAGGCTTGGGATTGGTGGCGCGGCAGATAGGGCAGCCGAAGCCTTTCCAGGTTTGGAGACAAGTGCAGTGAAAGACGTGTTGGCAGAGGATGGTCATGAGACCGGCTGTATCGTCCATACGCTCAAGACAGACAGTACAGGTTGGTAGCTCGATCAGGTTGGGGGTAGGGGGAGGGAAGGGTCGCAGGTTGAGGGTGTTGCAGGGTGAGGGAAGGGTGTCGACTGGGTTGCCAGTTCCGCCTGCGTTGCTCGTGGTCGTGCTGTAACCTTTCTGGCCGCCAGGTGATTCCACGGTGATGGACTGGATGTAGGCGACATGGCAAAACTCGGTCTGTGGTTTTTGAGAAAGTTGACATTAGCAACGCCAGGAAATCATGTAGTCCAGTAGTCACTCACCTCGATACTGTCAAATGGCCTCCCATCAAACTGAACCCTAAAATCCCTCGCCCTCTGCGGATCCCTAAACTTCATCAAAACCATGTACCGATTCAGCTTGCTTGTCATGATCATCCTGTAGTGGCTCACGTCATCGCGCCACTTTTCTCCTATGAAGCCCAGGAAGTCACTCGGACTCATGTACATGGGAACGGCAGTGATGCAGAGAATCGTGCCGTCGTCACCGCTGCTAGCAGTTCCGTTGCTACCGCTGGCGCTGCCCGCGCCTACCCCGGCGCGAAGAGCACTGCTCTCATCAGCCTCGCGGTACAGATGGACGATGCCCCATCCAACCTCCGTGTTCTTGGTTTCGAGGGGAATGTATCGTCCCTTGGTGGCCTGGCCCATGCCACCGAGATTTGGGCCTAGAGAAGCCGCTGGCGTACCGTGGGACGCACGTTCTTGGTCACCATTTTTCTCTTGTTGAGATTGCTGTCCTTGATCCTTCAGTGACTCAGCCATTGCTGACTTGTTGTTCTTGGCTGCTACCGGTTTTCCAGTTCCAGAAGTGGTGCTGCGGGTGTCTTTCCCTTTGCCTTTCTTCTGATTATTGTCCTCCGCTGCGGTTTGTGCGTGTCGCTGCAGATGCCCGTCCCGTGGCAGATCAAGGCTCTCGATGCTGATCCTTCCAAAGCGCCAGTCCTTAGCTGCTGTCCGTGGCCCTAGCCCAGACGTGAATCTTGGCGGAGGAGAAGTCGCGCGAGATTGCTTGCCTGAAAGCCTGACGATGTTCCTGTTGTCTTCGGGGTTCTGGCAATCTGGTCTGGATGCCCCGCAATCGATAACTCCGCCGGCTTCCGTCCCTTCCTCCGTCTCGGGGTCTGAGCTGTCGTTGAGAAGTCCCAAATCTGCTTCTGGCAAGGCCCGGGGAATTTTCTCCGAATGACCCTTCTGTTCTTGCTCTTCGATTCGCCCTTCTCCTTGGATGATATCTCGATTCTGTTTCCTCCTGGACGATGGCCTTGAAGACAAAGATTTGAGCTGCCAGGTACGAGGGTGGGCGGGGAGCTCGTCAAATATGGACGAGTCCTTGGTAGGTAACCAGATATCGGGATTGAATGCTGCGGCGGGCGCGCTATGCGTCGGATCTGGCGAGGGGTAGAGCTCAAACTTCAAATGATAGCGGTAGACAGGCATGGCATATTCATGGTATGGTCGCAAAGAAATGATTCCTTGTTGTGATGGTCGAGGAGCGATAATGCTTTGATGAAAGATCTGATGAAAGTGTAATATCGAGAGTATTGCGTTGACTGCAAGAGTGGCAGAGCAAGAGAAGGACAGAGAATGATCAAGAAGATGAAGAGTCGATTAAAATACCCTGGACGCGGGCCTTACGTCAATCAAGTCGCCGATGCCTATCTCTGCAGGTTCATATGTGCCCATACTCCATGTATTGATGATTCTTGCCCTGGTGATTAGAGAGGATGAGAGGTCCTTCCGGATGTCTTCTTTACATTCAACCTTCCACAACTACGAAGTTGACGTTGGACGTTGGATCGTCCTTTACAGGGGGGGGGGGGGGGGAGGCGGGCTATAGACAGACTACCCCCCTTCCCTATATCTAGACTACTTAGCCGCTTAGGGCAAGGCTTCTCAGCTTTTCTCCGCCGTACAAGAAAAAGGTTTTGCAACAGGCCAAAGAAGTGCAGAATCCTCAGTCTTCGGGTAGGGCAATGCACTTTCACCAAATGCACTCCCTCGAAAGAAAAAAAAAAAGAATGACAGAAAGGAAATGAGTTCAGTCAGACTCAGATCTCAACCAAGCGAAAACTTCAATGTAGATTACTAGGGTCTCGGTGCAGTGTTTTGGTAGAGGTATGCATCTTCCTGATACAAATGAAAAGAGAAGTGACTAACTATTTCTTGGAGCAATTTGCGAAAATGACTGATCGTGAGCTAACAGACTTTCACCTTATTTTCGCGGCGGGATGTTAGCAGTTGAGGAGATTAGTCAAATTCCTCAGAACCATGCCCTAAGCGGTTAAGTAGTCTAGATATAGGGGATGGGGGTAGTCTGTCTATAGCCCGGCTCGGGGGGGGGGGGGGGGGGGGAGGGAGGGCTCCACGGCCGGACTAGCGCAAACTGAACTCGGCGGTCGGTACGTACCTCTCACGTATGATGCATCTTGTCCACCAAAAAAGGGCGCCACTTTCGGCCACGCAGCGGTCACCTCGCACGGTGTGTAACAACCCACTGCACCACTGCACCATCTCGACGACTTACACGTCCGACTCCATCATCAACTGACCAGCTGACCGGCCGATTGAAATAACAAAAATTCACGAATTAGAGACAAGCAAGTCACCAAGAGATATCAAGTTTGAGACCGTAATTATAGTCTTTATTATGGCATCGCTGTGTGTATGAAGCGTGTGCCATTAAATTCGGCTAGATATGCCCTGTTTCATGGTTGTATCATTTCCCAACCCATGGTGCAACAAGTAACCCAATAAACGCTGAACGCCCAAATGAACCCTTCCTCGTCATCAAATTTCAGAAACAAAGACGACAATCCGCTTACTGGCCGCCACGGAGACGCAGCACCAAGTGAAGAGTGCTCTCCTTCTGAATGTTGTAATCAGAGAGGGTCCGGCCATCCTCCAACTGCTTACCAGCAAAGATCAGGCGCTGCTGGTCAGGCGGGATACCCTCCTTATCCTGGATCTTTTGCTTCACGTTGTCAATCGTATCCGAGGACTCGACTTCCAGCGTAATCGTCTTGCCCGTCAGGGTCTTAACGAAAATCTGCATACCACCACGGAGACGGAGCACCAAGTGCAGGGTGCTCTCCTTCTGAATATTGTAGTCGGAGAGGGTGCGACCATCCTCGAGCTGCTTTCCAGCGAAGATGAGACGCTGCTGATCAGGCGGGATACCCTCCTTGTCCTGAATCTTTTGCTTCACGTTGTCGATGGTGTCGGAGGACTCAACCTCGAGAGTAATCGTCTTGCCGGTAAGCGTCTTAACGAAGATCTGCATACCACCGCGCAGACGGAGAACGAGATGGAGGGTAGACTCCTTCTGAATGTTGTAGTCGCTCAAAGTGCGGCCGTCTTCAAGCTGCTTGCCGGCGAAAATAAGACGCTGCTGATCGGGAGGAATGCCCTCCTTGTCTTGGATCTTTTGCTTGACATTGTCGATGGTGTCGGACGATTCCACCTCAAGGGTGATGGTCTTGCCGGTAAGAGTCTTGACGAAGATTTGCATACCACCGCGCAGACGGAGGACAAGGTGGAGAGTAGACTCCTTCTGGATGTTGTAGTCGGAAAGGGTGCGGCCATCCTCCAACTGCTTGCCGGCGAAAATCAAGCGCTGCTGGTCGGGGGGAATGCCCTCCTTGTCCTGAATCTTTTGCTTAACATTGTCGATGGTATCCGACGACTCGACCTCGAGGGTGATGGTCTTGCCAGTCACTGCGAAGAGATGGTTAGCATCGGGCGGTCGATGGCCAAGGAAGTGATGATGCAGTGAGCGTGCGATAACTTACAAGTCTTGACGAAAATCTGCATGATGGCGGTTGTGCAGTAGACGAATGGACTGTTGATGGATGAAGCGGAATGACTAGAATCGAGTGGCGGGAATGATATGTGCGTGGATGAACACTCCTGCGATGATGGCGATGGAGAGAGATGGTGAAAGCGAAAGAAATGGAATCGGGGATGCAGATGGGCGGGGAGGATTAAATAAGTAGGTTCAGGTGCTGGCTGCGGCGGAAGTGGCAGGAATCAGGATGGCGAACTTGGAGGGGCCAGGCTTCCACCGACTGCCTGGAAAGGAAAGGGAAGCGGGGGGCTGAGTGAAGGGGAGAGGTAGGTGACGGGACTGGAGTGGAAGCGGAAAGGTGCCAGGTCCCAAAGGCCGATCGTCACTGGTCCGTTTGCAACACCTGCCACGGTGTGAGTGGTGTGTCACTCACCTTCACTGACAGGCCACGCACAAGCCACTTGGCGGTTGGGAGTGACAGAGAAGTGGAGGGAAGGCGCGAGAAGAGGCCAGTCAGACGACAGTCCCCCCTTGACTGTTGGCTGTTGCCCGTTGGCAGGAGTGGTTGGACATCCCCCCCAACAGTGCAGTGACCGCGGCTGATTGATCGCACTGTCGACACCTTCTACAAGTACAGTGGCGGGCACTCACCCAGCCGTTTGCCCGTCACCTAACGAATCGATGCGTCAGTCACCTCAGCCGGGCTGTTTGCCCTGCTTCAGTTAGGTTCTCTCTGGATGAATAAGCCGGCAAAGAATGATCTGCATGTGGCTGGACGACCTTCGAGTTTCAGTTGTTTACAAATCCGAGAGCGCCATGTCGAATTCTCATTACTTTGCCGACATCTTGACAAGCTTCTCTCCATGATATTACAATTGTTCCCTCTATCAGGTTGTTGCTGGCCTCTTGCTCGATGCTTTCACACAGCAGCAGTCCAGCTGGCATCATGGAATACCGACGTGCACCTTGCTGGTTCCCCGCATTTGATAAGCGAACCCCCCAACGAAGTGAGCGGTCAATGACGTGGTCCGATCGAGGGCACTGAGAGGCAAACAGGGAAGAGTGAACTGTTGGATCGCAATTTTTCCAGCAATGGAGGAATTGACCAGAAGACATGGAGATGATTATATGAAATCAAAGAGGCCTGGGACTTTGTTTTTAATCAACACCACAAAGAGTGTCACCAAAGGGGTCGAGGTGTTGGTTGTCGAACGAAAGAACAACCAGACGGGAGGTGCATCCCGGCCAGGCATCGTTTCAGCTCCAGACAGTGAAGGGGCGAGTCAGCTGGCACTGTAAACCACAGAATGCTCAGCTGGTGTCACGGACTCACGGTTAGTTCTTCCACCGACCTTTAGGCTGCTGAGGTAAGCGCTCCGTCTGGTGCGACGATGAGCTTCTCCGCAACACATGGCCGGACACCGACAACTGAACCGGACGGGAACAGGGAGCTCTAAATAGGTATTCTCTTTGGCTTTCCTATCGGCTTTCCCACAGACCGTGGCTGTTGACGTCGGTAGAGATTCAAGACTGGTGACAGATGGGAGACCTCCCAACTGCAGTCGGGTGCCTGGCCGTAAGGGTTCCCACCAGCCCCCGACCGATGATGTCGTGACTCCGTTCCTCCTGTTATCGCCCAGCATTATCGTGGCCTCTTTCTTGGCTCCACCGCCCCGCACTTTAGGAGGGTCGCTCCGCTATCGACAGTCTCCAACCTCCGTTCACGCATGATCCATACTTAGTATCGCGAGTTACCATCATCGATCAAAATGCTGGGTCCTTTACGCACGAGTGTAATACGTACAGTAGAGGAGGTAAGCTGTGCAGCGCAACATCACGAACTCTTGGAGCCAAGTGACGAGTTCCGCCCTGCCCGCCAGGCCCGCCAACCACCTCGGGTGAGACCGGGGCCGGCATCACCTCCTGCACGGGATCCCGGGGACTCCCGCGCAGTCACGCCCACAACTCCCGTCGCGTCTTCACAACTGAAGTGTGGGAACCGTCCGTACGTTCTGTTTAATACGCCATCTCGACTTGGGTTGTGCGACATCCCATGATCGGATGACAGCGTTGAACGTCATCAGATTGGTACATGATACTTTTTATTGTCAATGCGAGTAGTGAAGAAAGTTCAATGCAGGTGCCTGGTTGCCGTTCGCAATCCTTCTCTCTCACTGATCTTGACTATGTATTTGTCTGGCCTACTTGGGGGGTTCTGGGCGCCAAGGCTTTCTTTCCCCCCTACATTCCATGTAGGGGGAGCCGAAAAGTTGGGACGGTATTTTAAAATGGGACATCTGGAATCTTAGCGTTTCCTATAGAAAAGTGTTAGCGGAGGGACATCGATCATTATTGTACCCTGGAACCTTCTTATAAAATTCCAAGAAAATTTGAGAAGTAAAGGGATACGTCCAGAAAAGCGTACCCAAAATTGTATTGATTTTGGCCCAGGCGTTGGGGAGATAGAAGCGATAGAAGTATCTTTTACTATAGAATCATTACCTTCGTCCAGCGTAGTGCAGCATACTGAAAGCGACAATGTATAGTGTATAAGATACATTTGGACCTTACCATCTGCTTATCTCTGAGGATGATTTTTTCAAAGTTTCCAAAATGGTTACTATAAGTAAGAATTCTATACTTGAATTTTTCCAGAATTTTAGAAAAAGGTTTCGTAGTAGAATTGCTGACTGAAGTCGCTTCGCTAACACTTTTGTATAGGAAACGCTAAGATTCCAGATGTCCCATTTTAAAATACCGTCCCAACTTTTCGGCTCCCCCTACATGGAATGTAGGGGGGAAAGAAAGCCTTGGCGCCCAGAACCCCCCAAGTATCCAGAACCAACGAGCCAACGGCTGTCTTTGCGTGGTAATGACTTGCGTCTCTGAAATAAACCAAGTACACACAACCCGAGGCACTCTACAAGACTCGAGAGCTCGTTTGCTCTGTGACCCTTCCCATAATCGGTTCCATGACAACCTGTGAAGAACCAGGTAACGTGTACCTGTGGATGAAAGTTGGCCTTGAACACAAATACCCACTCTCTTCGTTTTTCTCTGACGAGGGAACATTGCCTGCTGCAGTCACTCAACAACTACATCACACCAAAACAAGCACTCGAACAGCGTGATACTCATTAACAATAACCAATAAATATTTCTCGAAAAGAGAATTTCTCGCCTAGGTCGCGGTTTGCCCGCGCGCGCTTATGCAAGAAACTCCACCTATCAATCCATATCTATATGTAGGTAAACCAAAAAAAAGGACCAAATCAGATAGACAAACAACGCCAAGGTACCCAATGCAAACCCATTGTCCTCCTCTTCCTCCCCTTTGAGTTGTGCTTTTCTTCGATCCAATCAAGCAACCCTTTCCACTCGCTTACCCTCCTTCATCCCATGCCCTTCCTTTTCCCGTGAGCGACTTCTTCTCTCCCAACTGAACTATCAAAAGTGCCCAACATGCAGATCGTGCTGGTTTGAACTTTTTTGCGATGTATGCGTAGTAGTGTATGGTGTGTTTTGGGTAGATTCGTTGGGGTTTCGTCAAATGTGTAGTCATCAAATATTGATCCGTCATGATGGGACGTCAGTCATTTCGTATCGTGTTGTTCGCGGTGGTGACCAGCCACCAAGTGAGTGTGCGCGGCCAAAAAATGCCACAAAAGAATAACAGAAAAAGGGAGAAGATGGTTGACTATAGAAAATAGTAGCCAGAAAGAAATAAAGATGAGAACGCCGTCGCTCAATGGCCCCATGAGATAAGGATAAAGAGGAAAACAGGAAACCGGAACAGACCAGCTCTTGCGAGCTTTGCTGTAAAGTGCTGTAACCGTAACGTGGATAACGGGTATCGCAACCAAAAGAGGCAAAGTGCAGCAAGCAAGAAAACAACCTTAGTTGGCCCGAATGACCAGCTTCGACAGGAACTTGTTTGAAAGTGAGTCAAAGTCATAGCGGTCAAACTTGGTTTCTTGACGGGTCCTAAGGTAGGATTCTGTTATCGCGCGGTTAGTATGTAGGGTCACACTATGCTGACATTAAATGAGGGGTCATCACTCACCATGCTTGAGGACATGCTGTCTAACTTCGGTCATGGCCTCGCAGACGGCAACGTTATTATTAAGCAGCTGACCATGCCTGCGAGTATCCCACTCCGTGAAGGCGGGCAGCTTCTGAGAGATGGCATGGAAGAGGCCAACAATGACGCCAACAGGAGTAGACTCCATATCGTCACAGAACTTGTTGACAGCGATAGGGTCAGGCACACGGTAATGGCAGTCGAACTGGATCTCCTCCCAGACAGCCAAGAGGATGGCAGCCAGCATGAAGATAGTAGGCCAGTTCTTGAGACGCTCGCCGCTGTAGACCGAAGAGTAGAGAGCAGAGAGCTCCTCGAGGACCTCCTTCTGGAGCTCACGCCACATATCGGCCATGGCGCACTTGATCTGGAAGTTGATCATGACAGGAGCAACAACCTTGCCAAAGTACTTGGAGTCCTCGTCATCGATCTGGCCCTCCATGGGTTGCTCCGTCGGCGGCTGCTCAACCATGGTAATGTGAAGAGTGAGGTTGTAAGCCACAACAAGCTTGAGCGCCTTGCGAATGACAGGCAGGCGCTCCTTGACGTAGAACCTATGAGCGGTCTTGAAGAGCTCAGTGATGAAGGGAGTACCCTCGAAATGGTCGTCAATGAACTGCTCGAAGCCCTCATCGACATGTTTGTCGAGGTACTCGGAGAGAGCCTCCACTGAGACACCCTCATGACCAACGTCGAGGCGCTCAGTGCGGATCTCAAAATCGATAGGCTCCTGGTCAGTCAAGGTAGACTCGACCCAGTCGACTTGGAAGCAGCTCTCGTCGGCCACAAACACCTCGCGAACCATGACAGGGAGGCAGAAGCCGTAGCCGTGGGTGATCCACATGAGGGTCTCCTTCTGGGCGAAACCCTTGACGTTGAAGACGGACATGCCGCGGCCGAGGTGACGCTCGTAGTCGGCCTTCCAGTCCTTCATAAAGTAACCAATATCCTTGATATCGATGCGAGTGCAAGGCACCTGCCACAAACGAGCGTGAGAAGGCTGGCACCCGGCGCAAGGCTCACCCTTGTCGCAGGTCTTCTTGAGGAACTTGCAACGAAGGCAAGCCCGGAGCTTCCTGATCTCGCTGGCCTGCTTACGCTGCTCAGGAAGGAGGGGTCCACGACGCCTGCCAACCTTCTTTTCACCAGTGCCGTCCTTCTTGCCAGTCGAGTTAGTCCTACGAACGATGGTCTTGGAAGGCTTGGCAGTAGGGCTCTTTCTCGGGCCAGTGATTCTCCTCGGCGGGGGCGAAACCGAGCCAGAGCCGTTGGCAGTAACGGCCCTTGAAGAGCCGGCCTTGATAGGGACGGGAGCAACGGCGGAAGAGGGGCTGATCTCAGTGGGCTGAGGAGAGTGGTGGTGATGGTCACCGGAGCAGCAACCGTGGCGGTTGTTGGTCATATCCATGAAGCCATCGGACTCGGTGGAGAAGGGCGAGTAGGGGAAGGTAACTTCCTCGTAGCTTCCGAACTCGGTAAAGTCAGACTGTTGTGAGAGTTCAGATGTGGTCCTCAAGTGCAAAGTCTGGCCGGGGTTAAAGATGGCGGTATTTTGCGCAGGCTGGGGCTGGGTGAAGTTGTTGTAATCCTGGAACAAAGGCATGTCCACGGTAGCCCAGCCATTGTCGCTTCCAGAGTGCAAAGACAGAACTTCCAGAAAGCTGCCCGTGGGCGAATGGCTTCCCATGGGCATCCGGGCAAGTTCATTATGCTGGTTGAAGTTCATGGCCATCTCAAAATCCTGCCAGTTCGCCATTTGCGTGCCCGTACCCGTGCTCCACTGCAGTTGCTGGCTGGTCTCCTCGACGGGAGAGATAGCGTGGTTGAAAGGAGCCTCCAAATGAAGCGTGTTTTCGATGGCGGCCTGGGTGGTGGCGGGGAGATAGTCGAAAGCGCTGGGCTGGTGGAAGTTGGGCATGAAGTGGTTGGTGAGAGCAAGCAGAGGCTCGTTCGAGATAAACTGAGGCATATCAGAGACATGTTGCTGCTGCTGCTGTTGCTGCTGCTGCTGCTGGGTCTGCATGGGGAAAGCGGTCCAGTCGGGGAACAAGTGGGTGCCGGTCTGCAGAGGCGAGTGCTGGAGAGGCGAGTGCTGTTGTTGCTGAAGAGGGCTGGACATGACGCTATTCCCAGGCGACTGGCAATTCTGGTCCTCGGGCGACGAAGGCGACATGCTGCTGCTTGGCGAGTGGATGGAGTTGGGTGCGCTCATTCCTCCGGACAGATCGGCCGGGAGCCAAGTGGCACCCGGGCTAAGGCTTTGACGGGCGCTTTGGGACATGGTGGTCAGCGCGGTCGAGGTGATGTTCTGGGGTGATTGGGTCGAGGTGATGATGGGATAGTAGCGCTGGTGGTCTTGCTGGTCGAAGGCCAGTTGTTCTAGCAAGACGGCGTCTCCCCCAGCGGCAGTGAAGTCGTAAGTCATGATGGCGGGAGCGGGAGCGGGAACCAAGGGGGGAATGGGGTTTTGTTCAGGCGAGGATGAGGTGGACTGGAGATTTTCCGTTAGTATGGATCGGCCTTCCGTCTGGCCTCGTTTCGATCCGAGTGCGTATGCGTGGAATGCGTGGGCGTGAGTGGGCGTGGACGGCGTGGATGGGCCGTGGATAGGCGGCTGACAAGTCCGGGGGACGTGGACAACGGAGAGGACCCCAAGAGCGTGGATGTGGACGTGGCCGTGGTGGACGACGAGGGTGAGGGGGGTGACACCGCTCTTTTCTCGATCAACGATGAGTCGGTCAAGAAAGGATCATGACAAGGAACCGGTCGCAGAGAAGCAGAAGAAGAGCAAAAAAGGCACCTGGCCGAGGCTACCTGTACCTGGTCTTCTTTTGTTTCTGTTTTCGAGATGGTCGAACTGGGTGTTGCAAAGAGACTCGCTTCTGCCTCCTTCACTATGCGTCGTAAAGTGTGAAGAGGGGATAAAAATGGACAGAGTGAAAAGAGAATCACACAACCACGACACCCGCACACTTTTGATCAATTTCCAGCGTAGCGTGGAAAGGCGAACAGGGACGCCGGCGCTGGCTTGGCTGCGTTGTGTGTGGTCTGGTCGTCCGGAAGATGGAGACAACGCTTTGCTGGGACGAGAAATGGCTCGACGAGGAGGTGGAGGACAGAGTCTAAGCGGGTGGAGAGACTAGGTAGGGAAAAAAGAGGATTGGAGGAGGGAGGCTGGCTCCAGCCCACTTCGTTGAGAGTGAGCAAGAAACCCGGCACGGCCAATTGAGAGTGATGGATGAGTGGTGCTCTCGTAGAGTGCCAATGGTGCACCGTCAACCCCTCGCTCACCCACTCACCACCAGAGTTGAAGGCAAAGAGAGTGAGCGAAAGACAGACAGACACACAGAGAGAGAGAGTTCCTTCCTCACTCAACGCTGAAGAGGCGGTGAGGGTGCATATACAACCCCAGCAAGAGGACAACGTTGATTGGGCTGTCTGGATGCGTGCATGGTTCCAGGGCCAATCAGTTCATCCCATGCTCAACGGGAATGGCCTGCCACTCGTCGCTGCCAGCACTTGGGCACGGCTCCACAGACGCCATCTCCCCACTGCCTCCAAGGTTCTTTTCGATTTCCGTCCTACTTCCACTGACTTTGGGCAAGAGCTTCTTCATGTTCCAGAGACTGGACCATCAACTGAACTATCCAACCTCGTCCCGTCGCACTGTAACAAGACTTCAACGTTGTGGTTACACCATTTCGTGACGAGGACCGATAAGCCCCGCTTCTCCTCGCACAACACCTTGGTTCAACATTGGACGATGCCCTGGAGGAACGGAGCAAAGGACGAATGGAACAAAGATACATACATAGATAGCTGGCTATCTGTAGTGTATAGTCGGACCCATTGTGGGATATCAAAAGACGTTGTTGGGGGACTTCAAACACTGACCTCAGGGGTACAGTCCCCGGTATGTCTTCAACGTTGTTGTCGAGGCCGGAAGACGAGACCCAGTGCCAACAAACCAGACATGGGCCTTGACCATAACTTGGGCTCTCGTGTTGTTCATACATATCCATCTGCATAAATGAAGGACGGCAACGGCCAACCGAAGCCAAGCTGGCACTTGGGAGAGGCGAGTTCAGCTTTTGGCACAGACATGGTATAGTCCGTAACACTATTTTCAAGCGAAAGGCAAAAATGCCAGGAAGGCCCAGCCGGAGAGAATCACCCACTGTGCAAGCGATCCCATCCCAACCTGCTGCCTGTCTACACTATCCAAGTGAATAGTTGGTTGAAAGCAGCTACGGAGTCCGGAATATGGCCCGGAGCCTGGGAGTGCCTGGACAAAACTCCAGCTGGGAAAGGAAGAAGGCGGCTCCTGCCGACAACGAGCTGGTTTCAAAGGTAGGGTTATGCTGGCCTACCGCTTCGCGAAATTGCGGATCGAATCGACTTTCTAGCGATTCCTGCCTGACATGCCATAAAACAACAAATCACCGACTCCTAAGGATCATCCCGACAACGCACGTGTGAGTCTGTAAGAATTCCCTCGGTCCTCAAGTTTGTCATGTATGTACACCAGAAACGGGGGAGCGAATCTTGGCCTTTCTTGGCCCCGTTTGGTTCAACCAACAAAATGACAATCTGATTTTACAAGGGGTAGAGGAGGGTACAAAGCTAAAAACGCAGCCAAGAGGTACCGCAGGAGGATGGGGGCCAAAAGACGCGTTGTTTTGACAAGGGTGCATTCTGTTGCTTGGTATCTTCATGCTTTGAGGAGGGAGGATAGAAACTAACAAAATGCTCCTGCAAAGGCCCACTAATTCCCTTCTTAAGCCTTCCGGACTGCATTGCATCTACTTGCCTTAGCGTGGTACCTCTATATGCAGCCAAGATAGTATGACCCCCAACTATCTAACCAAAAAACGATTTGTTAGCTGGCAGGGATCATTTTCCCATACAAACTTTTGTTTTGTTGGTTGAACCAAACGGGGCCCTTGAAGAGTTGAGACCTGTGGGACGTGGCCGTTTCCGGCTTGCCCCATCACTCCAGCGCTCTCCTCCTAGCTAGTGTAGGTTAGAAAGCGTCTCCGTCGTGATCGAATCGTATCGCGGTCGCCACGACGTTGCCAGGTTGCGTTCAAGTTCCTCTTCACACAAGGTGCGCATGGTGGCTGACCCTTCCACCACCTTTCACAACAGTCTTCTCTGGAAGTTGTCCTGCACCAAACTCTGTTGCTATCCGCCCTTGTCACACGCTCTACAGTTGCTGGAATCGTCTGGTTAGGCTTAACTGCCGGTGTCATCGCCATACCTTGTACGGTATACCCGGCATGTCTCGAGTGATAAAATCAGCTTGGTCAGGGTCTCAGACATCCAGATCTGGCCAGAAATCCCCGGTTCTCTTGTTAGCTGTCATTCCAATCGAGCCCGGAGTCCGCTTGAAGACGTGGTGTTCAGTCTGAACTCTCCAACTCAAGTTGGCAAGTTGATATTCAAGGTCGTGAAAGAAAGTCTCAACCGGAGTCAACGTCGTCAACCATATGATCTTGATCAACTCACCAGCAAACATCAACGGACACAGACAGAGATTGCACCCTCAGTCGGCAATTGTGTGATAAAAGGAGGGGCGCACAACATAAATTGACACGGTGCACCGGCTCCGTCATTGCGGCGCAGTCGATGAAATGGCCAATCGATACCTGAGAAACAACAAGAGGCATGTCGTCGCCGGAGAAGCTCTGGCCGCAAGTACTCGCACAGTGGCTGTTGCTGTCGTCTGGACGCAAACTGGCAGGCCGTCAGTCTTCTCGGTCCCGGTCGATGGCTCGTTGCATTCGGCTCACTGAGCTGCAATATTAGTGGACAGAATATATACCTGCCACCCATTTAACTGGTCCAAGTGTTCCCCTTCAAGCTCTTTTGGGATTGGGGCCGGTCCCTGTCAGCGAGAGCTTTCCCCACGCTAGCTAGGGTCAATAAATCCACTTGTCTTGTGGAGACCCCTCTCGCTCCTGGGCCGGACCCTGAAAAAGAGGAGCCATTGCAACCTTTGAAAGAAGCTTAACCTGTCCGTAGTGTTTGTTCCTGCTTTTAATGGCATCCTTCTGTTGAAACGAACCAAACGAAACATACAAGGACGCACCTCATGAGGAAACTATGAGAAAGGTTAGTGTCACCCATCAACCAAGAGAAGATTTCCATTTCGGCAGCTTTGAACCTTGCGTGCTGGAGCCCGATCAGAAGCTCCTTATGCGGCCTGTACACTAGTGTATTCCTCTCGGGATCGGCAGACTCAAACGAGTCAAGTCTTGGTCTAGAGGGACGGGGGACTTTTTCACCGTGGAACCCGTGTCGTTCGTCCGAGAGATCCACGATACCTTCGGATTTTGAGCCTCAGGATGGCACTCAAAGAGGAGCAGAAGCCCGCTAGTGCACTCGCTACCGAAAACCCTGACTGTGGACACTGTCAAAGCATCGAGCCAAACTCAAAAAAGAAAAGCTCTGTTCGTAACGAGCAAGAAACATGTGTTTTTGTGCTCGGGGTTGCTTGCTTCATGTCTTTGGTGCGTAGTTGTCCCCTGGGAAAAAAAAAAAAAAAAAAAAAAAAAAAAAACGGCACAAAGAGCAAGAGATGGAAATCTATGGCGTGAGACACCGGCATTCTTGTCAATCCACAGCTGCTGGGTCGTTCACAACCAACTTTAACGCGGATATCTCTGATAGGGGTATAACCTGGACGGTTCGGAAGCAACGTGGTCGAATCTCTCCGGCAGTGTTTGCGGGTGTTCGCCGGGGTTGTTGCCGTCGTTGCCGGTACAAGTGCCGCGCATACGGACCAACATCCGAATGCTGGACGACGAGCCAGGGCCTAGGGAATTGTGGATCCAGAAACCGATCAATGTCTCCGAAGACCATTTGGCAGGAATACCGTAGAGACGAGAGAAATTGGCGAAAAGGCCATCCCTCTTTGAGCGCCCGATAGTAAGCATACGAAGCAGCATACATGTGTTCACTCAGTTAGAGAAAGTTCCACGATACTGCCCAGCACTATCTTGCCTGCGTTTCAAAGCACAGGCTCGGACTTGAGTGATAGATCTCTGTCAGCACCCTGTCTGATTTCCTGGGTTTTCAGGCATTAGCCTTTTGCCAATTTCCTGAGTCTCTTCGGTAGTCCTTTCTTGACCCCTATCGAAAGATTTCACAGATTGCTCGGCAGCAGGGTAGCAGGGCAGTAGGGCAGAAGGACATCAGGAGTTTTTTGACCAGCAGAATCGATTCACTTCTTGCATTCCGGTTTTTTTGTTTTCTCTTTTTCTTGTTTTTTTCGGCTTCAGTGCAGCTCAAGGGTACCTTGGACGGAGTCCATGCGAGCTGATGCACCGCAAAACTGTTCCTGCGTGCGGTGGATCGATGATTGCTAGGCGATTTCACGAAAGGTCCGAGTTCCGCCGTCTCTTGATCCATAGGGCTGACGGCGAGGGCAACCGGTGTGGCAACTCGCAAAGTCCCAGCCCGGGCTCTCCGTCAATGCGGAGCCGTCAGTCCCGGAGTCGAGTTCGGTATGAGGACCGGGGATTGCCGCAGTCATCCAGACTAGAACAGAGCATCCTGGGAGCAATTCATGATATTTTATCGCCGTCGATGGCCGCTAGAACTGGCGGCATGCATAGTTTTGGCGATGAAACATCCGATGTGTTGGCATTTGCTAAAGAAGAGGTTGGTTGTGAGTTCGGGTGGCGTTGTGTTAGAGTTAAGAGCCGCAAGGTTGCGTTAAAGTAATCGATCCACTTTGAGAAAGATATGAAATCGAGAGAAAGCGAAGAAATGTCGAGGAAATGAGATTGAAGGGATGCGATGATCACATTCACTGAGCTCAGATTCGGTTCCATCGAGCCTTTCGTCATTCGATACGTCGGTCGGGCAGACGAGGGCACGTGCGTCCACAGCTAGATAACAGCTGGCTGACAGCTCAGCGACAGCTGGCTGATCTCCGATCCCACCCATCACTGCCGCCGTCCGTCCAATGACTGCCTGAGTGGTGACCGCCACTGAGCGCCCGGCCGGCGGACAAGTGATGGACTGTGTGTGGACTGGGGGACCCCAACAATGCACGCCGCCATAACAGCCCAGCGAATGCGAGGGCCGCAAACATCGACGATCATCCGTCTATTTGTAGCATACCATACCATCCTTAGAGCAGCAGCAAGAACAATACCAAGTGTGATGAGAGCCTCAACCATTGTGACACCTTCTTCTCACTAAATCTGCCTATTCGATTGATGGTGGTGCGCACAAAGGCAGCGCGGGGCCGGAATCGCGCCATCTTCATTCGCAAGTTTCCAAAGAACAAAAAGGAAAACATGGCCGCCTCCACCACCTCTTCCTTCCCGACCTCCCAAGAGGGGGTTGCTACTTCTTCTCAGCAAAACCTGGACGCCATCACCGACGACGACTTTGAGTACGTCGACGAGGAGTTTGTCTTGAGTCATTCCGCAGAGCAACAAGCACAGCCCGAACCCATGATTCCCGACCTGTTCAAGCAGCCTTCCCTGGTGAAGGATGACCTCATCACGGCCACCTCCCAGCTCCAGGACCAAACTGTTGAGCACTGTCTTCCCTTCCTGACCGGCGAGGATGGACCTCTCGATCTCAACGACTATGGCCTCCCCAAGCTGAACAGGGAGAAGCATATTAAGTTTCTCAAGCAGTCCCTTGGCCCGTTACCAGGTCGCTTCGTTGCAGTGGACGCTAGCAGGCCATGGTACCTATACTGGTGTCTGTCCGGTCTTACCATGATGGGGGAAGATGTGTCCAGTTACCGGGACAGCGTTATCGAGACCGCTCGCACCATGCAGAATGAGTCTGGAGGATTTGGTGGAGGCCATGGACAGACTTCGCACCTGGCTACGACGTATGCGGTCATCCTAGCTATCGCCCTGGTTGGAGGTGAGGAGGCATATGATGTTATCGATAAGAAGGCTATGTGGAAATGGTTGTGCTCTTTGAAGCAACCTGATGGTGGCTTTCAGGTATGCGTGGGAGGTGAGGAGGATATTAGGTGCGTTGGTCCCAGGCCACACTTCTCTTAACTGAACATGTTGACTGACACCACAGGGGTAACCAAAAAGGGGGGCATATATCGCAGCTGTGATTATCACTCTGCTCGATCTGCCTCTGGACTTGACGCCAGAATCTCCTGCATATGACGGTCGCTCAAACCTGTTGACTGGCTTAGCGGAATATGTGCGTAGTTGTAAGTGTTACTCTAGTGTTACATCCTCGTATCGAAACAGAAGAGGCTATGAAGAGGCAGTCAGACTAACATGAGTTCAGGCCAAACCTTCGAGGGCGGGATATCTAGTCAACCCAACAACGAGGCCCATGGCGCGTATGCCTTCTGCGCTCTCGCCTGTCTCGCCATCCTAGACAACCCTCGCCGTATCATTCCAAGGTAAGCAGGCTTGATCACGGCCCTGAGAAAACATGAAGCAAACAAGCCAGATCTTTTACCACCTGTCTGATAAAATATCCACTCCAACAATGACAACAAGCACACTGCATTTCATATGCGCATGACCACCTCTAAGCACCTTCTCATCAGACATACAGACAGCTAACAAGTTCTCTTTCCCACCCACCAGCTACCTAGACGTCCCACGCCTCGTCTCCTGGTTGTCTTACCGGCAGTACGCACCCGAAGGCGGGTTTTCGGGACGCACTAACAAGCTAGTTGACGGCTGTTACAGCCACTGGGCGGGTGGATGTTTCCCCCTTATTGAGGCATGTCTCAGTCCCTCCGGCCCCGGTTCCGAGAAGAACAAGGCAGCCACCGGTCTTGCGGCTGCGCCGGAGAGTCTCTATAGTCGAGAAGGTTTGATTCGGTATATCCTTTGCTGTTGCCAGGACCAGACTAAGAGGGGCGGATTGAGGGATAAGCCATATAAGTGAGTTTATTTTTTCCCCCTTTTGTTATGCTTTGCTTTGCTTTGCTTCGGATTGAGGTTTCATTGTATTCTACGATCTTACCTCCCTTTACTTTACATTATCTCACCTTACCCTTTACCTCATCTGTTTTACTTTACATTATCTCACCTTCTTACATCACCTGTTCCACCTTTCTTCACACTTACTTCACCTCCGTTTCAGGTCTCCTTAACTTAGCTGACCCACCTCCCCTCCCCACTTCACCTCATCCCCCCCCCCCCCCCCCCCCCCCCCCCCCCTCCCTTCCTTCAATAATCTCTATTTATAACTAACGCCCCCCCTTCAGAATGTCAGACCCTTACCACACCAATTACGTCCTCTCCGGCCTCTCTTCTGCTCAACACCAATGGGACCTCGACTCCGATCCCCTTCCCCTTCCCAACGGAGATACTACCCCCAGCCTGGCCGCTGTGGGCGCCGATTCCGTCTGGAACGTCTTCCCTTACATTGACGAAAACGACCAGATTTACGAAGACTCGGATCGGGTCAGGCCCATCCACCCGGCTTATGCGATCCCGCAGAAGAATGTGAACGCAATCAGGGCGTATTTCCAGGGAAGAAGTGGGTTCGCTTCCACTTTAGGGGGAGAGTGAGTGAGGACAAGGACAGTATTGATGGGCAATGGGGGAATTGGGTAAATTGAGTAGATTGGGTAGATTGGGATAGAATGGGAGGGAGGTTCCAGTCAGATCGGGGTGCTGTGGCTGCTGTTCTTGGGGAAAAGGGGAAGAGTTATGCGGAATAGTGACCAGGTAGTTTGTAATATCAAGGCAGTGAGTACTTGGTGATGAGTATATATCGTGTGAAGGACGCTAAGAATGGTATCCTTGCAATAGTCTGCGGAAATGGGCGGACGCTTCCATCTAGGTGGTTGCATCCAAAGCAGGTCGTACACTAGGTAGTATATCTTTCTCGGCATCGTCGGAGATAGACGGGCATGCTTAGTTCGCTACTAAGCCCTCGCGTTGGGTTAACCATGGAAATACTGGTAGTCTACAAGCATGCCTAGAATAAGTACAACAAGCAAGGTGGCAAGGACACATCAGATTGAATGTCAAGGCTGATCAGTAACTCACATAGCGAAATACAATAAAGCACCAAATATTGCTTGATGTTTGCTCTGTTATTGTTCTCTATTAAGTCCTGATACTGACCAGTCAATCTCATGTCTACAAGCTATCGAGCCTAAGCACCTCAGACACTGCTGGTATTAAGAGTATAAGCTTTCCCTTTATACATCACATCGCATGTATAGAGGTTTGAGATTAATAAGAGTGACATTGGCGGTCGGAATCAAGCATATTTCAATGCTCTTAAGCCGCCAATTGGCCGATATATGATATCCTGCAATGCCGTGGGCAAGCCGATGCAGAGTTGAAAAGACTGAAAGAAAGACCGCACGAATGAGCACGTCAATGATGGAAGGAATATTTGGCCCGACACCAGGCCATTGTGGGTGTATAGATATTAACGGTCAGTCTTAGTAAGCCCAACAGCCGTCTCTTCGCTACCCCCCATATCCAAATGCGATCACTCTCATTCCAACAGCAAAGAGCGGCTCTCGGAAAGGCTTCCGCTACCATGATCATTGGATTCTGTGGGTTTGTCTTGCAAATTTGCAAGTCAGCCTATCAGAGCGCTAGGACAGAGGCAATCGCCAAGGCAAAGCGAAGCCTTCCACTGCACTTCCACCTCGCGGTTAGGCACCCATCCGTTCCGAAACAAAGCGAGACCATGGTGACTGCAGGATACGATGTTTGGGATAAAAATACCCTGGCTTGAGACTTGGGTGAAATGGATTTGACCCTGAAGTGTATCCAACGATCAGTTATTGACTGTCGATATCCGTCGCTGCCCATCCTTTCCATCTTTCCGAGCACGCCACCATCGATTGACTCGTGCAGATATGGAACGAAGGAAAGGGCTGGCTAGATGTAGATGCAGGAATGCGTGCCGAGAGGCCGTGAGCGTACAACGCTTTGGGAACATGGCAGTCTATGCACCGCAACAAATCTCGAGGCCATGGACGATATCCCTGCGGAGGAGTTTGTGAGTCAAGACAAGAAAAATAGGCAGGATGTTGCTTTGCTCCCACACTTGACCCTTGTATAGGAATCATGCTGCCGGACAGAACGGCCGGGAAACCAAATCGCATTATGGATCAAGTCGACCACCAGAGGATTGGAATCCTCAAAGAAGACATCTTGTCAAATTGGTGTTGCTTGCCATAAATCCTCTAGTAGTGCCCGATATCTGTGTCACTCGCCCGGAAAGCTTGTCAGTCGTTCGGTCGGCGGAGGTCTCGAATCAGGATCACAGGACGGTGGCAGAGTGGGGGTATGGATTAAGAACAAACCAGCTCCAATCAAACAACCACTCTTAAACGGTCCAATGATATTTTGTTGGTTGAGCTTTCATCATTTCGCAGCCTTTATGATGATCAATATCCCGATTATACTCTGGCCGGGTCCTTGGATAAGCACTCGGATGAGTCCCGGGTGGCATCAGTCGATAGTTGCCAATGATATGGCAATGGCTAGAAAAGTAACCAAGTCGTAGAAGGTTGCAGAACTGCTGCTCAATTCTGAACATGCGTGGTTCATGCTCTGTCGTGTAATCTCACCTGTGTTGCCGAAATGTGAGCAACGTGGTACATGGCAAGAAGAGGTGATAGTCATTTGGAAGGATGATGGTCAAGCGTTGACCCAACCCATGTAGATGGTAACGAGAGTGCCATGGAAGCTGTGGGAGTGGAGACAGCAGTCCAAAAGTGCAAGCCAAACTCCGTCAGCCGGCATGATGGAATATAATGGTGATGATTTTTCCGACACCAAGCAGCTTTGCCCGTCTTTGCTGGGCTCTGCCTTTTGTTTCTTGGCAGTCGACGTGATTTTCTCCGGTCAGATCGACCATTTCGACGGGATGAGGCCCGTTACGGCGACCTGGAGGCGCAGTCGATGGCTGGAGAAGAGGTTGGAAACAAACTAGGCATGGAGCCAGATCGCAGCTGGTGGGTTTGGTAAGTTGATGTTGAAATTGGAGGAGCATGACGTTGCAATGGAATAAATCAGAAGGGCTGATCATCACCCTATGCGAGTGATGGCTCTAATGAGGGGGAACAACTAACAACCTGAGTCAAAAGCTCAGCTCAGCTGTACCGTACCGTGGTACCGAGCGTACCTACCTCTCTACCTCTACCCCTCATCGTGTCAATCATTGCAGTGGATGTCAACCTGATTCGTGTGCATCGGAAAGGGGAAGAAGGAACGGAGCGAGCATGCGGGGCCGAAGGGAACAGGAAAGCAGAGAGGAAAGAACGACTTCCTTGACCCCCGATTCTTCAAGGAAAGTGCTGATCGATGAAGTGAGATGATGGCATTAGAGGTGGTCTGATTGGTGGTCTTCTATGTCGAGTGCTGATTCAGTCGTCACAGCTTGGGGATCAGGTTCGAGCAAATGAGCCCGAGAATGTCGATCGAGGAGGGGGATTCATGGGCGATGGTTTCTCTTTATCCAAGTGTTTGGGTCTTCCTGTCTATTTATCCTGGGCAGCTGCCATGAAGCCGAGTCGATGGTGCCATGCCCGAGTCAATCTAATATCGGAGCTTTCAAAACCTATTATCGATAGCAAAGAAGTTGATACGAGACTGGGACGACACAATTCATACTCTATGGCAAAATATACGAGGCAAAATCAACGACACTCACGGAGAGAGGGCTTGGGTGTTCGCTGGGTCCGTGTTCTAGAAGAATTCCATCCTTGGATGTTAAACTCAAAAAGCCCCTCTTTCCCCCTCCATTTTACCGACATGGATGGAAAATCCAGGAGCATTGACCACCAACCATGCGCACTTTCATGTGCTTTGCAATCTCATTGGAGGTTGCGGCGAGGTTGCTTGGTTCGCATCCTTCTTGCCCTGTGTTTGGTGTCCAAGGAAATAACCTTCCCGTGCGTGTGAAACAGACGGCGTCGAACATGGTGGCATGCACCGATCTTTCCAATGCCGATTCAGGTGGGAGAAAAGTGACAGAGAGACGGAAAGAAATGGAACCTCAGGTTTGTAGGGCAGGCGCGATAAGGCATGCTATGTACAGTAGAGGTAGGTATGTACCACTGAATGAACACATTAAGCAAGAGCTCCCTCCATGTTATGCACGGAGCAAGCACAGAGTCCCCGCATCCCTCATCCTCCGTGAACAATTCGGACGAGAATCTCGTCTCTTCATGCATTTTCAACCTCTCATATTCAAATCCTCAAACCGAGGTGTAGGCTTCTTGCACTTCAAAACAAGCCGTTACTGCCATGCCAACAGCCCCATGGCCACTTACTGTCCCGGCAAGGTATACATACACGGTGAAGCCTAAGAGATGACAGCCGAATCACGATATTCACATACGAGCGATGGGCAGGCAGACAGGAAGTGAACATTGACGCTCACAATGGTGATGACGGGTGCGTCTCCCTGGTCTCCTCCTCCTCCTCCTCCTCTTCCTCCCCGGCCTTACAACACCAATTGTCGCCAGCGACAGCGACCAAGTATCGCCATCGTGACTGGCTGCCCTCGTTCTTCCCGCTTTCCTCCGCCCGCGCTCTCCTCCTTCTTTTCTTACACGCCGGCCTGTGGATAGCACGGCAACCTATGCTGGGCCCGTTGAGTGCTCCGTCGATGTATCTCTTCCGGCCCGGTTGGCTCCCTTGGAACCCCTCCAGCTGAGGACTTGTACCCGTACCTCTGTGAGGGCAAGGAAGGGCCTGTCACTGCCTGTTCTTCGCCTGGTGCTCTTGTCACGCAACTCTGGCAGTGCCCGCAGCACGTCTTCCATGATTTCTGCACCAGTCCATTCTGGCTTGTCGATGTAATATCCAGCAGCATTGCCAACTCATCATTGCATGCGTCTTAAGGCCTTCTTGTGCCTAGCTGCCTCGCGGCCTTGCGGCCTCGCCATGAGACCGGCCATTCAGCGACCTCGCTCTCTCCTGGGGCCAGACGCACCCGCACCCAGGACATGCAAGGGTTCGCCGGCCCAGCCACTGTTCATGCACCTCATCCCTCATTCACCGACTTCGTGGTCCGCCAAAGAGCCAGTCGTTTTGGTACGGCTCGATTTGTTCCACTACACAGACCTTTGTACCGGCCCTTTCCGTGACCATGACAACCATTTCTCACCACTTCGACACCCTGCCCCAGTTGTTGACCAACTAGGTAGGTAGACAGCTTGGAAGATGAGTGCTGCCAAGAGAGAAACAAACACCGACGAGCAGACGGTGGTTCATGGTCCATGGTCCATGGATGATGGATGGCCCGGCCGGAAAACACCACCCAGCAACACCACCGGCTTGTTGTTGTTGTTGTTGTCTTTCCGGATCTCTTGATCCCGCGGTTTTGATACGCCAGCCGTCCTTCCTTCCTTTGTGCTGACCAGCTCCGAAAAGGTCGCCAACGCCGCTGGTCTCTCCTCCCTCCCAGGTCTCGCTGCCTGCCGAACCAAGGTATGCCCATGTTGCCCGAGTTCTGGCCCACAAATCTCACAGCGCCAATGATCTCCGGTTCACCTCTCAGCGAGGTCACCCAAACCGAACATGCCATCTCAACTTCTCCCGTCCTTCCCTGCCCGCTTGGCTATTCATGCCCCCCCCCCCCCCCGGGTTCCAACCCCAACCCCGACCCCGTTCCTGGCTGGTTCATGTAGCAGTGTATGGACCCGCCGACTTTGGTGCCATTTTACCTCTGCCGTTGATCTCTGACGGTAGCATAGCAAGTGGAGACGCACTTCATCTCTGCTGGAAAAAGGTACCGCAGAGGCCATGCGGTCCGTCTATCGACAGTGTCGATAGCACAAACACCAGTACTACCGAGGATACATGTTGGATGTGCCATAGCCCAGGCTGCATAAGTGGTTTAAAGAGCCACCAGTCAGATGGATCTTACCGGGCTTGATGTTTTTCATTGACTGTTTTTCGTGCCCACGACTTGCGAGCCAGGCACATCCTTTCTTCTGGCACCCCTTGGCTTCAACATAAGCCACTTCTGAAACTTGACTGGTTGCCGGCAAAAGACCGCTTGCTCCCGAATTTTCGAGTCTTGCTTCGATTTCTCTCTTGGACCACCAGACTGGCTCTTGGGCATCCGATTTTGCCACCTTGCTATGCCTAACTCTGCATAACCACAAAGCCCCGCGAGCCTATCTCATCTGTTTAGCGATGGGACACGATCTTGGTGTGCTAGGGCGGCGAACGAGGCCGAAGAACATGTGGAGGCCGACCCAGGAGTTGAACCAGGTGCCGGAAAGGGAAAAGAACATATCACACAAATGGTGTCGGGCTCCATCTATGCCCATTTCAATCCAAGACTGGCTCGACTTATCAAAGCAGATCTTCCCCCCAGGCATATCAATGCATACCCCATGGGTGGTGTATGTGTGGTGTGGAGTTGGCCCGGTCTCCGGCTCTATCAACTGGCAACGACAATGCCAGCGCATCAAGATGGGTCACACTTTGAGCCGCATCTTGACGGTCAAACATTGCATCCGACGAACACTTTCTCCTCCTGTCCGTTTGGCTTTCGCTCATGTCGTCTCTTTGGCGTCTGAATTCGGACATTTTTGCCTCCCCCCTTGCCCCGCACGAAGCTGCTCCTTCACTGCGATATGTAAAGCACACATGTCTCGCCGTTGACTGCTCATCAAGGTGATGCAGCTTCGTCGTCCATACCTGCCCACCCGCTTCTGGCACTGCCTCGCATCCCCTTCTGCCTTTTAGTTAGGCTCGATTGCATCACATCCTCGGATCTCGGACATCTACCCGCGGCCTCCTCGTCTCCTTCTTTTTCACCATCATCACCTCCACTGTTTGTAGAAACACATACATTCTGCCGTTCCATCTCTGTCTCGCTTCTCCTGGAATTTCTTTTTACAGAGACAAAAACCGACACCATGGCTGGTTTCTACATGCAGTATCTGGAGAGTAAGTCACTCAAGCATCAATTTTTGCTGTCAAACCTCGCTTTCCAATTCAATCACAAATCCTACACTACCAATCTTGTTGTGGGGTGTTGTCACAAGGCATGACATTTCCCCCTTGTGAATGGTTTACCCCTGCATGAGATTTCCACAACATTGAGATGTCCCGCGTCTTTTTCTTCTTCCAGAGATCGTACACTAGGTGTCATCTTGCCCCCCCGTTACCCACAGATCAAACCAACCCCGGTCATAGGGCTGAGGCATCCGTGTTCGGCTGCCACGCAGGCACGGAATCCATCTGCACATGGCTCATGCTTTTGCATGATTGAGCCTAGGTACTGTCGATACTCTGATGAGAAAAGCTACTAATTTGGGTTTCTACAGGTCTTTGCCGGCGGCGTGGATGGCACGATCCCTCCTACGAGTGTTATCGTGATGGCAATGGCTTCACGTGCTTGGTTCTCGTCAACGGCCGCGAATATCAGACAGATATCCCATATGAAACACATGGACTTGCTCAGGAAAACGCGGCCATGCGTGCGTTTATGGTTTGCCGAAATTTCTCGGTCAATGGAGGGATGCTGGCTCGCAACGGAATCGTCCAAGGGTTGCCGGCAGACGAGGCCAAGCACAAGTCCAGACGGAGCAGCCGTCCTCAAACGTCTTCTCACTATACGCATGGACACCGCACTCGGCATTCCGGAGATGAATCAAGCAGCAGCTCGACTGCTTCGGTGGAATAAGGGCTGTGGAGCTGCCACACCTTGGCAGAAGGCAACACAACCCCTTGGAAAGACGTGGATTCCTTCTCGATCAGCGGATTCGCATTTTCTTGTTTTCTTCTATACTTCTTCACGCTTCACAGCAACACGGTGATAAAATCCGGGATTTATACCCTTAGGTGACGATCAATCGACGGCTCGGAAAAGGACGAACGCATAGCATCACCACTGGTTTTCTACACGCACATAAGCTGCATCGGCAAAATTCATGACTGGACGACCTACGGAATATAGATTACATGCATCTGATGCGTTGTCACGATACTACTTCATTCCCTTATCTTGGATCCTCCGGGTTTTCCTCGTGTTTGACGGGTTTTTGGTTGTTCAAGAAGCCTCACTGGGCCTCAAAAAAGCCTCGCCCGTATTATTGAAGTACAGCCGTACTTGGATTGGAAGTCCCTGGTCCATCCTGATCCAGCTGATAAGGGATTGTCCTTCTCACTGCTTTGTGCGGACTTTGGACAGCTTCATATGTGTCTAAGACCGCTTCCACCTTGGCATGATCGAACCTTGAGTTCGATATACCGAAGCAAGACACGTCCATATGGCCACTCCTTCTTGGTTTATATGGAAGTGTCTTGCCTCGGTATATCGAACTCATGTCATTGTTATTGCAGCTGTCTTAACAGGCAGTCCATTCATTCCGCCTGAACTGGATAGGTTTCGCACCTTCACGAGACATTGGAGCGGTACGTCCACGCGTAGGCCCTCATACTTTGCCGCAAAACATCTGTTCTCTTTTTTGGCCGGGAGACACGAACTCATTGATTCAGCGAAGGCCATACCGGGCTGAATTTGGACCGGTTGGAGCACTTTACTTCCTCGCGTTCTTGTATCAGGAGGGGGGAGGGGAGTCTGGCATGGGAGGTTCGCGGCTTTGTTCTTCTTCTTTCCCCACTCTTTCTTCTCTTCTGGGAATTTATTCTTCATGATTTTACGACTTAACGAAACGGCATCTCTAAAAAGACACTGATGACGAGACCAGGCAACTTGAGTGCTGGTGCAGAGGAGGGGATCTGACGGGAGGATAGATGGTGAGAGGAGGGGATCTGACGGGGGAATAGATGGTGAGAGGAGGGGGTGATGACAGCATCAAGTAACGCAGCGCATATGACTCGTCGCACCCGTGAACAAGATAGAGGGTGACGACGATGATGATGATGATGATGATGATGATGACAAAGTTGATAAAAAGAACACAATCGTTTTCTCGCGACATGGCTCAATCTTGGTGGATACTTTGAGTATGATATTATGTTATTGTGACATGTTCTCTTTGGTATCATTCTCAACCGTCGATATCAGTTCAAAGTGGTCGTCGGTACATTTGCACTAACGTGTGTGGCGCAGATTTCATACGAGTATTGTTAGCACATGAGCACATAGGAGCAGACGTCCACTCATTCCAGCCCTATAACCCCAGTCCGATCCCGATCCCGATTCGCTGTGCTCGATCAGCCTCGTACCGACATTGCAGTGCTCCTCCCGAAAGAGCTCCGTTTCAGTAGTCCCCATCCAGCCCGCGTCCTGCGGGACTGCCCAGGGGTAAAGTTCTCAAATGAGGTCAAGGGTGCGGTATGTAACTGGGGGCCTGCTGAGCTAGGGAAGGGAAGGGAAGAACGAAGGAAGGCACATGGAAAGGGAAATCAAGCGAGCGGACCGCTAGGATGATACAGTTCAATACTGGTTTGATTGTTAGCGTGGGACTTCTTCCGACTTCGAACAGGGGAGAAATGTGCGATCTAGACTATATGATTGGTCTAAATCGTCAAAAAGCCAGGGTAGAGACAGGGCTTCGGAATAGCCTCCTCAGTATTCCAAAGACAATACCCAAAAGGGAAATACTTCCAGCACTCTACCAGGGCTTGCATCGCCAAAGTCCACCGAACCAAACTTGAGAAGGAAAAGTGTGAATCGAAGTACTACGCCAACAATCAAACCAGGGTTGGAGTGTATATGTATGGTTGGCACTTCTCTAGAGTTTAGGATCCGTCCAGGGTAAGGTAAGGGTTAATAGGTTAGAAGCCCGGACTTTGAACTTTGGGATGTCAGGGGTCAGATACTAAATCCACGAATTCAGTTCGTCGATGGAACTCCAACATTAGAGACTGGAGACTTCAAGGGTCGTTGATAGACGACTTGTGATTTAAATGCTTGAGCAGAGATTGAGGAATGAAAAGAAGGATAAGTGATGGAGTTCACAAACCTGAAGAGCAGCGTATCTCGTGCCATTGTGGGAGCCGCCAATCTCCGGTTTACTCTAGGACCCAGTGAGTGACTGACATATCATCATCGACGCCACAGAACCGTGATGATTGCGATCACCAGCACCTATGTATATGGGTTATATACTTGGACCAGGCTTAGGTTCGGGACTATAGTAGTGCCACTGCAAACCATTGAACGTGGCGGTGCTTGTTTCATTGGGGGTCAGAAGGGGATTTGGGGGATGGTGGGTATCCTTGTCTCGGGCGGTTGCGGTTGCGGTTGCGGATTCCTATGGAAATGGGCTTACGTATGCGCGCATTATGGTATTGTACGCTGTATACCACTCGACTCGCCTGTCTTCAAAATACTCCCTCATTTCTGGTCTGAGCTTCCAGATTGCATTTGACGCAAGAGGTATATACATTCCTACGTAGGCAATGTAAGCTCGTGTGCCATAACGTGATAAGTGAGACCGCAGTCACCACACCAAGTATCATCCTTTAATGTACCTCGTATAACAACCGCCACCACCACCACTACCACAACAGGCAGGTATGAGAGATCACATTGAACTTTCGATGAAGTTGTGGTATACATGGTACGATAGCCCATTTCCACATTTTCGGGATATTTCTGGGTCAGTCAGGGTCGGTGTATCGAGATCACCGCTGTGGATAAAACACCCTTCATTTCCTCGACAAGGAAGCTTGTTTTGATATTTTGGACGATCAGCTCGAATTCCCCCATTACCCGATGGAGGATATCGTAAACGGCGTAGAAGCATTCACAGAGTCAGATCTGTGCTTGAGGCTTACAATGAATGTATTTTTGTTCTTGTTATTTTGACTTAGCTCGGCCCAACTCTAACGATGTTGTGTCAAAAGCAGGTTTGTAGCGTAGTTCGTGGAGTCGTAGAGTGGGCGTGGTGTGCTGCAGCAAAAGTTCCATGACCCACGACCCACGCCACGGACGGAAGATGGAGCACATGACTTTTATGAGACAGAGGGGCAAGTTTGGGGGTTGCGTGTGTATACTCCGAGTCGTCGAGTATAACTTCAACGTTCGAACGATGGGCAGACATCGAGTTGATGACCACACAGGCCAATTGTCTGAACCTGAAACATCTTGTAGATTATCGCGATATAAGTCAAGCGAAATCGCTTATCGAGTTGGCAGGTCTGACTGATGTCGTCGACGTTGACCTGCTCGGGCGGCGCCGTGGCTACACTAAAAAAAGGGGGGGGCACCGAAACAAAAGAAGCATTGATGGAAATTCAGGGGATGGCGTTCTGCAACGGCGCAAGCCAATCTCGTCAAGGAGATTGATGTGGTTTGATTGGCGAGCCCGCTTGGATCTCTTGGGTGGTCTGCCCCTCTCTGGTGGAGGCTTCAACCAATGGGACACGTCCATTCGAGGCCGTGCCCCTTTCCAGGCTTCCCCAACTTGACCACAAAGAGAGCACCGGAGATGGAGCACGGGCCACAGGAACCGCTAGCAGGCCGTTTTAGCATGGTGCAGTGGCATGGACCAGGAAATCATCGAGCAGGGAACCCACCGGAAGCTGCTGCGCCATGCCCAAACCAGCTCAAGATGGAAACAGCAATGACAGCTTGGCCGCTGCAGAGCGCAGTGGTGAAGAAGAGGACCCAACCTGGTTGTGTGGAATGGGTGAGATACAATGGACGAAAAGGGAAAATGTGCATGGAATTCGTGACGGAAACGTCGAGACTGCCCGTGGAGTAGGTACCTCTACGTAGGTACTTTTGTAACCTAAGAGGGTTCAGGTGGGGAGGTGCCTGCGTGCGGCGGGAGCCAAACTGGTGACTGGAAGTGGCCCGGGACGAGGTGAGGTGTGTGACCTGGCCCCCTGTTCCCGTCCACCAGCCAGGGGAATGGAAGCTGAGTGGCCCGGGAGGGGAGCCAAAAGTGTACACTAGTGTAATACTTGTAGTAGCAGCGGGCAGCCTCAGACCATCTGGCATCCATTCAGCCCGCAACACACAGAAAGCAAGCGGGCAGAGACTCGACCGTCCGGGACCCTCGACTCGAAAAAAAGATCCATCCAGGGTGTCCTCAATCAACAAACATTAATCTTCGCTTCCACTTCCATACATCATCCCACCTTCTCCCACCTCCAAACCACACCTTTTCGTCCTCGGGACACACCACCATATTCCCTTCTATCACCATCGCAGCCCACCGTCCTGTTCTTCTTACTTGACAGGTCGTCGTTAATTCCCGCCAAGAGGCCATAGTAATCACTTCCCCCCTTTTCACAACGCTCCCAGTTCTTGCACCGGTTGTAGCAAGCCGCCTTTCCAGCTTCTTCCTTCCTTCTTACACTCGTTGAACAACCCTTTCTGCGATACGCTCGTTGTCTATCACGACCGTTACGACCGACACTTCCACCAACACAACCACCACCAAAACCAGCAATCATGAAGGGTAAGCTCTCCTCGATTCCTCTCTCCCGGTGCTGGTGCTCTTGGCCCACACAATGGACCCTACAATGACGGGAACCCTGACTGACGCGTTTCCCCCCTGTTGTAGCTCTTATTCTCGTCGGCGGCTTTGGCACTCGCCTTCGCCCTCTCGTAAGCGACCCCCAACCATACCATCCCGGGCCATGCCATGGGATGCCATGCCATGGCCTCGTGGCTGGCCTGTCTGCGGGCTGGTAGCCGCCATAGCAATTCGACGTCACGACTAACCACGTCTCTCGATATAGACCTTGACCATGCCCAAGCCCCTGGTCGAGTTCGGCAACAAGCGTATGATTCTGCACCAGATCGAGGCCCTTGCGGCAGCCGGTGTTACCGACATCGTTCTCGCCGTCAACTATCGCCCTGAAATTATGGAGAAGTACTTGGCTGAGGTTAGTGACAAGCTTCTTCGGAAAAGAAGGCCCCCCCCCCCCCCCCCCCCCCGACTAGAGGTCCCTTGCTAACCCTTTCTTCTCTCCCCCGATGCAGTACGAGAAGCAGTTCGGTATCAATATTACCATCTCTATCGAAAGCGAGCCCCTGGGCACTGCTGGTCCCCTGAAGTTGGCCGAGGACGTCCTCAGGAAAGACGACACTCCCTTCTTTGTCCTCAACTCCGACGTTACCTGCGAATATCCCTTCAAGGAGCTCGCCGCCTTCCACAAGGCCCACGGTGACGAGGGTACCATCGTAGTGACCAAGGTGGAGGAGCCTTCCAAGTACGGTGTCGTCGTCCACAAGCCCAACCACCCATCTCGCATCGACCGCTTCGTTGAGAAGCCCGTACAGTTCGTCGGCAACCGCATCAACGCCGGCCTCTACATCTTCAACCCCTCAGTCATTGACCGCGTTGAGCTGCGGCCCACTTCCATCGAACAGGAGACCTTCCCTGCCATGGTCAGGGACGGCCAATTACACTCTTTCGACCTTGAGGGCTTCTGGATGGACATCGGTCAGCCCAAGGATTTCCTGACGGGTACCTGCCTCTATCTTTCCTCCCTTACCAAGAAGGGCTCCAAGGAGCTCGCCCCCACCACTCTGCCCTACATCCACGGCGGCAACGTTCTTATCGACCCCTCAGCGAAGATCGGCAAGAACTGCAGAATCGGACCCAATGTTACCATTGGCCCCAACGTTGTCGTTGGCGACGGTGTCCGTCTGCAGCGCTGTGTGTTGCTCGAAGGATCCAAGGTCAAGGACCACGCTTGGGTCAAGAGCACCATTGTTGGCTGGAACAGCACGGTTGGCAAGTGGGCCCGTCTCGAGAACGTAACAGTTCTCGGCGACGATGTCACCATTGGCGACGAGATTTACGTTAACGGCGGCAGCATTCTGCCACACAAGACCATCAAGGCCAACGTCGACGTACCGGCCATTATCATGTAAACGAAGCCATCTAGTCCTGACTTTCCGCGACCGTAACGATGACGAGACGAGCTACCATAATCATTCATCTTAATTTCTTCGAAAAATATACCACCTTTTTAGATCTTTTCTCGACACCGCCATACCTTTTTCACCTCTTCGACTTTTTACCTGCCTTACTTCTCTCTCGTGACTCGGCTCCTACCATCTGTGCCGTTGCTGAATGACGCAAAAAACAAACACAACCTCCGGTCTTCTCCGTTTTCTCCCCTCTTCGATCTTGATATTCTTTTCGGTTTAACGCATTTTGTTTCATCGTCCGCAACAAACGGTACCCTGCGCGGAGCGATTTTACGGCGGATGACTTCTCAAGATGGTTCTCGATACACGGACCCGAATCATGCTATACTGTAACGATGTTTTTCTGAGCATGTGGTAATATGGTATGCGAGGCCGGATTTGTTGCATGCGAATTTGTCCTTGGGGAGAGAAAGGACGACGCATTTCCGGGGGGACTTGGAAAAAGGGCATGGGAGAGCAAAAAGGAGTCTAGACTATGGCAACGCTTGCTGAAAAGGTTCTGTTATGCCATAGCATGAAAGATGGGTCATTGGGGTGGTCAGACATGACCATGCAATTGACTCGCAATTGAACAATTCCCCTCTCTCGACGTCAAGTGCCATGTTGACAATATGGTGATGTTTTGTATAGGTTTGATGAGGCTGTTGCCGTATATACCAGCAGCAGTCATATGTTATTGACAGTTGAAGGAATGTATAAGAGGAGATCTTCCTGATCTGTTGGCTCTCAGGCGAGACCAGAATGGAAGGGTGAACGGAAGAACAAATGACGGGGAAGATGTGGAAAGCAGTGTAGAAAGAAGACTTGTCATGAGATAAGGAAGAAGCTTGGGTCATTATCATCATATCCCACTTCACGTCGGTGGGGGTTGAACTGGTATCGTTCTACAATGAGGCAGTGACGACATGCCGTAGGTTTACGTCGACAAAATCTCCCACAAAGCCTCGGTCACACCAAAACACATTGACATAAGCTGCAGTTAATAGCATGTCTTCATGTACCATGCCGTATTTCAATTGCCTTGCCTTACCTTGCCTCGCACTGCTTCGCCTTACCTATGTTACTTGGGTAAATTGGGCAGACTGGCCTTACCTTGTTTTGCTTTTAGGTATATCCCGTCAACACCCACTGTCCTGTCCTACGTCGCCTGACCTGCTAACATGACCTTTAGTTTGCTGCATGAAGCTGATATTACATCGTCTCGCTTTGCATTTCTCCCACTGTTGCAACTCGGTTCTAACTCTCCCGTCCTGTTATCATCTGATCATCTTTTCTGTACCCTATATCGTGTCTACACTGTCTAGCTCGTGAAAAGAGTTGTGATGGTTACAAGCGACTTACCACCAGAACCGAATTGGAGAGCATGCGGGACTAGGGATATGGTGCGGGTGGTGTTCAAGGAGACTTGAAGGCGCCCGGCAGTGGTGATCTAGCTCGTATAGGGGATATATGCACGTCTTGCTTGGTTTGGAGGAAGACTTATGTTCCCAAACCACGGCATACAGACATATGGTTGGTACCTTGGACCATTACTAGCAGACGGATGACAGCCCAGTTGACTCTACGTCCGCAAAATGGTCTGTACGGCGTGCAAGCATGCTTGCAATTTGATGTTGGGAAAAAGCCGGTTCCGCGTGTCTGTACCGTGTGTCTGGGGCATTTCTTTTGGTAAGATTATCCGGCTTGATATTTTCTTATATCACCGTGAGGGCAAATTATCAACTTGCTCGGATCCTGGAAAATGAATTCATAGCAAACGGAGCCAAACATAGGTACCTCAAAGTACTTTTTCTAGTGACAGATCTGAAGAATACCTATATTCTCTATACTTCCAAAGGCCGACTTGGAGAATCTAGCTCGCAGTGATCGAGTGTCAATCCCACACACCCATCCACTAATGTCCCACAGATTTCCAGTGTTTTCCAGTGAAGCCAGAGAGCATGTAAAGTGTGGATTTGTAGGTAATGTTGATGTAGACAAGGGCAAGGGAGCAGCTGTATGCATGCCTTCTTCATATTGACTCCAATAAGGAGCAGAGCAAAGGCAAGGTAAACCAACCCAAGACATGACAGTTATTGGGGTTCATACGTCTCCAAATCTCGCTAGAGCTTGTAAATGTGACCTCTAGGTACTGACAGCCTGTGAATGCCGCCGCACATTGGGCGTGATCTATACATGCCTTAATATACCACTCCATGTACCTAGTGGTACGTAAGTCTTCAACATTTCTCCTGCGTGTGCACCTTGATATCATAGAAACTCGCGAAATTGGTCAAATACCTACTATCCTTCTTTAGGCTCCGAACACACACCAGAAATCTGCCAGAAGTATGCCCAGTTGGCACGCATATGCCAGTAAATGTGGCCTTCCAGTTAGTATAAACTCGTGGATATCGCCTTCTATGTTAACTCACATACATTTCGAGGCATAAGGGCCGGCCTGGTCCTGTCAGCCACCTGTACAAATTCGCCGCATATCCGGTACCTATAGAGCGATAGTATTTGACCAGTCTTGCAAGTTTCTACAGTATCTGCCTACCTCTAGTTTTGCATATGTAGATGACATGATCAACCTGTCTACTTCAACTATCGGGACCTGCTCGGAGGATCGAGGAACGAGAAGGGAGGATGAAAAGATAATAAATAAGTGCTTAATCCGAGGACGCAGCAACCGGAGTGTTAAAGGACATGTGATGGGGACCGGAAGTCATGGTACGTAAGTCCGGCTTATCCGGCTGTGTGCAGGTTACGTGATGGAAAGAGAAGTGATGTTCGGCATGACGCCGGCCATGGATGGAGGAAATGTATTATGTTTACGAACTGGGGTGGGGGTAGCAGAGTGATGAGAGATATTCTGAGACACAAAGGCAGCGAAGCGGAAAAAGACATCAATCGCCATCACCGATGGGGAGCGGTTTGTTAAATATTCATATAATAATGTAATTACTTGATAGTCATCCAAGTCCCAATGTTCCAAGAACTAAATGAGGGTATCCTCGTGAGGTATTAGATCAAGCCATTTATTCCCGCCGGCAGTCCCATTCACGCTTATTCATGCGTGTGTTGCTTTGTTCATTTCGCCCTTTTTCGCCCATAACTCCTCGCAAAAAAAGCCCAATCATGATAAGTTATACAGGAGAAAAGAATGAAAAATATACCCAAAAATGCTCATCCCGAACTCCGTCGCAAAATCCCAATGCAGAATTTTAAAAGGAAGAAAAAAAATGTTGTACAAGATCATCTTGTGAGACGATGGATCTGGAAAGAGAAGGTATGTAGAAAAGATGAGAAAGCGAGGTGTCCCGGCTTAGGCCTTCTTGACCTCCTCGTCGCACTCGTCGTCTTCGTTGTCATTGTCTTGCAGCCAGCCGCGGCTCATCTGAACAGCCTGGTTCCACTTCTTGAACCTCTTCTCGGCACACTTGCGAGAAATCTTGGGCTCAAAGACCTTCCGGCCGGTTCGGTTAACTTCCTGGAGCTCGGTGGTATCGCTCCAGACACCGGTAGCGAGGCCGGCAGCAATGGCAGCGCCAAGAGCGGTGGTTTCGCACATGGCCGGGCGATCAACGGGAATACCGCTGATGTCAGCCTGGGTTTGCATGGTCAGGTCAGAGTTGGAGAGACCACCATCGACAGCAAGGAGCTTGAGCTTGCAGCCCGAGTCTTTCTCCATGGCATCAAGGATAGCCTTGGTCTGGAAGCAGGTAGCCTCGAGAGTGGCACGAGCAATGTGTCCCTTTTGGGTGTGTTGAGTAATTCCGACTATTGGGCACATGACAGGTTAGCTTCCGGTCTTTCATGTGGAACGGGGTAGGATGAATGTAACGGTTGGATGATGCTCCAAGGTGGGTCGGGAGAAGTCGTGTGGAAAGAGTGGGTGGGTAATGGTGATCACTTACACAAAGTTCCCTTTGCATCATCGATCCAGTAAGGGGCGAACAGGCCGCTGAAGGCGGTGACAAACACAACACCTCCGTTGTCGGGCACCGACTCGGCAAGGTCGTTAATTTGCTTAGCGTTCTCAATGAAGTTGAGGTTGTTCTGGAGGAAGGTGACGCCGGCGCCGGCGACAGCAATGCTGCCTTCGAGGGCGTAGACGGGCGCGCGGCCCTGGCCAAAGTCGTAGGCGACAGTGGACAGAAGACCGTACTGCGAGATGACGGGCTCGGTGCCGACGTTGTAGAGCAGGAAGCAGCCAGTGCCGTAGGTGTTCTTTGCTTGGCCGGGGTTGAAGCCGCACTGGCCAACCAGGGCGCTGGATTGATCGCCCAAGCAACCAGCGATCGGCACACCCGACAGCGCACCACTGGCAATGCGACCGAAACATTCAGGGTCCGACGAAGGGACGATCTTGGGCAAATGCACCTTGGTTCGGTCAATTCCGAAGAATCCTAGCATCTTGTCGTCATACTGCAGAGTGCGAATGTTCATGAACATGGTTCTGCTGGCGTTGGTGCTGTCTGTTACGTGGACAGGACTCTCAGCCTGGGCGCCGCCATTGAGCTTGTAGATGAGCCAAGTGTCGACAGTGCCGAAGGCAAGACGACCTTCTTCGTAGGCCTGCTTGACGGCCTCAACATTCTCAATGAGCCAAAGAAGCTTGACGCTGCTGGGATAGGTGGAGAGGGGAAGACCGCAAAGGTCCTTGATGGCATCGGCGCCGTCCTTGTCCTTGAGGTCGCGGACGAGGGACTTGGTGCGAGTATCGGACCAGACGACGGCATTATAAAGAGGCTCGCCGGTTTCATGGTCCCACACGAGCGTGGTTTCGCGCTGGTTGGTGATGCCGATGGAGCGGATGTCGTTCTTGGAGAAGCCTAGTCGTTGAAACTTGCGCATGGCACCTTCAATGCACTCTTCGACCGAGTTGAGCAGAGTCATGGGGTCGTGCTCATGCCATCCTGACTTGGGGTAGAGGTTCTCAAACTCAATCTGGTGGCTGGCAACAGGGTCGCCCTCGCCGTTGAAGATAAGGAAGCGGGAAGAGGTGGTGCCTTGGTCGACGGAGCCGACGAACCAGTGGTTTTTCCTCTCCTCGGGCGTCTCGTGGATGCCGCGGGGAAGATGCTCTAGGTGGGTGACAATGGGACCCTTGTGGGCCTTTGCTAGGTTGCGGGCATCCATGCCATCGTTTGTGAGGGTGGGTTCTACACACATGACGCCGGCCTCGACGCCATCGTTGAGGTTGAGTAACTTCATGGTGACTGAAGTTGTTCTTGTAGGAACAGGTTCAAGCGGGGTAGATGGTAAAGCCTCGTGCGGGGTGTCTGTGTCTGTGTTTGTGTCTGTGTTTGTGTCTGTGGTGGTGGTGGTGCTTGTATGACTTGTATGACTTGTGTGACGTGTGTGAGTGAAGCCGAGGTAGTTGGTAGTGGTGGCGGTGGTGGTGTGGTGGTATGTCTTGTTGGTATAAAGAAAGGATGATGATGGAGAACAAGAGAGAAAGCTGTTTCGGATTGCTGAATGCGGCCGACTACTTGTAGTATTGAGACGGGTTGCGGATGAGGCAGGTCTGACGGGCTGGATGCCTATGACACAGCCGGAGAAAGTGACACAATGTGGGGGGGAGGATCGAGATCGGGCAAGACTGTTTGTCTGCTGGAGAATGAGGACCCTGGATCGACGTCCCCAAGATCGATGTGCCAAACAGAGGCCGCGAGGACGGTTGCTATTGCGTGGTCGAGTGCGGAGGAGGAGACGAGCTGCCGCGGCTACTACGTCATCAAAGGCCTGGCCCTAGCTGATAATCGGTGGTGCTGATAACACTGGGAGAGTGCTGATAGTGGTGCACGGACCTCCGGGCCGTGTTCGTTGGATGATGGACTTGAGAGCGTTGTTTACACGGCTGATGGTCGAACAAGACTTCAAGTGGTGTCGATGGTGTTCATTGATGACCTGGTGCGACCACCTCATCGTCCACATCGAGGGCGACATGTTTACCTTATTTATTCCAGACAGCAACCGCGCTGCACCTTGCTTCTGCTGCTGCTGGCCAGGTATGCGAGCTATGCTAGTCTCGTTCCCCTGGCTGGGCGCAATCTGGGCTGGTCTCTTGTGACCAGCTGCAATCTGCGACGGATTGGTCTCTCTTTCCTGTCCCAGACTTCCGAACCGAACCGTCCCAGGCCTGGCTCGTGTAGTGCGTGCCGCGTGCAGGGTGAGCAGGTCTGACAGGGTGAGTGCGCAATTGATTTTCTCGGCAGTAATCTTGTCAACTTGCCCGGCTGATTTTTTTCCGTCTGCTTCTGGAGAACACACACCACCAAAAAAAAAGATCAAAAAAAAAAAAAAATTGATCGGCACGCTTTGTTGCGCTTCCTGCTGGCGGCCAGTGGTGGAACATTTGCGGGGATCCACTTGACGCCCAATCAAAGAATCCTTTTTCCCCTTTCCGGTACGCGCTAGAAGGTACCACGGTACATGTACATTTCTTCCCCTCAGCACCTCCATGCTTCGCTACTACGTCGCATCCTGCAGCGCGGTTGCACTCGCTGCACCATGGCTGTTGCTGGGAGAAGGTACCTGCTGCATGGAACATGTGCAGAGGTCGCGAATGCGGATGGGCGGTCGCAGGGGGAGAATTGCCCCGAAAATGCGGAGTCGTCCTCTCCAGGAAGCCCGAAGAGCCACTTTTCTCCCTTTTACACCCACCAACGCGGACAAGATTTGCACCGACAAGGAGCCTCGAACATTGAAGCAAAAGTCCAGAACGCTCCAATGCTCGCACTACTCCTTTGAACAACTGGGGTTTGTTCCGGGCCTCCATTGCGATGCGACGGCACCACCGGCGATGCACTACCTATGTACCTAGCTCACCATGTATGTACAACGTGTACATACCTCCAAGCACCTCCCAGCACATTGAAGCACCTCGGCCAACCGCAGCAGAACCGATAACGTTATTTTAGGCTCATCAAACCTGAATGAACCTGTGACCTGTCCTGTCTTTCATCGTCTCCGCCCCTGATTCAAAGAATACGACCCCCCGCCAACAACTTGGACGGAGAACTGGAGTCTGGCAAGTCCCGTCCAGGGGCAAGGACCGGATTTCCCAAAATATACAATGCCATTCAGAGGAGACCGAGGGGAGACCTGGGGCCGGGAACGGCATCGACGGGAACAGGAAAGCGTATCAAGATTGAAGAAGCCGCCTTTACACTGCACTGCACCACACTACACCACACGGTGTTGTTGTTACTAGTGTGGTATTGTCATTTGTCATTGCTACACTATGATGCCCCTTGCCTCTCAAAGCCTCTTAATGCTACCCGACACCCTCTGGCGGTTACGACAGTTGGCCGATGATCGCTGGCTTGAGGGCCTCTCGTTGGCTTGTTGCACCTCAGCTATGAGATAAGAATTGTGGACTGCCAAGATGCTCAACCACCATCTCGATGTGCAAAGGCGAAAACAAGCCACACATTTATGCAGCCATACAAAAGGCTCACGGTGAAAGACCCCCGGGCCGGTATGATGCTCGGTCACCGTGTTCTGTTTTTTTTTTGTTTGTTCTGACATCAAAAGCTACGGCTGACGTTAGAAAACTGGAGCAAAATGTCAAAAAGAAGACCGTTCACTCGCCGCCGGGAATTGAGCCCGACGTGGGGGTCGAACCCACAACCTTGAGATTAAGAGTCTCACGCTCTACCGATTGAGCTAGCCGGGCGAGTTGAAAGCGCAGTGCTGCTCCTGTTGAAAGTGTGGGCGCACAACTTTCGGTCAAGAAAGCGTGTGAGAGAGAGTGAGTGATGATTCATTGTGCTATCGCCAGTTGGCCGGACTTCCTAATTGGGAAGTGCCGAAGGGGCATCGTCGATTCGAGCGATTACGCGACCAGCAAGGCCCAACACTTGTCGCACTGACATGGGCGCTTGCTTTCTGTGCAAAAGGGTCGCATTTACACAGTATCGTATTTGTCGATCCGCCAAATTCCGTGGAGTCGCGTCCCAAATGACGAAATTTTGTTTGGGTCACGGGGACTGATGAATCTGGCGGGATTCGGTCAGCATTCGAGAAGACAGCGTGTTCGGTGCCTGCAGCTGTGGAAGAGGGGGAAGCAAAGAAACTGAACCGAGACATTTGACAAAGTTCCATCCGCATCGCAGGAGCGAGACTGCAGCCATGCCCGGTCACTGCTGCGCTGCATGGTCAGCTCCGACTGCGGGATGCCCCACCTTCTTCCCCATGGTGTATTCCCATTCTTTCATGCACGGGTTACGCATGCATGCAACGGGCAGAGCCTGGAACTTGAAGGAACTGAAATTACCTCCATCAAGCCGTCACCACCACCACCACCATCGTGGCCCAAAGTTCCAATCATTCAGCAGGAGCACGGCTGGAATGCCCCGATGCAAGTTGTAAATAGTGCAGAGTGCCCAACAGGAAAGCGCGAGCTTGCAAAAACATTGGTGTTGGGTTTCCACTTCAAGGACAAGCCGAGGACATGCAGGACAAGGCCCAGCCAGAACTTGAAAGCGCAGAAACATCGGGATAACAGAGAGTGCGACGCTTTGCTGGTCTTGTGATGTCAATTGATCTTCATGAATTGGAGAATGTTGACGTTGACCCCGCCCGCTTCGTGCTTTGCTCCCGCGCGTTTCCGCTGGGCCTAGGTTGCCCCTTGTCCTGCTGCCCTACGGAAGTACCACCGTTGAATTCTGGTCGAACCTCACTACTGCGTACACTACGCTACATAGGGGAGAGGTACGTACCCTACAATACCTTCCCTTTACTACACTAGAAGGTACCTCTTGGTACGTACCTCGTCCATCACTGCCGCCGCCGTCGGCCCTCGCCCCGCCCCAGTCATCTTTTTTGGGGTGGGTTCTTCCCCCTTGGGGCTCCCGCAATTCCCGTCAATCCCGTTCCCCGCCAGCTTGTCCTGCCTGAGGTGGCCAGCACCCCCAGGCTCTTCCGTCTTCATCCCGTTGAGCAGGCTTCATCCCCCAAGGCCCCACTGAAGCTACGGCCCCAGTGATGCGCCCGCTCCCGTCGCCGGCTTGGTTCTAATTTTTGACCATCCACGGGAAGCGACACCACCTATGGTAAGCCATCAATCATGCCGCCATGATGAGCCTGATGTTTACGCTTGCTGGGCATCGCTTGTGGGAAAAAATGCGCTACAGGGGAAGAGATGGACAAGGCGCCACCGGGGTTAAGTTTGATAGGTATCTCGACGCACTGGAAAAAGCGACGAGCAATACTTTCTTATCAGCAGAGTCCGATTGAGCTGTCGCCCTGTTGCGCTAACAGAGGAGCCAATGTCCCGCTGTCTTACTCATAGCCTTCAACGGCGGCTACCTTCGTGCTAGGGCCAAGAGCGCTGCGCTGCCATGAGGCGCTTTAAACTTGGCATCGCATCGGGAGTAGAATTTTGAGATTGGTGAGCGGCGGTCTCGGGACTCTCGAGGCCCGCCTGCCTGGCCTGTCCACTTATCGCAGCATTCTCTGGGCCTCGCTCGGCTTCTTCTCACCGCGAGCCAGTCGCTGCGTTCACCGGGCAGATTTGGGCCTGAAACCGCATATCTGCCAACCAAGGGAACGATCCTATCATAATCAGAGGATTTACCGCCCCCGTTTAGTTTCGAGACATGGCACTTCCACCGCCTGCTCGTTCGGTGTCTGCTCCGGGCGTCTTGTTGCGGCATTCCCCGCTTCGACAATCGGCCAGCGAAACACGGAAACTCACGACCAAGCTTCATTCTCCTAGGCAATCTTGGAAGACTCGAGAACTGTGGATGGCTGGATTGGTGCCAACCTGTCACCACTATCGCGATCTAGCCTCATCTCAGTCCCAAGACAAGGTACCTGGAGACTTTGCTGGTTGATTTGCTTGGCCCTTGCATCACCCGCAACCCACCCTCCAACCCACCCCCCTTTTTGTCTTTCCGTCAATCGCTTCCCGCCGCTTACGAGAGGGTACCTTTCTATTTCAAGCACTGAGCAGCCCGGCGTAGCACGTGGGAAGCCGGGATTCAGATGTCCACCGATTCCGCCGGGAGCCAAGCCTCCCAGGCCATGCTCCACATGCTGGACTATATATCCAGGCACGACCATGATCATTTCGAATGGGACGACCATGGCAGGGAAGAATCCGAGGCCTGGCTCCGTCCGGTCCAGGACGCTGGGCTCAGTCCCCAGAAGCACAAGGTTTTCAACCACGCAAACAAGGAGTATCTCAAGCCTCCTCAGCCTTTTATCCAGATAGGTCCTGAGCTGGGCGATTCCGGCTCGACCATCGTCTACAAGGTCAGCCCTCCGGACGATCAAGGCTACAGACGACCCCTGGCCCTCAAAGTTATTGTTTGCAAAGAAAACGCGCGCCCGCCTGGCCCTGACAGCAATGTGCGCAAGCTGGCCCTGCAAGAGGTGCGAAACATGGTGGCGGTGCGCCATCCTCACATCGTAGTCTACGTAGCTTCGTTTGAGGATTATTGCATCTCCAACCGCCAGGTCCGCCAGCGCCGTGCTGCTGGTACTGGTGCTCGCGCCGTCTTCAGGAGAGTCGATCAACAGATCAAGCGTCACATACTCGGCATCGCCATGTATCCTCCGGCCCAATGCAATCTACGAACTTTCATGCTCGATATCGCGTCCGCTGCTGCCATCTCACCACGTACGGCTGAAGAGGAGAATTGGATGGTACAATACCTCCATTCGTATTTTGGTTGCCTGTCCCAAGCTGTGAGCTATCTGCACAAGTCAACAGTACGCATACGACACAAGGACATCAAACCCGAGAACGTTGTCATTGACGATTTTGGCTTTCCTCTGCTCACCGACTTTGGGCTTTCCAAGCACTTTGAAACAGGCCAGCACTCTCAAGGACCTACCGCCAAGACGCTCAAATATGCCGATCCAGAAGCAATGCAGGAGACGCAGCGCGATGAGAGGTCTGATGTCTTCTCACTGGGTTGTGTCTTCCTCGAGATGGTGACCGTACTACTCGGCAAGCCTCCATCGTATGCCGAGGAGCAGCTTGAGCGCATGGCAGGTAATGCTGATCAAGTTGGCGAGTTCAAGTACACCGATGCGTTGGACAGCTTACAGGAATACATCAATCATCTCGAACAGGTGGCAGAAGATCAACTTGATGCGCTTCCATCTCCATCGCCGGACAGGCCCACACCATCAACGAACCTTCCGCCGTCCATGCCAAAATCACAATCCTTCAGAGAGAGGGAGAAAACTTGGCAAAGAGAGAGGGAAGCATCCCTAATCGGCGTCATCAAGGTCCTCAGACCCATCAGAAGAATGATGGATCGCGATTACCACGTGCGCCCCTACGCCAGGGACCTTTACCCCTTGTTCCGCCACCTCTACGATATCTACGAAAGCCCCGGTCGCTGCGAAAACTGCGAGGAACAGATGCTGACAGGCAGGTCGCGTCCGCCAACACGGGCGCCGACCATGGTGGGGGTGGCCGCCAATGTCAGACAGCTACCGCTACAGCGGACGAGGTCGAACAGCCCGACTTTGGCCAAGAGTCCTACAGCTGGTTCGTTTACTATCAGGAGAGTGAGGGCGAATTCACTGTACGTGGTCAAGCAGGCGTCGCATTCGCCAACGGATGCGGTGGGCATAGCATATCCGCATAATGGGCATAAGGTCTGATCATGAGCCATGAGCTGGCGTAGGGGGGGTGGGCGGCCGACGGCTCCGACGACACAGGCCGAATTTGGTTATAATGGCGAGCCACAGAAGGGGGATATGAGGAAATGGCTCGGCGATGAAAGTATGAACATTTGGAAGAAGTAATTGGGCGATGGGCCTGCCAAAAGCAAAGCGTACAGGAAAGAAAATATTTTTCTTCTTTTTGTTGAATCATCGTGGGAGCTGGCAGCTAAAGGCATATCAACATTGATAGTAGTCAATCTGCGCAAACTGTTTGCGACCAGTGACCCATTCTGGTCCAGATCAATCGACATCGTCGTGAAAGACCATGTGTTTTGGATAACATGTAAGTTGTGGCTGTGCGTGAGACTACACTAAAGGATGGAGTCGCTTACATACGCTTAGTAAACCTATGAATAGTCAGTACTTCCACTTTATCCACATTCTCCCCTAACCTTCCATCCCATTAATTATCTTATTCTTCATCCTCATTTAATCCGGAAAATTTCTCGTCATCCCCACGAAAACCATACTAGTAGACAGAACAGGAACAATGCCAGTCCGCGGCCCCGTCCCCGTCAACCTGGCCACCAGACAGGCCGCCGAGGTGCTCAAGGTCGGGCCCATGACCATCCGCGTCTACGAAGACGGATCCCGCACCGGCGACCGCGTCAGCGCCATCCTGTTGGAGCTCCCAGCGGGGGTTTCCGGGCCGCCCATGCATTGGCATCGGTTTCATGACGAGTTGTTTTTTGTCGTTAAGGGTAGGTGGTTCGATCTCTTGGCCGTCTTGGCCTTTTTTTGTCTAGAGGAGGCAGCGGTGTCATGGGATTGAGCAGTGGTTGTGATGGGAGTGAGCTTGAGATGAGATGAGATGGCATAAGAAGAGATGGTAGAAGATGCGACTGCAGATGGCTCAAGGGCCCTCTCCCTACGAGTAATCTTCTCAAACAACTGTCTACGAGCATGATGCAATACGACACGAGATCATCGTATCATATCTGGAAAATACACACGACACGTTTCTCTTAGCAATGTCTGACTGACTTTTTTTGGCCTCTAAAAGGGACATGTCGCTTCGTAACACCCGACGCCGAAGTGGACGCCACGGCCGGAGACCTCATGACAGTCCCGCCGGGAGCCATCCACACGTTCAAAAATGCGTCGGAGACGGAAGCCTGCGAGGTGTATATGACTGCCACGCCAGGCCATTACGTCGATTGTATGCCCTTTTTTTTTTGACCCTGCTCCTTGCCTACACCTTTTATTTGGTCGATCTCTCTGTAGGTGATCCTTGATATGCTAATGGGGGTTCTTGGATGATAGACTTTCGAATGCTCTCCAAGGCTGGTACGGAGGGGAAAATGCTTAGCAAGGAGGAGACAGAGCATCTCATGGCTCTGTTTGGGACATTTCCGCCGGATATCGAGTCAGAGCCTTAGAAGAAAAAAAGAAAAAAAAAGCCGTGTTTTCTACAATTTCCAGAAGTCGAATTGATATGGGAAAACGGGTGCAGTGTAGACTTAGCGTTGAGACTTGCAAAGATAGACGATATGTTAAGCCAGACTCCCGGCCATGCAAAAGCCATGAAAACCCCCTAAAACTCCGCCATTAGCTCCGGTAAACAAGCAGGCTTGGAACAAGTGGGAAGGTAAAGACCATCCACATCTACCAAGCAAGATATTATATGTACACATATGGCCAGCCGCTCTTGGATATTCGCCACTCCCACCCTCGCTCACTCAAAGCCCACGTCTACGACTGCTGCCATCGCCACGCCTCTCTCTCTCCAACATGGCATCAAACTCCCTTTGCGCCTGCTCCTTGGCCAGAGCCCTCTCCTGGTCGGTCTCCAAGTAGGAATGCGACAGTCCGTCCTCACCGCCGCCTACGGCAGCCGCACGGCGCTCAGCCCACGAACGGGACTGGGAAGGCTTGACGTAGATGGCAGCTGTGGGTGCGGTCGTGCTCCCAGGTGCTTGCGCGGGGCCCCCCATTGCTTTCTGTCGGAGTCTGTCCCATGCGGAACCGGAAGATTGGGCGACGGGCGAGCTAACGGTACCCGTTCCTCTGGCGGCTGGTGCTACGGGGGAGGCATCATCGAAGAGGTAATCATCATCGTCATGGCTATAAGTGGATTGTTGTGTTTGCTGCTGCTGCTGCTGCTGTTGCTGCACCTGGTGTTGTTGTTTCTGTTCTTGTTGGTGCTGCTGGATCCGCTGGTAGTATGGTGTTTGCGCATGCTGTGGTAGTTGCTGTGGATCCTCCTGGTGGTCATGATCCGGCTCGTGCTCAACTGAATAAGCGTCCCTCAGTTCAGGCCTCTCATGAGTAATGCTATTCGCCTTCATCGCTTGTCCCGCCTCGAGCAGCTTCTGCTTGAATGCCTTGTTCCGCATCAATGTCGCTGAGAAGACGGTCTCGGCATACGCATCCGCGATCCAGCCGCCGAAAATTCTCCAGGTAACATACCAGGCGGCGATGCGGACGCCTTGCCAGGCCAAAGTAGCCCGGTGTCCGGTAGCGAGGGTGAATTTCTGGCTCGGGAAGATTTCGGGGTTGAAGGATGCCGGTTTTGGCTTCCAGAAAGGGAAGTTGTACTTGTTGTATCCAACAGCCCAGCAGACGCCTGCGCCGAGGGCTATGGCGGGTCGGGCGTACGCATTGGTGACAGATCGCTTGGCGGCGCCGTAGGCGACAAGATCGATATCCTCCCGGTCCAGCGGCTGGTGACCCAATAGGAAGGACGTAGCCATGAGTCTCTGGCCCACGTCCACCTTGTACTGGTCTTGGGTGACGTTGAACAGAGGGGCCCAGAAGGGCAGCTGCGGCAGCGTGTCCCACTTGACGGGCATCTGGTCGACGAGCTTAGTGATGATTTCGTTTCTTTCTCTGATACTCCTAGCTCGGCGGTACTCTTCCCACCAGCTCTTGTCCCAATAGGGCACCGCATGACCACCCTCGAGCTGATGGGGCTCAATCTGCGCCTGCGACGCCCAGTCGCCGCTGTTGTCTTGGGGCATGGTGTCGCGGTTTCAATCGATCGGGGATGGGATCCTTGTTTCGCTGCTTAAGGCGTCGCACTCTGCAGTGTTGTAGCTTCCGTTAAGTCGCGGGATTGTGGTTGAATGGGTTCGCGATGTCGGAAATGGCCGACGGGTTCCAAAGTGCCGGTAGGGAGACGATGATGTCAATTCGAAAGGAGGGACGCAAGCACTAAAGACATGGAAGCTCCAAGGGTTAGACGAAGGGAGCTTGGGCCCTTTGGATGGCAGAAAGGGGCTTGGCATTGGGGAATGCTTTCCGAGCTTGCGTTTCATCCCTCTGCTGCCGTGTAAGGCGGTATTGGGTGGTTCTTATCCAAGCGGATGAAATGTAATTCCATGACGTATAATGTTGTTTTTTCAGCACATGTGTAAAATGCCTGCCCGGCTGGCGCAATCGGTAGCGCGCAAGACTTCTAATCTTGAGGCTGTGGGTTCGATTCCCACGTCGGGCTAAGCTTTGTCCTCAATTTTTGCCTTCATGTTTTCTGAGAACGCCTTTTTTCCGGGATAGATTCCCCTTTTTTCAACTCTTCGGGTGGGGTTTTTTTTTTCTTGTTCTTCATTGGGGGCGGTCCAGATCATCTCAAAATAGAAGATGTCGCTATATAATCAGCCAGCCTCTGGCTCACCACGCTCATCCGGACTTTAGGGGCTCGGTCACTTTATCTCCGACCTCTTGTCACTGCTCTGAGCCTCGGATAAACACCGCCATGGTAACCTCTGGCCGTCACACCTCGGTACGATCATGGAGTTAACAAGGAAACTTGCAAAGAAATTTGCACTGCTACAAGGGCATTACGACTCTGTTCTTGCCCTTGGGTGCGGGGTAGGTGCTGCCTCCCGTCCAGCACAAACAGGATAGTGACGCTGTCCCTCAAGGTGGATGTAACCTACCTTGCACCTTCTCTGGTGGTCTTGACTCGAAGTAGGTACTTGAGCTCGTGCAAGTCCCAAGCTACGCCTGGCCGTATATTATACGCATTTACCGTCATTAAATACCTTCTTCATAATGCCACCGTGATCTCCAGCTTCATCTTCATCTTGAACCCAATCCAGCCCTTGACACCCCTTCACTCTACTCTCCCCTCATCGCCTTCGAGTATCCCTTGACGTCTAGCAACCTACACACACACACACACACACACACACACACGTCACAACTCACAAGATGCCCGAACTACCCGCCAGCCTCAAGGAGGTCTGTCGAGAACTCCAAATGTGAATACCGCCGGCTGGGCAAGAGCGGTCTCCGTGTTTCCGTGCCCATCTTTGGCTGCATGAGCTTCGGTGATCGACGGACGCTGGACTGGGCCATCGAGGAAGATGAGGCTCTCCCTTTACTCAAGGCCGCCTATGACCGTGGCCTGAACACATGGGATACGGCTAATGTTTACTCCAACGGCACATCCGAGATCATTGTCGGAAAGGCCCTCAAGAAATACGCAATTCCGCGTGAAAAGGTAGTCATCCTAACCAAGTGTTGGGGTGCTGTCGGAGAGACTCCCGATCTCCGCTCCTTCTTTTTTCCTTCCCAGATTGCCGCCTCCAAGGACTACGTGAACCAGCATGGCCTGTCGCGGGCCGCCATCTTGAACGCCGTCGAGGCCTCTCTCCGGCGCCTGGATACGCCCTACATCGACCTGCTACAGATTCATCGCTTTGATCCCAACACTCCCATCGAAGAGACTATGAAGGCCTTGCACGACTTGGTGCAGTCCGGCAGGGTGCGCTATATCGGTGCAAGCAGCATGTGGGCTACTCAATTTGCCCAGATGCAGTTCTGCGCCGAGAAGAACGGCTGGACCAAGTTTATCAGCATGCAGAATCAGTACAACTTGCTCTATCGTGAGGAAGAGCGTGAGATGATCCGTTTCTGCAACGACACTGGTGTTGGCTTGATCCCGTGGGCTCCTTTGTGCCGTGGCCACTTGGCCCGCAGACCCGACCAGTTTGGCAGGACCAAGAGGAGTCAAGGAGAGAAGGAGGCCCCGCCTGGGTCGCATGGCACTGTTGAGCCCGATCTGACTATTATCAACCGCGTGGTTGAGATTGCGGATAAGCATGAATGGCCGGTAAGTTTCATAGCCAAGAGAAACCCATCGATATCCGTATCTTTTGAAGAGGTTTATCTTGCTAACCGTACCTATAGATCTCCCACGTAGCCTTGGCTTGGATTGCTAAGCGCGTCATCAGTCCAATCATTGGTTTTAGCAGCGTTGAGCGTTTGGAAGAAGCAATTTCCGCTAGAGGCAAGGTTTTAACGGAGGAGGAGGAGAAGTATTTGGAGGAGATGTATGAGCCCAAGGCTATCAACGGACACACTTAGTTTGCCTCCCAACCCTGACTACCTACCTTACTCATGTTGGCATCAGGAAGGGATTGGGTGTAATAACATCATTAAACAGAATCTTGGATACATTCGGTAGCTCTCGATTTATCTGCCGAGACCACGACATGACCTGCTGTCGCCATCTCCTCAGTTTCCCAATTCAGCTCATACTTTATCTTGAGAATTTCAACCTTGGCTCGCTACACTCGAGGTGGCCAAGGTTCGTAAGTCAGTAGGATGGGCCCCGATCCCAGCCCCAGTGACAGTCGGCTTTGCCAACTGATCCTCTGCTGACCTCAGTCTGGTGTGCAATAAAGTCATGCTCTTGGTGAGCCTTGGCAATTTCCAATCCGCGTTTTCGATCCGGTTCAAAAATGATGTCGAGTGTGTTCACGTCATCTTGCGCCAGCGTTCCCTTTAGCAGATGTTAAACAGGGACTCGGTACTGGATTACCATGTCATCAGACCGTAATAGAATCTGCCCGTTAAGGTTTGACCGATGAAAAGGTGTCGAGGCCTGCTAAGACAAGATCTACGGTCTTGCACGACGCCATATGTGAGGGGTTCGCAAAACGGGGGTGGTATTGCTAGGTCTGTTCACCCACTCCAACATACGGAGAGCTCATCAGGTCAAAAAAGGAGTCCAGGATCTTGCCGTGGCGCTGCCAGCTTGAGTCAAGCATATGCGATTCCACGTATGAGCTTTGCCGGGCCGTGGTCTCAATATAATGGCAATATCTCGACCGGGCGTGGAATTTTTTTTCTAAAGATACTCAATAGGCTGCTCAATTATGGTGTTAATATATGTGGGAAACTTGGTATAGGTTCTGAACAGCTTCAGTTTCAGTTATCAACCTCCCAAAAGCGGAGGTTTATGATCCAGGGCAGTTATAATCCCTACCTGAGTTAGCACCTTAGCTACATAGCTTCGTGTGTGTCTAGTAGGAGGTATGTAAGCCCTTTCTTTAGTGACGGTTATTGAAGTCCGTCTTTCTGCTAGGCTAGCGTCAAGGTACTCAAGACCAGTTCTTACGAAGAAGTACTACACCCACCCATCACAAATGAAATTGGACCAATTCGTGATTTCATCATTAAATCGATTTCATACCTAATGTATGATATAGTACATGTATCTGTCTTTGGTCCTAGCCAAAATAAAAATAAATAAAAAATCCAAAGAAAAGAAACCCAGAAAGAAATGCGGCTTCGGCACGGGTGAGAGCGCAAATGTCCTCTCTACAGCTATGTATAATTAGCCTCCCAAGCGAGCGTCGAGGGCAACCGGGCCTTGAAGAAGAAAAAAAAAAAAAGACATTCATTAGTCCTGACAAAGAAGACAACAAGAAAAGTATGGCTGCTGCTTCCAATAAGTTGAAACAGCACGCGTTACTGCTGGCCGCAGTTTGGCGAGCAGGCACCTGAAGGGCAATAGTCACTGGCGCAAGTAAAGGCGCAAAGTCCCTTGTAACTTTTATCGAGACCTGGAGCCGGGTAACCCGGGGGCTTCGTTTGAGTCGCTCCATTCAGGCGTACCGAATGAATTACATTTGCAGGGTCCAGGTGGGCACCAGCCTTTGAAGCATAAAAAGTTGCAAAGGCCGGTCATGTTTGGAGACTCCTCGTCAGCAACCGTGTCGCGGTTGCAGCTGGTTGGGGTAGAGGGAGGAGGTGCCGTGGTGACGGGTTGAGTCGAGATCGTCCGGGGAATAGACGGAGGTTCCCACATAGCCGGAGGGTATGTAGGCTGGGGATCGTTTGGTGGAGGCGCAGTACCTATCAGAGTAGGAGTCGGCTGGCAGGTGCTCACATGTAGTCCAACAGTTAGAGAAGCTAGGCCTTCCGAATCTAGTGAGCCAAATGGCTTAAAAGGCAGCTGACCGACGAATGCATTGAAGTTGTAGATACCACACGGGCATGTGTTGCTGATATCTCTCGGGGAGGTGCCGCTTAGGACAGACTGTCCATTACGGACGAGCTCGAACCTTTGTTTCCCAACGCCCATCGGTATCTTTTGTGCATACGCACCCGCAGGGGCTCGGTAGGTGACGGCGGAATTACCACCAGACGTCACCTTGATCTGCCCGGCGGTCTTCAAGAGAGAGACGACAAACACAGCATCTTCCATGGTCTCGTAGCCATTGGGCCTTCCCTTGAAATAGTTCCCGCTGCTGTTGTTGGCATCCTGCATGGTAGTATCGGTCGCATCGCAGTTCAACGACTTGAGGGTCGGTCGATACCAGTAAATGATTTGATCTTGGCTGATGTAGGCATCAGGCTTACTGGCACCTGCCTTGTACGCCGCAATGAACGGCTTTGCCAGTTCCATCCATCCTTCGTGCGGCATGTCATTGACCCATTTGGAGTTTCCATCATCGGTGTGCTTCGAGTCCAGGGGGCCAATGTAGTGAGACTCCCCATAGTCATTCCAGCTTATGATCTCGACGTAGCGGGGGCCCAGCGTCAGAATCTCATTCCAGCGGCTATACCAGAGAAGATCTCCTGGGAACACCCAGTTCTTGCTGTAGCTCACTTCGGGGCCAAAGTGGGTAGAGAACCATGGGGAGATTGGAGCCATATATGGCTTGGAACCCAGCCATGCTTTGTAGGCGTTGTCTCCATCAGCCACGGAGAAGCTATGTCCAGGCTGGGGGGCTTTGTTGGCCCCGTTGTTTGGCCAAGCCATCCAATTGAATGCCGAGTCGACGACCCCGTTGTTTGGGGTCTGGGAAGGGTTGAAGTTGGGCGCCCGGAAGACGTCGACTCCGGCTGCTGCCTTCATTTGGGCCACATCAAGGCCGTCTCCAATGAAGCTCGAGGCAAAGACCTTTCCGTCGATCTTCAGCTGTGCAGGAAGGGAGGCGTACTGAGCAATCTTGCGCCCTACGTCGGTAGCTTGAGTGCTCGGGTGCCACCAGTTGAAGTCAAACGAGATGAAAACTTTCATGCCGTTGCGAGCCGCCGACTCGTAGGCGAATCCCAGCTGAGTGTCAGTGTAGCCATCAACTCCAATGTTGAGCGCAAATGCATCGATGCCTGTTGTGAGATTCGTTAGCTTTTTGGCACAGCAGCCCCGGGAAATGTGTTGTTGCGATGGAGCAATCTTACCTATGGCCTTGGCCTTTTGCATATCATAATCGTAGTCGGCCGAGGATCCGCGGTTGCCCACAATACCAATCTGATGGAACCCTCGTCAGCACGATGACAAGTACATGGAGGAAGAAGAAGATGATAGTCTAGCTAGTGAGTCATACCATGAAATGCGCAAACACCAGCTTGTCGGCGGCTGATTGCCTCGGGTCGAGGGAGTTTGTGACAGGTACCGGAACAGCGTGTGCTCCGGGCATATGGCCAGCCCAAAGACAGATGGCAATAATGCCGAGAAGGAGGCTAGAGAGTGTATGGCCCGCCATAGCTATGTCTTTGGAGCCTAGACAATGAGAGCTGCCCCAAGTGTCGGTAAAGTTGGGTTTCCTTTGCAGAAGAAGGCTGGAGAAATGAGCCCGTACAGGGAGAAAGAGAGCAAGTGAAGACGAGTCTTGGTGGATGAAACTTTAACTGATGGTAAAACATCAAGTTTGCCTTGAGCTTCCGTCCAGAGGGGAGAATGCGCTTCGTAACATGCATGAGCTGTCCTTCTTGAACAACAAGCACAAGCGTTGGTGGTCAGAGAAGGCATCTTGATTGCCGGGGGGGAAAGGGCGATGATATAGCGGCTTCATTCTTCGAGTTGGATCGGATCAAGTCCAAAAGTTTGAGATATCTTGACTCTGCAGTGGCCCAAGTGTTCATTAGTCTCAGTTGGAAAGGCCCGCGCTAACCTTTTCCATGCCGGCAGAGGTGTAAGCCAAGGTCAGGAACAGGGTGACAGCCAAGAAAGGCGTCCGGGTGTTTTGCTCCATACTTGATACACTAGTCACCCGGCACCGATGACGATCGGAATGGGGCTCCCGCCAGTCCCATTGACTGGATGCGGTTAACTTGGGGCGGCCGATTGACGAATAGCGGCAGGTCGATAGGCCCGTCGATCAGGCCAGACGATCAATCGCGACCGTTGCGAAGGGAAGTTGCCGACGGAGTTCTGCCAGCAATTACGTCTAGGTTGCGGATTCTTGGATGCTGGTTCGATGCGCATCTCCAGGTTGATGTTTGGCAAGAAGAGGGTACGTATGATGTACGTAGTGTATGTACTGTGTAGGTAAGGTACCATTCATGGTGCAGTGGCTGCAGGAACCGGTTCGTCGTTTAGGGTGGGGTAGTGAGTGGGGGCGGGCCGTTGCACCTCTGCCGAACGAACGGAACTTAAAAGGTTAGCGCAGTCAAGTGCAACCTAGTGTACCCTATGTGGCGATAACTTTATTTTCTTTCCCTACAAAACATCGATGGCTGCTCTCGCTGCTTCCCCCCCCCCCCCCTCTTCAACCTCCAATTCCCTAATTGTAGCCAAGTATTGTTGTACGCTAACAAGCTAAATGTCGACAAGAGTGTAGATCAGGCACAAGAAAAGCCCCCAACTCACAACGGCGTTCGTCAACAAGATAACCTAGGAAAGAGTAGGTAGGTGCCTTGTTTTCGGAAAGAACAGCTACCAAGAGCATACTAGCCGTCCTCAATGTCGTGCAGCTCACGGGTTGCCCAGTGTGGATTTAAATAGAACTTCATTTCCTTGGCAGCTGTGCGAGCTGGCTCGTACCGGAGAGCCTCGCCAAGGTCGCAAAACGCCAGGGGCAAGTATTCCTGTTTGACCGCCAAGCATCCAAGGTAGTAAAGTCCTCTGTACCTAGGTAATGCTTCTACAAGCCCCCCATTGTGCAAAAACACATAGGTAGGTAGGTAGGTACCTTAGTGATAGGCGATATCGCTACGATATACCGCAGAACTAGGTATATACCTCAGACACACTTCCCATGTCCACAACACCCTCTCGGCTAACTCTACCTATCCAGCGCTTGAGCCTGACACTGTATCATGTCAGCATCTCATATATGCCACACAAGAGTCGCATAGTTGTCAAGAGCGGGCATGCAAGGACCACCTACCATCTGGTAATAGATTCCCCGCATCCTCAACAATGCCGCATGGTTTCCTTTTTCCAACACGCGGCCATCTCCAAGAACAAAAATGATATCAGCGTTCTGGATAGTAGCAAGACGGTGAGCTACCATGATCATTGTTCTGTTCTTCCTGGTCCTTTCCAAGACGGCCTGTACTGCCCGTTCTGTATCGCCATCCAGATTGGATGTGGCTTCGTCCAAGAGTAGCAAGCGAGGATTTCGTATCAAGGCCCTTGTAATTGCAAAGCGTTGTTTCTGCCCCCCAGACAGTGTCACTCCCCTGGATCCGATCTCGGTATTGTATCCGTCTGGGAGAGACATGATAAACTCGTGGATCTCGGCGTCACGACAAGCCTGTTGAATCTGCTCCTCTGTGGTACTATCAGGGTTTACTCCCAGTAGTATGTTCTCTCTAATTGTCCCATCGAAAAGATTCGGTTCTTGCGAGACCAGAGATATATCCCTGCGATAGTCTTCGAGGGACACGGTCGAGATGTCCGTTCCGTTGTACAGGATCTGGCCTGAATTGACGGCATAAAACCTGAACGTTTGTCAGCTGTCTGGTTACCGTGCCCTGCTTGTGCTCCTCAATAGGTACCTTGACCACTGACCTTTCAAGAAGTGAGACCACTGTTGTTTTCCCGCAACCTAGTTGATGTCAGTTGTCGGCCTATACCCAACTAGGTACCTACCCGTTCTCATCAAATTTCCACCTACCAGAAGGCCCGACTATAGCAGCAAACATGTTTTTCTCAACCTTGGCTGGTGTTAGCAGTACTGCATCAATTTGACTGGATTGTGGCAGGACTAACCGTTATGTCAAGGCCATTAAGCACCGGTACATTCCGGGTTGGATACCTGAACCGTACATCGCGGAACTCAACTCTAACACCGCTGTCTTTGTCGCCCATGCTACCTCGGTCAAGTGGAGTGCGCGTTGTGTTTTCCTGGCCCTTGACCCTCATCTCAAGGATCCTATCTACCGCAACATTCGCTTTTGCAATATCTGTGGTGCGCTTAGTACATGTCAAATATCCTAACTCGTACTGCTAACCTACTAGGTCCATAGCTCAGCCATTGACCTGCTCCCAATCCACCCTGTCCCGCAGAGTCATCATCAGAAGATCGGCCGAATATAAAAGGCCTCATTGGAGACGCGGGGTAAGCGCAATGTAAGCATACCTGAAGGACGGCGATGTAAACGATCATGTATTGAAATGGCCAGTATTCGCCCTTGAGCATCAGAGATCCACCATACCTGTGAGGTATCGGGTCCCCAGTCAGCTGTGTTGAAATTCGGGAAGCCGTCGTCGGCGATCGGCCTTGATATGTAGGTGGGTGCTTGCGAACAAACTTACCAGAGAACAAAAGCCGTGCACAAAAGCGCGATGCTGTCGGCCACGGCAAATACCAAGGTAAACCAACTAGACTTTCCAAATGAATGCTGGACATGTTCTCGGAGGAGTGTTTCATATCGTTCTATGATGGTATCTTCTAGAGTCAGAGCCGAAACCGTTCTGAAGGCAGTGATGGACTCAGTTGCGAACTTGGCACTCTCTGCAAAAACCTCATTGTTCATTTTCTCAAATCGCGCTTCGTGTCGAATACGAAGAAAAGAAGCTGCCACGATAAGTGGCATCGAGGAGCATAGCGTGACGATGGTCAGTTTCCATCCAAAGTAGAAGGATATAATCAAACAGCCAGCGACGTTGAGAATGGAAATGAGCACGAAAGCCATGTTGGTGCCCAGTAATTCTTGAAGTTGGCTTGGATCAGTCGCCAGACGAGCTGTAAGTGTACCAACCGAGTGATCGTCAGTATCGAAGAAGCCAATAGACTGGGATATGATGTTGTCGAAGTACTCGCAACGATATCGATGTGTGATGTGCTCGTTCCTCGTGTTAGCATAGTTCCGTCCTCATTTGATGCGAAGAAAGGGAGTAGATTCAAGAAGCGTACAAACGCAATTGTCGAAGACGACCATCCTAATACAAAGTAAGAGATCGCAACTAAGATAGCAAGCATGACAAACATCAGACTCCAGAAGCTGGAGAGGCTTGGGAGCCATGGACCCCAGGATTGGAACAGTGTGAGCTCTGTTGCAAAGAGGTAGGCAGAAATTGGCTGACTTGCTGTAAGGCCCGAACAAGATTGTCAGATAAGTCTACTCTCTCATTGTTTCTGTACGGTCGGTACGGTTACATACCTCCGCCGCCGATTGCACTCCCAACCAAGACAGCATACCACTTCCAGTGCTCTTTCTGCTCGCAGATGAGGACCATGTATTTTCTCAGGCGGCTCGTCGTAATGAGCTCCGCATCAACACTGGCGTCTGTTGTCATTACCGGACTCCCTGAATTGACTGTTGGTGTCTTAACTTCCGTATCCTCCACCTTACCACCAAGGCCGCTCGGTAGCTCTTCGGGGTCGGTTGAATCTACCACAAGCTTCTGCGAGGTAGCAAGTGCCCAATATGCTCCTCCCTCCTCGGCTAAGAGGTCCGAGTGCGTGCCTTGCTGAACAGCCTGACCTTTCTGCAGAACTATGATGTTGTCAGCCTTCTTAACGGTTCCAAGCCGGTGTGCAATCATTATAGTTGTGCGATTCTTCGACACCTTTTCCAAGGCTGCCTGTACCACCTGTTCCCCGCGAACGTCAATAGAAGAAGTCGCCTCGTCCAGAATGAGAATTTTCGGGCGCTTTACAATGCTTCGAGCGATTGCTATTCGTTGACGTTGGCCGCCACTCAGTTTGATGCCTGCATCGCCGATAATGGTTGAGTAACCCTGTATTCAGCTGTCAGCAATCAACCTACACATCAGGAGTCTTTCTTTCCTGGGTGACTTCGAGCTTGGAACTTTACCTCTGGTAACCGGTTGATAAACTCGTCGACAAAGGCCTCCCTGCAAGCCTGTTTTACAAGCTCTTCCTTGGTCTCCAGATTGGCATTTTCCCATTCACTGCCTATCAGACCAAACTCAACATTTTGATAAATGCTACAGTTGAACAGAAACGGTTCCTGCTGCACGAGGCCGATTTGAGTCCGCCACCACTTAAGATCGATCTCTCTCAGGGGCCGACCCCCGACTTCGACAAGGCCGTTACGCCATAACAAACTCTTCGTTTTTGCCTGCTTGTTAGCAAAATGGTTCGGTTTTCATTTTCAAGTCAAGAGCGACGTATTGTGAGGCCACATACCATATCATTGCTCTCGAGAGACTCGATTTCATACCATCGCATCAGAAGCCCAACAATTGTGGTTTTGCCAGATCCGGAAGATCCAACAACTGCGGTGGTTTTCCCCATAGGGAAGCGGATACTGAGGTTATTCAGGATCACCAGGTCTGGTCTGGTGGGATATGCGAAGTTCACGTCTTGAAGTACAATATCTTGGAATGCAGAAACGTCTGGCGCCTTAAGACCTGTTTTGTCGGGTCTTGTTGCGTCAATGATAGTATAGAAAACAGTGGCCGCGCCAGCTGCCCGAGTAGCCGCGGATAAGGGCGAGGTAATTCCACTTATAGAGGTGGTCATGAGCACGATAGACATTAGGACACTTGATGCCAAACCAATCAGTCACTTTGTCCGGTATTTGGCAGTGAACCTGGCGGGGAGTATCGTGGTTACGCACACAACCAAGGTCTCTGCGCTGTTGAAGCGAAGCTCGTAGTACATTCGAATCGAGTACCAGAATGAAAGGGCGAAAGTCCTGGAAAATGTTAGCAGTGACTCAGGTTTTTTGTTATGGCAACAAGGGCGGCAAGTAACTCACGCGTATATCGAAAACTGTACTGTTGGAGAGACGTCAGAAGATTCAAGAGGATCCGCTCGACGGTACATATGTGGAGGGTCGGCCCAAAGAAAGAATGAATTCGGGCACTTACCTGGCGCTTGCTGCAGCGCGATGATGGGAGACATTTTCAATCCCCGATGACGAGATTCGTCCACCCATTTGACATACTTTTTAGCCATCTTCTCCTGTGCACCACAGGCTGCAATCATTCTCATGGAGCTGAATACCTCGTTTGCAACCATAGATGCCTGGAGATCAGCATATTGTACGCCATTCATGTGCTTGACGAGAAAAGGGGTAGTTGCAGCATAGACCACTGTGATCAACACAAGACCACTGCTCGTGACCAAAGTCAAGCTCCAACTGTATGTGATGGCAATTACAAATGCAGCTGTTACAGTTGATATGGATTGAAGAAAGGCTGAAAGTTTCTCGGAGATGCCCGCTTGAAGTACACTAGCTGTTATAGTGATGATGGCGGCAGTTTGGCCGGGGGGAAGGACGTCTAGCGTGGAGATTGGCTGCCCGAATAAACACTTCAGGTATTCCAGTCGGATAGTAGCTGAGATTCGCAAGCTCGACATACGAAAGCCCACCTAGACATTCGACATAACCTGTAAACGATGCGTGTGCTGCGCGAGAAGAAGGGGGACAAACGGTGAGGCACTTACGTAGGCAACATAATCAAGTACAAGCCTAATGAAAAAAAGGCCGACAAGATACAGGCTGTGAAAACTTTGGTCAAAATCATGTTGACTCGCTGCTGCCCGAGAGTTGGAACGAGACTTACGCGCAGCTACTTATGGCGTTTTTGAAGAGCTCATATGTGGTTGAAGCATCGGCACCGTAGTATACCGTGAAGGATCCCACCATTCTGCCTATCTATAAGTCAATTCGCACGCATCACTACCTGCTTATTGACTGTGAGTTGAAAAGTCAGTGAGACATACCAAAAATCATGTTCATGAGGGGCATAGTAATGCCAGCGCCTATAGAGGTCGCAACAGCTGCGCTAACAAGTACCCTGTCGAGCCATGTCGAAAAGGAGAATATGCGCTGGCGAAAGTATCAGAAACTGAGTCTTCAAGCAGCTGCGTATCAAGATACACACAATAAAGTCTGAGAGAGCTGTTTTGCATCCGGGCTTCAGCAGGAGGGGTTTCATTCCCGCTTTGCTCGCTGGAGATGGTGGATTTGGAGGCGAAACTAGCGACTCGGGGATGGGGTGTTCGCCGCCAGACGCAAACTCTTCCTCGGCCATCTCTTTGACTCTCGAATTATTGAGGTCTCCTAAGGATTGACGCAGCTAGTGTAGGTGCTCTCGTAGAAGTGGTTACAGAACCAAAAGGGTATATTGACGCGTATATCTCCGCGCTCAATACATGCGCGCAGTTCCCTTATTTGAATGGAGATGAAAAGGGAATATGAGGCAAAGAGCGGGGGGATAGAGCCTGTCTCAAGCCACATCTACCGTTGATCGCGATTGCAATCCAACTATTGTGCACTGACATTCGCAAAGAAGTGCGCCCAAAAGAGATTGTGAACGGTCAGCATGGGTCGCAGGCGACCTTTGACAGGCGCGTTGAACAATATACATCAAACAAAGCATGGGGCTACCATGAATCCGGTTTTCGTACTTCAACAGCCTGCTCCGACGTTAATATGGAACTTCGCAATACAATATAAGGGTATTATATTTCATGCTTGGTACTCGAATAGGGATCTGAACCAAGTCGCGAATGGTATCCGCGCTTATCGACAAGTGGTACCATGTGATTTGCGGCCAAGTTCTCTACTTCTCGACGGCAACGGAGAAGAGAATCAACCTGGCTGAAGTACATATTGCGAGCCCCAGGCTGGGAATGGAGGTACTTTGATACCCAGCTTGCAACATATCTGGGTACCCCGGAGAGTTGCATCGGTCTCGGATGATGGACCGGCAACGCTACAGTCGAGCTGTGGCGATGTCACGACAGCATGAGTAAAACAGTGACTGGTTCGAAATTCGATAGGACAGTCGCTTCCACGTTGACGGGTACCTTAGTCTTGCCGTATCATTTTCCCGTCTCTTAGCATCTTGGCTGATATTCAAGCAAGCATGTGCCGCAAACTGTTCTCCGTGGGGCAATTTAGCCTCAATTGGCCTATAGAATTGCGATTCCATTCCTTTGTCCATCGATAGATGAGGTGGCCAGGGTAGCAGGGGCCCTAGGCCCTTTGGTCCGGTTGTATACTGGCACAGGAAGGTTATCTCGAAAGAGAACTTTCAGTCTCTGTTCCCACCCCGATATTGTTAAGATTCTCATCTCGCTTTTTCTCCATTTGATTTCACTGCTTGGTGCAGTCATTGGTCTTTGAACCCCTACCGCCTACCTCCTGGTTGGTCGCCAACATACATTCAGCCGTGTGATTTCCTGCACAGCCAGAGCTGTGACCATGTAGTGCCGAAACGATCCAAATAATCGATCAAGCTGCATTCTCCCTTGTCCTGTAACTGCAAAGTGGGCGTCCCAATGCCGTCGTCAAGTCATTGTCCGGTCCTTTGCATTCAAAGTACCTTGGGGAACACGGACAGCTCCCGAAACTGTGCCGCGACCGAGAGCCACTCCCGGTATGCTGCTACATAATGCCTCGCTTCGCCAGGCTTGGCTGGTTGCCCAATCCTTTATGGCACCTGATATTGATCCATGTTGGCCATTCACTTGGTTCGCTTGAGGCTTCGGGTAAGGTGTCTTTGTATTACCAATTCGACATTTATCCGTTTACTGTTTCTGCGCAAACGGCTGTCCTTTAACAGACGCTACTCAGGCATGGATTCCATAGAGGCAGGCAGCCTCCCGTACCACATTAGCCAGTTCCTTCACAGTTTCCTTGTCCCGCGGTAGCGTGTGGCCCTTGGCGTGATCGAAGAGATAGGCAGTAGCGGGATCGCACACATTGTAAAGGGCCAAAGATCCATGGACATAAGGGTCCAAGGAGCCGACTAGAGTGCAGACACTGTCAGCCACGTATTTATTGATGACATTCTGGTAGGCGCTTTTACTCACTAATATGACATGTAGGGATTTCAATCACGACGTCGGATTCGTCGCTCAGAATCATGTGGTGGGTGTCAGGGTCGACGGGGGGCCAGCCAGCGAAAAAGATGGCGTACTTGAACATGGGCTTGATACCCTTCTTCTTGAAGCGCCTCTGCTCGTGAAGCAGAAGCGTGGCAGCAACAGTGGCGCCTTCCGAATAGCCAATGATGGCATCAAATGGGCCGCGCTCGTCCATGATTTTGATTAGATATTTGAGTGCATTGTCGGTACTGCGATGTGAGGTGGCGACGCCCTCGCTCATCAGCTCTCGCATGGTGTCCTCGGGACTCTCACAGTCGGGAAAGTCCCTGATTCTGGCCAGGACGTCATCGTCTTGGGTCTTCTCCACATCCCGGTCGGGCTCGATAAAGCGGTAATAGGGCGGCTGTCCAAAGTACTCCTCGAAACCCTCGGGCGGCACGGCTTTGCAGGGGCCGTGGATGAAGTGGAAGGTAGCCGTTCCATCTTCAGTCAACTCCTTGACGATAGGTGCTAGGTTGAGGTGTTGTTAGACTGGATATCCTTGTATAGAAGGCTTCTCTCTATTTGGCGCCCTTCTTACCTAGCTGAACCTGGAACTTCTGACATGGGTTATGTCCGGTCAGCAAGGCGGTCCATCAAAGAAAGCGTGCCTTGTACTTACATCGGAGCTGCCATAGGCTCCCGGAAGACAGAGAAACCGCATTGCGACAAGTATGTGGCTTTCTTCTCGTCGCAATGAGCATAGAAATCAATCACGCAGATCAAAAGACTATAAAAGGCCCTGGGATGGAGAGGGGGGAGGCGTCAAGGTGAGGGGGCATCAGATAGATGGACCACACTACCTGGGTCTCGGTCTAAACCAAGACCTGCACATATGATAGGAACCAGAACATATGACATATATCTACGTGGTCAGAGTATGCCCCGTCCTCATACATGATCTCATGGGCATCCCCAGCTAGGCGCCATAGCAGAGGAAGTATGATAGATGGCCGTTGTGCTGAGCACCCAGGAAATATCCGGCAGCAAGTTCCGATGGCCTTGACCTTTTGACCGACGAGGATTTCCAGATTCTAGAGCCGGCGGGAACATGACAGCGGCATCGCCGCGATGTGGGTGGACGGCTGGAAGGATGTTATGATATGCCGTGGTTAATTAGGATGATATTATCGGGCATCGGGTGAAAAATTGCCCTTAGGTTGGGGGTTGCCTTGGGGGTTTGATTGAGCTTGGTGGAACTTCATTAGGGGTGCGGAGGGAAAGCTTTTTGGGCGAGAGCTGCATATAGATGATTGTTCAACAGAAGGTGATGAGGTCTTGTCGGTTGGATGGATAGAAATTATGTTAGTGATAACCTTAGTTGGTTTGGTTGATTAGTATTGCTTAGAGCGGGGGATGGAGGTTTCCCTTGGGAATGGGGGCGAGCTGTCGGGTATTACCTAACTACTACATAGCGGGTTAGTGCCGGGACAAGATATGGATCGATTAGAGGTATCGACTAGGTACCTTGACTCGAGCCTGACTCTTAGCACTCATGCGCGGCAAGTGCCGTGACTGCTTTTCGTTCCAGGTACCGTGAACCCACTCAATGCCGTTACAAGTAGAGGTACCTACTATCGACCGAGCAAGCCACCAATCGCAGGGAGGGCGCGGTTAAACATTACTATCGATAAGAGGCTTCAATCAACCCGACGACATCGATGCATTCCGCTTCCACTCAATCATCCTGCCCGGGCAAAGACAACTAACTCAAGTATCTTCACTCACTCGTCACTTCCGTGTCTGTCAACATCCAGCACCCGGACACCGACCATGGCTTGTTCCTTCCCATAGAGGCTGTAAACACCACCTCACCTTCCATTCCGGTCCTTTGAGCCGCGCATGTCAAGTAATGTGACTTGACCCGGGCATATTGCAGTGCCTTCCTCGGGCGCAGGAAATCGAGAGGGAGGGAAAAGAAAAAAGAAGTCGCATTCGTATCATGGATTGCTGTGGCATGCCAATTTGCTGCCGCTCTCCAAGATGCCATGTTACTCCCACTCCGCCGTCCCTCCGCTGCCTACCCTGCCGGCCTCATCGATCCAGCCTCTCGCCAGACAAATCACCTTGACCACCTACCTTGTCTGTGATGATCTGTCGACATTCCACACACTCTCACACGGACTACACACTGCGAGATTAGCCGCCACACACGGGCCTAAGGATGTCTGTCATCTTGCCGGCGCTGGAGTCTGGACGATGTGGGATGGAGATGCAAATGCACTTTGACTTTGATCAAGTGAACAGCAAGCTGGGTCGGCTTTCGTCTCCCTGGCACCCAGCCTGGTCTGTTCAAAGCTCCCTTCGCCCATGGCCATCCTATCGCAGCCCCCCCCCCCCCCCCCCCCCCCCCCCCCCCCCCGCAGCAGCCTGCTTCTCCGGAGACTTCAGGTTTGGGACTCGGTCGACAGCCTCCGTTCTTCTCCCCAGGAGGGTCTCCGGGGAATTAGTCTAGTCTCGTATCGATATTGACTTCCTGCCAAATCGGGCCTGCGGTCCCGAACCAACTTCGCACCACCCGCGTCCTTGCCATCCACGTTGATCCTGTATGCTGCAGTCTCTCCAGCTGCCGTCAGATAAGAGTCCAAATCATCCGCTCTGTTGTCTTGCTCACTTCTGACCATCGTATTGCCCTCCTGTAAGCACATCTCAACAGACAAGCTTCTGCCCTCCTCAGACAACCAGAAGTCCTGACAAAGAGACGAGCCAATGCGACTTCCTTGACCTCCAATGGCGCCCATTGCTGTGACGCCGGATAGCTCAACCGCCAGTCCTTCTGGCGACAGCTGGAACAGTTACCTTCATGTGCGTAATGGTGACAGCCATAACATCATCAGCAACAACGGCCATGATCATGGCGAATACGCCCTCTCGGCAGCCGTAGGGAATGGCCATGGCAGCTGGACTGCCGAACCTGGGATCGGCTTGAGTTCCCCTCTCCCTCCCCCCGGCCATCTTCAAGATATGCCCATAGCCATTGTTGGGATGGCCTGTCGGATGCCTGGCAATGTCTCTACTCCGGCCGAATTCTGGGAGCTCTGCACTAGGGCCCGGTCTGGCTGGTCCGAAACTCCCAAGCAGAGATTCAACAGTGCCCGCTTCCATCATCCCAACCAGGGCAAAGGCGGCACTCTGAATCCCGTCGGCGGCAACTTCTTAAATGTCGACCTGGCTGCCTTTGATGCTCCATTCTTTGGTTTGACTGAGAAGGAGGCCATTTCCATGGATCCCCAGCAGCGTCTTCTTCTCGAATGCACCTTTGAAGCCCTCGAAAATGCTGGCATACCAAAGCATACCATTGCCGGAAAGGACGTTGGCGTTTTTGTCGGCGGTTCCTTTCCCGAGTACGAATCTCATCTCTTCCGAGACCCAGATACCATACCTATGCACCAGGCAACCGGTAAGTCTCTTTAGTTCCCTCCATCAAAACTACACCTGGTAGCGACGTCAAGGACCTTGCAAGGCTGACACTCTCCCTTGTACATTGGCTTGAAAAGGTTGTGCATATGCCATGCAGTCTAACCGCATATCGCACTTCTTCGACCTACGAGGCCCCAGTTTCACGGCCGATACAGCATGCTCCTCTAGCATGGTAGCCATACATCTGGCTTGCCAGAGCTTGCGAACCGGTGAATGTAGCGCCGCTTTGGTCGGTGGCTGTCACCTCAACATGCTTCCCGAGTTCTGGATCTCCTTTTCGACTTGCAGGTGAGTCTAATACAACCAGCAAGGCTTCCCCTGATATCGTAGCGTCGCCTTATCAGTCGCATCTGATCGTTCCAATGTTCTAACCATCTCGGTCACAGACTGCTCTCGGATGCCGGCCGTTCATTTTCTTTTGACAATCGAGGCACGGGGTTTGGCCGTGGAGAGGGCTGTGGCATGATTGTCCTGAAGCCACTGGACCAAGCCATAAAGGACAAGGATCCCATCAGGGCAGTGATTGCCGCAACTGGTCTCAACCAAGATGGCAAGACGCCCGGCATCACTGTGCCACATGGGCGAGCGCAAGGTCAGTCAGCACCCAGAGCCACGATAATTGATCTGACTTGGATGAGACACTGACCCCCCATTATCGATCTGAAGAGGACCTCATACGCAAAGTATATGGCAGGGCTGGCCTCGACCCGAATTTGTGCGGCTTCGTCGAGGCCCATGGAACTGGCACTAGGGTTGGTGATCCCATCGAAGCCACTGCCATTCACAATGTTTTGGGCCAAGACAGAAGCCCACGCAACCCTCTATGGATCGGCTCTGTGAAATCCAACATTGGCCATTTGGAAGGGGCCTCCGGTATGTCATTACTACGCTACCTTTAAACATTGGCTGCCCTATTCCATACTAATTTGTTCCTGCTTCTCCGTCTCCAGGTATTGCCGGTGTCATTAAAGCAGCCCTTATGCTTGAGCGTGGCTTCATCCTTCCAAACCATGATTTCAAGCAGCCAAACCCGAGGATCCCCTGGAAAGAATGGAATTTAGAGGTCCCGGTGACCCAAAGGCCGTGGCCGCGCGGCAAGAAGTACATCAGTGTGAATAATTTTGGTTTTGGTGGCACAAATGGCCATGTTGTACTGACAGCCGCACCATTCCTGCGTTCCAGAACTTCGGGGTCCTCCCATGATGACATCCTCATGGCTTCGAATAAGTCAGGGCTGGGCCGCAAGCTTTACATCACCACGGCTCATGACAAGGCAGCCCTTTCGCAACAGATGAAGAATATCGTGGTCTACCTTGAGCAGAGGCCCGAGATCTTCCAAGTAGATCTAACCAGCAACCTGGCTTACACGCTTGGGCAGCGGCGGTCCCTCCTGCAATGGAGAGCTGCCATTCCCGCTATCAACTCATTTGAGTTAATCGAAGCTATCAATGGAGAAAAGGCGATAACCGGTAAAGAAACCGAGCCTCTTAGGCTTGGTTTTATTTTCACCGGTCAGGGTGCTCAATGGTATGCCATGGGTCGGGAATTGTACGAGCAATATCCAACGTTCAGTGCGAGTATTTTGCAGGCCGATGCCTGTTTAGTCGCTCTTGGAGCAGAATGGTCACTTGTCGGTAAGCATGGGTCGCCAACACAAGGTCCCAAAAAGATATATGGCAGAATATCACTAACTCAATCCATACTCTGGCAGAGGAACTCGGAAGAGATGCCAAAACCAGCAGGATCAGTGAGGCACACATTAGCCAACCATCATGTACTGCGGTACAGTTAGCACTTGTTAACTTGCTACGAGGCTGGGGCCTGCAGCCAACTGCTGTTGCAGGCCACTCGAGTGGTGAGATCGCTGCTGCATATGCTGCGGGCATCATTGACTTTGAGTCTGCCATGGTAATTGCCTATCATCGAGGTAGACTGATTCCTATTCTCAAAATGAAGTACCCTGAGCTTCAGGGTCGCATGATGGCGGTTGGAGGAAGCAAGAAGGAATTCACACCCCTTATCGAAGGACTACAAGCGAAGGAAGTCCGGATTGCTTGCTACAACAGTCCTTCTAGTTTAACTATTTCCGGCGATGAACCTGCCTTGGCCGAATTGGAGAGGATTTGCGAGAAAAGGCAGCTGTTCAACAGGCGTCTGGTCGTCGACGTCGCTTACCATTCCCACCACATGAACTTGGTCGCCAAGGATTACCGTGCTTCCATCGCCAACCTTCAGCCGCCAGCTCGAACTGACGTGCAGTTTCACTCTTCTCTGTATGGCCATCCTGTTGACAGTACCGATTTGCAGCCTAACTACTGGGTGGACAATTTGACTTGTCCTGTACGTTTCAGTGAGGCGTTGCAGAGCATGCTTGCGCCGGTCGGCGAGCATAAGTACGGAGTCAATATGCTTGTCGAGCTCGGCCCCCATTCCGGGCTTCAAGGACCTATCAAGCAGGTACTCAAAGAAGTCGGTGGAAGTGCACCAAAAATTCCATATGCTTCTGTTCTTGCTAGAAAACGAAACGCCGTCGAGACCGCTCTGGAACTTGCCGCACAGTTGTTCACCAGAGGGGCAAACCTTGATTTTGGTGCCGTCAATTTCCCAAAGACAACCAAACCACCGACGCTGCTGACAGATTTACCACGGTATCCCTGGAACCATTCAACCAGGTATTGGCAAGAATCTCGTATGACAGATATGCATAAGAACGCGGTTGGTTCAAGGAGCGACATCATCGGTACCTTGGCCAGCTACTCGAGCGATTTAGAGCCCACATGGCGCAACATCGTTCGCCTGGATGACCTGCCCTGGCTGCGCCATCACAAAATCCAATCCTTGATCATATATCCCATGTCCGCATTTCTTGCGATGGCTATGGAGGCCGCCTCCCAGAGGGCGAAAAGCAAGCACTGCTCATTCGATAGGTTTCAGATGAGAGATATTGCCATAAAAAAGCCCCTAGCGATACCAGACAACGACATCGAGGTAACAATCAGTCTCCGTCCGCACCAGGAGGGTATTTTTATTTCATCCGAGACGTGGGACGAGTTCAGGGTTTGCTCATGGTCTTCTGGCCAAGGTTGGATAGAACATTGCGTCGGTTTGATCGCGACGGTGAAAATTACAGACAATGATGTGGTACAGGGCCCACAGACTGGTGATGGCTTTGAAGACCACCTACATTCTGTCGCCCCCACCATCGACAACGCACAATGGGCCTCCATCGATCCCCAGCATATGTACGAGACCCTCAACAAGCTTGGGGTTGTGTACGGGCCTGCCTTTCAAGGTCTCGACAATATCAACATGTGTGATACACAGTCAACAGGAGATCTTGTTGCTCCAGATGTCGCCAAAGAGATGCCGGGTGGGTACTTGACCGAAGCCGTGATACAGCCCGCATTTCTCGAGTCGCTCATTGGCATGTACTGGCTGGTACTTGGGGCCGGACGCCGGCAAGTTGACACGATTTACCTACCGTCCGCGATTGAGTACATGACCATATCTCGAAGGATAACCAAACTGGCAAGCGAGCCAGGAAATACGCTGCGCGCCATTTGCAAGGGCGAGGTCGATCCTGGCATTCATCGACCGTTCAAGGTTCACATGGTTGCGGCCCCTGCGGGTTCTCTGGAGAGCATAATTGCAATCGATGGCTTGACAGTCTCTCCTGTGCTGAACGATGATACTCGAGAGAAAAACAACACTCCCCGTGACCTCTGCTACAAACTTGAATGGGAACGCATCTTGGAGCCTGAACATATGAGAAATCAGCTCCCTGTCGGTGCCCAAATTGTGATCATTCACGAGGATTCAAACTTTCAGTTGCTTGTCGCTCTGAGGTTGGCGAACGCACTTGAGCAAGCCACGGGGAGATTACCTGAAGTCGGTAAGCTTGACACAGTTGATGCAAAAGGAAAGACTTGCATCTTCCTAAATGAGTTGCTTCGTCCTCTCCTGGCCACCCTTTCGCCATCGCAATTCTCTAGCTTACAAAAGCTTTTGACCGGGGTTGAAGCCATTCTGTGGGTAGTCAAGGGAGCCTACGACAAGTGCACGGAACCGGAAGCATATATGGTTACCGGTCTGAGCAGGTCCATCCGTTCGGAAACTGCACTTCGGTTTGCTACACTGGATCTCGATGCGGCCTCTCCCCTCTCGGAAGCCAAGGCCGCAGAGATGGTTTTTTGCGTCTTCAAGATGGCTTTTGGGTCTGCTTCTTCGTCGATGAGTGAACTTGAGTTTATGGAGAGGAAAGGATCGCTTTTCACTCCGCGTATCACCCATGACAGAGAAACTGACCAAGAGGTGCAAAACTTGACAAATCCAAGAGCCTTAGAGCCCACCGCTTTTGGTGATGACGGCCGATTTCTGAGGCTAGAGATATCTGCGCCCGGTGCTTTACATACACTTCACTTCGTCGACGATCACTCACTGGAAGTGCCACTAGCAATTGATCAACTTGAGATTGAGGTCAAGGCTGTCGGCTTGAGTTTCCGGGACGCCATGGCTGCAAAGGGCCAAATTCCCATCACCATGTCGGGTGCTGAAGCAAGCGGGATTGTCGTCGCTGTTGGGAGCAGTATCTGCGCTTTCAAGGTTGGCGATCGCGTTGCAGCGCTCACGCAAGGCGCTTTTGCGACACGAACGAGGGCAACTGCAAGCTTAGCAATCAAGGTCCCAGGACACATCTCCTTTGAAGCAGCTGCCACATTGCCCCTTGGATACTGCGCTGCATACTACAGCCTGGTTGATGTCGGGCGCTTGGCTGAGGGAGAAACAGTTCTCATTCACCAAGCAGCAGGTGCCGTCGGTCAAGCAGCCATTTGCCTCGCTCAGGTGATTGGAGCTGAGATTTTCGCAACGGTTGGGAGCGCTGAGAAGAAGGAGCTGCTCATTAATGAGTTCGGTCTTCCTTCCGATCATGTCTTGTACAGTCGCGACACTAGTTTTGGGCCTACTATTCGCCGTGCTACATATGGCAAGGGGGTAGATGTTATCCTCAACTCGCTGGTTGGCGATGGCCTACGGGAATCCTGGGAATCTCTCGGCAATTTTGGACGGCTCGTGGATATAGGCAAGCGGGACTCTGCCTCAAAGTCTCGAACCGAAGTATCCGCTGCCAAGAGAAACGCTAGCTTTGTTTCTGTTGACATCTTTGCTCTGTTGGCCGAACGGCCAAAGGTTCTCAAACGCGTGTTTGCCGATGTTGCCCGACTTCTCAGATATGGAAAGGTTCGGTCGGCGAGCCCGCTATCTGTCTTCCCAGTTTCAGATATTGAGGGTGCATTGAAGATGCAACAAAGCGGCTCTACTATGGGCAAGGCAGTGGTGGCTCTAAGTGGGTCTGATTTTGTCAAGGTACGTCCTTCAGGGCCACACTACACCTCCTTTCTATCACGTCAGTGCTGACTCTAGGTCACAGGCCCCGCCATCACGCCGTTCAAAGGACCTCCTTCATTCCGATGCAACATATATCTTGGTTGGCGGCACCGGTGGTCTTGGAAGGAGTATTGCGCGCTGGATGGCAGGAAAGGGGGCGCAAAACATCGTTCTTGTCTCGAGAAGCGCTTCCTTTACCGGTAAGGTCAAGGAACTTGCCGAAGACCTCTCTATGCTGGGAGTGAGCGTTCATGTCCGCCGCTGCAATGTGGTCAACGAGACTGAAGTGGACGGGCTCATTCGAACTGGGCTACAGGGGCTACCCCCTATTAGGGGTATTGTGCTCGGCACGATGGTATTACACGTAAGTCCAGTGAACGCTTCACTTAGCATGCAGTTGATTATGGTTACAGCTAACGTTTCTCTGTAGGACGTCCTCTTCGAGAAAATGACATGGACTGACTATACCGAAGTCATCAAGGGTAAAGTTCAAGGTGGTTGGAACTTTCACCGTGCATTGTTGACCTCGCCACTTGACTTCTTCGTGGCCATTTCTTCCGCAGCTGGTGCCGTGGGGAACCGTGGGCAAGCGGCATATAGTGCCGCAAACTGCTTCCTGAATTCTTTGGTCCAGTACCGGCTTGCCCATGGTCTTCCCGGGTCATCTCTTGACCTCACCGCTGTTTCCGACTCCGGCTATCTGGCTGAGGACCCGGAAAAGGCTGCTGAGGTAGCCCGGAATCTTGGTAGCGATACAATATGCGAGGCAGAAGTCCTCGCCCTGTTGCATGCCGCCATTAGTGGAAAGCTCACGTTGGCCTGCAACAATCATACGATTACCGGCATGCGTATTACCTCGACAATGCGACCGTTCTGGACCGATGATGCAAAATTCAAGGCTATGCGCATGGCAGCAGAGGATGAGGCGGCAAAGAATGCATCATTGAACATGGTTGTGTCGTTCAGTGCAACTTTGAAGAATGCCAAATCACTCACCGAGGCCGAAGACGTCGTCTGCAAAGGTCTGGTAGAGAAGATTTCATCTGTGTTAATGCTTGATGCAGAGGACATGGATATTACACGATCTCTCTCGCACTATCCCCTTGATTCTTTGGTTGCTATCGAGATTCGCAACTTCATTACCCGTGACTTTGAAGCGAATCTTCAGGTGCTGGAGCTTCTATCAAGCGGGTCGATTCAAACATTGGCAAAGGCGGTATGTGCAAAGTCTAAGATCGTCTCATTCTAAGGATAGGGACATGCTGGATATCACTACGTGATCTTGGTCTCTCTTGGTTTTCTCTTATAATGCATATATATTGTAAGTAAAGGCAAACAGCGATGGAAGTAGCTCGGGGATATAATATTGATTATTTTAATGTCTCAATATAAATTTCAAGAACAGAACCCGTGGGTCTAGCTAAACCTGTCCTGTGTAAGAGATATGTTATACGCTTGGAATTAACTATAATAGCATGTCTGTACACGGCGTCAAGCTTGTATAAAATGAAACTAGTAAGAAAAGAAGACTAATATAAGAGTATAATCTAGAACCTTTTTTTTCTTCTTCAAACCGTCGTTAGTAAGAAAAGGCTGCAATTTTAATAAAATATTAACCTTTAAATACAAGTACCCCTTTTGTAAATATTAACCGTTTTAAGACTATAATACTAGATAACTATTCTAACCGTGCGGAGCGCGCTAACTAAAGCAAAACGGATTTTATCACGCTAGCACTGGTTTGTACAGCTGGCTAACTAAAAGTACTAGTTTCTTTATTACTATTAGTAAAAAAAAATTTCTAACTTACGCTCGAAGAGAGAATGATTATAAATATAATAGTAGATTATAGATTATTATATAAGTATTAATATACTATGTAGAAGTTATTATATATAGAACTTAGGTAAGAAGAAAATAATAAATTAAGAAAATTTCAAATTCTTATATTTAAAGTGATGATTTTATTAAAAAAAAGCTGCTCGAGGCGGGACTTGAACCCGCGACCTTTGCATAACAAGTATCCTGAAACACAAGTATAAGAGCAACACGCTAACCACTGCGTCACCCGAGCTCGAAAGTTGTTTTTGGATAGCTAGTCTATAGCTTATAATACTTCTAAGCTGATTTCAAATAAGTTATATACTACTAAGTTGATCTTACTTCAATCAGGCTTAACTTAATATCTATATAATATTGTATATATACTACTAATGTGAAGATAGTATATATAATATATATATATATATATATATTAATTGAAAAAGCTTACGAAAATATTGAAATACGGGTACCTAGTCGACGATAGTAATAAGATTTCTTTTGATATTAGAATTGTATTTAGGACGTCCGATTACCCCTCTCTATAATATTGTAAGGGGTGCAGCACAGTTGGTACAGATGCTGGCCTCAATCAATCGATAAGGTTCTACAAAGAAAAAAAGAGGGTAAAAGAGCGCCCTCTGGGCGGGTATGGCCAGCTGTTCTTTTTAAAGGACGTACGCACGTACGGGCTATTGAAGTACCGCAGCGGCAAGCAACCTAATTAGTCGCATTAGCTGCCGGCCGGTTGAGACTCGGATTGGCGAGACTACTAGTTACTCTAATTACGAGCGGTAAGCCCTATAATATTAGCCCCCTCCTTCCCTTTAATTAAAAGACTATTTATAGGCCTATACCCTATTATATATACCTTTAAAATTAAATAATAAGCTTCCTCCTTATTATTACCTACGTTACGTTCGAATAATCTATATCTTTTAAATCGCTCCCTCTCTTTCTCTCTTCCTCCTTTTTCCTTCTTTAATAAAATTACAACCTTCTACTATAAATATTCCTTATACCGCTATTTCTCTATCGCCCTAACCTTTGCTCTTATTTCTTATTCTTTTACTATTTTTATTCCTTTACTATTTCTTTATATTTTACTCTATTGTTTACTCTATTCTTACTTTATTTTTATACTAATATATCGGTAGTAATTCGTTTAAAATATTTAATATTCCTAATTAGTTTAATTTCGACCAATTCGTCTAATTTTAATAGTTTTAATAATTCTTATAATAATAATAATAGTAAAGTTCTTCCTCCGCCCCGCCCGCAATTCCTACTCCGGTTCCTAAGAAGCTTAAAATCTCTAAGCCGGTTTAAATCCGGCCTAGTACAACTACGGTCGGTATTAGTAAAATTATTACTAACAATATAATTTCGGCCTTTATTACTAAAGTAATTAAACTTTAATTCTATTAATATATTTACTACTTCTCTTATAAATATAATTATATTACTATTCCTATAAGTAGTTCGGTTACCGCTTATTTACTTTATTAGTATAGTAAAGTAATTTACGAACTAACTCTAATTCAAATTTAAAATGCTTTTATAACTTAATATACTATTAGTTATATTTCTAGTCCTTAGCGGACTATTTTTTTAATTACCTTTAAAGCGCTATTAGGTCTCTTTTTTCTAGAAGAGAAGGGTTTTATTCCCGTATAAATCGCTCTTCTCCTTCCTACTCTATAATAATAATTTTAATTCTCTTCGTAATAATTTTTAGGGTAGAATTAGTATTAAGGCGGCCGTTGTCCGCCCACCGAATTCTTCTATTGAGTCCGGCGAATTTAATGCTAATTCTTTATTAAGAATTAAATTGGCTAAACTCTAAAAGAGGATAACTACCCTAAAATTGAATATAAATTAAATAAAGTAGGTAGTAGACCCTCCTATTATAAAATCGATTAATAAATTTATTAATTAATATAATAAAGAATTTAAAGAGAAGAAAAAAAAAAGAAAAAGGCGGCTACCGCTATTATTATTAAATCCTCCGCCCCGGTAGCCGGCCCTTCCAATACCTAACCTAAACGCTATCTTCTAATTTATAAGAAGAATAATATTCCTAATAAACGCCTTCGTACTAATACCTCCGCTACTACTACCCCTCGCGGATTTAAATAATAGGATACCCCTATCCCCTAATTACCCTTCAAAGTCCGTCCTTCGGACAATATTTACTTTCTCTCCTTATTACTATTTAATATACGCTTAAAGAATATTCGCCCTTATAATATATACGAAACTACGCTAAAGAACTTTATTAATAGTAAAAGGGAGGATATTAATTCTTTTAATATAAATAGTACTATAAGGGATTTACTAAATAATAATATTATAAAGGATATTTAGTATTTTAAAGTAATTTTAGGCTTAGCCCGAATAGAATTTTCATTTAATATAATATTACTTAAAATTTTTTAATTCCGTCTCTTAATAGTAACTCCATAATTAATTCTATATTATCTATTAATAAATTCGTAGTCCTATATATTATTAAATAGGTATTTCTCAATATAATAATTAAAGGGTCCGTTATTTATTATCATTAGGCCGTACTTTGCTTCGAATTAATTTAACGCTATTATCTTTAAAAATTCCTATAATAATTCCTAAATTAAATTTTAATACCCTTTCTACTTTATTAAGACTTCTCTAATTACTCTTTTATATCTTCCTATAATATTAGCGTATAAAATCTCTTTAATTTAAAAATTCTAATTTTCCTTCTACTTTAATAGTAGGCGGTTAATTATTAATAAATTTCTAGCTTAGGAAGAGATCGGTAGTAGTTCGACGGAGAAATTTAATATAGAAGATATTATAAATAATTTAAAGAAGGTTAGAAAATTCTACTATATATAGCGAAAGAACTTTAAAAACTGTATATTTTATATATAATTAATTAAGTTTCTTCTTTAGGCGGTCTATTATATAATTTTTTAAATTAAATTAAACTTTATCCCTGGTTTAAAAGTATTCGGCCGACTAATAACGTTAATTAGCGAATTTCTTTTATTTTTAGGTAGTTATAATTATAATTATTTAATATAAATTTATAATTCACTATAACTTTCGTATAAATTAATAAGCCCGCTTCTTAATAAAGAAAAAAGGAATTCCTAGGCGGGCTTCCTCCTCTATTACGGAGATTGGAAGCTCTATATTGAACTTATATATAGAAAAGAAGGGAAATATTCCGATAGAAGTATTAATATAGCTATTAATAATTAATTAGGTCATAGGGTACTATTTATCCTAATTGTTTTATACGTAGTTAATTACTGTTCGGAAGTATATATATATTTTTTAATTTATATATTTAGGGCCGCTGTTGGTTTATAAATAATAAATTGTATTTAGGAGACGTTTAATATTAAGAAGTTTATAAAATTTCGCCTAGAACCGGTTAGTCTAATTTAATCTTCGGTTATTTATAATAGATTGTAGGAAGTTATAATAATATATAAAGTATTATAAGAAACGTTTAACGTATAATTCGGCCTCTATTAAAGGTATTAGTTCTAATATTATACTTTTATTTAATTAGTCCTTAATTACTTAGAAATAAATATTACTATTAGTCTTAGGGAGGTTTATAATAAAAGTTATTTATATTTCTCTATTGAATTAATTTAGTACAGATAAAGACTATATTAAGTTTCGTTTTTACTCTCTTTATACTTTTATAGAGCTATAAGCATAGTAATTGTAAAGGAACTATTATATATAGGCACTTAATAGCGGCTAATAGAAATATCGATTGAATATAACTATTGTACCTTTACGATTAAAATAACCGAAAATATATAAATTATAAACTATCTATATTAGGGTAGTATAAAATATATTAAACTACTAGGATTAGTCTATAAGGTTTATAACATTAAATTTAATATATACCGGAGCTCTTAGGATTTAGAGACGGCCTTAATAGAGGAGGCGGCTTCTAAAATCGATATTATAATCTACAATCAAAATCTTTAATTTTAATATTAAATTAAAATATTTATTATTATTCTAAATTACAATCTCAATTTATTAGTAGAAGTAATCTTTCGGTACTATTTGGTTTTAAAGTTATTATAAATTTAAATTTTTAAATATTTATATATCCTTCCGTTCGGAGAGGATTATTTAGGGTACCGAGATTCGAAGCGGTGAATACTTTTTTAGTATAGAATTTAAGATTATTTGGAGGTTATAGGCTTCCCGGTCCTCTTTTATTAATATATTCTACTTTCTACGAGAAAGTATATTAGGGATTACGCCCTCTTTTTCCGGCCAATATTCAATATTGAAATTAAAATGGGATAAGTACTTAGCCTAACGCGCCTAATATTCCGAGAGCTATTATATTTTTATAAAATATTCGAGGTTGTAATAGTCTATTAAAATGATAAAAGATTTATAGCTCTATAGTTCCGCTAATTATTATTCTAAATAATTAATAATTATTAATATTTCTTTATTATAAATTAGGTAGTTCCGTTTAGTAGTATTAAACTTCCGTAAATAGTATCCTACAACCGTACGCCTCCTAATACTATTAACTTCTTAGGAAATAATACCCCCGAATATAAAGTTACTATAATCCGTTTCGAGGAGCGTTTTCTTATCCGGATCGAATTCAATAAGAATTAGAATTCTAATAAATAATATTTTTAATAACTAAAAGGCGGCCTCGTACTCCTTCATCTACTCGAACGCTACCCCTTTATTTATTAGTACTATAAAGAGTACAATAACTTTAGAGAATTATAATATAAATATCCTATAGTAATTAACGAATCTAAGAAAACTATATATACCCTTCTAGAAGGTAGGAGGTACCTATTCGAAGATTGCCTTAACCTTTTTAGGATCGGCCCAAATTCTAATACCGGCGTAGATAATAAATTTAAAGTATTTAACCTTTTTAATAGCGAATTTATATTTATCCGGGTTAAAATATAATTTAGTATTTAGGAACTTCTATAATATAAGACGGACTTTAATTTTATAGTCCGCTTTAAAGCCCGAAGTATAAATAAGGACGTTATTTATATATATTATATAAAACTTATTTAAATATTCTTATAAAATAAAGTTAATATATTGTTAAAATATCGTTAGGGCGCTTATTAACCCGAAGGGAATAATTAACTATTTAAATAGGCTATAGTAAGTCCTAAAAATTATTTTCTACTCCTTTCCTATAACTATACAAATTTTATAGAAAACCTATATAATATTAACCTTAATATACTACTTTACTCCCTTCAATATATAAAATATTTCTTTAATAAATAGTAATAAATACCGGTCCGTTCGGGTAATAGTATTTAAAGCTTAATAATTATAATAGAAATAAAAAAAAAAACTGCTTTGAAACCGGAAACGCCGATTTCTGGTCGAGGAGTGCTCCAAAACGAAAACTGACAACGGCAATCGACTCAGGAGGGTCGTTTACGTCCCTCACGATGTCCTGCGACGAGCGCAGCGACGGCGTTGTGTCGTCGTTGCCGATGGCCATCGACAGCGGTGCTCGTGGACTCGAAAGCAGCGTCCACAACCCGCTCGCGGAGATCTCAGCATGCAATGATCCTGAAGCCGTACTCACTGCGAAGATATCGGATAAAACGGAGGAAGACGATGAAATATTAAAGAAGTTTATCGCTAGAGCGAACAAGTCTGCGGACTACGATACCGTCTCGACCGAGGACCGTCGTTGGGCTCGAGAGCTGCTTCTTGAGTTCGCGAAGGCACGCGTCGGAAAAAGTGGGTCTATGCGACCCGAGGCTGGTAAAGCTGGAACCGACTAGTTTGTTACTAAGAAGGATTTCGACGACCTAAAGAAGGATATTCTAAAGGAAATTAAGAAAGGCGCCTAGGAGGTGCCGAAGCGTTGGGCCAATGTTGTGGCGAAAGCCAGCCCGAGTAAGATCGGTGCCACCCTCCAACAACTACCTACTACTATTAAGAAGTTTGTCCCCTCTAACCTCGAGCGGCAGTTTACTATTAAGGGAGCGACGATTGCCGCCGAGTTCGTAAACCGTTCGAACGAAGATACGAAGACGACCTTGGCTATATGCCTGGGTAAGAAGAATACCGGCCTGGTAGTCCGAGCGGCCACCAGAATGCCAACGACCGGAGACTACGTGATCGTGTTCGACGAGCCTATACGTAACTGGTGCTAGCGTAACCAAGTATGGGCCAAAGAAGTTTTCGGCCCCGATGCTTTCGTTACTATGAGTACCGTGGGTGTGCTAGTTCGGGGCGTACCCTAGAATAGCATTGATAATTACACTACGGTGGAAGCTATATCGAACGTAGCGAAGGAGAAGAACCCGGAGGCATCTATTATTAGAGTTCGGCTATAGAAGAGAAGGGACGGAGAGAATAGAGGCCTACTTCTAGTAGAAGTCGCCACCGCGTCGGCGGCGTACTTCCTCTAGGATAACCTCTTCCTCTAGGACGGCGGCGTATACCTATGCGAACCGTTCTAAGCTTCGAGCAACGTCCAATAATGCTTTAGATGTTGGGGAATCGGACATACGGCGAGGTTCTACCGTTAAGAAGATATTTGCGCCCGCTGTAGCGAAGTTAAATACGAAGGAGATCGCTTCGGTGAAATGAATTGCCCGTCTAATAACGACAAGTCACTCGTCTATTGTAAGCCGTGTGGGAAGAAGGGCCACTGTGCGTATAACTGTAAGGAGTGCCCTATTCTCCGGAAGGCGATTGCGAAAGCGTCTGTTGCGTACGCCGAAAGGCCGCGGGCGTTCGCCCCCCGCAAGAATCCGGCCGGAAAGGTATTAGAGCCAACGATAGAGACTGTGGACGAGGGCGTCCTCCCGGACGCTCCCCCCAGCTCCCGTACTATTACTACCTTAGAGAGATATATTGGAGGAGTCGCAAAGAGGGGACGGCCGAAGAAGATCGTCGGCCCGTCCTCCCGACCGAAGCTGTTGAACCCTTAGGGTCCGATGGATATCTATACGCGCTCCTAGAGCGTAGGAGGGAGTCGGTCGCGTAGCGGTAATAGCGCTTATACGATTATAGCCCCCCCTAAGGAAGTAATACCCTTATCCTCCGTAGAAGGACTAGAAGGAACCCTATCTTAGGGTAACTAATAGTCCAATTGAAAATACTCTATTAGAATGTAGGGAAGTCGTACGAGAGAGGGAAGCTTTTATTCGAGTAAGAAGAGACCTACGACGTCGTAGCGATCTAGGAGCCGGGTAGAAATCTAAATGGGGATATTTACTGTCCTAGAGGCGGGAAATATTTCGGGGTCGATTATATAAAGAAGGGAAGGGCGGTAATATATGTAAATAAGAGATGGAATCTGAAGGACTTAGATTTCCAAGCCGGAAAGGATTGGGCTATAGTAACGTTCAAGAGTTTAAGGGACCCAACGACCGTCTTTTCTATTTACTCTCCTATCCTTACGTAGGGAATACTGGAATATTAGTAGGGATCGCCGCTCCTTAAATTTCTCGAGGTCGGGCCCCTAGCGGGAAACCTAGTTGCAATTAGGGACTACAATCTCTACCATCCCGATTGGGATCTAGAGAATAGGACCAGCCCGGGGGCCGCTCGCCTCTTTACATAGGTACGACGCTGGAGACTTGGTTTGCTCACCCTCCGCGGTGAGCCGATAAGATTCGGGAACGCGATACAAGGAGAGAGGGATGGGACAATCGACTATACATAGCTATTACCCGGGGTCGAGGCCGAATATTGGGGAGCGTAGAGGTGCGAGCAAACCGGCTCGGACTACTATCCTTAGGAAATTTGGGTCTAAGTAGGAAGAAAAAATAAAAAAGCGGAAGAGGAAGGAGGATATAGTTGGAGTTTTATAGATATAGTGAAGGTGAAGGAGGCAGCGGAGAAACGGATATCGGTCCCAGAAAGGATCGACATAGTAGAGGATCTTAAACTCGCCTTTCGTAGGCTTGACGGAGAATTTACAAGCATTGTAGAGGAATTTGTTTTATACTGGAAGAAAGGTCGAGGGAGGAAAGCGAATTAGTAGATATTAGAATATAAGATAGTAATAAAAGAAGCGCGGAGGATGTATTGGGAGTAGTTTAGATGCTGGATAGTATTGAACTAGAGGGATTTTATCGAAGCTACAATAAAAAAGAAGAGGATAATTATAAAAGCTTAGTAGGCTACGTAGCGCAATAGCGTCGCCGAGGCTTCGAAGAACCCGAATCGACTTTAACCCCTAGAATAATAGGCCCGTACCCGAAGCCACAGACTAATAGACCCGCCTAAACTACCAGCCCTTCAAACCTACGAAGGGGTAGTAGAAGTTGGAAATTATAATAGTAAGGCCGAGATCCTTACCGATCGCTTCTTCCCGAAGGTAGAGGTCCCAATAGACTACCTACCGGATTAGACTGAACCGCTAAATAGTACTGAACCGATAGCCATTAGCGAGCTAATCAACAAGGAGGACGTCCAGGACGTACTCTCCCGGATGGCGCCTAATAAGGCCCCCGGGATTAATTAGTACTTAAATAGGTTTCTGAAGATGTGTGGGTAACCGTTCCGGTAAGCTATAGTATACTTAGCATCCGCCAGCCTCCAACTCGGATATTTCCTATAGCGGTTCAAGGACGCGAAAGTAATTATCCTTAAGAAGCCCGGGAAGAGCGCCGCCCAGCAGAAGCTAGCAGGCGCATAGAGGCCAATATCGCTACTTAGCAACGTAGGAAAAATCTTCGAAGCGCTCGTAGCTAAGAGGCTTACGCAGGCAGCCGAAGAGTTTAACCTCCTACCAGAGGGCTAGATAGGCAATCGGGCAGGCCGTTCAATAGAGTTTGCAGTCCGGGTAGTCACCGACGCGGTACATACGGCTTGGAAACTCGGGGCTGTAACGTCCCTTATACTCCTAGATTTAAAAGGAGCGTTCGATAGAGTTAATTATAGGTGGCTTCTATACACCCTATAGGAAATGCAACTCCCAACGTAGATTATTCGGTGGGTAGCGAGCTTTATCGCTGGAAGAAGAGGCTCTCTCTTCTTCAACGACAAAACCTCCCGCCCCTACGCAATTACCGCTAGAGTACTACAAAACTCCCCCCTTTCCCCTATTTTATTTATTCTCTTTATTACCCTACTATACTGGAAGCTAGCAATAATCCCAAATGTAATTATAATTAGCTTCGCTAATAATACTAATATTATAATAGTAACCCGTACTACCGAAGAAAACTGCCGGACGCTACAAACAATATAGGAAGTATACTCAGAATGGGTAGGGGCGAAAGGTATAGAATTCGAAGCAATTAAAACGGAGTTAATATATTTTATACGGATAAGGGTACTAAGGACGGAAACTCTCCAACTTAGGGAAGTAGTACTTCAACCGACGGAATCGATACAATTCCTAGGGGTCTGGCTGGACCGTAAACTCAACTATAGGGCTCACGCGGAAGCGGTGAAAAAGAAAATAACGACGCAGACGAATATACTTACGAAATTAGTAGCGAAGATATAGGGTTGCTCCTTTGCTCGGGTAAGGGAAATATATACTAAGTATATCTGTAGCGCTATTATATATAGAGCCTTAGTATTCTACTAGCCGACTGAAGTCTACGGCAAGCTTCGGGGGATAGTAGTTGGGTTGGCGAAATACTAGACTAAGTATTTGAAAGTTATCGCCGGGACGTACAAAGCTACGCCGGTACGAAATTTAGAGATAGAAACCTTTTATCCGCCGTTCGACCTCTACCTTAATAAAAGGGTCCGGGCCTTTAAAGAAAGGCTCGCCCGGACGGACCAAGCCCGGTTCGTCCGGGGGACCGCAGCTTGGGTCTCTAGTTGTATCTAGGTACGACGAGCTAGAGGTCGGCCACCCGCCGACAAACTAGAGAGCGGTGCAGCCAAGGCTCGGTGGGCCGAGATGTGGGTACCAACGGAGAAGCTACTAGCGATGGCAGCTGGCCCCCCCTCGGAGTTAGGGACTCAGCCGTTACTACTATTGTAAGCTTTAGAGCTAATAACTGCTAATAGAGAGGAGTAGCTAGAGGATACAACGAACCGGGAATGGGTATCGCACTACAACCACCACCTGGCGGCGGCGGTAGCGAAATTAGGGCGACGGTACGAATTTACTATCGCTAACCTCACCCCCAAATTTAGCGGAGAGGCTATCCAACGATATATAGTCGGTACGAAGAAGAAGAAAGGAAGACGCTAACAACTAGAAGAAACCGAAGAGGAGCCGTACCTACTAACTAAAGCGAAGAGTTCCCTCCTCATCTAGGCTAGAACGGAAGTCATCGGCCTCCGGGCCTTCCTCCACCGGAGGAAGGTGCCGGGCGTCCTAACTCCCATCTATACCTGCGGGCTCGAGAAGGAGACATTCGCCTATATTATCCTAAATTGCTTTAATGCGGATACTATCTTCTAGTCGAACCTAGAAGCTTAGTTATTAACGAAGGAAGAACTCTAGGAATACCTAGACGATGGAATTAAAGCCGAAAGGATTCTATTATAGGCGTTGAAGTTGGGGAGGTTGAAAGAATACTATTTAGTAGTCGAATTAGAGGAGGAGCAACGTAAGGAAATCGCGAGGTACTCCTAAAAGGAAAACGGAACATTAATAATATTAGAATAATAGGACGGGAACGAAGAGGAGATATTTATACTAACTACGGGAGCTATCTAAGCCACGGCTATAGCAAGAACCGAAAAGCACTATCTAACGAGCGCCTAGTTACGCCTAAGAAGCTGCTCGAGCAGCTCCATTATACGAGCCTGGTTCATAGTAACCTCACAGTACCACTGGACCCAGTTATTGTTCATAAGGGCGCGACCGGGAGTATCGACGGCCATAGGGCTGCCGGGAGCGGAACTACTACTACCACCAGAGCCGGAAGCCGCACGAACAGGAGTAGCGTAATCGCCACCGCCGGATACGACACGCGCAGGAGTAATAGCGCTACCGCTGGAACCGGACGCGATCCGAACCGGATTTATAGCACTACCGCCGAGTAGGGAAGGAATACGACTGTAACGAACGTCCTTCGCGACCAGCTCGCGGTAACCCTTCTACTGCTACTCAGTGACATTATAGTTTAGGGTACAAGGAAGACGCTTGTAGTCGGTAGGAAGGCCGTCCCGCTCCAGACGGGTATGTATGCGATTGGTGAAGTCGTTAGCGATACGAACGAAGACATCTAGGTTGAAGTTGAACCTATTCTGGCTACCCACTACTATAGTAACGGCTGCCGCCTAGACAGCGTTGCGGGCGTCGCGGAGACTAGTAGGAACGTCCAGTATATATTTGCCGGAGGTGTGGTCGTAGGTAGCGTTCTAGGCACCGCTAGCTAGGAGCGGAGTTAGATAGCGGAAAGGAAATACAGAGGACGAGTAACCTACCAGTAGACGAAATAAGGCAAACCTTATCGGCGACGACCTTCTAGAAGGTACCGGGGGAGCTAGGCCTATTATTATTAGAGCGCGGGACGGAGGCGAGATCTAGAGTGTAGTAAAGGTAGGGGATCTTACGTACGACGCTAGTCAAATTAGTACAAGGACTGGAGAAGAAGAGGAGGAAGCCGTACCGGTTCTGAGGGGGATAACCACCGATAAAATCGCGAAGAGTACGAGCGAGGAACGCGGGCTCCAAGGGCACGACCAAGGGGACCGCGGGGGACGTAGGACCCGGGGACGCGATAGGGGAGGAACCCTCCGCGTTGGAGGTCAAGTCGATGGGGCTGGGACGATGGCGGCCGGAGGAAGCTATTTTAATGGAAGTTGCAATAAGGAAGAAGGAGGAGAAGGACTAGGAGGGGCGCCGCAAGGGGGATTATATAGACGAGGGAAGGGGTCCTTGCGCCAATGCAAATAGGGGTAGAGCCGCGGGGTGGGAGAGTGAATAATGGGGCGGAGGTATTTGCAAACGGGGGAAGGAGGCGAAGGAGTAGGGTGGGAGACGGGAAGATGGGATGGGGAAGCGGGGAGAAGGCGGAGGAAGGAACGGTAGGGAGTAAGATGGAGAGGCGGCGAAGGAAGCGGCGTACCGGCTTTAGTCCTATTCCTACTATTCCTATTATTCTAGTATTAGGACGACGCAGCGGTGGAAGAGACGAGATCATATTCGCTGTAGCGGTAGGTGAGAACCATTATAGCTGTAAGTAAAGTAGGAGCGGCGTGGTGAACCACGGCCGAGATGGAGCTGGAGGTTTTCATCCGGGGGCGCTTAACGCCTCACGGTTTTCCCCTCCAGAGAACTAGAGAAGGACCCCATGCCAATAGGGCACTATAGTTTATAGTCTAGGAATAAGAATATTATTTATAATAGAAATAAAGACCGCCACCCAACTTCCCAATAAATAATATAGGGGTACCCGCTTTAAAATTACTTATTCTAATAAACCCTTTATTTAATAAATCTTTTAACATCTTTTTTAAAATAAGAAATTCTTCGCGGATTATACTATACAATAGCCTAAAGGGTAGGAGAGATTCTTTACTATCGGGTCCTTTCTTAATTTTAATTTAATAATTAATACTAAAGCAATAAGGATTCTATTTATTAATATTCTCTTTTATCTATAATAGGAGGAGGTTGTAATATACTAAGGGAATTATCTTTTCAAATTACTCTTTAATATAAACCTTCTTTAATTATAGCGCCTTCTCTATATCCTTTAAACTAATTATATATATAGCTTCCTCGGCTGCTTCGCTACCGAACTCTTTTCGTAGACGGCAAATATAGCTTATAAAAATAGTAGTAAATATATAGGTAGTAAATTTAATATCTTTAATAAAGTCCGTATCTAGTATTTATTCTCCTTTAATATACGGGACCTAATAATTTATAATACTCAAATATATCCTCTTCTTGTAAGGGACGGAGTAAACCTTTATTACTTTTAATTATAATTTGCTTAAGATAATAAGAAATTCTAAGAGAAGGATAATATATATATATATTAAGTATATATATTTATTAACTTCAATAAGGAAGTAAGTAAGTTTTTAAATAGTAGTTCCCTCTATAATAGTAGAAGTTCCCTTTATATAGCGGGGTTTAATAGAAATAATAGGAATATTAAGATTTTTGATAACCTTCTTACTAATTATAGTATAGTACTAATAACCCTTATTAATAAGGGCGTAGAATAAATTATAATTGTTAATAATAAATAGGATTAATATAAATTCTATTTCTATTTATAATTTAAATTTAAATTCTTCTACCTTATTTAGTACTTCTAAGGGCTCCGAAGCCCAACTTCGCTCCGGAATTACTCTTTTCCCTACTCGGGGGCGGAGTCTTACTCTTCGTCCTTTTCTAATAATAGAAGAATTTCTATAATAATAATTTAAATATAGATATTATTATTCGGGGGAATTATTAGCAAATAAAGATAATTATTTATATAATAATTAGAAGTTCTACAATAGAGGTATAAATTATTATCCTTATATTTCTAACGCTCTTTATTAAAGATTTATTTAGTACGTTTAGGGGAAATAAACGAATTTAAATTACTTTATCCTTAATTACTATAACCCTTAATAAACGTACTAACGTAAATAATTCTTATAATAGTATTATTATTAATATCCGTAATAGAATTTTTAAATAAATTCGAAGGCGAAGTAGAAGATTATTAGCGTTAGTTATTAAACTTTAGAGTATTAACGTAGGACGTAGGGAGGTAGGAACCGCTTCTTTAAATAGAGCGACCCCGCTAATTATAAAAATATTTATAATAATCTTCTTTAAATTTAAATATACGTTTATAATTAATAATATAGTACTATATTTGGGCTACATACGTACAATAATCGTCTAAAAGGTTTATTAAAAAGAATTTATTATAAAACTTTTTATTAATTATATAATAGAGGTATATTAATTTAATTAGGCTCTCCTAATTATAATTACCGACTTTTAGGAACTTATTGTCGAAAGTAGTAAGGAAGGTCGCGAACGGCTTTCTATCTTTCTAATAAAAGTAAAAAAGTTTATTAAAGGGAATATCCCTATTTTAATATAAACCGAAGATTACTTAAATTTAATTAAGTAGGGCTATAAAATCTTCTTTACTACGGGTAGTCTTACTAATCCAAAACCCTTTAAATTATAATTATTTATTATTAAAAAACGTATTAAAAATTTCGTATTACGTAGCGTTACAATTAGTACGAAGCCCGGCCTTAATATTATATTATATATTTTAATAAGTTTATTATAGTAAAAGAGGAATATATAAGGTTGCCTATCCTACTTAGGGAGTTTAAGAGGCTTTCTTTTATATAGGGTAGTGCTGTAACTATTATTTTAATTAGTAAAAGTATTTAAAACGGGGACGTTAGAACCCGCCGCTCGGTTAGTTAGAGCGTCCGTAAGTAGGAAATTTAAATACGGAGTAAGGATAGGATTAGGATTAGAATTAAAGAGAAGGGACTTAATACGATTATAGAGAGAAGTACTACTATTTAGTACTCTAATAAGGCTCTTTATAAGGCTATTACTAGGAATACTACTACTAGTATTTTATTAATCACCACTTTAAGAATTATAGAATTCCTCTATATTATTAAAATCTATATTATTAAATCCGATTATAATAATTAATAATACTGTAATACTACGCTATAAACTATTAGCCGTCTTTAATTTCCATTCTACTATTCCGCCGTTAAATTTTATTATATTCGTTAATAAAAATAGTAATAGAACCTAATATAAGGGGTGTAGTACAATTAGCATAGATGCTAGCTTCAATTAATCGATAAGGTTCTACGAAGAAGAAAAGAGGGTAAAAGAGCGCCCTTTGGGCGGGTATGGCCAGCTGTTCTTTTTAAGGGACGTGCGCGCGTACGGGCTACTGAGGTACCGCAGCGGCAAGCAACCTGATTGGTCGCATCAGCTGCCGGCCGGTTGAGACTCGGACTAGCGAGACTGCCAGTCACTCCAGCCACGGGCGGCAAGCCCCATAACAAATATTATATTAATTATATATTAAAAGTGCGGGTATCGAAGCGACTGGAAGCGTTAGGGGTAAATTAATATTAAACCGGTACGTGCCCGGAACGACCGGAACTAATATAATAATAATTATACCCCGAGCTAGTATAAAGCCGGCGAAAGCCTTAAGAGTTTTAAACCTATTTTGAAAAGAACGAAGTAAGTTTATATAAAAGGCTATAAATTTTCCTAACTTTAATAGCCTACTTACTATTCGAATAGCGTAAGCGGAAAAACTTTTAAAAATTATAATAACTATTTTATATACTTAAAACTAAACCCCCTAGGCTAACGACTGTAATACTAAATAGTACTTAAAAAAAACGTTAATAAATTAAAGAAAATATTCGTCAAAGTTATTAAGATACAGAAATCCTCCTCCCTAAAAATTTAAACTACAATTATCATAAGCCTAAATACCCCCCTTACGGGCCCGAAGAAACCCTATCTTATACTAACAGGCACTAAAACTATTATCCTTCTCCGAATCAAATAGTATTTAATAATAAACTTGGATAGAAAGCCTTGATTAGTTGTAAGGAGCGGCGTTCGGTAATAAATATAATTAACGTAAGTATTAAAAAAGTACCTTAAAATTAATGTTAAAGTAATAATGAAATTATATTTTAGTGGAACCTATATAGTAATATTTAGTAAGAAAGGAAGGTGCTAGTATTTTTAAAGTTAAATTTAAATTATATATATCTATTATTGAAATATAATAACTACTATTAAAATGGTATTAATAATAGCCTATAGTATACTATAAGTATTTATTAATAATCTTAAACCCGAAGTACTAGTAAAAGGCCTATCCGAAAAGAATAGTATTAATATTATTCGGACGAAAGTATAACGAACGAGGTACGAGGGTAAAAGGCGCTCTTTACTATTCGAAGTATTAATAGTAGACGATGATATATATTTGATAAAAGACTCCCTTCTCTAAATAAGTAACGCCTTCTATTAAAAGCCTTTGGAATAGAATTTAATTCTTTAATAATACTATGATTGTTAAGAGTTTAATTATTTAAACCGGTTCTACTATAATGAAAAGGAAGTATAATATCCTTACTATACTAAGGAGAAATATTTAAACGTAATAATAGTAGAGTTTAAAATCAATTACCCTTTTAATAAATAACCAGAATTTAAGAAGTACCTCCCTTATAATTATAAAGGATATACTATAGTATTAAACGAATGTCTATTTCTAAAGGCTATATAAAGCTACGCTTTGATAATATTGTTAGAGTGGTTTAAAGAATATAATACACTACGAGCTATACTAATTATAATTAATAATATACTAACCTTCAATTACAACCGTTAGGAAGCTACTTAAAAAGTCCTTACTATATTCTAGTAGTTTCGCCATAAGGTAGAAATGGTAATTTTGATATTCCTAACGCTTTATTTAAAGATTTAGAAGTTTAATAGTAGGAAGTCCGCTCTTCTAGGAAATATAGGACTTATAAAATAGAATAGAAAATATTTAAGGTAAAATTTAATAAAGTGTATTTAAAACGCTACTAATAGATTATTAGTATAATTAATATTATATAAGCGATGGGCACCAATCGAAGATATACTGGTACTATATGGGGAAGTAAGACACCCTACGCCGAGGGGGAAAGAGAAGTAGTTAGAGGAAGTAATAAGGATAAAGTAGGTAGTAAGATGGATATAAAGGTAATTAAAGTAATAAGGAAGAGGAGACGCCTAAGTACCGTAGAAGCGTATATACAATCTAACGGAACTACGCTATAATATTATATATAGCCCAATATAGACAATAATCCCGTAGTATACTACCTATTGAAAGTTATAAAATCCCTACTAATATAAGTAACTATAAGGGGTGCAGCACAGTTGGTACAGGTACTAGCCTCAATTAATCGATAAGGTTCTACGAAGAAGAAAAGAGGGTAAAAGAGCGCCCTCTAGGCGGGTATAGCCAGCTATCCTTTTCAAGGGACGTACGCGTACGTACGGGCCGCCGGAGTGCCGCAGCGGTAAGTAACCTAATTAGTCGTATTAACTACCGGCCGGTTGGGATTCGGACTAGCGAAACTACCAATTACTCCAACTATAAATAGTAAGCCCTATAATATTAGCCCCCTCCTCCCCTCTAATTAGAAGATTACTTACAAACTTATACTCCGTTATATATACCCTTAAAATTAAATAACAAGCCTCCTCCTTACTACTACCTGCGTTGTGCTCGAGTAATTTATATCTTTTAAATCGCTCCCTCTCTCTCTCTCTTCTTTCTTTTTCCTTTTTTAATAAAATTATAACCTTCTATTATAAATATCCCTAATACTACCGTCTCTCTATTGCCCTAACCTTCGCCTATTTCTCCTACTCTATTATTATTCCCGTCCCTCTACTATTTCTTTATATTTTACTCCGTTATCTATTCTATTTTTACCCCGTTCTTATACTAATATAATAGTAATAATTCGCTTAAAATATCTAGTACTCCCAACCAGCCTAATTTCAACTAATTTATATAATTCTAATAATTCCAATAATTCTTATAATAGTAATAGTAGTAAGGTTCCTCCCCCGCCCCGCCCGTAATTCCTACTCCGGTTTCTAAGAAATTTAAAATCTTTAAACTAGTTTAAACCCGGCCTAATACGACTATAATCGGTATTAGTAAAACTACTACCGATAATATAATTTTAGCCCTCGTTATTAAAGTAATTAAATTTCAATTTAATTAATATATTTACTACCTTTTTTATAAATATAATTATATTACTACTCCTATAGGTAGTTCGGTTATTATTTATTTACTTTACTAATATAGTAAAGTAATTTATAAATTAATTCTAATTTAAATTTAGGACGCTTTTGTAATTAAGTATACCGTTAATTATATTTCTGGTCTTTAGCGGGCTATTTTTCTAACTACCTTTAAAACGCTACTTAATTTCTCTTTCTTAGAAGAGAAAAGCTTTATTCCCGTATAAATTATTTATTTTACCTATTTTATATTCTAATTTTAACTTTTATAGCGGCTCTTAGGGTAGAATTAGTATTAAGGCGGCCGTTGCCCGCTTACTAAATCCCTCTATCGAACCCGGCGAATTTAGCGCTAATTCTTTATTAGGAATTAAATTAATTAAGTTTTAAAAGAGGATAATTATCCTAGAGTTCGATATAGATTAAATAAGGTAGATAGTAGACCCTTTTATTATAAAATTAATAAATAAATTTATTAATCAGTATAATAAAGAATTTAAGGAAAAGAAGAAGAAGAAGAAAGAGGCGGTTACTATTACTATTATTAAATCCTCCGCCCTAGTAGCTAACCCCTCCGATATTTAACCTAAATACCGTCTTTTAATTTATAAAAAGGATAATACTTCTAGTAAATACCTTCGTACTAATACCCCTACTACTACTACCCTTCGTAAATTCGAATAATAGGATGCCCCTATCCTCTAACTACCCCTTAAGGTCCGTCCCTCGGATAGTATTTACCCGCTCCCTTTACTACTACCTAACGTACGCCTAAAGAATATTCGCCTTTATAATATATACGAAATTACATTAGAGAATTTTACTAACGGTAGAAGGGAGGATATTAATTCTTTTAATATAAATAGCTCTATAAAGGATTTACTAAGTAATAATATTATAAAAAATATTTAATATTTTAAAGTAGTCTTAAACTTAATCCGAATGAAATTTTTACTTAGTATAGTATTATTCAAGAATTTTTAATTCTATTTCTTAATAATAATTCTATAATTAATTCTATATTGTCCGTTAATAAATTTATAATTCTATATATTATTAGGCGGGTACTTTTTAATATAATGATTAAAGGGTCTATTGTTCGTTATTGCTAGGCTGTACTTTATTTCAAACCGGTCTAACGCCGCTGTCTCTAAGAATTCTTATAATAGTTCCTAAATTAAGTTTTAATACCCTTTTTACTTTACTAAAACCTTTTTAACTATTCCTTTACATTTTTTTATAACATTCACATATAGAATTTCTTCGATTTAAAATTCTAACTCTCTTTTAATTTTAATAACGGGTAGGTAATTATTGGTAAATCTTTAATTTAGGAGGGGGTTAGTAGTGGTTCGACGAAGGAGATTAATATAGAAGATATTATATATAGTTCGAAGAAGGCTAGAAAGTTCTACTACGTACGGAGAGAGAACTTTAAAGATTATATATTTTATATATAATTAATTAAAATTTTTCTTTAAGCGGTCCGTTATATAGTTCTTTAAATTGAGCTAAACTTTATCCCTAATTTAAAAGCGTTCGGCTAATTAATAATATTAATTAATAAATTTCTCTTGCTTTTAAGTAGTTACAATTATAGTTACCTAATATAAATCTATAATTTACTATAGCTTTTATATAAATTAGTAAACCTACTTTTTAATAGAAAGAAAGGGAGTTCCTAGGCGGGCTTCTTCTTCTATTATAGAAATAGGAAATTCTATATCGAACCCATATATAACGAAGAAGGGAAATATCCTAATAGAGGTATTAATATAGCTATTAATAATTAATTAAGCTATAGGGTACTATTTATCCTAATTGTTTTATATATAATTAATTACTACTTAGAGGTATATATATATTTTTTAATTTATACGTTCGGGGCCGCCGTCGGTTTGTAGGTAGTAAACTATATTTAAGAGACGTTTAATATTAAAAAGTTTATAGAACTTCGCTTAGCATTGGCTAATCTAGTTTAATCTTCTATTATTTACAATAAACTATAGGAAACTATAATAATATATAAAGTATTATAAAAAACGTTTAATATATAATTCGGCCTCTATTAAAGGTATTAATTTTAATATTATATTCTTACTTAATTAGTCCTTAATTACCTAAAAATGAATATTACCGTTAGTTTCAAGGAGGTCCGTAATGAAATCTATCTATATCTTTCCATTAAATTAGTCCGGGACTAATAATAATTATATTAAATTTTATTTCTACTCTCTCTATACTTTTATAGAATTATTAGTATAATAATTGTAAAGGAACTAATATATATAGGTACTTAATAACGGCTAATAGAAGTACCAATTGAGCGCGGCTATTATACCCTTGTAATTAGAATAGTTAAGGATATATAAATTATAAATTATTTATATTAAAGTAGTATGAAATATATTAAACTACTAAAATTATTCTATAAAATTTATAGTGTCGGACTCTATATATACTAATACTCTTGGAATTTAGAGGCGGCCCTAATAGAGGAGGCGGCCTTTAGAATCGATACTATAGTTTGTAATCTAAATTTTAAATTTTAATATTAGGTTAAAGTATTTATTATTATTCGAAATTGCGGTTTTAATTTACTAGTAGAAATAATCCTTTAGCGCTATTTAATTTTAAAACTATTATAAATCCGGATTTTCGAATACTTATATACCTTCCTACTTAGAGAGGACTACCCGGGATGCGGAGATCCGAAGTAATAAATACTTTTCTAACGTAAAATTCAGAATTATTTATGGATTATAAACTTCCCGGTCTTCTTCTATCGGTATATTTTATTCCCTACGAAAAAATATATTAGGGACTACGCCCTCCTTCCCTAATTAGTACTCAATATTGAAATTGAAATAGAATAAATATTTAGCCTATTATACCTAATATTCTAAAAACTATTATATTTTTATAAAATATTTGAAGTTATAATAGTCCGTTAGGATGGTAAAAAATTCGTAATTCCCTAGTTCTACCGACTATTATTCTAAATAATTAATAATTACTAATATTTCTTTATTATAAATTAGATAATTCCGTTTAATAGTATTAAACTTCTATAAATAATATTCTACAACCGTACACTTCCTAATACTATCTACCTCCTATAAAATAATACCCCCGAAGATAAACCTATTATAATCCGTCTTAAAGAACGTTTTTTTATCCGGGTTAAATTTTATAAAAATCGGGGCTCTAGTAAATAACGTCTTTAATAATTAAAAGGCGGCTTTATACTCCTTCGTCTATTTAAATATTACCCCTTTACTTATTAATATTATAAGGGGCGTTATAACTTTAGAGAATTATAATATAAATATCCTATAGTAATTAATAAATCTAAGAAAGCTATATATACCCTTCTAGAAGGTAGGAAATAGCTATTCGAAAATTGCTTTAACCTTTTCAGGATTAACCTAAACTCTAACGCTAATATAAATAATAAATCCTAAATACTTAACCTTCTTAATAACGAATTCGCATTTATCCGGATTAAAGTATAGTCTAGCATTTAGAAATTTCTATAATATAAAACGGATTTTAGCTTCGTAGTCCGTTTTAGAACCCGAAATATAAATAAGGACATCGTTTATATACGCCGTACAAAATTTATCTAAATATTCTTATAAAATAAAGTTAATATACTACTAGAATATTATAAAACTGCTTTGAAACCGGAAACGCCGATTTCTGGTCGAGGAGTGCTCTAAAACGAAAACTAACAACGGCAATCGACTTAGGAGGGTCGTTTACGTCCCCTACGATGTTTTACAACGAATATAGCGATAGTATTATATCGTTATTACCGATGGTTATTAATAGCGGTGCTCGTGGATTCGAAAATAGTGTTTACAACCTATTCGCGGAGATTTTAATATATAATAATCTTAAAGCCGTACTTATTACGAAGATTTCGGATAAAATGGAGGAAGACGATAAAATATTAAAGAAGTTTATTATTAGAGTAAATAAATTTGTAAATTATAATACCGTTTCGATTAAAGATTATTATTAGGTTTGAGAATTGCTTTTTAAATTTACGAAGGTATATATTAGAAAAAGTGGGTTTATGCGACCCGAGGTTAGTAAGGTTGGAATTGATTAATTTATTATTAAGAAGGATTTTGATGATTTGAAGAAGGATATTTTAAAGGAAATTAAGAAAGGTATTTAAAAAGTACTAAAACGTTAGGCCGATATTATAGCAAAAATTAGTCCGAGTAAAATTAATATTACCTTCTAATAATTATTTACTATTATTAAGAAGTTTATCCCTTTTAATTTCGAATAATAATTTATTATTAAAGGAGTAACAATTGCTACTAAATTTATAAATTATTCGAATAAAAATATAAAAACGATTTTAACTATATATTTAAGTAAGAAGAATACCGGTTTAGTAGTCCGAACGGCTATTAGAATACTAACGACCGGAAATTATATAATTATATTTAATAAATCTATACGTAATTAGTACTAATATAATTGAATATAGGTTAAGGAAGTTTTCGGCTTTAATATTTTTATTACTATAAATATTGTAGGCGTATTAATTTAGAGTGTACTTTAGAATAGTATTAATAATTATACTACGGTAAAAGCTATATTGAATATAGCGAAGGAGAAGAACCCGGAGGTATTTATTATTAGAGTTCGGTTATAGAAAAGAAGGGACGGAGAGAATAGAGGCCTATTCCTAATAAAAGTCGCTATTATATTAGTAGTATATTTCTTTTAGAATAACCTTTTCTTTTTGGACGGCGGTGTATACCTATACGAACCGTTTTAAATTTCGAATAATATTTAATAATATTTTAAATATTAGGGAATTAAATATATAGCGAAATTTTACTATTAAGAAAATATTTACGCCTATTATAGCGAAACTAAATACAAAGGAGATTATTTTAGTAAAGTAAATTATTTATTTAATAATAATAAATTATTCGTTTATTATAAATTATATAGGAAGAAGGGCTATTATACGTATAATTATAAGGAATACCCTATTCTTTAGAAAGTAATTACGAAAATATTTATTACGTACGTTAAAAAACTACGGATGTTCGCCCTCTATAAGAACCCGGCTAGAAAGGTATTAGAATTAACGATAGAGATTATAAACGAGGGCGTCCTTTTAAACGCCCCTTTTAATTCCTATATTATTATTACCCTAGAGAGATATATTAGAGGTATTATAAAGAGGGGACGGCCGAAGAAGATCGTTGGTCCGTCCTTCCGACTAAAGTTATTAAATCTTTAGAGTCCGATAAATATTTATATATATTTTTAAAATATAGGAGGGAATTAATTATATAATAGTAATAGTATTTATATAATTATAGCCCCCCTTAAGGAAGTAATACCTTTATCCTCCGTAGAAGGATTAGAAAGAACTCTATTTTAGGGTAATTAATAATTTAATTAAAAATATTCTATTAGAACGTAGGGAAATTATACGAAAGAAGGAAGTTTTTATTCGAATAAGAGGAGATTTATAATATTATAGTAATTTAGGAATTAAATAAAAATTTAAATAGGGATATTTATTATCCTAAAGGCGGGAGATATTTTAGGGTCGATTATATAGAGAAGGGAAAAGTAGTAATATATATAAATAAGAAATAGAATTTAAAGGACCTAAATTTCTGAATTAGAAAGGATTAGGCTATAATAACGTTTAAAAGTTTAAGGGACGTAACGATTATTTTTTCTATTTATTCTCTTATCTTTATATAGGGAATATTAGAATATTAGTAGGGATCGCCGCTCTTTAAATTTCTCGAAGTTAGGCCTCTAATAGGAAATTTAATTATAGTTAGGGATTATAATTTCTATTATTCTAATTAGGATTTAGAGAATAGGATTAACCCGGGGGCCGTTCGCTTTTTTATATAGGTATAACGCTAAAGATTTAATTTATTTACCTCCTATAATAAATTAATAAAATTTAAGAATATAATACGAGGAGAGAGGGATAGAATAATTAATTATATATAATTATTACCCGGGGTTGAGGTTAAATATTAAGGAATATAGAGGTACGAATAAATTAGTTCGGACTATTACTTTTAGGAAATTTAAGTCTAAATAAGAAGAAAAAATAAAAAAGTAGAAGAGGAAGGAGAATATAGTTAGAGTTTTATAAATACGGTAAAGGTGAAGGAGGCGTCGGAGAAATAGATATTAATTTTAAAAAGGATTAATATAATAGAGGATTTTGAATTCGTTTTTTGTAGGTTCGATAAAGAATTTACTAGTATTATAGAAGAATTCGTTCTATATTAGAAGAAAAGTTGAAGGAGGAGAGTAAATTAGTAGACGTTAGGATATAAAATAGTAATAAAAGAAGTATAAAGGATATCTTAAGAGTAATTTAAATATTAAATAGTATTAAATTAGAAGGATTTTATTAAAGTTATAATGAAAAAGAAGAGGATAATTACAAAAATTTAATAGACTATATAGTATAATAGTATTACTAAAGTTTCGAAGAATCTAAATCGATTTTAGCCCTCAGAATAATAGGTTTATATTTAAAGTTATAAATTAGTAGATTTATTTAAACTATTAACCTTTTAAACCTACGAAGGGGTAATAAAAGTTGGAAATTATAATAGTAAGGCTAAGATTTTTACCGATTATTTCTTTTCGAAGGTAAAAATTCTAATAAACTATTTACTAAATTAGACTAAATTATTAAATAGTATTAAACTAATAATTATTAGTAAACTAATCGATAAAGAAAATATTTAAAACGTATTCTCCTAAATAATACTTAATAAAATTTCCAAAATTAATTAATAATTAATAAATTTTTAAAATTATATAAGTAATTATTTTAGTAAATTATAGTATATTTAATATCCGCTAGCTTTTAATTCGAATATTTCTTATAGCGGTTTAAGGATATAAAAGTAATTATCCTTAAGAAATCTGGGAAGAACGCTGTCTAATAAAGGTTAGCGGGCGTATAGAGGTTAATATTATTATTATATTATTATTGGTCTTATATACGCTAACCATATATATAGTCCGCCTAGTGGGTATGTGGTGCTGCTTCGTTCGTAGTCGGTGGGAAAAACCGTACTATTATAGTCGGATGAAAACCCTCCGCTTCGCTATCGCAATAGCGCCGTATCGGCTCCGTACCGTCCTATTTTTCTTCCTCTCGGTATAACTTTACTATTATAACCGAGGTTATAAACTTATATTATATACGTAGCCGTCCCGGCTCCGGCCTATCGCCGTCCCGTCCCCGTCCTTCTCGTTGTAATCTCCCCGCGGTCGGTAGCCTTTTATCCTATCTTTCTTCAATTATATTATCCTGGGTCGCCCAAATTTCCTATAAAGGAAACTTCGACCCGCCTTCCTCCTTCCTTCCCTTCTTTCTTCTTTACACTACGCTACCGCACCCGCTGCGTTGTATCCGCTCTATTACCGAGTCCGCCGCCGCCTTGCAACCGCATCTAACCCGCTTTAGTATCGTCAATACTTCGCTATACCGCGCAAGAAACCCCCCGGCGCCGCTAAAAAAACGCCTAGCTCCAAGGCGGCGAAGGCTATAGCCCTCCCCGACGATTTGGAGGGCGGCGCCATTTCGGACGCCGTAGTATCTAATGCCGGCCCCGGTAGTTCGCCGCAGGGCGACGCCCCCGTTAAGCCTGTCACCCTCGAGAAGGTTCGGAAAGAGGTTAATATTATTATTTAATAATATAGGAAAAATTTTTGAAGTGTTCGTTATTAAAAGGTTTATATAAGTAGTTGAAGAGTTTAATTTCTTATTAGAGGGCTAAATAAATAATTAAATAAACCGTTTAATAGAGTTTATAGTCCGAGTAATTACTAATATAATATATACGGCCTAAAAGTTTAGGGTTATAATATCCCTTATACTTTTAGATTTAAAGGGAGCGTTTAATAGAATTAATTATAAATAATTTTTATATATCCTATAAGAAATATAATTCCTAATATAGATTATTCGGTAGGTAGCGAACTTTATTATTAGAAGAAGAGGTTCTTTCTTCTTCGATAATAAAATTTCTTACTCTTATATAATTATTATTAGAATATTATAAGGCTCCCCCTTTTCCCCTATTTTATTTATTCTTTTTATTACCCTATTATATTAGAAGTTAGTAATAATTCCGAATATAATTATAATTAGTTTCGCTAATAATATTAATATTATAGTAATAATTTATATTATTAAAGAAAATTATTAAATATTATAAATAGTATAGGAAATATATTTAGAATAGGTAGGGGCGAGGGGTATAGAATTTAAAGTAATTAAAACGGAATTAATATACTTTATATAAACGAAGGTACTAAGGACGGAAATTCTTTAATTTGAAGAAATAGTATTTTAACCGACGGAACTAATATAATTCCTAGGGGTTTAGTTAAATTGTAAATTCAATTATAGAACTTATATAGAAGTAGTAAAAAAGAAAATAATAATATAAATAAATATATTTATAAGATTAGTAACGAAGATATAGGGTTATTCTTTTATTTAGGTAAAGGGAATATATATTAAATATATTTATAGCGTTATTATATATAGAGTTTTAATATTCTATTAACTAATTAAAGTCTATAGTAAATTTCGGGGGATAGTAATTAGGTTAGTATAATATTAGATTAAATACTTAAAAATTATTATTCGGGTATATAAAGCTATATTAGTATAAAATTTAGAAATAGAAACTTTTTATCCGCTATTTGACTTCTATTTTAATAAAAGAGTCCGGGCCTTTAAAGAAAGGCTCGCCCGGATAAATTAAATTTAGTTCGTCCGAGGGATTATAATTTAGGTCTTTAATTATATTTAAATATAATGAATTAGAGGTTAGTTATCCGCCGATAAATTAAAGAATAGTATAATTAAAGTTCGGTAGGTTAAAATATAGGTACTAATAGAGAAGCTACTAATAATAGTAGTTGGCCCCCCTTTGGAGTTAAGGATTTAATTATTACTATTATTATAAGTATTAAAATTAATAGCCGCTAATAGAGAGGAGTAGTTAGAGGATATAACGAATTAGGAATAAATATTGTACTATAATTACTATTTAGTAATAGTAGTAATAAAATTAGGGTAATAGTACAAATTTACTATCGCTAACCTTACCCTTAAGTTTAATAGAGAGGCTATTTAATAATATATAATTAATATAAAGAAGAAGAAAAGAAGACGTTAATAATTAGAAGAAAACGAAGAGGAATTGTACCTATTAATTAAAGTAAAGAGTTCCCTCCTTATTTAAGTTAGAACGGAAGTTATTAGCCTTTAAGTTTTCTTTTATTGGAGGAAAATACTGGACGTTTTAATTCTTGTTTATACTTATAGGTTCAAGAAAGAAATATTCGTTTATATTATTCTAAATTACTTTAATACGGATATTATTTTCTAATTAAATTTAGAAATTTAATTATTAATAAAGGAAGAACTTTAAGAATATTTAGACGATAGAATTAAAGTTAAAAAAATTCTATTATAAGCGTTAAAGTTAAGGAGGTTAAGAAAGTACTATTTAGTAATTAAATTAGAGGAAGAGTAATATAAGGAAATTGTAAAGTATTTTTAAAAGGAAAATAGAATATTAATAATATTAAAATAATAGGACGGGAATAGGGAGGAAATATTTATATTAATTATAGGAATTATTTAAATTATAGTTATAGTAAGAATTAAAAAGTATTATTTAATAAACGTTTAATTATATTTAAAAAGTTGTTCGAATAGTTCTACTATACGAGCCTAATTCGTCGTAACCTTATAGCGCTACTAAATTTAATTATTATTTATAAGGGTACGGCCGGGAGTATTAATAGTTATAAGGCTATTGGGAATAGAATTATTATTATTATTAGAATTAGAAATTGTACGAATAGGAGTAATATAATTACTATTATTGGATATAATACGTATAGGAGTAATAGCGCTACTATTAGAATTAAATATAATCCGAACTGGATTTATAGTACTATTACTAAGTAAGGAAAGGATACAATTATAACGAATATCCTTCGCAACTAGTTTGTAGTAACCCTTTTATTACTATTTAGTAATATTATAATTTAGGGTATAAGGAAGACGCTTATAATTAGTAGGAAGATTATCCTATTCTAAACGAATATATATACAATTAATAAAGTTATTAGTAATACGAATAAAAATATTTAAATTATAATTAAATTTATTTTAACTACTTAATACTATAGTAATAATTACCGTCTAAATAGTATTACGGACGTTATAGAAATTAGTAGGGATATTTAATATATATTTATTGGAAGTGTAATTGTAAGTAGCGTTCAAGGTACTACTAATTAGGAGCGTAGGAATTAAATAACGAAAAAAACGAACGGAAAATAAAGGACCTACTAATAAATAAAATAAAGTAAATTCTATTAGTAACGATTTTCTTAAAGGTATTAAAGGAATTAGGCCTATTATTAGAATATATAATAGAAGCGAAATTTAAAATATAGTAAAGGTAAGGAATTTTACGAATAATATTAATTAAATTAATATAAAGATTAAAAAAGGAAAGGAGGAAATTATACCGGTTTTAAGGGGGATAATTATTAAGGAAATTACGAAGGGTATAAGTAAAGAATATAAATTCTAAGGGTACGACCGAAGGGATTATAGGGGATATAGGATTTAAAAATATAATAGGAGAGGAATTTTCTATATTGGAGGTTAAATTAATAGGGTTGGGATAATAACGGCCGGAGGAAGTTATTTTAATAGAAGTTATAATAGGGAAGAAAGAAAAGAAGGATTAGGAGGGGCGCTATATAGGGGGATTATATAAATAAGGGAAGGGGTTTTTATACTAATATAAATAGGGGTAGAATTATAGGGTAGGAGAGTAAATAATAGAGCGGAGGTATTTATAAACGGAGGAAGGGGGTAGAAAAATAAAGTAGTAAATAGAAAGATAGGATAGGGAAGCGGAGAAGAAGTAGAAGAAGGAGCGGTAGGGAATAAAATAGAGAGGTAGCGAAGGAAGCGGTATATTAAACCTAGTCCTATTCCTATTATTCCTATTATTCTAATATTAGGACGATACAGCGGTAGAAAAGACGAGATTATGTTCGTTGTAGCGGTAGGTAAGAACCGTTATAGTTGTAAGTAAAGTAGGAGCAGTATAGTAAATTACGGCCGAGATAGAGTTGGAGGTTTTTATCCGGAGGCGCTTAACGTCTTACGGTTTTCCCCTCTAGAGAATTGGAGAAGGACCTTATACTAATAAGGCGCTATAATTTATAGTATAGGGAATAAGACTATATATATTAGAATATTATTAGGGCGTTTATTAACCCGAAGGGAATAATTAACTATTCGAATAAACTATAATAAATCCTAAAAACTATTTTCCACTCCTCTCCTATAACTATACGAATCTTATAGAAAATTTATATAATATTAACCTTAGTATACTACTTCACTCCTTTTAATATATAGAATATCTCTTAATAAATAGTAATAAATACTAATTTATTCGGATAATAATATTTCAGGTTTACTAATTGCAATAAAAGCGGAGACCGCTACCCAACTTCCTAACAAATAATATAGAAATACCCACTTTAGAACTACTTACTCTAATAAACCCTTTATCTAACAAATCTTTTAATATCTTCTTTAGGATAAAAAATTCTTCGCGGGTTATTAAAACGCCCATACCCTCACGAGAAGGCAATATCCGGGGCCCAAACGTGTTATAGCTGTCGTAAACCCATACTAGAGGTCGTAGTGCCATAGGCCCTACATCGTCGCGAGGAAGGCGCGGCGGTTCTATCTATAATAGGCCAAAATGCAGAAAATTACCCGTCTTAGCACGTTTTAGCAGTCCTAAATAGGCAACGCTTAGCGTCAAGCAAGACACAATTTTAATAGTATGCGCAGATAGTACTGTATTTAATATGTTTAGATATCTATATCTATATATCAATTATATATATTAAAATGCAAAAAGTATTATTCGATAGAGCTTAATTTATTATATCCCCTATATTATTTATATTAAAATGCAGCATAAAATGCGGCGTACGCAGTATTACAAATGAAATCCCGTTAAAATGGCTGCGTAGCCGTTTTGCAATTTTATATACGACCGTGGCTCGGGTTCCCGGTAAATCTGATACTCCCGGCAAGTCTAATATTCCCGGCAAGTTTAGTACTCCCGCCAAGCGGAAGTCTGCTCCTCCCGGTAATTCTATTACTCCCGGTAAATCGGTATACTAGTACCGGTACTACTACTATTTATATTATTACTAAATCTATTACTTATAATTAATATTAATACTCTTTTATTAATATTAATACCCTTTTATCGCTGCAATTAGTATATAATACTAAGAATTATTTAGAATTATTAATATTAATTAATTTGAAGTCTTTAAACGACTATACGACCGTCTATATTATTATATACCTGTTTGTACAATTATTAGTAAAGTATATTTAATTATGTATTATTACTTCCTTGTTTGTAGGCCTTACTAAAGAAGGTATAATACTACTACCAACGACCGCTATTCTAAGTTATTCTACTATTTTCTACCGATTTTAACTAATTTTAACCTTTTACTTTCTTTTTTTTTAATACTAATAAAGTAATTGTAATACTATTTATTAGCCGACCCTACTATAAACCCGACCGTTAATTAGACCGACGGAAATTTCTAGTACTTATTAACTCCCTCCTAGAAGGGTATAAAAAGTTAGTTCCCTTCGCCTCTCGATTTTCAAATTCTCTCCTCTTTAATATAATATAATTAATATTTCATATTTGAGATTAATTTCAATACTTAATATTAAATATCTTTTAACTTTAATACTATTCTACCGTAGTTTGGGCTTAATTATCGCCCATCGAAAACCGGCCGCTCTTTTAAATTAGCAATTTGGATTTAACTATTTACTTATTAATAACGTCGCTTCCCTAAAGTAACTACTTACTACTAAAACTAAACGCCATACAAACGGTTTAAAATTAGGTTAATTTACCTCCTCGTATCTCCCCTCCTCCTATTTCCCCTCCTCCCTTCTACTACTAATATTGCTATAGTAAAGTATATTGGTATTTTTTATTGCCCGGCAAAATGTATTGGTTATTAAATAGAGTTAAAGAGGTGTATAAATACTTATTAGTAAGTCCCCCCCCTTAAATAATACCTATTTAATTATTTACTAATGCTTAGCTTATATAGATTTATCCGCCTTCTTAATCTTTTATACTATTACTATCTAATATCGATATCCGATATCGCTACTATCCTACCCTACGGGGTATTTAATTAATAATATAGGGGTTAGTAGGACGAAGTTAGAAGGGTAAAGTAATTAACCTTATTTACTTACCTAATCGGCTTTAATAAAATTATAATAGGTCTTCAAAGATAAATTATTGATATAGATTAGGGCTATAGTAATAAGATTAATAATTCCTATTAGAATTATAATTCGTATTTAAAATTAAATATTTTATCTTTCAATCTTTTAATCTTTTTATTTTTCAATCTTTCAATCTTTCAATCAATTAATTATCTTATCAAATAATTTAATATTTTAGTCTTTTAGTCTTTTAATCTTTCAATTAATTAATTATCTTATTAAATAATTTAATTATCTAGTTATTTAATTAATTAATTAAATATTTATCCAGGATAGAGTTCAATCCCAGTTAAGAGCCGCCTTCCGGCAGTTAACAGCCGCCTCCCAGTAATTAAGAGTAGAGTTAAATTTGGTAATACTACGGTTATAATAAAAAGAAATTAATATTAATATTTATTAGTAAGAATAATCCAAACCTTCTTACGGTTATTTGTAACGTTTATTATAATAAATATACTTTAATGAATCTTCTTTCCCCTTTATTCTTATCTAATTTATTATCTCCCTTCCTATTAGCTAACTAATTAACCGATATTATTTATTTAATAGTAAATCCTTTAAAATGTATAAATCCTACTAATGGAATTTTAATATACCGTATCGTTTTACTACTTACGGGTAAATAGGATGCTTATTTATAGGTAATATTACAATCCGAGCCGCGGGGGGTTGCGGGTGCGATTTAGATAATATTAGCTGGCTAGCTATTAGTAATAAACTATATTTTAAATAATTAACCTTTTACCTCTTTTTAGAATCGATTTTAACGACGTCGAATAGTATTTAATTTACAATTTACTACCAATCCTAATACTTTTAGTAATTCTATTATCCCTAATCCCTCTACTAATAATAAACGAGGTCCCGAAGCCGCCTTAATATTATTATTAGAAGATACCCGACTTTGTAATAGGAGACTTACGCTCTTAAAAATTATAGAGTATTTCAATAATACCCTTCGCTAATAAGTTTAGGAGAATCTACCCCCTTAGTAAATCTAATAATTTTAATAACTTATATAGCTTTAATAACCGCAACCCCCGGTATTTTAATGCTTTAATCCCCGCCAGTATCTTAATAATAAGGATATTAATATCTCTATATAAGAATTATTGGAATTTAAATAATAGTAATAGTAATAAGGGGAATTCGGACTTTGTATAATTATACGTTAAGAATTTGAAGTTAAATAATATTAATAATTATATTAGCTATAGTAAGAATAATATATATAATAACCTCCCTAACCCCCCCAATTATAAATTTAATAATTTTAATATTAATAAATCGTTTAACCCTAACCGGCTTAGAAAATTAGTCTAGAATAGCCTATTAATCGTTCGCTTTAATCTTTATAGTTTTAATAGGTTAATACCCAATCTTCTACTACTAATATTTTATACTTTAAGATATATATTCCTTAATACTAATCTATTAAATTTAAAACTAATATTATTTAATAGGATACTTAATATAAAATAAATAATTAATATTTATAAGTATATCCTCTATATTTCATATTTAACTATTTATTAATACCCTTTAATAGGATAATAAAAAGACCGCTCGAACCTACTACGAAAAAGACCAAATTTAACAAAATTATCGCCTTCGGAAGCGTAATTAAAAATAAAATATTATACCCACTCCCTTATTAACTATATTAATTACCTAGTAATATCCTAATTTAGAATTTAATATTAGCGAACTAGATTCCACTCAATTTATATATTACTATCATTATTTTATACTTCCTATCGCCGACCGTAATCCTACTATAGGCTTTTATCGATTTTGTAATAGTGATAATCGATTTATTTACTTAATTTATTATATTATTCGACCTATTACAAATTGGAACCTAACTATAGGCAATTATATTATATATAATAATAACCAACGATTTATTTATCCGAATTACTAATACTCTCGATATAATAGCGAATACAATCCTATTACCGGCAATTATATACTTTATTAATTATTTATACAATATAACCTCAATTCCTAGTGCAAAGTCTATTCTATTTGTAATAATATTACCGACTGTCTAAATTATCTAATTTATAATTTCTTAGAATAGGATTATTATTTATTATACTTAGGCAGAGCCAAAAATAATAGTCGGCCAGCTATACCAAACCTACCTAATCCTAATCTTCTAACGTAATTTACTAATAATAACGATACTAATATTCAACCTAACGAAGAGATATTTTACTTCTTCTATCCGGCATATAGATTAGTACGACGGCCTATTAATAAAAATCCTATTACCGGATTTTATATAGTATATATTTATATTAGTTCCAATTACAATATCTGAGTAAAAAATAAAGTTTGTTTTGGTTATTATTAAGACTTTTAATGTATAGATTTCTTTAATAGATATAGTATTAAACGCAACTATTGTAGACAATATTGGGAATTATTCTATAAAGACGAAGTAGACGATAATAATCCTAATAACTTTTACTATTTTAATAACGATAATAATAACCTATTTTAAATTAAACCCCGCCTCCAAATATATAATCCTCTTAATAGTTTAAGCGCTATATTCAACGTCGATAATTTTGTATAAGAGTATAGCCTTCTATAGATTCAATTCCAATTCTAATTCCAATTCTAATATTAACCTAAAGTTTTATAATAGAGACGAGGTCGGCTACGGGGCCCTAGACTATTCCAGCTACCTCGGCCTCCTAGCGCCCAATTTCCGGGTTTACCCGGTATTAAATTTGAATATAACCTTGTATTTAATAGCGATATAATTGCTTAGGCTATTACTAATATTGATTATTAATATATTCTCAATTATTAAACTATATTAAATACCGAGACTATAGAAGAATACTAATATCATAAAGAAAAGTAATTTAATTTAAAATTTATTAGAATTAGTAATTAAAATATTTATGAATAGTATCGGCATATTAATACGGACCTTCGGCCGGGCGAGCCTTTTAAGTATATTGCAGCCAACAATATAAATTTTGGTACTTTCAATCCTAATACCGAAGAATATTAATTTCCACCTCTTAATCTAATAGAAGAAATGCTAATTGTACGAATTTATATTTATATTAATATTTATACTTTCGGCCGCTAGCAACGAAAATATAGGGGTTATTATATTAATTTCCTTCGTAATATTTCTTATATTTATTACTAACTACTTAAATTGCCCGAAGAAATTAATATCGTCCTACTCTGGCTACGAAATATTTAAAAGTACTTTAACTTCAACTGTATATATAAAGAATTTAAAATTAACTGTTATAAAATTAATATTTAGCTTCAATTCTTAAAGGACTACTACCCTAGGTATAAAAATATTGAAATTGTATAAGAGCGATTCAATACCTTACTAGAAGACGGGGATATAATAAATAATATAGCTAATATTTTAGTACATAATATTATTATTAAAGACCTTAATATATTATAAGAGGATAGACTTAAAGAAATTCTAAGGGAAGCCGATAAAATAGAGGTTAGTATAACGCTTAATATATTTAGTAGTATTCTTAAGGATATTAATTAATTTAGGGTATAGCTTTGTAGGAATTAAATGCCAGACCCCAACTTTCTACTAATTGAATTTGTAAATGAACCGGATAATTAATAACCCCTAGGTTAAATATTACTACCTATAGAGCCTAAAGGACAACCTATAAGCTAGTAGGAAGAACTTATAGGTTAATAATAAGAACCTTTAAGTCCGGCTCCTCCGGCTCTAGAACCCCTAATTGCCGACCCGGCTCCGGCTCCGGCCGCCCCGCCCAAACGTTACTATATTAATTAAAGATTGCTTCGTAATTAACTTATTAACGAATTCCGGTATAATTAAGTATTATTATCTTAAGCATTTCCCAATCTTTACCCCCGTAATTAAACTAAATATTTTAACCCTCGTATAAGGAAGGTTAAATATAATATATATATCCGTTATATAATGCGGTAGTATAATAATCGATTTACCTAATACAAGAGATTTTGATATATTACTTTCAATTCCTTAATATGTAACTAAATACATAGTAAAAGTACGTTTTATATTCGGAATATTAGATTTAACCCTAAAGTTTTTATTAATTAGTAATAATTCGAAAAATATTTCAAAATATAGTTAGAAGAAGCCCAAAGTCTTCTTAATTTAATTATTCGATTTATTAATACAATTCGAGGTATACAGTCTTACTAGATTCAACGGTCGTACGAATTAATTGCTTATATCAACTTTCTAAATATACCGGCTATATTTTTAACCTTTAGTACCGCTAACTTATATTGGGAAAGTCTAGTAAAATATATACCCAATTATAAATAATAATTAGCTTTTAATAATAATAATCGTCGTTATATATCTAAGACCAATATTTTTAATAACCTTTATATTGCTACTTATTATTTTATTCGCCGTTTTGAATTATTTAAAGAGTATATATTAATACCCAAGTTCAAATTCGATAAATTTTAGTAGTAATTGGAATTTTAAGTTCGAAGTATTAGTTATACTTATAGAATATATTAGGTTAATAATATTAATACTCCGGATTTAAAAAATCCAAACATCCGAAGAGAGATTATTGAATTATAAAGTTTGTATATTACTGTATAGAATCCAATGCTCGAAGGTATTAAATAGTTAGAAGAAGTACAATTTAGCGAAGGTAAAAATCTAGAAGGGTTACCTTCCGGTACTACTAGTTAATATTAAATTTAAAACTAACCAATCCTTATTAGCCGGCTTCTAGAATACTATAATAAACGTAGTAATACTTTAAATAGAAGGATAGATACTGTTAAACCTACTTTTAAAGAGTTTACGGCTATAATTAACCGTATATAATAATATATTTATATAATACTTACTATTTTCGAATATACCGGTAGGTCCGAGCCCTCCCTGGAGACCGGTAAATCCCGGACCTCGAATTCCCAATGTTTAAATAGAAGGTATACCGCTTTTATTTCGCTAGGAAATTTTATAAATACCTTCTATTTACTATCTGTATTAACCCCGGGTTCTAGTTATTTAACAGCCGACGAAATAATAATATTTTTAATTAATATAATCCTTTTAGTATATTTAAGTAGATAGCTAATATAGATATTCAATTATATATTAATATAAATACTATATTCAATTATATAGTTAAGTACGTTTTAAAAGCCGAAAGAAAGGACTAAATCTTATAACGAAATTACCTCCGAGATCATCCCTCAAATTACGGCCAGAAATCCAATTAAATAATTTATGGCTAAGTTTATAAATAAGTTTATTATTAAAAAGGATTAATCTACCTAAGAAGTCTACTATTTACTTTTTAACTTTCTTCTTTATAAAAATAATTGTATAATAGTTATAATAGATTGCCGCCTTCGAAATAACAGAAGTATTATCGTTTATAATCCCGAGGGAGGAAGAGTAATAATAGCTATAGTTAATAGTAATAATAATGAGGGCGAAGGTAGTATTTATATTAATACGGCCAACGAAGCTCGCCAAACCCGGTTAATCTATTAGAAGTATATAAATCAAAAAGAATGTTATACTTAAATATCCTTCTTTAAATTTATTACTAAATTCGATTATACTAACTTATATCCTAGGCCTTTAACGGATCGTACGAGATAGAGGGTAATTAACTACTTCCCTATCTATAAATATAAAGACAATTAACGAAATTTCATATGTATTAAATTTATACTATATTATCCTTATTAATATCCGGCTGATATTTATATTATGAATAATATTTACTATAAATTATTAGAGGATATTTATTTAGCTTACTATAAATAATATATTAACGAATTGGACTACCCTAATAACTATTATAGTAAGCTACCGGATATTGAACTAAAAGAAGAGTTTGAGCTACCTAGTTAAAAAGAGGAACCAAACGAACCTAATTGAGAAGAAATTATAAAGTAAATATTCTATTTCTTAATAATTTAATTCCTAATTAATTAACTTATCTAATTAAAGATAATCCCAACCGGTATATTAATTCTAACGATAACGATTTTAATAATAAAGTTCTTAGCCGCTATAATATCGATTTCGATTATAACTAGTATAATAATTATATTAAATTCCAGGAATTCCTTCCGTTAATTACAAATTACTAGAAATTTCATTATAATACCTTCAACCTTCCTAACCTAAAGCCTATTACTCAATGAACTTACAATACTTTTAATACCGAGCAATAAATAGTATTTAATTAATTTATTAATTACTACTAAATAATATTCGATAGTTAAGTTCCGGATTAACTACTTCTTTAAATTAACGGCCGGGGGAGTACTAGAAAATCCTATCTTATCCGACTACTATCTTATAAATTTACTGAAATAGCTTCTATATATAAACTTCCAACCCCTATTATTTGTACTACTCCTACTAATATTACTACTAATAATATTAATAGCTATACCCTCCATTCTCTTCTATAATTTTCTTTTAGTATTAAAGGTTTAGTTAATTTATAAGGTACTAGTTTTACTAATATCTAGAATAAATTACAGCCTTATAAGTACTTTATTATCAATGAGAAGTCTATATTAGGTATAAGAATTATATATTATATTAACGCCCGCCTTCGTTAGGCCTTCGTTGAAAATTAAGGGAAGCGGTTTGGTAATACTAATATACTTCTTTTTAAAAATTTCTTCTAATTAGTATTTATTAGATAAAAGGCCTTATTCTATTAAGAACCCCTTAAATTCACTAACGATCCTAATACTCCTTTTAAAGTATTAAAAGAACATGACGATCCTAACTAGCTTCCTAATAAGACCGAAGAATAAAAGAAGAAGCGTTTAGAAAATAAGTTGGACTTAGTTTAATGTAATAGTCGAGCTTATTACTTTAATTTCGATTAGAATATTAAATTAAAGTAAATTCTTTATTAATAAGGCTTTAAGTAAGAATAATTCTATACCGCCTTAGAAGGACTACGTAATAATAACCCTACTATTCAAAATTAGCGGGTATTAGCCAACCGTATTAAATTTAAATTATCCGTACCCGATTAAACCGAGTTCGATAATACTCTACGAATCTACCTAACGAATATTATAATTAACGAATATAATTTAAAGTATTTAGAATAATTTGAAAGCCTAACTTTTATTATTAAGGCTATTAATAAACCCAATAGTACTAAAGATGTTAAATATACCGATACTAGTAATTTATATAGCAAATTCACTTACGTTAAAGGTAGTAGAATTATACTTACCGAAAATTTCTAAATTAAAGCTAGCTTTATTAATAGCTCGATTAGTATAATTATTAATATTATATAGAACGGCGATTAGATATATAATATATACCCTAAAGCCGGTAATTCTCCCTTTATTATTATAGTATATTTCGATTACTACTAAGGATCCAATTGCTTTAAAGATTTAAACTACCCTAATATCAAAAACCCTGAATATACTATACCTATATTCCAATCTATACGAAAATTCTTAAAAGGAATTCGTACTTATAGGAGAACCTAGTTCCCTTTAACTATTGTATATACTATTACTATATATAAAGTGCAGGGTTAAATATTAAATAAGGTCGTTTATAATATTTTAAAGAAGGACTTTGTAGTTGGGCTATTATATATAATTATATCTCGTACCCGTACAATTGAAAGTATTATATTTAACGAGAGCTTCGAGATTGATGCTTTACGTATGAGAAATACTAAGACTTATATATATAGAGTTATAAATATAGTTAGACGTACGCTCTAATAGTTGCGTCCCGGTTATTTATTGCCGCTATATTATATTTGTAATCCGGGTAATCCTCTAATTATAAATTGAAGGTTCTAGCTCCCTCCTGGGCCGGGCGATGTTAGTGACGATAATAATAATAATAATAATAATACCGATAATAGCCGGCCGCTCCGGGGTAGAGGAGTACGCAATAGACCCTGCGGTAGAGTTAGATTAAAATATAGTAGATTGCCTAGTAGTAGAGTTAGTAGTATATTAGGTAGAGTTAGATTAAGAGTTGGATTAAAAATTAGTTTAAAAATTGGTAGTATAGTTCCTTCTAATAGAATTGGTTTAAGAGGAAGGCCTTATAGAAAACCTTATAAGAGTATTGATGATGGACTATTGCGGTTGAGAGGAGGATAGATTAGTAAGAGTATAATAGTAGATTAGTAAGAGTATAATAGTAGATTAGTAAGAGTAATTATTATTATAGTAGATAAATATAATAATAAATAAGTCTTTGTAACTTTTAATGTCCTTCTCTTTCTCTTTTATTATTTTTATTAACTATTAGCTATTAGCTATTAATTATATCAATTATCTTCGAAGACGATAATTTTGAATTCGAGTAGTGCCTTAATAATATATTGAAAGAAGAAGAAGAGCGGCGTAACTTGTTTGCTCTCAAACGCTAACATACTATTATTAGAGGTTAGGTTAGTACTAAGACGGTATTGCTAATTAAAAATAACCTTCTTTATAAAAAGAAGACTACCGTTATTAAGCTTTATCTCCCTATCCGGCCAAAATAGTATGTTACTTTGATTATTAGTTATAATTTAGATTATTCTAACCTGGGATTTAAGTAGCTAATTCTCAATACCGGCTATAAAAAAAAAAAAAAAAAAGAAAGGAGTTTAGTTCGATTTATTCCGCGTACCCTAATTAAATACCTTATAGTATACTCTTTTTCAAAATAACCGTTAACAACACTAAGAGATAGTACGTTTTACGGCGGTCTTACGTCTCCTATTCCCTAAATTAGCTATATATATAGTTAATACTAAGATTTAAAAATAAGAAGGATTTGAAACGTTAGTATATTAATATTTGAGAGACGTTAGTAATATATTCAAATATTTAAACGAAAAACTAATTACTAGTAGGGAATTAAATACGAGAACTCTCTAGAATTTACACTAATAGCGGCTACGGGCGTCCTACATAAACCGCTATACTACGGGCGTCCCTATAGTACCTCGGGGGGGGCTAGTAATAGTAAGGTAGTTAGAAGTAGACTATATAGGCTAATTGGAGCGTTTTGAGTATATTTACTAAATCTAATTGGGTTTATAGGCAAGATAATAGAAAGATTCGTAGAAGGGGTTAGATTTGGTGATGTTTTGGTTGGTGTTGTGCCCCTGAGTACGAATTCGAGATGCTAAGAACCTTCCCGTACTTCCCGTCTTAGCGTTAGCGCTAAAAAAATTGGCGGCGATTAATTAGGTACATCCAAGCTCCATATAGGTCTAGCAGCTTTTCGCTTTAAATATTCACTCCTATGGGCGTTTCTCTATCTTCCTTAGCCACATAGGCTCCGGCCAAGGAAACTGTATTTTACTATATAATAATTTAAAGGGTAGGGGGAATTCCTTACCGTCGGGTCCTTTCTTAATTTCAATTTAATAATTAATATCAGGACGGTAGGGATTCCGCTTATTAATATTCTCCTTTATTTATAATAAAAGGAGATTATAATATATTAAGGGTATTATCTTTTCAAATTATTCTTTAATATAAACCTTCTTTAATTATAATACCTTTTTTACATTTTTCAAATTAATTATATATATAGCCTCCTCGGCCGCTTTACTACTAAACTCTTTTTATAAACGACAGATATAATTTATAAAGGTAGTAGTAAATATATAGGTAATAGACTTAATATTCTTAACGAAATTTATATTTAGTATTTATTCTCCTCCGATATACGGGACCTAATAATTTATAATACCTAAATATATCCTTTTTTCGTAAGGGACGGAATATACTTTTATTACTTTTAACTATAATTTATTTAAAATAACAGGAAATTCTAAAAGAAGGATAATATATATATATATTAAATATATATACCTATCAACTTTAATAAAGAAATAAGTAAGTCCTTAAATAGTAATTCCCTTTATACTAATAGAAGTTCCTTTTATACGGCAGGGTTTAATAGAAATAACAGGAATATTAAAATCTTTAATAACCTTCTTACTAATTATAGTATAATATTAATAACTTTTATTAATAAGCGCGTAGAATAAATTACGGTTATTAATAACGAATAGGATTAATATAAATTCTATTTCTATTTATAATTTAGATTTAAATTCTTCTACCTTACTTAGTACCTTTAAGGGCTCCGGGGCCCGATTTCGCTCCGGAACTACTCTTTTCCCTACTTAAAGGCGGAATTTTACTCTTCGTCTTCTTCTAATAATAGAAAAATCTCTATAATAATAGTTTGAATACAGATATTATTATTCAAGGGAACTACTAGTAAATAAGGATAATTATTTATATAGTAGTTAAAAGCTCTATAATAGAAGTATAAATTATTATCCTTACGCTTCTAACGTTTTTTATTAAAAACTTACTTAGTATACTTAGGGGAAATCAACAAATTTGAACCGCCTTACCCTCAATTATTATAACCTTTAGTAAATATACTAATACAAATAGTTCCTATAATAGTATCACTATTAATATTTATAATATAATTCTTAAACGGATTCAAAAGCAGAATAAAAGACTATTAACGTTAATTATTAAGCTTCGGAATACTAGCGTAGGACGCAGGAAAGTAAAAGCTACTATTCTAAGTAGAACGACCCTACTAATTACGAAAATATCTATAATAATCTTCTTTAAATTTAAATATACGCTTATAACCGGCAATATAGTACTATATTTAGGCTATATATATATAATAGTTATTTGAAAGGTCTATTAAGAAGAATTTATTATAAAACTTCTTATTAATTGCCTAATAAAGGTAGGCTAATTTAATTAAACTCTCCCAATTATAATTACCGGCTTTTGAAAGTTCGTTATCGAAGGTAGTAAAGAAGGTTACGAACGGTTCTCCATCTTTCTAATAAAAGCAAAAGAATTTATTAAAGGTAATATCCTTATTCTAGTATAAACCGAAGATTACTTAGATTTAATCGAGTAAGGCTATAGAGTCTTCTTCGCTACGGACGGTTTTACCGGTTTAAAATCCTTTAAATTATAATTATTTATTATTGAAGAACGTATTAAGAATTTTATACTACGTAATATTACAATCGGTATAAAGCCCGGCTTTAATATTAGTATTATATATTTTAATGAATTTATTATAATAAAAGAGGAATATATAAGGTTGCCTATCCTATTTAGGGAATTTAAGAGGCTTTCTTCTATATAAGGTAGTACTATAACTATTATTTTAATTAATAGAAGTACTTAAAACGGGGATATTCGGGTCCGCTATTCTTATTAAAATATTTACGAATAGGAAATTTAAGCGTAGAATAAGGATAGGGTTAGGATTAGAATTAAAAAGAAGGGACTTAATACAATTATAGAAAAAGGTACTATTATTTAATATTTTAATAAAATTTTTTATAAGGCCATCGCTAAGGGTACCGCCGCTAGTATCCTACTAATTACTACTTTAGGAATTATAAAACTCCTCTATATTATTGAAGTCTATATTATTAAATCCGACTATAATAGTTAATAAATATTGTAATACCGTGTTGTAAACTGCTAACCGTCTTTAATTTCCGTTCTATTAATCCGCTACTAAATTCTATTATATCCACTAGTAAAAAGGGCGGTAGAACCTAATATAAGGGGTATAGTACAATTAGTATAGGTACTAGCCTTAATCAATCGATAAGGTTCTACGAAGAAGAAAAGAGGGTAAAAGAGCGCCCTTTGGGCGGGTATAGCCAGCTGTCCTTTTTAAGGGACGTACGCGTGCGCACGGGCCGCCGGAGTACCGCAGCGGCAAGCAACCTAATTAGTCGCATTAGCTGCCGGCCGGTTGGGACTCGGACTGGCGAGACTACTAGTTACTCCAGCCACGGGCAGCAAGCCCCATAACAGTAACAACTAGGAAAATAAATTTGTATATATTTATGTCCGAGAGAAATGTACTAAAAGTAACGATACTATACTACTAATATAGCGTATATAAGGAAACGTTTAAATATTTTATACTAGAATATTAGGAAATGGAGTAAATTTAGCTATAGGGCGAAAGTGTATTTATATAACCGACGAAAGAAGAAGAATTCTATAATAAATTTAAAACGAATATAAAATAGACCCTATAATAAGTTTTATAATTAGGGAGACTATAAAAATATAAATTAGTAATTAAGATTAAGAAGGCGAAAGAAGTAAAAGAAGCGCTAAGGGGGATAGATTAATATAAGTTAATTATATACATAAAAGACCTAATAAAAACTAAAAGTTACTTAACTAGAGTAGGATTGTAAAGAAACCGATAGGAAGCCGACTAAATATATATTAAACGTATAGAAAATAACTCCGGAGAAAAATTAAAGAATACAATTCCCCTGGGCGGAGCCAAAGTCCAGGGGAGACAGAGAGACGCCCTTAGAAATTACTTAATACCTTTAAAAAAAAAAAAAAAAAAAAAAACTCAAAGGCAAAGTCTTGAAATTTCTTTTTTCATTTCTTTTTCCATTTTCCAGAGCTTCTCTATTTTCAACCCTAACCCTAACCCTCTCCAAGATGCTTAGGGTTAAATGCTGTCGTCTGGGACTTAGTTATTTGGGACAGTCGTATTGCATTTACAACCAAAATCCTCTTTTTTAGCCTCTTTTGCACTTCTCTCAACAACCATTACGTACATCATAGTACAACCGGTACCAAAATAGCCGCCTTTTTCCCCTCGTCATTTTAACACCAGGTGCACTATAATGCACGCGACGGTCGCGGAACAATCTTTATTAAAATAGTCGTCCTTGGCCGGAGCCAGATGTGGCCAACGAAGACAGTGAAACGCCTATAGATTTAACTTAAAAGAATAAGAATAAGTTTTTCCTTAAAAACCTAATAATAATAATTTCTATTATATAATATTATATAGCTTAGACCCTTATTACTAAAGTATATATTATAAATATTTATTAGTATTTTTATTTGCAGGGGCCTCGCCGGCCCCCTGCACCCCCGGCTACTAACCCTAACCCTAATTTTCTACTTAAGAAGAAAAACTATTTACAAGCGGGGGCCTCCCGCCGGCCCCCTACACCCCCAGAGCTAACCCTAACCCTAACTAACCCTAACCCTAACTAGCCCTAATTCTAACTAACCCTAATTCTAACTAACCCTAATTCTAACTAACCCTAACCCTAACTAATACTAATTCTAATTTTCCTCTATTATAAAAATTATTCTTAATAGAACTTAAAGATTTACTTCCCTTTACTAATTTAAAAAAAAAAGTATTTTTAAAAACTTCCTTTTTAGTAAAGTAATAAATGAAGATTTCTATTTAAATTATTTTTATTATTTTAATTTAGTATTTATTTTAAATCGTTATTTCTTAATTCTTCTTTATTTAAAATATAATAAAAACTGAACTCTAAGCTGGATTGAACTGAGGACCTCGCTAGTATTAAAGCAATATAATAACCATTAAGCCACTAAGCTTATTGAGCAACTAACTCAAATTATTGGAAAGATTTCCTTTTTTCTTTACTTATATTATTAAAAGGCCAAAAAAAAAAAAATACCCAAATGCAAAATTTTGAAAATTTTTTTTCTTTTTTTCCTTTCTCCAAATTTTCAATTTTCAACCCTAACCCTAACCCCCTCCCAGAATTCTAGGGTTAAAGGCGCTATTACAACCAAAACCTTTCTTTCTATCTTCTTTTACCTTTTTTTCAAAAACCAGAGTATATACAACAATGTAGTTAGTACCAAAATGACCGCCTTATTTTTCTCGTCATTTTGGTACCCTGTGCACCTTAATATACGCAATGGTCGAGGAGAAATTCCAATTGCAAAGGAAAAAGTGGCTTTTTGCAGCTGAAAGCACGGGCCTCGAATTTGGCAAATGTCTTGAATTTCCTCTTTCGGATTTCGGGCTCCGCAATTAATAGTATTTGGACCACTATAAATAGAACCGCCGCTCCTTCCTCGCTTCGTAGTAGGCCTATAGCACTACGACCTCTAGTGTGGATTCTTGCTATAACACTTCTGGGCCCGACGACGAATCTATAAAGGAATAGGCGTTTTAACAAAGTAAAAAGTGGCTTTTTCGCTCTACTATTCAAACCGTATCCTACTTAGCGCCAAGTTTTCCTATAAGACTTCCTCGGCAGGCAGTGTCACTTTCCTCCGTAGGCAGTATCACTGCTTATATAGTTAACCTACCCTAATATTCCTATACGGGCAGTGTTATAATATATCCTAAACTATAATATTTCTTCTAGTATAGTAAAGATAGTTCTACTATACGATCTACTATAAAATTATAAATGCTAAGCTCGTTTAATTATTATATTATAGGTAACTATTATACAAATATAATACTACGTATTCAAATCTTGGTTTTACTATTTTAAAGTCTAATAAATAACCTACCGATTATAAATATACTATTGTTTAATTATTAATACCTTAAATAGTAATTAGAAGAGGGCGGATTATTAAACCTTTAAAGAAGTTAGAAGAAGAGAGGGAGCTCTACATTAAAGATTATATATAAATAGATGTAGTTAAATAAGATATATATATCTTAATACTATAGTATATTATATGAGTATAGTATATTTTACAAAGGGGGACTATTCAAGTTAAAACCTTGAATACTATAAAAACTCTTACAGGTTAGGTTTTATAATAATACTGCCCTCGTAGGAATATTAGGGTAGTTTAACTATATAGGTAGTGACACTGCCCACGGAGGAAAGTAACACTGCCCGCCGAGGGAGTCTCTTTCCTATTTAGGACTGCCAAGACGGGTAATTTTCTACATTCTAGCCTATTATACTTGGGGGTTAGCGGTAGAGTCTTTTGCCAACCCCCTCCCATAAAAGATAGGGAAAATTTTCTATAGAATAACTATTTAATTTAGGATAGGCTATATATAATTTTACTAGTAATTTAACCTATCCCTATATTAAACCACTACATTATACACTACAACAACGTTGTTGGAAGCCGTTAGAAATCTAGTATATTACTTAATAAGGTAGTAAGTAAATAAAAGAAGAGAAAGCCTACGTACACCCACCCTAAACCTTCCCATACCCAATTTCAGCCAATGTCAGCTGTTATGTAAATTATCGAGTTTTAGCGGTATTTCTAACCGTTTTACATATGTTACAACATCCAAATCCCCCCCCCCGGTGTAAATCACCATAATCTGACCAACTCGGCATAACTCAAATCTCGTAATATTTGTATAGTATTGAGCTTGTATTATAATCTACCGTCCAAATACTAATATTTTACAATTCAGAAAGTTCGTTAGATAAGGTAGTTAATAATATTTTAATAATTTCCCTTCGGCGCCGTGCCTCCCGTTGTTGGTATACGATTGCGACGTACGATATACAATGGCTGGCGGTATAAAATAGGTGCAAATAGCCGTGTGAAGAAGCCTGAAAGAAAGGACTAAGTTAGAGTTGATATTGCGCGTATTGAAAGAATGAAATTTTGCGGGTAAAAACGACGATTTCAATGTCAGGTGCCATTCAGCTGTCAGATCCACTTTTTTACGGTTTCTGGGTATCGGAAGGTTTGGGGTGGGTGTACGTAGGCTTTCTCTAAAAGAACGAATTGCAATCATTGCTCGTCATTTTCTAGTACTAGCGCCCCCTCTACTACTAGTATTAGTACTAATCTAGGTACGGGCGGTACCTCCTTTACTGTTACTTCCTACCTTACTAATATAATTTTAATATATATAGTTTATATTTTCTTATATGTATTTAAGGTCTTATAGTACTCTCAATATACTTTATAACCCTATAGTATAGCGTTAATTTAAAAGACTATAACTATAATAGAATAGAGGGGATAGCTAGTATTAATAGTCCAGCTTATATAGTATAAGGTTTAGGCGTAGCGGGCGGGTTGAAGAGACAGCGGTTAATTAACTAGATTAGTAACAAATTAACCTCCTCCCCCCTATCCTCCTCCTCCTCCTTATCCCTATCATTCTTCCCCTCGTAGGACTCTCGATAGTCAACCTTATTATCGTTAATAATAAAGGTAATTTCGTTTTTGCAGAGTACGTTAATTATTTATATATTAAAATAATCAATAACGTCGGCAATAATTTCGATAGTAGGTTATAGTTATGAAAGTAGGCGGGGAGGCGAGGATAAGGGCTTTAGCGGTTATATAGGAGAGGGATTATTACTTAGATCAATATTAATTAAATTGTTAAAGAAAAGGTAAAAAGGGTTACCCTATACTTTCTTAAAGACCGTTGGCACTAATATACCTACTATATTACGTATAAATAACCTATACCTATCCTCCTCTTCCCTCTTACTGCATATATCCTCTTTATAGATTAGTATATACCCATCTTTCAATTGCTCCTTCTTCTAATTATTAAACTAGATTCTCTATATAACTTTCCCCTTGCTATTTATAGAGTTTTTAAGCTAGTTATTATAAACCTACTTTTAAATTTTCTTATTATCTAACTTGACGGCTATTAACTACTTCTTTTCCTTAGCTAGTTATTCTTATTACTGCCTCTTGATAGTTCGTTAATTAGAATCCCTATTTAAAAGACTTAATACTTTACCCTCCCGCAGTACTTTATATACCTATCTCCTCATTTTACAATCGAAGTTAACCGCCTTCTTTCTGTTTTAACGGTTATACTCTTATATAATATTATACATTAACAGCGCCTTATAAATTACAATTTCAGCGGTATAATAACGGATATAGGTTAGCGAATTAGATATATAGTAGTATTCATCTTTAATATAGGTAATAACTTTAGTAGCTTTTTAAAAGCGGTCCTCTTTAGGGAGCAATAAAAGTAAAGCGAGGTTAGCTTTCTTAAATTACTTCGCTCGGATTTATATTAGGACTCTCGTACAGTTAATTAGCTATATACTAGTATTAGAGAACCCATTGAAGATGTTATACCCAATTATTGAAACGCCTATGCCCTTACGAGAAGGCGATGTCCGGGGCCCAAACGTGTCATGGCTGTCGTGGACCCACACTAGAGGTCGTGGTGCTATGGGCCCCACATCGTCGCGAGGAAAGCGCGGCGGTTCTGTCTATAATAGGCCAGAATGTAGAAAATTACCCGTTTTAGTACGTCTTAGTAGTCCTGAATAGGTAATTCTTAGCGCTAAGTAAAATACAGTTTCAAGAATATGCGTAGATAGTGCTATATTTAATATATTCAGATATCTATATCTATATATCAACTATATGTATTAAAATGTAAAAAGTATTATTCGATAGAGTTCAATTTACTATATCCCCTATGTTATTTATATCAAGATGCAGCGTAAAATGCGGTGTACGTAATATTATAAATAAAATCACGTTAAAATAGTTGCGTAGCTATTTTATAGTTTTATATACGATTGTAGTTCGGGTTCCCGGTAGATTTAATACTTTTAGTAAATCTAATACTCCCGCTAAGCGGAAGTTTACTACTCCCGGTAATTCTATTACTCCTAGTAAATTGGTATACTAGTATTAGTACTACTACTATTTATATTATCGCTAAATCTACTACTTTTAATTAATATTAATACTTTTTTATTAATACTAATACCTTTTTATTATTATAACTATCGCGTAATACTAAGAATTATTTAGAATTGTTAATACTTATTAATTTAAAACTTTCAAACGATTTAACGACTATTTATACTATTATAAAACCGTTTGTATGACTATTAATAAAATATATTTAATCCCCTATTACCCTTTACTACTTCCTTATTTACGGGCCCTATTAAAGAAGGTACAATATTACTCCTAACGACCGCTATTCTAAATTATCCTACTACCTTCTATTTCTTAATACTAATAAAGTAGTTGCAATATTATATACTCGCTATTAACCCTATTGTAAATCCGCCCGTTAGCTAGACCGACGGAAATTTTTAGTACTTATTAACTCCCTCCTAAAAGGGTATAAAAAGCTGACTCCCCCTGCCTCTCGAATCTCAAACTCTCTCCTTTTTATTATACTTAATATTTTGTATCTAAAATTAACCTTAATACTTAATTTTAAATATTTTTTAATTTTAATACTATTCCGTAGTAGCGTAGGCTTGACTATTCGCCTATCAAAAACCGGCCGCTCTTCTGATCTAGTAGCTTAGGCTTAACTATTTGCCTATTAATAATCGGCCACTCTTCTAAAGTAGTTACTCGCTACTAAGATTAAACGCCGTACAAACAGTCTTAAATTAGGTTAATTTACCTTCTCCTATCTCCCTTCCTCCTATTTACTACTAATATTACTACTATAATTAAACGTATCGGCATCTTTTATTGCGCGGCAAAATATATCAGTTGTGAAAGCGTGATCCTACGAGAGATAGACTGCAAGACTAGAAGCCACAAATCAAAGTAATATTAAGTGTAAAGAAGGAAGGGGAAAGTAAATAAACGCTAGTAATGGGAATCTGACATATAAGTCGGATTCTGCTAGGCGTCGCCGCCTTCCCGATTTGTAAAGTTTATCAATAAGAACTTGAGCCTCATTCCATCCAATGTACTATAGTACACCTTATTGCCCAGTGGCCAGTGCTCTGGGAGCCTGTCTAGCTATGCTATAACATTACCCCCTCCCCTAAAAGAAGGCTCAGCCCCAGAGCCGAAAGAAAAGAAAGGATAAAAAGCAATCGTTAGTTATATAAAACCTTTGTAAGTCTATTACAACGGTTAGTCCAATTTATTGTATTATAATGAACGTTTAGAATAAAAAAGAAAAGAAATTGCCGAAGCGCTATACTAAGTATTATAACTAAGGTTCAATCTGGTTACCGCGACCCAAAACGTGAAAAAAATTTCCCCCTAGCTGGGTTTGAATAGACCGTTTTCCCGATAGAGGATAGATATTTCGGGCGCCGGTATACTCTCATTATTAGAATGGACTATTACGCTATATTACTATATTATACAACCGATACTACGGTTTGTAACGATTCTTCTACACTATTCCCTTATTAATTACTTCCTCCTTTACAACTACTTTATTACTTTACCTTTCTCGGAACCATCGATTAGTATATCGTCGTCTTTATAGTTTTTAGCAATAGCGTTATTCTCTATTATTTTTAATTAGACCTTCAATCGCTTCGGCGGGCTAGGCTTATTTAAATTATTCTAATAGTATTCTTATAATTTATTTACAATATTCTTAAAGCCTCCTACATTATACTATTCCGGATTTAAGTCCTATCCCTTCCAATTAATTTAGTATTTAATTTTACTATTTACTAATCGGTAAGTAATAATATTTTCTACTTCCTATTCTTCCTTATTATTAATAATCTCGCCTCCTAGGTTATTATTAATTTATCTTAGTAGTAGGTTGCCCGGGTTTTTCCTTAAACGATCCGTATAAAAGATTTTTAAACTTCGCTATATTTTAGGTACTTCTAAAATATACGAATGTCCTACTATATTAACAATCTTATATAGGATCTTTATTTAAGGGAAATCTAATTTATTATTCGGTTTATCGGTTGCCCAATTCTTTTTAATAATAAATATTTTATTTCCAATACCGAAATTTAATTGCCAGCGATACCTATTAATTTATTTAGTCTATCTTTCTTATAATCGCTATATTATTTCCCTAGCCTCCTTCTATATTTTCTCTAATTATTGCGCAATACGTTCGACTTTTTTGTAGGAGAATTTTTCCCTTAGTATAGTATCCTCCCTATCCTCTAGATTGTAGGTTTAATCTATTATAAATAGACTCCTTTAGTATCCTAGGACTATTTTGTATAGTAATAGTCCATTTAGGCTCTCGTACGGTAGGGTATATTGTATAGTATTTAGTATTAGTACCAAATTAGACTAATTGTTTTAATTATAAAATAGTTTTCAGACACCGATGCGATGCTGGATCCCTAGTTCAAGCAACGCCCGCTGTATTACTAAAGCGTGGATTTCTACATCTCTTGCCGTTCCTCGTTCGGACGGCTACAGCCGTCCTCACCCCTTCCCTTTATTACTTTATTGCTTCATTGCTTTATTGCTTTATTGCTTTATTGGGATAGCTTCCAAAGTAGAGAGGACGACGATAACCTTATCGATAGGCCTTATCAAGAGATTTGGTGAAGGATTTCAGAAACGGAAGGACCCAGTGCATTCTGGCGTAGACTGTCAGAAACACTATTTGCGAAGTAGCCAATTGGAGCATTGCTTGGCAAGACGCCCTGACCAGTTGTAGGGCCGTGCCACGCATTTGACCAATGAGAGGCCAAGAAACTATTGCACGAAGACCTAACTGTAGACGAACCGTCCTTCAACAGGCCGCTCCGGTGGATGTGGGTCCCTGACCCCCAGACTGTAAAAGTCATCCACCTCCTCTGCATAGTTGAAGCACGCTTCAATAATAGGTAGGGTTATAGTTTCTAATTGATATATTAATTTATAATTTCTACCTAGCCCGCCGTTTGTAAGTATCCCGTACTATTGAATTTCTACCTTATATATAGGAGTTTAATTAATTCTTATATAAAATTGGATACGAATTGAAGGCCTTTATTATTAATTATATCTTTCAATAATCCTAATATACGATACGGCCCTTTGAAGTATATTATAGCGGCCTTTTTCCCTATAATTATATCCTTATATAGTATATATTATAATAGTTTAGAAAAACGGTCTACTATAACTAATAGATTATTATACCCCTTTTTATTTTTAAGTATAAATTTAAAATCGATTATTAACGACTACTATACTCTATAATTGTTCTAGAGTTAGATTATCTATATTAATCCCAGTGTTTTATTTCTTAGAACTTTTAATAATTTGTAAATCTAATAATTATTAATGTATTAGTTAATATTAATTGTTAGTCCGGGCTACTAATACTAAATTACTACGATTTTCTATATTTTATTTCGTCCTAAGTGGGCGGTTAATAGTGTATCATAATATTTGTATATTACTTCCGTTTTTAAATTCTTATTATTTAGTACAATTAACTTTCCGTTATATAACGTAAGACCTTATAGTATAAATAAGTGAGGGTCTTTCGCCTCCTATTGGGCCTTTTTTTAATAGATAGAGATGGAGGGGTTATTCCTATTAATTTCAAGGAGTTTTTCTACTAGTAATTAATTCTTTACGTTTATAGGGTTGCTCTCTCCTTCTTTTACTTCTACGGGGTACAATTCTATAAAGATTTCTTATAATTCTACTTCTAGAGTATTTTCATTATCTCCTATATATATAAATCCTTTATCTCCAGGCTTTAATAATTTTAGTATCCGTTAATTGTCTCTATATTTTAATATTATTTTTAGGGTCTTCCAAAATAGCGCGTTAATAGCCGTATTATTTTTCCCTAGTCTATATACTATTTTAAAATTATATTTTAATAGTAACTCTAATTACTCTATTTACTTTAAATTTAATAGTTTTTTAATTGAAAAGTACTTTAATACTTAGTAATTTATTATAATTATAACCGGCTTATTAATTCCTTTTAATTTAGGCCTTTAGAGTTTAATTCCCTTTATTACCGCTAGTAATTCTTTATTATATATAAGGTAATTGAGCTTGGCGGGGGCTATAGTTTTAGAATAGAAGGTTATATAGTACTATTCTTCTTATCCTTCTAGGTTTTACTTCTTTTATAAGAGTATTCTAGTATATATTCTATCCAATATATTAGTCTCTATTCGGGTCTTATCGCCGTATTTATAGTAGATTAGGACCGGAGCTTTTAATAATACCTTTTTAAACTTTTTAAATATTTACCGGTATTCTTTAGACTATATAAAAGCGTTATCTTTCCTAATTAAATTATTTAGGGGCCGTACTATATAGTTAAAATTCTTAATAAATTTCTAATAGAAGTTATAGAAATTTATAAATATTTATACTCTTTTAAGGTTCTTAGGCGTTTTTTAGTCCTTGACGGCCGTAATTTTCTTTAGGTCGATTATAATACTATTAGTGCCGATAATAAATCCTAAGAATTTCGTCTTTATTATATAGAATTTATATTTATCAATATTAGCCTATAGCCCTGTAGCCCTTAGACGGCTAAGAATAGTCTTAATGTATTTCCTATAATTATTTAGGTTATTGGAGAAGATTAGAATATTGTTAATATAAGTGCTATAGAAGTTCTAATACCCTATAAGGGTATTGTTAATTAGCCGTTAGAAAGAAGATAGACCTTTATATAAATTAAAGAGTAATATTTTATATTTGTAAGTTCTGAACCCTATCTGGAAGGTTGTAAAGTTTTTATATCCTAGCGCTATTCGAATATAATAGAAGGCTTGTTTAATATTGATTTTTATAAATATTTTCGCCCTATTAATCTTTGCTAAGGTTTCTTTAATTAGGGGTAGCGGGTAATAGTCCTTTTTCGAAATAGCATTGAGCTTTCGGTAGTTTATATAGAAATAGAGGCCCCTATTAGCCTTAGGTATAAATAGAACGGGTACTGCCTAGGGTATTGAACTTACTTTAATAAAGCCTTTTTATGAATTTTCGGTAATATACTTTCTATACTCCTTTAATTCTTTTAAAGTTATTCAATAAAGTAGGTTAATTCCTAACTCTTCTGCCCTATAGCCTTCTTCTAATTTAATTCTATAATTTATAATTGGTTTATATTTGGGTAGGGCGTTTAAATCGGTTTTACTAAATACTTTTAACTCCTCCGGGAATAGTAGTCTACTAATACCTTCTCTAGTATTATTATAAATTCTTCTAAACTATTGCATACCGGTTTAAATTGAGATTTAAATATTTTGATTATATTATTAATTTTGTATAGGCTAGTTACTTTAGGCTTCGCTTTATATCTTTTAATATAGTATTTAAATATTGTAGTATTTACTATAATTAAATCGATGGGGCGTACTTTTATTTATAATTATTATTATTCTAACCGGTATAGTCCAGTTTTATTTTTTAAGGAGAATAAGTTAATTTTATAGTTATCCTTCGCTTTAGGGCGGGGTTAGGGATTATTATTATTGCTATATAATTCTCTTTCTATTATATAAAAAGCGCGGGCTTAAGTTAATAAAAATAGAGATCTATTGGGTTTAAACTATAATATACGTAATAGGCGGTAATTTTAATCTTTAGCTTCTAATCTTAGAATTAGAATTCCCCCGGCTTCTACCTTATCCAATTCGGCGGCCAATTCCTAGATCTTTAATTAAATTGCTTTACCGTCCTATCTCCTTTTATCTTCTTTAACTATAGCCTCCTTATATTCCATTATATTTTATTAGAAAGATAGATTCAATATTAATTCTACTACTTTATTTAATACTATATTTTTTATATTTTTAACGATAAGTACGGTACTTTCTAGGAAGATTAGCCTCCCCGTCTAGTAGTCCGGTAGTACGTTATTCTCAACCAACTATATTTTTCCTAATATTATATCCTTTTATAGTTAAGGGAATACTAATATCTATTATTTATTATATTAAAACCCTTAGACTTGGATTACTCCTCGGACTACTTTATTAATAACGTTGGGTTATAACTTTTTATATAAAGTAATATAGTTAGGTAGGAAGTCGTTATACTATTCTATTCCCAATTTCTTTAATTTAGCGTTAAATCTTTTATTTATAAGGATATAAGTATTTATTCCGGTATTAACGAGGGTATAGTATATAGTAATTAATAGTCTATTATTAATTATAGTATATTTAATAAGAAATTGTTTACTATTCCTTAAATATTTATTTAAATCGAAGTCTAAGTACGGTTTACTTATTCACTATATTTTATTATCTTTTACCCCTTTTATACTTCTAATTAATACCTCTCCTAAAGTAAAGATTCGTTCCTAGGTATTTAATTTTCTAATTCGGAGTCGGTATTAATATTAATTCCTTCCTCGGATACTTCTTTTTACTCACTAAATATTTATTCCGTATTTAAATATTCCTCTATTTTATTATTAATACCTTTCTTAATCTAGGAGCCCTAAATTTAGTTTGCAATTATATTTAACTCAACCTCCAATATATTTATTAAAGAGATTTTAGCCTTTTCAGAGCAAACAGTAGATTAATATCTAATTTATTAGTAATTAAAATAATAATTTTCAATATTTAACTTCTTTATTTCTTTGAAAGTAGGCTACTAATATTTAAGGGTAATTAATTTAAGCATTCTAAATTTATTATTTTATAGAGTAAAGGATTTTTTATTAGTATTAAAGGGCTTTCGGTCTTTAGATTTCTACTCCTCTCAACGAATATTAGGGTCTAGTAATTAGAGAAATCGAGTATAAAATTCGAAGCCCCGGCTAGGATTTAAATATATAGTTTCTACGGGCACTCTTAATTTTCGGAGTATTTTATAATATAGATTATACTTCTATATCTCCCTAGGGATTCAATATTAGCCTACTAAACAAATAAAAATCGTTTTAAAATTTTAGAATTTTTTGGTAAGTTTTATTTTAAGCCGTTCGTAATTGAAGATAGCCTTTTCGTTAGTACTATAATTATAATAATTATTCTATAATTATTCTAATAATTTATTTACCGTTTTAATATTTTTAGGGTAATTAGGATCGAAGTATAAAAGTATACTATTAGTAACGGCGCTACCCAAGTATAATATTACTTCTCCTACGTAGGCTTTTTTATTAGTAAAATAATTAGCGTTCTAACGGAATTTATTTTTTATTTAAAAGATTAAAACGTCAAATAAAACTTTATTATTATTATTATTATTAAATATTAAAATATTTAGAACCTTGTAGGAGTGTTTCCGGCCTTTCTAGTAGGGGGTAAACGGACCGATCGGGGTATATCTATAATAGTCTCCTAGGGTTATTAAAGTAGTAGAACGGTAGTTCGGCTATTAATCGTCGTTATTATTAATTAAATTATTATTTCTATTATTATTATTATCCGGGGGGTTATTACATATTCGGATACATATTATTCATTTATTAGGAAGAGGGGAAGTAGTAAATATTCTTTTAGTAGTTTCAATAATTAGTTTATTACTTATAGGTTTATTAATAACTACACTTCCTCGGGAACTAGCATCGACTTCGCTATTATCTCTTACTTCTTCTATAGTAATATATTTAACTATACATTTAAATTCTACGTTGGGCCATTTTTCGAGAGAGGGGGCGGGAGGAAGTTTCGTTAAAGAGGCAACCGTCTAAGTAAATAAGCAATTCTAAATATTAAACTCTTCTAATCAATTAAAGACTTATTAATTAAAAGTAATTAATTTATTTATTACTTCTATTAAAGTAATAAATAATTTCTAATTGTTTTTAAGAATAGTAATTTATTTATTAGCTATTATAAGATTAGTAATTAGCGTTTCGTTTTTTTTATTTAACTAACTAATTTCCTTTATAAAATATATTATTTATATATTTAAGCAACGGATATCTTCGTTAATTATATTAAATATTTCTATTAGGTTTTAAATTAATTTACATATAACTTCGTTAATTATAAAGCGGGAACGAACCTCCTAGAATATTATATTTAGGTTAGCTATATAGGTTTTATAAAAATATTCTACTCTAATCGTTTTATTAAGGATATTTAGCCCGTTCTTCCTATACGTTAGAGAATTTATAGCTACTCCTAATATAGGATTAAAAATAAATACGTTGGTTCTATTATTCGGGTTTTTTTACACTTTATTAATAACCTCTATTCGGCGATAAATATTAGTAGTAATCTCTTTTAAAGTAGTTTTATAAGGAGGAAATTTAGTGTACGGATAAATATATTTTAAATAATTACTAATATAGTTAGTTAGAATAGTTATTTAGTTCGAAGGATTCTAACCTTTGCGAAAATTAATAATAGTAATTTCAATTTCTTTATAAGTAGGAACTCCGGACTCTTAATTAATTTAAATATATAGTTTAATATTAAGGATATTATATCCAGTTCCCTTAGTAAAGGTATAGTAAAAGCTCTAGTCCGGGTCGATAGGAGCCTTCTTTTTAAAAAATAAGTCGTTAATCGTTTTGGGGATTATAAATCTAAATATAGTAAAAGTAGATTCTAATACTTTAATCGGGATTTATTTAATAGTATTAGTATTAGGGATTAGTCTTACCTTCTCTTTACCTTTAACTCGCCTTTAATTATTTAATTATATAGCCTATAGGGTTATTTTAAGAGTTGTATTCTCTTCTTATTGTAAGCCTCCCTGAGTGGGAGAAATAGCGTTTAAACCTTATTTAGATAGTAGAAGGTAGGGAAGAGGTTTAATAAGTAAGGTCTCGCTAGTTCGCCGCTATAGGTTATCCTATAACTTATAGGGTTGGGGGGTATTAGTAGTATTAAGGAATTGAAATTATCCCTCTATAGAATCTCTTTCGGGATTTATAATAAGAGGATCTAGGGATGAGGGAGCGCGGTAATAGTTTTTAATAGGACTAGGGTCTTTAATAAATAGACTATTATTTACATTTTTATAATATAATTAAATATTTCGGGCGTTGGATATTATATAATTAATTTAGTCCGAGGCGGAGACGGGGGGGTAAAATACTTACTCTATTAATACCCTATTAATAGTACAATAGCGATTATAAAATTTAATAATTCTTCTCTTTCTAAATAATTACTACGGTCGATTTCGGTTGAGTTCTAAATTAGACTATAAGAAAACCAACTACTCGGTGCCAAACTGGGTGGGATATTGTAATACTATCCCCGGTTAGAAGGATAATACTTAATATTATATAAAAGTGTAATCCTACGAGAGATAGACTATAAGATTAGAAGCTACAAATTAAAGTAATATTAAGTGTAAAGAAAGAAGGGGAAAGTAAACAAACGCTGGCAATGGGAATCCGATATATAAGTCGGATTCTGCCAGGCGTCGCCGCTATCCCGATTTGTAAAGTCTATCGATAAGAATTTGAGCCTCATTCCATCCGATGTGCTATAGTGCACCTCATTGCCCAGTGGCCAGTGCTCTGGGAGCCTGTCCAGCTATGCTATGACATTAGTTATTAAGTAGAATTAAAGAAATATGTAAATACTTATTAGTAAGTCCCCCCCCCCCCCCCCCCCAACAATACCTATTTAATTATTTACTAATATTTAGCTTATATAAATTTACCTACCTCCTTAATCTTATTAACCTAATATCCTTATACTATTACTTCCTAATAAAAAACTGCTTTGAAACCGGAAACGCCAATTTCTGGTCGAGGAGTGCTCCAAAACGAAAACTAACAACAGCAATCGACTCAAGAAGGTTATTTACGTCCCTTATAATATCCTGCGACGAGCGTAGCGACGGCGTTGTATTATCGTTGCCGATGGCTATCGATAGCGGTGTTTGTAGGTTCGAAAATAATATTTATAACCCGCTTACGGAAATTTTAATATATAACGATCCTAAAGCTATATTTACTATAAAATTTTTAGATAAAATAGAGGAGGATAATAAAATACTAAAGAAGTTTATTATTAGAGTAAATGAATTTACGGATTATAATACTATTTCAACCGAAGACTATCGTTACATTCGAAAATTACTTTTCGAATTTGTAAAGGTATATATTAGAAAAAGTAAGTCTATATAACCCGAGGTGAATAAAGTTAGAATTAATTAGTTTATTATTAAAAAGAATTTCAATAATTTAAAGAAGGATATTCTAAAGGAAATTAAAAAAGGCGCTTAAAAAGTACCGAAGTATTAGGCTAACATTATAGCGAAAACTAACCTAAATAAGATTAGTACTACCTTCTAATAATTATTTATTATTATTAAAAAATTTATCCCTTTTAATTTCGAGTAGTAGTTTACTATTAAGGGAGCGATAATTACTACCGAAGTTATAAACCGTTCGTATAAAGATACGAAGATAACTTTAACTATATATTTAAATAAGAAGAATACTAGCCTAATAATCTACGTAACTATTAGAATACTAATAACTAGAAATTATATAATTATATTCAACGAATTTATATATAATTAATACTAATAAAATACAGTTCCCCTGGGCGGAGCTAAGGTCCAGGGGAGACAGAGAGACGCCCTTGGGAATTACTTAGTAAAAAGAAAAAAAAAAAAAGACTTAAAGCTGAACTGAACTAATAACCTTTAAAGAGACAATACTTATAATAACTATTAAGCTATAAGCTATAGTTTCTTAAAGAAAGTAGTTGAATTGCCCCTTTATATTACCCCCCCCCCCCCCCCCCCCCCAAAAAGGAAAAAAAAAAAAAAAAAAACTCAAAGGCAAATTTTTTAATTTTTATTTTTTTATTTTTTTTCTTTATCTAAAATTCTCGATTTTCAACCCTAACCCTAACCCCCCAGAACTCCCTTAGGGTTAAAGGTCTAGTCTGGGACTTGGTTATTTTTTTGGACTTGGTTATTTTTTAGACTTGGTCATTTCTGGGTCTTAGTTATTTTTCGGACCTTACGGTCGCAACTAAAATCCTTCTTTTTAACTTCTTTTGCCTTTTTCTCAATAACGATCGTATGTACTACAATGCGACCGGTACCAAAATGACCGCCTTTTTTTGCTCTTCAATCTGACACCAGGTGCATTTTGATGCATTTGACGATCGCGGAGCAATTCCAACTGCAAAGGAAAAAGTGGCTTTTTTGAGCTGCTATTCGAACCGTGTCCTGCTTGGCGCCAAGTTTTCCTATTTGGGACTGCCAAGGCCTGCCAAGACGGGTATTTTTTTTGCATTCCAACCGCTAATAGACAGATACGCCGCGCCTTCTTCGCTTGCGGCGTTGAAGTGGGCCTATAGACCACGACCTTTGGTGTGGATCTTCCATGTCACCTTTAGGCCCACGACAACGGCCGGGCAAGCTCTGAAAGCATGGGCGTCTCAATAACTAAATATAAATTAAAGAAGTTTTCGGCCCTGATACTTTTATTACTATAAGTACTATAGGTATACTAATTCGGAGTATACCCTAGGATAGTATTGATAATTATACTATAGTAGAAGCTATATTAAATATAGTAAAGGAAAAAAATCCGGAGGTATTTATTATTAGAGTTTAGCTATAGAAGAAAAGGGACGGAAAGAATAGAACTTTATTCTTAATAGAAGTTGCTATTATATTGGTAGTATATTTCCTTTGAAATAATTTCTTTTTCTAGGACAGCGGCGTATATTTATACGAACCGTTCTAAATTTCGAATAATATTTAATAATACTTTAAATATTAAGGAATTGGATATACAACGAAGTTTTATTATTAAGAAAATATTTACGCCCGTTATAGCGAAGTTAAATACAAAGGAGATTACTTTAGTAAAATAAATTGCCCGTTTAATAATAATAAACTATTCGTGCATTATAAATTATATAAGAAAAAAGGTTATTATATATATAACTATAACGAATATCCGATTCTCCAGAAAGCGATTGTAAAGGCGTTTATTATATACGCCGAAAGGCTGCGGGCGTTTATCCCCCGTAAGAACCTAACCGGAAAAGTATTAAAATTAATAATAGAAATTATAAATAAGGACGTTTTACTAAACGCCCCCCTTAATTCTTATATTATTACTACCCTAGAGAAATATATTAGAAGAATTGTAAAATGGGAATAACTGAAGAAAATTCTCGGCCTATCCTCCTAATTAAAATTAATAAACTTATAGGGTCTTATAAATATATATTACCTATATTTATACAATATAGGGGGAAGTCGATTATATAGCAGTAATAATATTTATAAAACTATAGCCCCCCTTAGGGAAATAGTACCCTTATCCTTTACCGAAGGACTAGAAGGAACCCTATCCTAGGGTAATTAATAATTTAATTAAAAATATTTTATTAGAACGTAAGGAAGTCGTATAAGAGAGGGAAACTTTTATTTAAATAAAAGGAGATTTATAATATTATAGCTATTTAAGAGCCGGGTAAAAATTCAAATAGGGATATTTATTATCCTAAAGGCGGGAAATATTTTAGGATCGATTATATAAAAAAGGGAAAGGCGGTAATATATATAAATAAGAAGTAGAATTTAAAGGATTTAAATTTCTAAACCGGAAAAGATTAGACTATAGTAACGTTTAAGAACCTAAGGGACCTAACGACCGTCTATTCCATTTATTCGCCATTTTTATATAGAGAACGCCGGAATATTAATAGGGGTTGCTATTCTTCGAATTTATTAAAGTTAGACCCTTAGTAGGAAATTTAATTATAATCGGAGATTATAATTTCTATTATTCCAATCAGAATTTAGAGAATAAAATTAATCTAAAGGCTATTCGCTTCCTTATATAAATATAACGCTAGAGATTTTGTTTATTTACCCCCTATAGCGAGCCGATAAAATTCGGGATATAATATAAAGAGAGAAGGATAGGATAATTAATTATATATAATTATTATTTAGGGTTAAAGCCGAATATTAGGGAATATAAAGGTACGAATAAATCGGTTTAAATTACTACCCTTAGGAAATTTAGGTTTAAATAGGAAAAAAAAATAAAAAAGTAGAGGAAGAAGGAGAATATAATTAATTTTATAGATATAATAAAAGTAAAGGAGGCGTTAGAGAAACGGATATTAGTTTTAGAATGGATTAATATAGTAAAGGATTTCGAATTCATTTTCTATAAGTTCGATAGAGAATTTATAAGTATTATAGAGGAATTTGTCCTATATTAGAAGAAAGGTCGAGGGAGGAGAGTAAATTGGTAGATATTAGGATATAGGACGGTTATAAAAGAAGTACAGAGGATATATTAGGAGTAGTTTTAATATTAAATAGTATTAAATTAGAGGGATTTTATTAAAATTATAATAAAAAAGAAGAGGATAATTATAAAAGCCTAATAAATTATATAGTATAATAGTATTACTAAGGTTTCGAAGAACTTAAATTAATTTTAACCCTTAAAACGGTAAGCCCGGACCCGAAGCTACTAATTAATAGACCCGTTTAGATTACTAATCCTTTAAATTTACAAAGGAGTAATAGAGATTAGAAATTATAATAGTAAAGCTAAGATTTTTACCGATTACTTTTTTCCGAAAGTGGAAGTCCTAATAAATTACCTATTAAATTAGACCAAGCTGTTAAATAATATTGATCCAATAATTATTAGTAAATTAATTAACGAAGAGGATATTTAGAATATACTTTCCTAAATAATATTTAATAAAGCCCTTGGGATTAATTAATATTTAAATAAATTTTTAAAGTTATATTAGTAATTATTCTAATAAATTATAGTATATTTAATATTTATTAGCTTCTAGTTTGTATATTTCTTATAACGGTTCAAAAATATAGAAATAATTATCCTTAAAAAGCTTGGAAAGAGCGCTGCCTAATAGAAATTAGTAAGCGTATAGAGGCTAATATTATTATTTAGTAATATAGGAAAGATCTTTGAAATATTTGTAATTAAGAAGTTTATATAGGTAGTTAAAGAATTTAACCTCCTACCGGAGGGCTAAATAAGTAATTAGGTAGATTATTTAATAAAGTTTATAGTTTAGATAGTTATTAATACGGTATATATAGCCTAAAAATTCGGGGTTATAACGTCCTTTATACTTTTAAATTTAAAAGGAATATTCAATGAAGTTAATTATAAGTAGTTTTTATATATTCTATAGGAAATATAATTCCTAATATAAATTATTAGGTAGGTAGCGAACTTTATTATTAGTAAAAAAAGTTCCCTCTTTTTTAATAATAAAACCTCCCGCCCTTATATAATTATTATTAAAGTCTTACAAAACTTCCCCCTCTCCCTTATTCTATTTATTCTCTTTATTATTCTATTATACTAGAAATTAACTATAATCCCGAATACTATTATAATTGGCTGTATAAATAATATTAATATTATAGTAGTAGCCTATACTACTAAAGAGAATTACCGGATATTATAAGTAGTATAGAAAGTATATTCGGAAGAAAAAGGGCGAAAGGTATATAGTTTAAAGTAATTAAAATAGAATTAATATATTTTATATAAATGAGGGTACTAAGGATAGAAACTTTTTAGTTCGGAGAAGTAGTACTTTAACTAACGGAATCGATATAATTCCTCGGAATTTAATTAAACTATAAATTTAATTAAGGAGGACGGGGAGGAAACTGTACCGGTTCTGAGGGGGACGACCACCAAGGAAATCGCGGAGAGTGCGAGCGAGGAACGTAGGCTCCAAGGGTACGACCGCGGGGGACGCGGGGCCTAACGAGCTGGAGGAGGGACCTTCTACGTCGGAGGTTAAGTCGATAGGGCTGGGACGATAACGGCCGGAGGAAGCTATTTTACTAGAAGTTGCAATAGGGAGGAAGGAGGAAAGGGACTAAGAAGGGCGCTATATAGGGGATTATATAGACGGAGGAAGGGGTCTTTATACCGATATAAATAAGGGTAGAACCGTAGGGTAGGAGAGTAAATAATAGGGCGGAAGTATTTATAAACGGAAAAAGGAGGCGGAGAAGTAGGGTAATAGATAGGAAAATAAAATAGGGAAATAGGGAGAAAGCGGAGGAAGGAGTAGTAAGGAATAAAATAGAAAGGTAATAAAAGAAGCGGCGTACTAAATCTAGTCCTATTCTTATTATTTTTATTATTTTAGTATTAGGATAATATAGTAGTAGGAGAAATGAGATTATATTCGCTATAGCGGTAGGTAAGAATTATTATAATTATAAATAAAGTAGGAGTAGTATAGTAAATTATAGCCGAAATAGAGCTAGAGGTTTTTATCTAGAGGCGTTTAATATTTAACGGTTTTCCCCTCCAAAGAATTAGAGAAGGACCTTATACTAATAAAGCGCTATAGTTTATAATATAGGGAATAAAATCATATATATAAATTTAATTATAGAATTTATATAAAAGTAGTAAAAAACAAAATAATAATTTAAATAAATATATTTATAAAATTAATAATATATATAATTTTATTCTTTAAACTATAAACTATAACGTTTTATTAGTATAAGGTCCTTCTCTAATTCTTTAAAGGGGAAAATTGTAAAATATTAAACGCCTCCGGATAAAAACCTTTAATTCTATTTCGGCCGTAATTTACTATACTACTCCTACTTTACTTATAGTTATAATAATTCTCACTTATTACTATAGCGAATATAATTTTATTTCTTCTACCGCTATATTATCTTAATATTAAAATAATAAGAATAATAGGAATAGGATTAGACCCGGTATATTATTTCTTCCGCCGCCTTTCTATTTTATTCCCTACCACTCCTTCCTCCGCCTTCTCCCCGTTTCCTATCCTATTTTCCTATTTATTTCCCTACTTTTCCACCTCCTTCCTCTATTTATAAATACTTCCGCCCTATTATTTATTCTCTTACTTTACAATTTTACTTCTATTTATATTAGTATAAAGACCCTTTCCCCCATTTATATAATCCCTTATATAGCGCCCCTCCTAATCCTTTTCCTTTTTTTTCCTTATTATAACCTTTAATAAAATAGTTTCCTCCGGCCGTTATTATTCTAGCCCTATCAATTTAATTTCTAATATAGAGGGTCCTTCCTCTAATTCGTTAGGCCTTACGTCCTTTACGGTCGTACTCTTAGAATTTATATTCCATACTCGTACTCTTTATAATTTCCTTAATAATCGTCCCCCTTAGAACCGGTATAATTTCCTTTCCTCCTTCCTTAATCTTTATATTAATTTAACTAATATTATTCGTAAAATTCCTTACCTTTACTATATTTTAAATTTTACTTCTATTTTACGTTCTAATAATAAGTCCAATTCCTCCGGCGCTTTTAAGAAGATTGTTACTAAAAAGATTTATTTTATTTTATCTACTAATAAATTCTTCGCTCCCTTTTCTTCTTTTCTACTATTTAATTTTTATATTTCTAATTAATAGCGCTTAGAACGCTACTTACAACCTTACTTATAAAATATATATATTAAATATTCCTATCAGCTTTTACGATACTTATAATACTATTTAGACGGTAGTTATTACTATAATATTAAATAGTTAGAATAAATTTAATTACAATCTAAATACCTTCGTTCGTATTACTAATAACTTTACTAATTATATAGGTATCTATTTAGAGCGAAACGACCTTCCTACCGATTTTAAGCGTCTTCCTTACATTTAGGGCCTTAATACTACTAATTAGTAATAGAAGGGTTATTATAAACTAATTACAAAGGATATTTATTATAGTTATATCCCTTCTCTACCCGGTAGTAATACTATAAACCCAATTCGGATTATATCCGGTTCTAATAGTAGCGCTATTATTCTTATATATATTATATCCGGCGGTAATAGTTTTAATACTCCTATTTATATAGTTTCCAATTCCGGTAGTAATAGTAGTTCTATTCTTAGTAGCCCTATAACCGTCAATATTCTTAATCGCCCCCTTATAAACGATAATTAGATTTAATAGTACTATAAAATTACTATAAATTAGGTTCGTATAATAGAATTATTTAAATAGCTTTTTAAATATAATTAAACGTTCGTTAAATAGTACTTTTCAGTTCTTATTATAGCCGTAGTTTAAATAATTTCTATAATTAATATAAATATCTCCTCTTTATTCCCGTCCTATTATTTTAATATTATTAATATTCTATTTTCCTTTTAAGAGTACTTTATAATTTCCTTATATTATTCCTCCTTTAATTTAATTATTAAATAGTATTTTCTTAACCTTCCTAACCTTGATATTTATAATAGAATCCTTTCAACTTTAGTTCTATTATTTAAATATTTTTGAAATTCTTCCTTTATTAATAGTTAAATTTCTAGGTTTAATTAGAAGATAGTATCCCTATTAAAGTAATTTAGGATAATATAAGCGAATATCTCTTTTTCGAACCTATAAATACAAATAGGAATTAAGACGTTTAGTACTTTCCTTCAATAGAAGAAAGCTTAGAGGCCGATAATTTCTATTCTCATTTAGATAAAGAAGGAATTTTTTACTTTAATTAATAGGTATAGCTCTTCTTTATCTTCTTTTAATTATCGGCGTTTTCCCTTCTTTTTCTTTATATTGACTATATATTAAAATAGTTCTCAGACACCGGTGCGATGCTGGATCCTCAGCTCAAGCAATGCCCGGTGTATATTGAAGCGTGCTTTGGATCCACCTGCTAAGAAATGCTAAGTCGGGAAGCACGGGAAGGTTCTTGGCACCTAGTTTTAACTCAAGAGCACAACACCAGCCAAAGTATCACCAAATCAGACTCTTTTCGTGGGATTTCTATTATTACGTCTATAAATTCAGTTGCACTTCGTAAATACTCCTAAAACGCTCTAATTAAGCAATATAGTCTATTTCCAACTACCTTACTATTGCTAGCCCCCCCCCGGGGTGCTACGGGGACGCTTGTAGTATAATAGTATGGAGGATACTCCTATTGCTATTGGTGTAAGTGTATAGAGAGCTCTCGCGTTCAACTCCCTGCTGTGACTGTTTTTTATAAACGTTTAGTTAGTAAATTATTAATTTCTCTTAGAATATCTTTATCTTCAAATTTTGGTGTTGCTGCGTGGTTGGTGTTGCTGCGTAGGGCTATTCTGGGGAATAGGAGATATAAAACCGCCGTAAGACGTACTATCTCTCGGTGCCGTTGACGGTTGCTCTAGGGTAACTATGAGGCATTCGATTAGGGTGCGTAGAATAAGTCGAATTGAACTCCTTTCTTTTTTTACTTTTTTTTTTTTTATATATATATATATAAGGCGGTAGTGAGAATTAACTACCTAAATTCTGAGTTAGTATAATTTGAATTATAATTAATAATAAGGGTAATATACTACTTTAAACGGATAGGAAGATAAAGGCTGGGGGTAGCCGTAGTCTTTTTTTTTTTATAAAGAAGGTTATTTTTGGCTGGTAGTAATATCTTAGTACTAATCTAACTAGTAGAAGTCTATTGGCGTTTAAGGGCGAGTAAATTATGGCGCTCTTCTTCTTCTTTTAGTATATTATTAAGGCGCTGCTTAAGCTCCAAATTATCGTCTTCGAAGATAATTAATATAGTTAATAGTTGATGAAAGTAATAAAGAGTTGAGTGTGAGAGAAAGAAGGAGAGAGAGAGGGAGAGAAAGAGAGATATTAATAGTATTAGAAATACCGGATACGAAATAAGATAGAAGGAATAGCTGTAAATACTATTAATTTGTAATAGAAAGTACAGTTGGAAATATTTATTATTATTATATTTATATATATATATATTTTAAAGTAGTACCAAATTGGAAGTAGTAATACCGGGTGCCCGGAATTTTGGTATTTAAATACCTAGGATTGGAAGCTTCTCTAGTAATCTCCTTACTTTATTAATAGTTCGTATAATAAAGGTACGGTTTAAGGATATTTGTAGAGCGCTTAAATTAAAAGGTTTGTCGAATATAAGGCTTTGTAAGGTTTTAACGTGAGAGTAAGCTATATATATAAGCCTAGTTTGAAAGTCCTTCTTAGAGATATCTAGTATAGCTATATCGAGTGTAGAGTCCTATAATTTATATATTATAATAGTATATACTATTATTAAGGGGAATTGTATCCTCTTATATTGGGTATTCTTGTGGGAGATAAAGTTTCGTGTGATGCGGAAGATAGGAACTATATTCTTAAATCGTTCTTGGTTTAAGTTAGGGAAGTAGTAAGGACTAGTATACCGATTAAATTTAATTAGTATAATAAAGGGGGGTCTATAAGGATATTCTTTATTATTCATCTTTTAATTAGGGAAAGTACTATCCTAAGCAATATCAAAGATAGTACCCAATATACTATTAATTAAGCTAACCTCAGTCTAAAGATTTTCAGTAAGTATTATACAGCTTCCTATTATTAAAGGGAAGTTAAATTGTAGATTATTAATTTTAATAGGGTCTATATCTTTAGTACCAACTCCCTTGTAGTTAGTAGGAAGTATAAGGCACAGTTAATATAAGGTTTTTATATACTTAATATTATAAACGGCTATATTACTACGTTTAGGGTAAATTCGAAGAGTATATTTAAATTAAACGGCCTCCTCATTAGGCAATCGAATTTTTATCCGAATATATAAGAGTTCCTAGTATTAACGAATAGGTTGATTATTGCGTAGTCCTTCGAGTATATTCCTAAATAGGGCTTAATTATCACCCTATTATTATACAATCTACTATAATTCGACGGTTTTATTAAAAGTATAATAATATTGGCGGCTACCGGCTTCAATTATTAGTAAGATTATCTAATTATAAAAAAGGGATTTCTACATTACTAGCGCTAATTGGTAGAAATTACTAAATAGTAGAATACTTCTACTACTAAAAAGCACATTCTAGTACTCGGGAAAAGCTTATCGAAGCCTTTAATTAATAAAGTTGAGAGTTCGAAGTCCTAGCATCGATTTTTCGTCAATAATAAAGTATTAGTATAACTATAGCTTATTCTAGAGTTAAATAAGATTAATACCTTCTAAAGCTACAATAGCCACTTCAGAATCATTGGGGTTAATATTCTTAGGTATAATAGGAAGTTTGAATAAGGAATGTAAAGTCTGCCCATCAATATTATTAACTACTACCCTAGTAGGAGTACTACGAATAATAAAATTATTCTTCCCTCGACTTACAACTATTTATTCTAATTTGAAAGATAGAAGTTTAATAAAATATAACTTACCAGTACCTCTACGGCCATTAATTTATAGAAGTAGAGGTAGAATACGACGACGGCATTTAATATTATTATTATAATTTAGAATAGACTAGTAATAGACAATAAATTAATTAAAAACAACCTTCTAAATTGGATTGAAATTATTAATAGCCGAAGTAGTAACAGTAGGAGTATTTACTATTAAATAGGTATTATCGGCTTTCATATTATACTAATAATTTAATACTAATAGTAGTAGATTTTGATAATCTAGGTAGTTATACTAATTATATAAGACATTTTAGTTACAGAATCCAAATATCCCAAAATCCCTATTATCTTCAGCTCGTTAATAAGCGGGGAGTTCTTTAACCAATACTTGCTACAGTTCTCGTTGTCTCTCTTCTTCAATAGGAGGTTCAAACTTATTATCGGGTTCTCTATTAGGCATATCGCTATAATAATTATAAGGGTAGTTATAATTACCTATATAAACTTCCGTACAAATTAAATATATATTAGAATATATTTCTAACTCTTGACGGATACTATTGAGACCTAGCTTTTGAATACTAAATAAATCTAGGTAATTACAATAGGGATAATGCAATATAAGCTTAACTCTACACTAATTTTCATACTAGGCATTATTATCGGATTTATAAATTAAGTAATAGTTAAATACCCTCTTCTTAGCCCGAGCCCCGAAACGACAGTTATTATCGAATTAAATAAACCATTTAAAGTAACTAATATTTTCGAAGTTATTAGAGCGAGTAAAGTATTTAATATATAGATTACAGGTTTGAACTTATTAACCCCCTAGTTTAATAACTATACCTTAGCCTAGTGCCCTATTTAAATAGTAATAATCTATATTAACGACTATACGGGTGCTTTCGTTGAGGGGTAAACTAAGAAGTAGATAATTAATTTCTTGAATTAACTAGTTACGTTTAGTAATAAACTAATTTATTATTTTTACAATAAAGGAAATAACGTAATTCCTAGAAGCAATTTGAGGAGTAATTTATTGAACTATCTCTTTAAAAGGCCTAGACTACTTTTCTACTTTCGAATAATATTTAGTAATATAATTAACAATAGCGTTATAGCTAGTGCATAGCTAGATATCTATATTAGTACACTATACTAAAGTAATAGTCCGGTTATAATTATTTATACGGTTATTATTCCTTACCCCATCGTATAATTAGTACTTTAAGTTGAAATTGTATGTAAAGTATATTTCTAGATAGTAATTTTTAGGAAAGTGAAACCGGTAGACCTTAAAGATTAGATCCTCGGGACGGAGAGCACTTTAATTGAACCGCTTAATACAAAGGTAATAATTATTAATATATTTACTATATCGTTGTATCCGGTTTACTATACGGGATAGGAGGTCGAAGGTGGGTAGATATTGGCCTTCTTCTTCGTTATCTCTAAGGATAATAAATAGGGGATCTCCTTCACCTTATTAGCCGACTCTTTCTAGCTTAGGGTTAAAAATAATTATATAATAACCCTATAATTCTATAAACTCCTACCGGGTATTTTTATAGGCTAAATTAGGTATATTAATATATAGTACCTAGTAAATACTATAATTATAACTACTACCTCTTGCTTAAAACTCAATATAGTACTACCAATCTTCGATTTTAAATTTAAATATTAAGATATACTCTTTAAATAATTCGAATCGTCTTTAGAGGTAATATACTACAATATACGGATTTTCTTTCAAATTCTTTCTTACAATTCTTTTCTAACCGTCGGCAAAGGCAACCTTCTATTCGTTATAGTTGGGTATATAGCGAGCAAGACTTTCCTAATATATATTGGCCGCGCTAAATATTATAAATATAATTAGTATACCTAATATCTATATATAAGTACGGAATTTACGGCTTTTACGTATCCAATATAGCCGTATACTATATATAGTATTAGAAAACTTTACAACCGAATTGAAAAACCGACGTACCTTTAGTGCATTAGATTTAACCGCTTCCCTTAATACTTCAATATTAGTTAAACCTTCATTATTTATACTACTACGACCGGAGCGAATAAAAAAAGCTGATTTCGAATTAATTTACTTATATATTAAAGTATTAAATATAATAAATAGGAATTAGTAATATTGAGTAAACCTCCCGTTATACTATTTGAGTGTATATTTAATATAGTCGGTATAATTAATAGATTAGATACGGGGTTGAACGAAGTCGGTTTTCCCTTCTAGGTAAAAGGTAGGAAATGCCTATAATAGAATTAGCTGAGATCTATCCTATTTATATATAGGGTGGTTCTATAATAGACTGGGTTTAAGAAAGGGTTAAATTGGAGGATGTTGGCCGGCCGGTTAAGGTTGAGGTTGTGGAGGTTGAGGTTGCGGAGGTTAGCCGGCGGGTTAATTATATACTAGTTGAACCGGCACGGTATTTAGTACATCTTATCCTCCACTTTATAACTATTAACGAAGTTGCTCTATATTTATTTAATTAATAATGAGGTTGGGGAGGGCGGCGACTTCCGGCTCAAATATATTATTTTCTTTTTTATTACCGGTATTATTATCCCCCTCTCTATTAAGATCGAGATTTTAGTTATCCGGGAAATTATCGGGGTTAAATTTATAGACAGCCAACTTATTATATATATCGCCGTTAGGAAGAGCTTTTAATTCCTTAAATTGAGCCTCTACGATTTTAATATTTTAATATTTAGGGTAGTGCTATTTTAAGTAGTTAAACTAGATACGAAGCTTAATAGGATTAACTATTATAGTTTATTTTATTCGCCGAATAATACGGGGCTTATCCCTAGGTCTACGGGGTCGAAGAATAATAATATCTAATTCCTAAGGAAGTTGAAGAAGCTAGTAGTAAACGTAACTAATATTACAAAGGAAATTAATAATATAGCCGGAATATTTATATTAGGAGCCTTTAATAACCTAAATATTTATAAAGATGTAAACCCGGGCAATAAGCTATTCCTTAATTTGGTTGAGGGGGGGTAAAAAGTTAGGAATATTACTAAAATCCAAATTATTCTTAGTACTAAAATAATGAGGATTATTAGCAACCCTCTAGTTATTACGGTTATAATACTAATAATAATACCCGGCGGTTATATATATATTAAACTACCTCTCTTTGTAACGTAAATACTTTTCTATATTATCTTCTTTCTATACGGCCTCGAAAGTCTTAATTAAATTGAAATTGTTATTAGTAATAGTTCTTACTAGGAGGTCTTCGGGTTAATAAAGTAGATCCTATTTAAATTTAACGCCAGAAAGTCCGGGGAATTGGCGAGGCTTGGGGGAGGAGAATAGTGCTAATTATTTAAAATTAGGCTATACATCCAGATTTCTCTAAGGCGGACTACGACTTTAGCGAGGTAGTATAGGCCGGGGTGAGGGCGGCCTATTGGAAGGTAGTAGATTATTATTACAAGTTCGACATATATTACAAAGCTCAAACTCCTCCCTATTGAGATCGGAAAATAACCCTCGCATTAATACCCGCCAATACTATAAATAGAATTTATTTTCGAGGTCGGTATTATTATATAGAGTACCCAGCCGGCAATATTTATAAATACTAGACTTAATATACTTATCTACTATAGCCCGAGTAATATTATATATTAGGTAAAAGAAATAGTTGTCGTTGGGGTTTAAGTTTAGATTTGAATTTGGACCGGGGTTTTAACCAATATTAGGATTATAATCTTCTATATTATCCCTATTTATATTATTATCCAGGTTGTTATTTATATTATTTTTTTAATTATTATCCCTATTATATATACTAACGTTATATCTTTTCTAACTTTCAAAGGAAGGGGTAATTGAGACTTATTAATTATTATAATAATAATAATAATAATTATACCGAATTTAATTAATTTAGCGACGGGCTATAGTAGTATTAGGAAAATCCTAGGTAAAAAGTATAATTAGAAGTTATATTTATATTCTTTATTTTAAATAAATATACTTACGAGTTCTTTCCTATAGGAAAGAAAGGTATAATTGAACGTATAATACGATTTTGATCTTGAAGTTATATATTAATATTAATAATTCTTCGAGATTATTGTACTAGTTGGGCTGGAGCCGGTACCGGGGTTGGAGCTAGGGTTAGAGCCGGTACTAGGATTAATACCGGTACTAGGGGTCTTTAGTATAATATTAGTATAGGGGGTACTATTAGTAGTACTATTAGTAGTACTATGGGCAGAAATAGCTGTAGTTCCTGCTCTAGTAGCTTATTGAATTTTTCTTCGCGGGCAACTATTCTAGCGGGTTAGAATTACTAGTTTAGAATTATTAGAGCTATAGTTTAATGGGGTTAAGAATGGGGTTAGAATAGTCGAAGTAGTAAAGGTCTTAGCGGGGGAGGACTTAGCGGTTACTATATTAATTATTATACCGGTTATAATCGGTTAGAAGGAGGGGATAGTTTGGTAGTATCTCTTTTCTTATAGCGTATAGCTTATTAATAATATTAGTTGTTTAATAGGCCGATTAACCGATATTGTCCGAATTGTACCTATAACCCCCCGCGGTTCGGATTATAGTATTACCTATTACTAGGCATCCTATTTACTTATAGGTAGTAAGACAATACGGTATACTAGGATTCTATTAATAGGATTTACGTATTTTTAAGGATTTACTATTAAGTGGATAATACCGGTTAGTTAGTAAAGGGAATGCTAGGGATAGTAATAGATAGGGACCTAATAGATAGGTACTTACCTCTATTTATTTATTATAGTATTCTTTACAATTTTGAACGAACTTAGTAGGATTTCGCTTATTAATAAACTCGGGGTTAGGCTTATATTAATAATATATCTTATAATATTTAGTAGGTATATTTATAATAATAAAAGGAAAGAAACCCTTAGAAAGAAAGAAACCCCTAGATAGAAGGAAACCCCTAAATAGAAAAGGAAATCCTCCGTACCTACGATAATAGGTTAGTAATAGTAAGTAAATGGATAAGAAGAGGAGAATTGATTTCGATAGACGGGATTTAAAAGTCGGGATTTATATTTACTATTGAATTTAGGGTAATACTTAGTCCCGTTAATTTTCTTACAGGAATAGAACTTTGGGTTGGTTATAAGGAGGATAGTTTGTATTGAGATAATTTGGTCGCTCTAGAGTTTGAAAATATAATAATCTATTTCGTTATAAATATAAACTTCGCCTAGTTTTAGAGTACTTGGTTTATTATTAGCCTTAATAGTCTTACGAGGGCTAATACTAGAGACGGTACTTAGTTTATTATTGGCCTTAATAGTCTTACGAAGGCTAATACTACGAGTTTAGAGCGAAGTACCGACTTGAAAAGTTGGGATCTATATCTACTATCGAATTCAAGGTAATACCCAATCCTATTAACTTTCTTACGGGGATAGAACTTTAGGTTAGTAATAAGTAGAGGAGAAAGTTTGAGATTCGAGATTGGGGGGGAGGCGAAATTCTTATACCCTGCGCGGGCTACTTTGCCGGTTAGTCGCCGGTCGCTTACCGGATAGGGAGACTACTACCTTTTAGTAATATATATTTATAGACGTTAGAATAATTTATTTGGCGGTGAGTAGGGTAATAGAAATTAAATTATAGTAATAATATTAGTATTAGTATTAGGTATTAGTAACGAAGTTAAGGTTAAATAGCGGGAGGGAGGATTGCGACGTAAATAGCTACGACGTAAACGGCTAGCTAGTACGGGTGCTAAATTGCCCGATCTAGGCTGCCAGTCGCTTGCTAAACCAATTTGCCAGCTGTATAATATATGTAAATGCTAGAAAGGGAAAGACCCAGTGCATTCTAGCGCGGACTATTAAAAATACTATCCCCGAATTGACTAATTAGAAATATGCTTAGTAAAACGCCCTAACCAGTTGTAGGGCTGTACTACGTATTTGACTAATGAGAGGCCGAGAAACTATTGTACGAAGACCTGACTATAGACGAACCGTCCTTCAATAGTCCGTTCGGTAAATGCGGGTTATAGAACTATGAGCCCCTCTGAGATAGTGAATGTCATCCACCTCTGAACAGTTGAAGCACGCTTCAATTAAATAGCCTCTTTACTAAATTTAGGAGTAAGGTTGGTAATAGTAAATTTATATTATTATTCTAATTTTACTACTATTACCGTTAAATAATAATTGTAGTACAATATTTATTCCCGATTCGTTATATCCTCTAACTACTCTTCTCTATTAATAACTATTAATTTTAGAATTTATAATAATAGTAATAACTAAATCCCTAATTCCGAGGGGGGGCTAACTATTATTATTAGTAACTTCTCCGTTAGTACTTATATTTTAGTTTATTAAATTTTAGCTATACTACTTTTTAATTTATTAATAGGTAGTTAACCCTTAGTTTATTGTATTTAAATATAATTAGAAATTTAAATTGCGGTCCTCCGGACGAACTGGGCTTAGTCCGTCCGGGCGAGCTTCTCTTTAAAAGCCTGGACCCTTTTATTAAAATAGAAGTCGAACGGTAGATAAAAGGTTTCCGTTTCTAAATTTTGTACTAATATAACGTTATACGTTCTAATAATAATTTTTAAAAATTTAGTTTAATATTTCACTAATTTAATAATTATTCCCTAAAGTTTTCTATAAATTTTAATTAATTAGTAGAATATTAAAGCTCCGTATATAATAGTACTATAAATATATTTAGTATATATTTTCTTTATTCGAATAAAGGAGTAACTCTATATTTTTATTATTAATCTTATAAATATATTTATTTATATTATTATTTTCTTTTTTACTACTTCTACGTAAGTTTTATAATTAAATTTATAATTTAATTAAACCCTTAGGAATTATACTAATTCTATTAGTTAAAGTACTACTTCTCTAAATTAGAGAATTTCCATCTTTAATACCTTCGTCCGTATAAAATATATTAATTCCATTTTAATTACTTTGAATTCTATACCTCTCGCCCCTACTTATTTTAAATATATTTCCTATATTATTTATAGCGTCCGGTAATTTTCTTCGGTAGTATAAATTATTATTATAATATTAGTATCATCGGCGAAGCCGATTATAATTATATTTAGGATTATTACTAATTTCCAGTATAGTAGAATAATAAAGAGAATAAATAGAATAGGGGAGAGGGGGGAACTTTACGGTACTTTAATAGTAATTATATAAGGGCGGGAAGTTTTATTATTAAAGAAGAAAGATCCTCTTCTTCCGGTAATAAAATTTACTATTTATTGAATAATTTATATTAGGAATTATATTTCCTATAGGGTATATAAAAATTACCTATAATTAATTCTATTAAATGCTCCTTTTAAATTTAGGAGTATAAGGGATATTACAACCCTAAACTTTTGAGCTATATATATTATATTAGTAATTACCCGGATTATAAACTTTATTAAACGGTCTACCCGGTTATTTATCTAACCCTTTAGTAGGAGGTTGAATTCTTCGGCTATTTATATAAACCTTTTAATTACAAATATTTCGAAGATTTTTCCTATATTATTAAATAGTAATATTAGCCTTTATATGCCTACTAGCTTCTATTAGGCGGCGCTCTTCTTAAATTTTTTAAGGATAATTACTTTCGTATCTTTAAACCGCTATAGGAAATATCCGAGCCGGAGGCTAGCGGATACTAAATATATTATAGCCTATTAGAATAATTACCTATATAATTTTACAAATTTATTTAAATATTAATTAATTCTAGGGGCTTTATTAAATATTATCCGGGAAAATACATTCTAAACGTCCTCCTTATTAATTAATTTACTAATAATTATCGGTTTAGTACTATTTAATAGTTTAATTTAATTTAGTAGGTAATTTATTAGGACTTTTACTTTTAAGAAGAAATAATTAGTAAAAATTTCGGCCTTATTATTATAATTTCCAATTTTTATTATTCCTTCGTAAATTTAAAGGGTTAGTAATTTGGACGGGTTTATTAATTAGTAACTTCGGATATAGGCCTATTATTCTAGGGGTTAAAGTCGATTTAGGTTCTTCGAAATTTCGGCGACGCTATTATACTATATAGTTTATTAGGCTTTTATAATTATCCTTTTCTTTTTTATTATAATTTTAATAAAATCTTTTTAATTCAATATTATTTAGTATTTAAATTACTCTTAATATATTTTCTGTACTTCTTTTATTATTATTTTATATTCTAATATTTATTAATTTACTTTCCTCCTTCGACCTTTCTTTTAGTACGGGATAAATTCCTTTATAATACTTATAAATTCCCTATCGAACCTACAAAAGACGAATTTAAAATTTTCTATTATATTAATCCTTTTTAGGACCGATATCCGTTTCTCCAATATTTCTTTTACTTTTATTATATTTATAAGATTTTAATTATATTTTCCTTCTTCTTCTATTTTTTTATTTTTTCTTCCTATTTAAACCTAAATTTCTTAAGGGTAATAGTCCGAACTAATTTATTCGTATCTCTATATTCCTTAATATTCGGCCTTAACCCCGGGTAATAATTATATATAATTAATTATCCTATCCCTCTCTCTTTATATTATATTTTTAAACTTTATTAATTTATTATAAAGGGTAAATAAATTAAATTTTTAATATTATACTTATATAAAGAAGCGAATAGCCCTTAAATTAATCCTATTCTCTAAATTCCAATTAGGATAATAAAAATTATAATCCCTAATTATAATTAAATTTCCCGCTAGGGGTCCAACCTTAATAAATTTAAAGAATAGCAATCCCTATTAAATAATATTCTTATTCCCAGACTATAAACTATAGTGCCCTATTGGCATGGGGTCCTTCTCCAGTTCTTTGGAGGGGAAAACTATAAAGCGTTAAGCGCCCCCGGATAAAAACCTCTAGTTCTATCTCGGCCGTAGTTTACTACGCCGCTCCTACTTTGCTTATAGCTATGACGGTTCTCACCTACCGCTACAGCGAATATAATCTCGTCTCTTCCACCGCTATATCGTCCTAATACTAGAATAATAGGAATAATAGGAATAGGACCAAACCCGGTACGCTACTTCCTTCGCCGCCTTTCTATTTTACTCCCTACTATTCCTTCCTCCGCCTTCTCCCTACTTCCCTATTTTATTTTCCTATTTCCTACCCTACTTCTTCACTTCCTTCCCCCGTTTATAAATACTTCCGCCCTATTATTTACTTTCCTACTCCGCAGTTCTACCTCTATTTGTATTAGTATAAGGACCCCTTCCTTCGTTTATATAATCCCCCTTGTAGCGCCCTTCCTAGTCCTTCTCCTCCTTCTTTTCTATTATAATTTCTATTAAAATAGCTTCTTCCGGCCGCTATTATCCTAGCCCTATTAATTTAATTTCCAACGCGGAGGGTTCTTCCCTTATTATATCCCTAAGCCTTATATCCCCTACGGTCCCTTCGGTTGTACCCTTAGAGCCCGCGTTCTTTACTTATACTTTTTATAATTTTATTAATAATTATCCCCTTTAGAACCGGTACAACTTCCTCTTCTTCTTTTCCAGTCCTTATACTAACTTAATTAGTATTATTTATAAAATCCCTTACCTTTACTATATTTTAAATTTCGCTTCCGTTTTATATTCTAATAATAATAGGCCTAATTCCCCCGGTACTTTTTAAAAAGTTATTACTAATAAGGTTTATTTTATTTCGTTTATTAATAGGTTATTCGTTCTTTATATTCCCTTTCCGTTATTTAATTCCGTTTTTAATTAACGGTACTTAGAACGCTACTTACAATTATACTTCCAATAAATATATATTAAACGTTCCTATTAGTCTCTACAACGCTTATAACGCTATTTAGGCGGTAACTATTATTATAGTAGTAAATAATTAAAATAGGTTTAATTTTAACCTAGATATCTTTATTTATATTACTAATAATTTTACTAATTATATATATACCCGTCTAGAGCGGAACGGCCTTCTTACCGACTATAAATATTTTCTTTATACCTTAAACTATAATATTATTAAATAGTAATAAAAAAATTATTACAAATTGGTTACGAAGGACGTTCGTTATAATTGTATTCCTTCCCTACCTAGTAATAGTACTATAAATCCGGTTCGGATTACGTCCGGTTCTAACGGTAGTACTATTACTCTTACGCGTATTGTATCCGGCAATAGTAATTATACTACTCCTATTTATACGGTTTCTAATTCTAATAGTAATAGTAATTCTATTTCTAGCAACCTTATAGCCGTTAATACTCCCGGTTGCGCCCTTATAAATAATAATTAAGTCTAATAATATTATAAGGTTATTATAAACTAAATTTATATAATAGAACTATTCAAATAATTTTTTAAGTATAATTAAACGCTCGTTAAATAATACTTTTCGGTTCTTACTATAGCTATAACTTAAATAGTTTTTATAGTTAGTACAAATATTTCTTCTTTATTCCCGTCCTATTATTTTAGTATTATTAATATTCTATTTTCTTCTTAAAAGTACTTTACAATTTCCTTATATTACTCTTCTTCTAATTCGATTACTAGACGGTACTTTCTCAACCTCCCTAATTTTAATATTTATAATAGAATCTTTTCGGTTTTAATTCTATTATTTAAGTATTTTTAAAGTTCTTCCTTCGTTAATAATTACGCTTTTAGGTTTAATTAGAAGATAATATTTATATTAAAGTAATTTAGGATAATATAGGCGAACGTTTTTTTTTCGAATTTATAAATATAAATAGGAGTTAGGACGTTCAGTATTTTCTTCTAATAGAGGAAGGCCTAGAAGCTAATAATTTCCGTTCTAGTTTAAATAAGGAGGGAATTTTTCGCTTTAATTAATAAATATAACTCTTCCTCGTTTTCTTCTAATTATTAGCATCTTCCTTTCTTCTTCTTTATATTGATTATATATTATTGGATAGCCTCTCTATTAAATTTAGGGGTAAGGTTAATAATAGTAAATTTGTACTATTACTCTAATTTTACTATTACTACCGCTAGGTGGTAATTATAGTACAATACCTATTTCTAATTTATTATATCCTTTAATTACTCTTCTTTATTAACGGCTATTAATTTTAGAATTTACAATAATAATAATAATTGAATCCTTAATTCCGAGGGGGGGCTAATTACTATTACTAGTAATTTTTCTATTAATATTTATATTTTAGCCTATTAAGCTTTAACTATACTATTTTTTAATTTATTAGTAGGTAGTCAACTTCTAGTTCGTTATATTTAGATATAGTTAGAGATTTAAATTATAGTCCCCCGGACGAACCGGGTTTGGTTTATTTAAACGAGCCTTTTTTTAAAGGCCTAGACTTTTTTATTAAAGTAGAGGTCGAATAGTAGATAAAAGGTTTCTATTTCTAAATTTTATACCGGTATAATTTTATACGCCCCGGCAATAATTTTTAAATATTTAATTTAATATTTCACTAACCTAATTACTATCCCCCGAAATTTACTATAAACTTTAGTCAGTTAGTAGAATATTAAGGTTTTATATATAATAATATTACGGATATATTTAATATATATTTCCTTTGCCCGAATAAAGGAGTAACCTTATATTTTTACTATTAATCTTATAAGTATATTTATTTATATTATTATTTTTTTTTTTATTACTTTTATATAAATTTTATAATTAAGTTTATAGTCTAGTTAGACCTTTAGGAATTGTATCGATTCTATTAGTTGAAGTACTATTTCTTCGAGTTAGAGAGTTTCTATTCTTAGTACCTTCGTCCGTATAAAATATATTAATTCCGTTTTAATTACTTCGAATTTTATACTTCTTACCCTTACCTATTTTAAATATATTTCCTATACTATTTATAGCGTCCGGTAGTTTTCTTTAATAGTACGGGCTATTATTATAATATTAGTATTATTAACGAAGCTAATTATAATTATATTCGGGATTATTATTAATTTCTAATATAGTAGGGTAATAAAGAGAATAAATAAAATAGGGGAGAGGGGGGAACTTTGCAGTACTTTAGCGGTAATTGTGTAGGGGCGGGAGGTTTTATTATTAAAGAAGAGAGAGCTTTTTCTTTTAGTAATAAAGTTCGTTATTTATTGAATAATTTATATTGGGAATTATATTTCTTATAGGGTATATAGAAATTATTTATAATTAATTCTATTGAACGTTCCTTTTAAATTTAAGAGTATAAGGGACGTTACGGCCCCGAACTTTTAAGTTATATATATTATATTAGTAATTACCCGGACTATAAATTCTATTGAACGGCCTGCCCGATTACTTATCTAGCCCTTTAGTAGGAAATTAAACTCTTTGGTTATTTGTATAAGCTTTTTAACTATAAGCGTTTCGAAGATTTTTTCTATATTATTAAGTAGCGATATTAGCCTTTATACGTCCCCTAGCTTTTATTAGGCGGTATTCTTTCCGGGCTTTTTAAGGATAATTATTTTCGTATTTTTAAATTATTGTAGGAAATATCCGAGTTAGAGGCTGGCAGATATTAAATATATTATAGTTTATTAGAACGGTTATTTATATATTTTTAGAAATTTATTTGAGTATTAATTAATCCCGGGGGCTTTATTAGGCGCTATCTAAGAGAATATATTTTAAACGTCCTCTTCGTCAATTAATTTATTAATAATTATTAGTTTAATACTATTTAGCAGTTTAATTTAGTCCGGTAGGTAATCTATTAGGACTTCTACCTTCGGGAAGAAACGATTAGTAAAGATTTTAATTTTATTACTATAATTTCCAACTTCTATTACTCCTTTATAAATTTAAAAGGTTAGTAGTTTGGGTAAGTCTATTAACCTATAATTTTAGGTATAGGCCTATTATTCTAAGGGTTAAAATCGATTTGGATTCTTCGAAGCTTCGGCGATACTATTATACTACATAGTTTATTGAATTTTTATAATTATCTTTTTCTTTTTTATTATAGTTTTAATAAAATCCTTTTAGTTCGATATTATTCAGTATTTAAACTATTTCTAATATATTTTCCGTACTTTTTTTATTATTATTTTATATTCTAATATTTATTAATTTACTCTCCTCCTTCGATTTTTTTTCTAGTGCGGGACGAATTCCTCTACGATATTTGTAAATTCTTTATCGAATTTACGAAAGGCGAATTTAAAATCCTCTATTATATCGATTTTTTCTAGGACTGATATCTGTTTTTCCGTTGCTTCTTTTATTTTTATTGTATTTATAAGATTCTAATTATATTTTCCTTCTTCTTCTACTTTTTTATTTTTTTTTTTTATTTAGATTTAAATTTCTTAAGGGTAGTGGTCCGAGCCGGTCTACTCGTACTTCTACGTTCCCTAGTATTTGGCTTTAATTTTGGGTAATAATTATATATAATTGATTATTCTATCCCTTTCTCCTTGTATTGCATTTTTGAATTTTATTAATTTATTGCGGAGGGTAAGTAGATTAAATTTTTAGTATTATACTTATATAAGGAGGCGAACGGCCCTTGGGTTGGTTTTATTCTTTAAATTCTAATTAGGATAATAGAAATTGTAATCCCCGATTGCGATTAGGTTTTTTATTGGGGGCCCAATTTCGAAAAATTTAAGGAGTAGCGATTCTTATTAATATTCTAATATTCTTTATATAAAGATAGGAGAGTAAATAGAAAAGACGGTCGTTGGTTCCCTTAGGCTTTTGAATATTATTATAGTTTAATTTTTTCCGGTTTGGAAATTTAGGTCTTTTAGATTTTATTTCTTATTTATATATATTATTGCTTTTCCCTTCTTTATATAATTGACTTTGAAATACCTTCTGCCTTTAGGACGGTAAATATTCTTATTTAGATTTCTACCTAGCTCTTAGATTATTATAATATTATAAGTCTCCTTTTATTTGAATAGAAGCTTTCTTTTTTCGTACGACTTCTTTACGTTCTAATAGAGTATTTTTAATTGGATTATTAATTACTTTAAAATAGGGTTCCTTCTAATCCTTCTACGGAGGATAAGGGTATTATTTCTTTAGGGGGGGCTATAATTATATAAATATTATTACTACTATATAATTAATTCTTTCCTACGCTTTAGGAATATATATAAATATTTATTAAATTTTAAGGGTTTAACGGCTTCGGTCGGGAGGATAGGCCGACGATCTTCTTCGGCCGTCCTTTCTTTATAATTCTTTTAATATATTTCTCTAAGGTAGTAATAGTACGGGAATTAAGGGGGGCGTCCGGAAGGATACTTTTATTTATAATTTCTATTATTAGTTTTAATACTTTCCTAATTAGGTTTTTATAAGGGGTGAACGTTTACAGCCTTTTAGCGTACGTAATAAACGCTTTTATAATTACCTTCCGGAGAATAGGGTATTTTTTACAATTATATATATAGTAGCCCTTTTTCTTATACAGTTTATAGTAGACGAATAATTTATTATTATTAGACGGGCAATTTACTTTACCGAAATAATCTCCTTCGTATTTAACTTCACTATAGTAGGCGTAAATATCTTTTTAATAATAGAATTTCATTATATATCCAATTCCCTAATATTTAAAGTATTATTAAACGTTATTCGAAATTTAGAACGGTTCGTATAGGTATACGCCGTTATTTTAAAGGAAGAGGTTATTTTGGAGGAAATATACTGCTAATATAGTAGCGATTTCTATTAAGAGTAGGCCTTTGTTTTTTCTATCCTTTTTTTTCTATAGCCGAACTTTAATAATAAATACCTTTAAATTTTTCTCCTTCGCTATATTCGATATAGCTTCCGCCGTAGTATAATTATTAATATTATTCTAAAGTACGCCCCGGATTAGTACATTTATAGTACTTATAATAATAAAAGTATTTAGGCCGAAAATTTCTTTAATCTATATTTAGTTATACTAATACTAATTATATATAGATTCGTCGAATATAATTACGTAGTCTCCGGTTATTAGTATTTTAATAATTATTTAAATTATTAGGCCGGTATTCTTCTTACTTAAATATATAGCTAAAATTATCTTCGTATTTTTATTTAAACGGTTTATAAATTCGGTAGTAATTATTACTCCTTTAATAGTAAATTATTATTCGAAATTAGAGGGGATAAATTTTTTAATAGTAGTAAGTAATTATTAGAAGGTAGTACTAATTTTATTTAGGTTAACTTTTACTATAATATTAGCCTAATACTTCGGTACTTTTTAAACGCCTTTCTTAATCTCTTTTAAAATATCCTTCTTTAGGTCGTTAAAATCTTTTTTAGTAATAAATTAGTCGGTTTTAATTTTATTAACTTCGGATCGTATAAACCTACTTTTTCCAACGCGTACCTTTACAAATTCGAGAAATAATTCTCAAGCCTAACAATAATCCTCGGTTAAAATAATATTATAATCTATAGATTTATTCGCTTTAGCAATAAATTTCTTTAATATTTTATTATCTTCCTCCATTTTATCCGAAATCTTCATAGTAAGTACAACTTTAGGATTATTATATATTAAGATTTCTACAAGCGGGTTGTAGATACTATTTTCGAATCTACGGGCACCGCCGTCGATAGCTATCGGTAACGATAATATAACGCCGTCGCTATACTCGTCGTAGGATATTGTGAGGGACGTAAACGACCCTCCTAAGTCGATTACCGTTATTAGTTTTCGTTTTGGAGCACTCCTCGACCAGAAATCGGCGTTTCCGGTTTCAAAGCAGTTTTTCAATAAAGGCCTAGCAATCCCTATTAATATTTTAATATTCCCTATATAAGGATAGGAGAATAAATGGAAAAAATAATCGTTAGGTCCCTTAGACTCTTATATATTACTATAGCCTAATCTTTTCCGGCCTAGAAATTTAAGTCCTTTAAATTCTATTTCTTATTTATATATATTATTACCCTTCCTTTTTCTATATAATCGACCCCGAAATATCTTCCGCCTTTAGGACGGTAAATATCCCTATTTAAATTTCTACCTAACTCCTAAATCGCTATAATATTATAGGTCTCCTCCTATTTGAATAGAAGCTTCCCTCTTTCGTATAATTTCCCTACGTTTTAATAGAGTATTTTTAATTAGATTATTAATTACCCTAAAATAGGGTTCTTTCTAGTCCTTTAATGGAAAATAAAGGTATTATTTCCCTAAGGGGGGCTATAATTATATAAGCGTTATTGCCGCTATACGACCGATTCCCTTCTACGCTTTATAAATATATATAAATATTTATTGGGCCCTATGGGTTTAACGGCTTCGGTCGGGAGGATGGGCCGACGATTTTCTTCGGCCGTCCCCTCTTTACAATTCTTCTAATATATCTTTCTAGGGTAATAATAGTACGGAAATTAGGAGGGGCGTCCGGGAGGATACCCTCATTTATAATCTCTATCGTCGGCTCTAATACCTTTCCGGCTAAGTTCTCGCGGGGGGCGAATACCCGCGGCCTCTCAGCGTATACGACGGACGCCTTCGTAATTACCTTCCGGAGAATAGGGTACTCCTTGCGGTTATACGCGTAGTAGCCCTTCTTCCCACACGGCTTATAGTAGACGAGTGACTTGTCGTTATTAGTAAAATTAATAATAGAAATATAGGGTTACTCTTTTATTCGGGCTAGGGAAATATATATTAAATATATTCGTAGCGCTATTATATATAGAGCCTCAATATTTTACTAACCGATTGAAATTTATAGAAAATTACGAGGGATAGTAATTAGATTAGTGAAATACTAGATTAAATTTTTGAAAATTATTATTAGGGTATATAAAGCTATACTAGTACGAAATTTAAAAACGGAAATATTCTATCCGCCGTTCAATTTCTATCTAAATAAAAGGGTCCGGGCCTTTAAAGAAAGGTTCGCCTAGACGGATTAAACCTAGTTCGTTCGGGGGATAGTAACCTAGGTTTCTAATTATATTTAAATATAATAGTTTAGAAATCGGCTACCTATTAATAAATTAAAGAGTAATATAATTAGAATTTAGTAGGCTAAAGTATAAATACTAATAAAAAAGTTATTAGTAATAGTAATTAGTCCCCCTTCGGAATTAGGGATTCCGCTACTATTATTATAAATCCTAGAGTTAATAGCCGCCGACTAAGAAAAATAGTTGGAAGATATAATAAATTGGGAATAAGTATTGTACTATAGTTATTATTTAGCGGCGGTAATAATAAAATTAGAGCGACGGTATAAATTTATTATTATTAACCTTACCTCTAAATTTAGTAGAAATACTATTTAACGATATATAGTCGGTATAAAGAAAAAGAAGGGAAAACGTTGAAGATTAGAGGAAGATAAAGAAGAGTTATACCTATTAATTTAAACGAAGAATTCCCTCCTTATTTAGGTTAGAATAGAAATTATTAACCTTCGGGCTTTCTTCTACCGGAGGAAGGTATTAAACGTTCTATTTCCTATTTACGCTTATAAATTTAAGAAAAAAACCTTCGTTTATATTATCCTAAATTACTTTAATACGGATATTAACTTCTAATTAAATTTAGAAGTTTAACTATTAATAAAAGAAGAATTCTAAAAATATTTAAACGATAGAACTAAAACCGAAAGAATTCTATTATAAATATTAAAGTTAGGGAGGTTAAAAAAGTATTATTTCGTAATCGAATTAGAGGAGGAGCAATATAAGGAAATTGTAAAGTATCCCTAAGAAGAAAATAGAATACTAATAATATTAAAATAATAGGATAGGAACGGAGAGGAGATATTTATATTAATTATAGGAGTTATTTAAACTATAGCTATAATTAATAGTCTTATTCCCTATACTGTAAACTATAGTACTTTATTGGTATAGGGTCCTTCTCTAATTCTCTAGAGGGGAAAACTGTAAGGCGTTAAGTACCTCTAAATAAAAACCTCTAACTTTATTTCGGTTGTAAATTATTACGCTACTCCTATTTTACTTATAACTATAACGGTTCTTACCTACCGCTATAGCGAATATAATTTTATCTTTTCTACTATTATATTATCCTAATACTAGAATAATGAGGATAATAGGAATAGGATTAGACTTAATATACCGCTTCCTTCGCTGCCTTTCTATTTTATTCTCTACTATTCCTTCCTCCGCCTTCTTCCTACTTCCTTATCCCTTTTTTTTATTTATTATCCTACTTCTCCGCTTCCTTACCCCATTTATAAATACTTCTACCCTATTATTTATTCTCCTACTTTATAAATTTACTTTTATTTATATTAGTATAAGGATTCTTTCCTAAATTCATATAATTCTCTATATAGCGTCCCTTCTTAATTCCTTCCTTCCTTCTTCCTTATTACAACTTCTAGTAAAATAATTTCCTCCGGCTATTATTGCCCTAATCCAATCGATTTAACTTCCAACGTAGAGGGTCCTTCCCTTAATATATCCTTAGGCCCTACGTCCTTTATAATTGTACCTTTAGAATTTATATTCCTTATTTATATTTTCTATAATTTCTTTAATAATTATCCCCCTTAGAACTAGTATAATTTCCTCCCCTCCTTCTTTAATCTTTATATTAATTCGATTAATATTATTTGTAAAATGCTTTATTTTTACTATATTCTAAATCTTACTTCCGTTCTATATTCTAATAATAAATTCAATTCCCTTAATACCTTCTATAAAGTTGTTATCAAAAACATTTACTTTATTTCGGCTACTAATAAATTCCTTATTGTTTTTTCTTCTTTTTCGTTATTTAATTTCTATGCTCTTAATTAGTAGTATTTAGAATATTATTTATAACTATATTTATAAAATATATATATTAAACGTCCCTACTAGCTTTCATAATACTTATAACGTTATTTAAATAATTATTATTACTATAATATTAAATAATTAGGATAAATATAATCATAATTCAAATACTTTTATTCGTATTACTAATAATTTTACTAATTGTATATATATTCGTTTAGAGCGAGATAGCCTACCTACTAATTACCGGCGTCTTCCCTGCGTTTTAAATTATAATATTATTAAATTTTAGTAGAAGGGCTATTATAAATTAATTATAAAGGATATTCCTTACGGCCGTACCCCTTCTTTACCTAGCGGTAATACTATAAACCCGGTTCGGATTGCGTTTAGTTCTAATCATAGTGCTATTATTCTTATATATATTATATCCGGCGGTAGTAGTTTCGCTGCTCCTACTTATATAGTTTCCGGTTTTAGTAGTAGTAGTAGTAGTTCCGTTCTTAGTAGTCCTATAATTGTCGATACTCCCGGCCGCCCCTTTATAAATAATAATTAGGTCTAATAGCGTTATAAGGTTACTATAAATTAGGTTCGTATAATAGAATTATTCGAATAGTTTCTTAAGCGTAATTAAGCGTTCGTTAAATAGTACTTTTTGGTTCTTATTATAGCCGCGGCTTAGATAGCTCCCGTAGTTAGTACAGATATCTCCTCCTCGTTCCCGTCCTATTGTTCTAGTGTTATTAATATTTCGTTTTCCTCTTAGGGGAAACTATAGCTATATATATATAGTCTTATTCCTTGTACTATAAACTATAGCGCCTTATTAGCATGAGGTCCTTCTCTAATTCTTTAGAAGGGAAAACCGTAAGACGTTAAACGCCTCCGGATAAAAACCTCTAGCTCCATTTCGGCCGTAGTTTACTACGCCGCTCCTACTTTACTTACAACTATAACGGTTCTCACCTACCGCTATAGTAAATATAATTTCGTCTCTTCTACCGCTACGCTATCCTAATACTAAAATAATAAGAATAATAGGAATAGGACTAAACCCGGCGCGCCGCCTCCTTCGCCGCCTCTCTATTTTACTTTCTACTACTCCTTCTTCCACCTTCTCCTTACTTCCCTATCTTATTTTTCTATTTACTACCTTATTTCTCCGCTTCCTTCCCCCGTTTATAAATATTTCTATTCTATTATTTACTTTCCTACCTTATAGTTTTACCTTTATTTGTATCGGTATAAGGGCCCTTTCTTTTATTTATATAATCCCCTATATAGTACTTCTCCTAATCCTTCTCCTCCTTCTTCCCTATTATAACTTTTATTAAAATAGCTTCTTCCGGTTATTATTATTCTAGCTTTATCGATTTAACTTTTAATATAGAAGGTTCTTCCTTTATTACGTCCCCGGGTCCTACGTCCCCTATAGTCCCTTCGATTATACTTTTAGAGTTTATATTTTTTATTTATACCCTTTGCAATTTCTTTAGTAGTTATTCCCTTTAAAACCGGTATAGTTTCCTCCCTTCCTCCTTCGGTCCTTATACTAATTTAATTAGTATTATTTATAAGATTCCTTACTTTTACTATATTTTAAACTTCACTTCCGTTATACGTTCTAATAATAGGTTTAACTCCTCTAATACCTTTAAGAAGGTTATTATTAATAGGATTTACTTTATTTCATCTACCGGTAAGTTTTATATCCTCCTTTCTTCTTTTTCACTATTTAATTCCTATATTTCTAATTAGCAGTACTTAGAACGTTACTTACAATTATACTACCGGTAGATATATATTGGACGTCCCCGCCAGTTTCCACGACGCTTATAATATTATTTAGGCGGTAGCCGTTATTATAATATTAGATAGCTCGGATAGTTTTAACTATAATTTAAATACCTTCTATTATATTATTAATAATTTCTCTAATTATATATATATTCATTTAGAGTAGGACGGCCTTCCTACCGATTATAAGCGTTTTCCTCGTATTGTAGGTTATAGTATTATTAAATAATAGTAAAAGGATTACTACGAATTAGTTACGAAGGATATTCGTTATAATTATATCCCTTCCTTATTTAATAGTAGTATTATAAACTTAGTTCGGATTATATTTAATTTTAGCGGTAGCGCTATTATTCTTATACGTATTATATTTAGTAATAGTAATTATACTACTCCTATTTATATAATTTCTAGTTTTAATAGTAATAGTAATTCTATTTCCGGTAGCCTTATAGCCGTTAATATTCCTAATTGCGCCCTTATAAATAATAATTAAATCTAGTAGTATTGTAAGGTTACTACGAATTAGGTTCGTATAATAGAATTATTCGAATAGTTTTTTAAGTGTAATTAAGCGTTCGTTAGATAGTGCTTTTCGGTTCTTATTATAGCTATAATTTAGATAACTCCTATAATTAGTACAAATATTTCTTCCTTATTCCCGTTCTATTATTTTAATATTATTAATATTTTATTTTCCTTTTAAAAATATTTTATAATTTCCTTATATTACTCCTCCTCTAATTTAATTATTAGATAGTATTCTTTTAACCTCCTTAATTTTAATACTTATAATAGAATCTTTTCAATTTTAATTCTATTATTTAAGTATTTTTAGAATTCTTCCTTCGTTAATAATTAAACTTTTAAGTTTGATTAGAAAATAATATTTATATTAAAGTAATTTAAGATAATATAGGCGAATATCTCCTTTTTAAGCTTATAGGTATAAATAGGAGTTAGGACGTCCGGTACTTTCTTCTAGTAAAGGAAAGTCCGGAAGTTAATAATTTCTATTCTAATTTAAATAAGGAAGGAATTCTTCGCTTTAGTTAGTAAGTACGGCTCCTCTTCGGTTTCTTTTAGTTATTAGCATCTTCCTTTCTTTTTCTTTATATTAACTATATATTATTAGATAGCTTTTCTATTAAATTTAGGGGTAAGGTTAACGATAGTAAATTTATATCGTTACTTTAATTTTACTACTACCGCCGCTAAGTAGTAGTTATAGTACAATACCTATTCCCAGTTTATTATATTTTCTAATTACTCTTCTCTATTAGTAACTATTAGCTTTAGAATTTATAATAATAATAATAGTTAAATCCTTAATTCCGAGGGAGGGTTAATTACTATCGTTAATAGTTTTTTTATTAGTACTTATATTTTAGCCTACCGAGCCTTAATTATACTACTTTTTAATTTATTAGCGGGTAATTAACCTTTAATTCATTATATTTAAATATAATTAGAGATTTAAATTATAATCCCCTAAACGAACCGGGTTTAGTCCGTTTGGGCGAGCCTTTCTTTAAAGGCCCGGACCCTTTTATTAAAATAGAAGTTGAACGGCGGATAAAAGGTTTCTATTTCTAAATTTTATATTAGTATAGCTTTATATATTTCGGTAATAATTTTTAAATATTTAGTTTAATATTTCGTTAATCTAACTACTATCCCCCGAAGTTTATTATAGATTTTAGTTAGTTAGTAGAATATTGAGGCTCTATATATAATAGTACTATAGATATATTTAGTATATATTTCCCTTACCTAAGTAAAGGAGTAACCCTATATTTTCACTACTAATTTTATAAGTATATTCGTTTGTATTATTAATTTTTTTTTTACTACTTCTATATGAACTTTATAATTAAATTTACGGTCTAGCCAGACCCTTAGGAATTATATTGCTTTTATTAGTTGAAGTACTACTTCCTTAAGTTAGAGAGTTTCCATTCTTAGTACTTTCGTTTATATAAAGTATATTAATTCCGTTTTAATTACTTTAAATTCTATACTTTTCGCTCCTATTTATTCCGAATATATTTCTTATACTACTTATAACATTTAATAATTTTCTTTAATAGTATAAACTACTATTATAATATTAATATTATTAACGAAACTAATTATAATTATATTTAGGATTATTACTAACTTTTAATATAATAGGGTAATAAAGAGAATAAATAAAATAGGGGAGAAGGGGGAGTTTTATAGTATTTTAATAATAATTACGTAGGGGCGGGAAGTTTTATTATTAAAGAAGAGAAAGCCTCTTCTTCTAATAATAAAGTTCGCTACTTACTAAATAATCTACGTTAGGAGTTATATTTCTTATAGGGTATATAAAAGTTACCTATAGTTAACTCTATTGAACGCTCCTTTTAAATTTAGGAATATAAGGGACGTTATAGTTCCGAATTTTTAAGCTATATATACCGTATCGGTAATTACCCAGATTATAAACTCTATTGAACGGTTTATCCAATTACTTATTTAACCCTCTAATAGAAGGTTAAACTCTTCGACTATTTATATAAACCTTTTAATTACAAATACTTTAAAGATTTTTCCTATATTATTAAATAGTAATATTAGCCTTTATATACCTATTAATTTCTATTAGACGGTACTCTTCCCAGGCTTTTTAAAGATAATTACTTTTACGTCCTTAAATTACTATAAGAAATATCCGAATTAGAGGCTAACGGATATTAAATATATTATAACTTACCGGAACGGTTACTTATATATTTTTAAAAATTTATTTAAATACTAATCGATCCTAAGGGCCTTATTAGGTACTATTTAGGAAAATACGTTCTAAACGTCCTCTTCGTTAATTAATTTACTAATAACTATTAATTTAGCGTTATTTAGTAGTTTAATTTAATTTAGTAAGTAATTTATTAGGACTTTTACCTTTAGAAAGAAGCGATCGGTAAGGATTTCAACCTTATTATTATAATTTTTAACTTCTATTATTCCTTTATAAGTTTAAAGGGTTAATAGTTTAGACGGGTTTATTAATTTATAGCTTCGGGTATAAATTTATTATTCTAAGGGCTAAAATTAATTCGGGTTCTTCGAAGCTTTAGTAATACTATTATATTATATAATTTACTAAACTTTTATAATTATCCTTTTCTTTTTTATTATAGCTTTAATAAAATCCTTCTAATTTAATATTATTTAATATTTAAACTACTCCTAATATATCCTCCGTACTTCTTTCGTTACTATTTTATATTTTAATATTTATTAATTTACTTTCCTCTTTCGACCTTTTTTCCAATATAGAATAAATTCCTTTATAATACTTATAAATTCTCTATCGAATTTACGAAAAGCGAATTTAAAATCCTTTATTATATTAATCCTTTCCGGAATTAATATCCGTTTCTCCGTTACTTTCTTTATTTTTACTATATTTATAAGATTCTAACTATATTTTCCTTCCTCTTCCGCTTTTTTATTTTTTTTTCCTACTTAGATTTAAATTTCCTAAAGGTAATAGTCCGAGCCGGTTTGTTTGTATTTCTACATTCCTTAATATTTAATTTCGACCCTGAGTAATAATTATATATAATTAATTATTTTATCCCTTTTTCTTCGTATTATATTCCTAAACTTTATTAGTTTATTATAGGGGGTAAATAAATTAAATCTCTAACGTTATACCTATATAAGGAAGTAAATAACCTTTGGGTTAATCCTATTTTTTAAATCATAATTAGAATAATAGAGATTATAATCCCTAACTATAATTAAATTTCCTACTAAGGGCCCAACCTTAAAAAATTTAAGGAGTGGCAATTTTTATTAATATTCCGGTATTCCCTACGTAAAAATAAGAAAGTAAATAGAAAAGACGGTCGTTAGGTTATTTAGGCTCTTAAATATTATTATAGCCCAGTCCTTTCTAATTTAGAAATTTAAGTCTTTTAAATTCTATTTTTTATTTATATATATTACTACCTTTCCCTTCTCTATATAATCGACTCCGAAATATCTTCCGCCTTTAGGACGGTAAATATTCCTATTTAAATTTCTATCCGGCTCCTAAATTGCTATAACGTTATAGGTTTCCTTTTATTTAAATAAAAGTTTTCCTCTTTTATACAACTTCCCTACGTTTTAATAAAGTATTTTTAATTAGATTATTAATTACTCTAAAATAGGGTTCCTTCTAATCCTTCTATAGAGGATAAGGGTATTGCTTCCCTAAGGGGGGCTATAATCGTATAAATACTATTATTACTATACAATTAATTCCCTCCTATATTTTAAAAATATATATAGATATTTATTAGACCCTAAAGGTTTAATAGCTTTAGTTGGGAGGATAAACCGATAATCTTCTTCGGCCGTCCCCTCTTTATAACTCCTCTAATATATTTCTCTAAGGTAATAATAGTATAAGAGTTGAGGGGAGTATTTAAGAGGACGCCCTCGTCTATAATTTCTATTATTAATTCTAATACTTTTCCGGCTAGGTTTTTATAGGGGGCGAACGTCTATAGCCTTTTAATATACGTAATAAACGTTTTTATAATTACCTTCCGGAGAATAAGGTATTTCTTATAGTTATATATGTAATAGCCCTTTTTCTTATATAATTTATAATAAACGAATAATTTATCGTTATTAGACGGGCAATTTATTTTACTAAAGTAATTTCTTTTATATTTAGTTTCGCTATAATAGGTATAGATATTTTCTTAATAGTAGAATTTTACTATATATCTAATTCCTTAATATTTAAAGTACTATTAAACGTTATTCGAAATTTAAAATAGTTCGTATAAATATATACCGCCGTCCTAAAGGAAAAGGTTATTCTAAAGGAAGTATACTACTAACGTAATAACGATTTCTATTAAAAGTAGGCCTCTATTCTCTCCGTCCCTTCTCTTTTATAACCGAATTTTAATAATAAATACTTCCGGGTTTTTTTCCTTCGCTATATTCAATATAATTTCCGCCGTAGTATAATTATTAATACTATTCTAAAATACGCCCCGAACTAATATACCTACAATATTTATAGTAATAAAAGTATTGGGGTTGAAAATTTCTTTAACCTATATTTAATTACGCTAATATTAATTATATATAAATTCATTAAATATAATTATATAATTTCCGGTTATTAGTATTCTAGTAGCCGTTCGGATTATTAGATTAGTATTCTTCTTACTTAAATATATAACTAAGGTCGTCTTCGTATTTTCGTTCGAACGATTTATAAATTTAGCGGTAATTATTATTCCTTTAATAGTAAATTACTATTCGAAGTTAGAAGGGATAAACTTTTTAATAATAGTAAGTAATTATTAGAGGGTAGTACTAATTTTATTCGGGCTAACTTTCGCTATAATATCGGTTTAATACTTCGGTACTTCCTAAACGCTTTTTGTAATTTCCTTTAGAATATCCTTCTTCAAATCGTTAAAATCCTTCTTAGTAATAAACTAATTAGTTCTAATTTTACTAACTTCGGGTTATATAGACCTACTTTTTCTAACGTATACTTTTACGAATTCGAAAAGTAGTTCTTGAACCCAACAATAGTCCTCGGTCGAAATAGTATTATAGTCCGTAGATTTATTTACTTTAGTAATAAACTTCTTCAATATTTTATTATTTTCTTCCGTTTTATCCGAAGTTTTCGTAGTAAGTACGGCTTTAAGATTATTATATACTAAGATCTCCGCAAGCGGGTTATAGACGCTGCTTTCGAGTTTACAAGCACCGCTATCGATAGTTATCGGTAACGATAATATAACGCTGTCGCTGCGCTCGTCGTAGGATATTGTGAGGGACGTAAATGACCCTCCTGAGTCGATTGCCGTTGTCAGTTTTTGTTTTGGAGCACTCCTCGACTAGAAATCGGCGTTTCCGGTTTTAAAGTAGTTTTTCCACCCCTATTATTCCCCTTAAACTATAGCTATAGTAAAAACCGAAAAGTACTATTTAACGAGCGTCTAATTATATTTAAAAAACTATTCGAGTAGCTCTATTATATAAGCCTAATTTATAGTAACCTTATAGTACTATTAAATTTAATTCTTATTTATAAGGGGGCAATTAGGAATATTAATAGTTATAGGGCTATTAGGAACGGAACTATTACTATTATTAGAATTCGAAATTATACGAATAAGAGTAACGAAATTATTACTACTGGATATAATATATATAAGAATAATAGTACTATTATTAAAGCTGGATGTAATCCGAATTAAATTTATAATATTAATCTCGGGTAGGGAAGGGATACGACTATAACGAATATCCTTTGTAATTAATTTATAGTAACCCTTCTATTAAAATTTAATAATATTATAATTTAAAATATAAAGAAGACGCTAGTAGTTAATAGGTAGGCTATTTTACTTTATATATATATATATATAATTAATAAAATTATTAATAGTACAAACGAAGGTATTTAAATTGTAATTATATTTATTCTAATTATTTAATACTATAATAACGGCTATTATTTAAATAGTATTATAAGTATTAAAAAACTGCTTTGAAACCGGAAACGCCGATTTCTGGTCGAGGAGTGCTCTAAAACGAAAACTAATAACGGCAATCGATTTAGAAAGGTCGTTTACGTCCCTTACAATATCTTACGACGAGCGTAGCGACGGTATTGTATTATCGTTACTAATAATTATCGATAGTAATACTCGTAGATTTGAAAATAGCGTTTATAACCTACTCGCGGAGATTTTAGTATATAATAATCTTAAAGCCGTACTTACTACAAAAACTTCGGATAAAACGGAAGAAGATAATAAAATATTAAAGAAGTTTATTACTAGAGCAAATAAATCTTCGGATTATAATACTATTTCAACTGATAAAACGGAAGAAGATAATAAAATATTAAAGAAGTTTATTACTAGAGAGAATAAATCTTCGGATTATGATACTATTTCAACTAAGGATTATCGTTAGGCTCAAGAATTATTTTTTCGAATTTACGAAGGTATATATTAGAAAAAGTAAATTTATATAACCCGAAGTTAGCAAGGTTAGAACCGACTCATTTATTATTAAAAAGGATCTTAATAATCTAAAGAAGGATATTCTAAAGGAAATTAAAAAAGGTACTTAAGAGGTATTAAAGTATTAGGCTAATATTATAGTAAAAGTTAGCCCGAATAAAACTAGTATTACCCTCTAATAATTACCTATTATTATTAAAAAATTTATTCCTTTTAACTTCGAACGATAGTTTACTATTAAAAGAGCGATTATTACTACCGAATTTATAAACCGTTCGAATAAAAATATAAAGACAATTTTAATTATATATGTAAATAAGAAGAATACCGGCCTAGTAATTTAAATAGCTATTAGAATATTAACAACCGGAAATTATATAATTATATTTAATAAATTTATATATAATTAATACTAGTATAATTAAATATAGATTAAAGAAATTTTTAGCCCCAATACTTTTATTATTATAAATATTATAGGTATATTAATTTAGGGCGTACTTTAGAATAGTATTAATAATTATATTACGGCGGAAGTTATATTAAATATAGCGAAGGAAAAGAATTTAAAGGTATTTATTATTAAAATTCGGTTATAGAAGAGAAGAGACGGAGAGAATAGAAATTTACTTTTAATAGAAATTATTATTATATTAGTAGTATACTTCTTTTAGGATAACCTCTTCTTCTAAGATAGCGGCGTATATCTATATAAACCGTTCTAAATTTCGAATAACGTTTAATAATATTTTAAATATTAGGGAATCGGATATATAGCGAAATTTTATTATTAAAAAAATATTTATACCCGCTATAGCGAAATTAAATATAAAGGAGATTACTTCGGCGAAGTAAATTATTCGTTTAATAATAATAAATTATTCGTTTATTATAAATTATATAGGAAGAAGGGCTATTATATATATAATTATAAGGAATACCCTATTTTCTAGAAGGTAATTACGAAGGCGTTTATTATATACGCTGAAAGGCTGTAAGCGTTTACCCCTTATAAGAACTTAGCCGGAAAGGTATTAGAATTAATAATAGAGATTGTAAATAAGGGCGTCCTTCCGGACGCCCCTCTTAATTCCTATATTACTATTACTTTAGAGAAATATATTAGAGGAATTACGAAGAGGGGACGGCCGAAGAAGATTATCGGCCCGTCTTTCCGACCGAAATTATTATACCTATAAAGTCTAATAAATATTTATATATATTTATAGAGCGTAAAGAGGAGTTAATTATATAATAGTAATAGCATTTATATAATTATAACCCCCCTTAGGGAAATAATACTTTTATTTTCTATTAAAGGATTAGAAAGAACCCTATTTTAGGGTAATTAATAGTTTAATTAAAAATACTTTATTAGAATATAAGGAAATTATACGAAAGGAGGAAACTTTTATTTAAGTAAGAAGAGATTTATAATATTATAATAATTTAGGAGTTAGGTAGAAATTTGAATAGGGATATTTATTATCCTAGAGGCGGGAGATATCTCGGAGTTAATTATATAGAGAAAAATACAATAATAATATATATAAATAAAAAATAGAATTTGAAGGACTTAAATTTTTAGGTTAGAAAGGATTGGATTATAATAATATTTAAAAGTTTAAAGGACTTAATAACCGTCTTTTCTATTTACTCTCTTATTTTTATCCAGGGAATATTAAAATATTAATAGGGATTGCCACTCTTTAAATTTATTGAGGTCGGACCCCCGGCGGGAAATTTAATTATAGTCGGGGATTATAATCTCTATTATTCCGATTGGGATTTAAAGAATAGAACTAATTTAAAAGCCATTTACTTTTTTATATAGGTATAATATTAGAAATTTAATTTATTTACCCTCTGTAGTAAATTAATAAAATTCGGGAATATAATACAAAGAGAGAGGGATAATAATAATATTCTTATTCCTAGACTATAAACTATAGTGCCCTATTAGCATGGGGTCCTTCTCCAATTCTCTAGAGGGGAAAACCGTGAGGCGTTAAGCGCCCCCGGATGAAAACCTCCAACTCTATCTCGGCCGTAGTTTACTACGCCGCTCCTACTTTACTTATAGCTATAATAGTTCTTATCTATTACTATAGCGAATATAATCTCGTCTCTTCTACTGCTGCGTCGTCCTAATACTAAAATAATAGGAATAATAGGAATAGGACTAAACCTGGTACGCCGCTTCTTTCGCTACCTTTCTATCTTATTCCCTACCGTTCCCTCCTCCGCTTTCTCCCTATTTCCTTATTTTATCTTCCTATCTTCTACCCTACTTCTTTACTTCCTTCCCCCGTTTATAAATACCTCCGCCCTATTATTTATTCTTTTACTTTGTAGTTCTACCTTTATTTATATTAGTATAAGGACCCTTTCCCTTATTTATATAATCCCCTTTATAGTGCCCCTCCTAATCTTTCTCCTCCTTCTTCCCTATTACAATTTCTATTAAAATAGTTTCCTCCGGCCGCTATTGTCCTAGTCCTATCGATTTAACCTCTAACGTAGAAGGTTCCTCTTCTATTATATCCTTAAGCCTTACGTCCCCCGTAGTCCCCTTAATTATACCTTTAGAACCTATATTCTTCGTTTATACTCTTCGTAATTTTATTAATAATTATTCCCCTTAGAATTAGTACGGTTTTTTCCTCTTCTTTTTTAATCCTTATATTAATTTAATTAATATTATTTGTAAAATCCCTTACTTTTACTATACTCTAAATTTCGCTTCCGTCCTACACTTTAATAATAATAGGTTTAACTCTCCTAATACCTTTTAGAAGGTTATTATTAATAAAGTTTACTTTATTTTGTCTATTAGTAAATTATTTATTCTCTATATTCCCTTTCTATTATTTAACTCTATTCTTAATTAATAGTATTTAAAATACTACTTACGACTATATTTCTAGTAAATATATATTAAACGTTCCTACTAATTTCCGCAACGCTTATAATACTATTTAAATAGTAGCTATTATTATAATAGTAAATAATTAAAATAGGTTTAACTTTAACCTAGATATTTTTATTTGTATTACTAACGATTTTACTAATTATATATATATCCGTCTAAAGCGGAACAACCTTCCTACCGACTATAAATATTTTCTTTATACTTTGAATTATAGTATTACTAAATAGTAATAGAAGGGTTATTACAAACTAATTGCGAAGGACGTTCATTACAATCGTATTCTTTCCTTGCCCGGCGGTAGTATTATAAATCCGGTTCGAATTATATCCGGTTTTAACAGTAGTACTATTATTCCTACGTATATCGTATCCGGCGGTAGCAATTATACTACTCTTATTCGTACGGTTTCTAATTTTAATAGTAGTAGTAATTCCGCTCCTAGCAGCCCTATAACCGTCGATACTCCTAATTGCACCCTTATAAACAATAATTAGGTCTAATAGCGCTATAAGGTTACTATAAATTAGGCTTATATAATAGAGCTATTCGAATAATTTTTTAAATATAATTAAGCGTTCGTTAAATAGTACTTTTCAATTCTTACTATAATTATAATTTAAATAGTTTTTATAATTAATATAAATATTTCCTTTTTATTCCCATCTTATTATTCTAATATTATTAATATTCTATTTTCCTCTTAGGAATACCTTGCAATTTCCTTATATTATTCCTCCTCTAATTCGATTATTAAATAGTATTCTTTTAACTTCCCTAACCTTAACGCTTATAATAGAATCTTTTCGGTTTTAATTTTATCGTTTAAGTATTCTTAAAATTCTTCTTTCGTTAATAATTATATTTCTAAATTCGATTAGAAAATAGTATTTATATTAAAGTAATTTAGGATAATATAGGCGAATATCTCTTTTTTAAGCTTGTAGGCGCAAATAGGAATTAGGATACCCAATACCTTCCTCCGGTAGAGGAAGGCCCGGAGGCCGATAATTTCTATTCTAGCTTAAATAAGGAAGGAACTTTTCACTTTAATTAGTAAATATAACTCTTCCTCGTCTTTTTCCGGTTATCGGTATCTTCCTTTCTTCTTTTTTATATTAATTATATATTATTAAATAGCCTCTCTATTAAATTTGGGGGTAAAGTTAGCGATAGTAAATTTATATTATTATTCTAATTTTATTATTACTATTACTAGGTAGTAATTATAGTACAATATTTATTTCCAATTCGTTATATCCTTTAACTACTCTTCTCTATTAGCAGCTATTAACTTTAGAATTTATAATAGTAGTAATAATTAAATCCCTAACTCCGAGGGGGGGCTAATTACTATTATTAGTAATTTTTCTATTAGTACTTACATTTTAGCCTACCGAACCTTAATTGTACCGCTCTTTAATTTATTAATAAATAGCTAATTTTTAATTTATTATATTTAAATATAATTAGAAATTTAAATTATAGTCCTTTAAACGAATTAAACTTAGTCTATCCGGGCGAACCTTTTTTTAAAGGCCTAGACCTTTTTATTAAAGTAGAAATCGAATAGCGGATAAAAGGTTTCCGTCTTTAAGTTTTGTACCGGCGTAACTTTGTACGCCCCGGTAATAATTCTTAAATATTTAATTTAATATTTCGCTAACCTAATTATTATCCCCTAAAGTTTATTATAGATTTTAATTAGTTAGTGGAATATTGAAGCTTTATATACAATAGCGTTATAAATATATTTAGTATATATTTCCTTTATCCGAATAAAGGAGTAATCCTATATTTTCATTACTAATTTTATAAATATATTTATTTATATTATTATTTTTTTTTTTATTACTTCTATATAAGCCCTATAATTAAACTTACAGTTTAATTAGACCCCTAGGAATTATATTAATTCTATCGGTTAAAATATTATTTCCTTAAATTAGAGAGTTTCTATTCTTAGTACCCTCGTTCGTATAAAGTATATTAATTCTATTTTAATTACTTCGAATTCTATACCTCTTACCCTTACCTATTTTAAATATACCTCCTATATTATTTATAACGTTTAGTAGTTTTCTTTAATAGTACGGGCTATTATTATAATATTAGTATTATTAATAAAGTTAATTATAATTATATTCGGGATTATTACTAACTTCCGGTATAATAGGGCGATGAAGAGAATAAATAAAATAGGGGAAAGGGGGGAGCCTTACAATACTTTAATAGTAATTGTATAAGGGCGGGAGGTTTTATTATTAAAAAAGAGAGAACCTCTTCTTCCGGCGATAAAACTCGCTACTTACTAAATAATCTATATTAGGAATTATATTTCCTATAGGGTATATAGAAGCTATTTATAATTAATTCTATCGAACGCTCCTTTTAAATTTAGGAGTATAAGGGACGTTACGGCCCCGAGCTTTTAAGTTATATATATTATATTGGTAACTATTTAGACTATAAACTTTATCGAACAGTTTACCCAATTATTTATTTAGCCTTTTAGTAGGAGGTTAAATTCTTTAATTACTTACATAAGCCTCTTAACTACGAACGTTTTAAAGATTTTTCCTACATTATTAAATAGTAATATTAATCTCTATATACCCGCTAATTTCTATTAGGTAGTATTTTTCCTAAACTTTTTAAGGATAATTATTTTTATATCCTTGAATTACTATAGGAAATATCCGAATTAGAGGTTGGCGGATACTAAATATATTATAGCTTGCTAGAATAATTATTTATATATCTTTAAAAATTTATTTAAATATTAATTAATTTCAGGGGCTTTATTAAGCACTATTTAGGAGAGTACGTCCTAAATATCCTCCTCGTTGATTAGTTCGTTAATAACTATTAATTTAATATTATTTAGTGGTTTAGTCTAATCTAGTAGGTAATTTATTAGGACCTCTACCTTTAGGAAGAAATAATTAGCAAGGATCTCGGCCTTACCGTTATAATTTTCAATTTTTATTACCCCTTTATAGGTTTAAAAGGTTAATAGTTTAGGCGGGTTTACTAGCCTATAGCTTCGGGTATAGGCCTATCGTTTTAAGGGTTAAAGTCGATTTAGATTCTTCGAAACTTCGACGACGCTATTATACTATATAGCCTACTAAGCTTTTATAATTATCCTCTTCTTTTTTATTATAATTTTAATAAAATCCCTTTAATTTAATATTATTTAATATTTAAACTATTCTTAATATATCTTTCGTACTTCTTTTATTACCGTTTTATATTCTAATATTTATTAATTTACTCTTTTCCTTCAACCTTTCTTCCGGTATAGAACAAATTCCTTTATAATATTTATAAATTTTCCATTAAATTTACAAAAGGCGAATTTAAAATCCTCTACTATATTAATCTTTTCTAGGATTAATATCCATTTCTCCGCTACTTCCTTTACTTTTATTATATTTATAAGATTCTAATTATATCTTCCTTCTTCTTCCGCTTTTTTATTTTTTTTTCTTATTTGGACCTAAATTTCTTAAAAGTAATAGTCCGAACCGGTCTATTCGTACTTTTATACTCCCTAATATTCGGCCTTAACCCCGGGTAATAATTATATATAATCGATTATTTTATCCCTTTTTCTTTATATTATATTCCCGAACTTTATTAGTTTATTGCGGGGGGTAAATAGATTAAATTTCTAGCGTTATACTTATATAAGGAGGCGAGCAACCTTCGGGTTAGTCCTATTTTTTAGATTCTAATTAGGATAGTAGAGATTGTAGTCCCCGATTGCAATTAGGTTTCTTATTAGGGGCCCGACTTTAAGAAATTTAAAAAGTAGCAATCCTTATTAATATTCTAGTATTTCCTATATAAGGATAAGAGAATAGATAGAAAAGACGGTCGTTAGTTCCCTTAAACTTTTAAATATTATTATAATTTAATTTTTTCCGGCCTAGAAATTTAGGTCCTTTAAATTCTATTTCTTATTTATATATATTATTACTCTTCTTTTCTCTATATAATTAATTCCGAAATACCTTCCGCCTCTAGGACGGTAAATATCCCTATTTAAATTTCTACCCGGCTCCTAAATCGCTACAACGTTATAAGTCTCTTCTTATTCGAATAGAAGCTTCCTTCTTTCGTACAATTTCTTTACATTCTAATAAAATATTTTTAATTAGACTATTAATTATTTTAAAATAGGGTTCCTTTTAATCCTTCTACGGAGGATAAGGGTATTATTTCTTTAGGGGGGGCTATAATTATATAAATATTATTACTACTATACGACTAATTCCCTCCTATATTTTAGGAGTATATATAAATATCTATTGGACTCTAAGGGTTTAACGGCTTCGGTCGGAAGGACGGACCGACAATCTTCTTCAATTATCCCTTCTTTACAATTCTTCTAATATATTTCTCTAGGGTAGTAATAATATAGGAACTAGAAGGGGCGTCCGGAAGGACGCCCTTATTTATAGTCTCTATTATTAATTCTAATACCTTCCCGGTTGGATTTTTATAAGGGGCGAATATTTATAGCCTTTTAATATATATAATAAACGCTTTTATAATTACTTTCCGGAGAATAGGGTATTTTTTATAGTTATATATATAGTAGCCCTTCTTCCTATATAATTTATAGTAGACGAATAATTTATCGTTATTAGACGGATAATTTACTTTACCGAAGCGATTTCTTTTATATTTAACTTTACTATAACGGGCGTAAATATTTTCTTAATAGTAGAATTTCACTATATATCCAATTCCTTAATATTTAAAGTATTATTAAATATTATTCGAAATTTAAAATAGTTTATATAGGTATATACCGCCGTCCTAAAGGAAGAGGTTATTTTAAAGGAAGTATACTACTAACGTAGTAGCAACCTCTATTAAGAATAGGCCTCTATTCTTTCTATCCCTTCTCTTTTATAGCCGAACTCTAATAATAAATACCTCTAGGTTCTTCTCCTTTACTACGTTCGATATAATTTCCGCCGTAGTATAATTATTAATATTATTCTAAAATATACTCCGGATTAGTACACCTATAGTACTTATAGTAATAAAAGTATTTAGGCCGAAAATTTCTTTAACCTATACTTAATTATACTAGTACTAATTATATATAGATTTATCAAATATAATTATATAATTTCCGGTCGTTAGTATTCTAATAGTCGCTTAAATTACTAGGTTAGTATTCTTCTTACCTAAGTATATAGTTAAGGTTATTTTCGTATTTTTATTCGAATAATTTACAAATTCGGCGGTAATTATCGCTCTTTTAATAGTAAATTATCGCTCGAAATTAGAGGGAATAAATTTTTTAATAATAGTAAGTAATTATTAAAAGGTAATACCGATTTTATTCGGGCTAATTTTTACTATAATATTAGTTTAATACTTCGGCACTTTTTAAGCGCCTTTCTTAATCTCCTTTAGAATATCTTTCTTTAAGTCGTCGAAATCCTTCTTAGTAATAAATTAATCGGTTCTAACTTTACTAGCCTCGGGTCGCGTAGACCTACTTTTTCCGACGCGTACTTTTACGAATTCGAGAAATAACTTTCGAGTTTAACGATAATCCTCAGTCGAAACGGTATTGTAGTCCGTAGATTTATTCGCTCTAATAATAAATTTCTTTAATATTTTATTATCTTCCTCCGTTTTATCCGAAATCTTTATAGTAAGTACGGCTTTAGGATTATTATATATTAAGATTTCTACGAGCGGATTGTAGACGCTATTTTCAAATCTATAGGCACCGCTATCGATAGCTATTAGTAACAACAATACAACGCCGTCGCTACACTCGTCGTAGGACATTGTGAGGGATGTAAACGACCCTCCTAAGTCGATTGCCGTTGTTAATTTTCGTTTTAGAGCACTCCTCGACTAGAAATCGGCGTTTCCGGTTTTAAAGCAGTTTTTCTAGTAAGTTTTGTCCGGATGGATAGTTAAAGAGAGAGGGATAGAATAATTAATTATATATAGTTATTACCCGGGGTTAAAATTGAATATTAGGGAGTATAGAAATATAAGTAAACCGGTTCGGACTATTACCCTTAAGAGATTTAGGTTTAAATAGGAAGAAAAAAATACAAAAGTAGAAAAGGAAGGAAAATATAATTGGAATTTTATAAATATAGTAAAGGTAAAGGAGGTATTAGAGAAACGGATATCGGTCCTAGAAAGGATTAATATAATAGAGGATTTTAAATTCGCTTTTTATAAATTTAATAAAGAATTTACAAATATTATAGAAGAATTTATCCTATATTAGAAGAAAGATCGAGGGAAGAAAGTAAATTAATAAATATTAGGATATAAAATAATAATAAAAGAAGTACAAAGGATATATTAAGAGTAGTTTAAATACTAAATAATATTAAATTAGAGGGACTTTATTAAAGCTATAATAAAAAAGAAAAGGATAATTATAAAAGTTTAATAGGCTATATAGTATAATAGTATCGCTGAGGCTTCGAAGAACGCGAATCGATTTTAGCCTTTAGAACGATAGGTTTATATTCGAAATTATTAATTAATAAACCCGCCTAAATTACTAGCCTTTTAAACCTACGAAGGGGTAATAGAAATTGGAAATTATAGTAGTAAGGCCGAAATTTTAGCTGACCACTTCTTCCCAAAGGTAAAAGTCCTAATAAATTACTTATTAAATTAAACTAAATTATTAAGTAGTATTAAACCGATAATTATTAGTAAATTAATTAATAAGGAGGATATTTAGGATATAGTTTCCCGGATAGTATTTAATAAGGCCTCCGGAATTAATTAATATTTAAATAGGTTTTTAAAATTATATAGGCAATTATTCTAATAAATTATAGTATATTTAATATCCGTTAGCCTCCAATTCAAATATTTCTTATAATAGTTTAAAAATACGAAAGTAATTATCCTTAAGAAACTTAGGAAGAACGTTGCCTAATAGAAGCTAATAGGCGTATAGAGGTTAATATTATTATTTAATAATATAAGAAAAATCTTTAAAATATTTATAATTAAAAGGTTTATATAAGTAGCCGAAGAGTTTAACCTCTTACTAGAAGGTTAAATAAGTAATTAAATAAACCGTTCAATAAAGTTTATAGTCCGGGTAATCACCGATATAATATATATAGCCTAGAAGTTCGAGGCTATAACGTTCCTTATACTTTTAGATTTAAAGGGAATATTTAATAGAATTAATTATAAGTAGCTTCTATATACCCTATAAGAAATATAATTCTTAATATAAATTATTCAGTAAATAGCGAACTTTATCGTTAGAAGAAAAGGCTTTCTCTTCTTTAATAATGAAATTTCCCGCCCTTATACAATTATTATTAGAGTACTATAAAATTCCCCCCTCTCCTCTATTTTATTTATTCTCTTTATTACCCTACTATACTGGAAGTTAGTAATAATTCCAAATATAATTATAATTAACTTCGCTAATAATACTAATATTATAATAATAATTTATATTACCGAAGAAAATTATTAAACGTTATAAATAGCGTAGAAGGTATATTCGGAATAAGTAGGGGCGAAAGGTATAGAATTCGAAATAATTAAAACGGAATTAATATATTTTATACGAACGAGGGTACTAAGGACGGAAACTCCCTAATTCGGAGAAGTAATATTTCAACCAACAGAATTAATATAATTCCTAGGGGTTTAATTAGACTATAAATTTAATTATAAGGCTTATATAGAAGTAGTAAAAAAGAAAATAATAATATAGACGAATATATTTATAAGATTAGTAACGAAAATATAGGGTTATTCCTTTATTTAAATAAGGGAAATATATATTAAATATATTTATAGGACTATTATATATAGAGCTTTAATATTTTATTAATTAATTAAAATCTATAGAAAACTTCGGAGGATAATTATTAGGCTGGCGAAATACTAGATTAAATATTTAAGAATTATTATTAGAGTATATAAAGTTACGCCGGTACGAAATTTAAAAATAGAAACCTTTTATCCGCTATTCGACCTCTATTTTAATAAAAGGGTCTAAGCCTTTAAAGAAAGGCTCGCCCGGACAGATTAAGCCCGGTTTATCCAAGGGATTATAATTTAGATCTTTAATTATATTTAAATATAATAAATTAAAAGTCGGTTATCTATTAATAAATTAAAGAGCGGTACAATTAAAGTTTAGTAAATTAAAATATAAATATTAATAGAGAAGCTACTAATAATAGTAATTAAACCCTCCTCGGAATTAGGGATTTAACTATTATTATTATTATAAATTTTAGAGCCGATAGCTATTAATGGAAAGGAGTAGTTAGAAGATATAATAAATCGGGAATAGGTATTATACTATAACTATTATTTAACGGCGGTAATAGCGAAATTAGAGTAATAATATAAATTTACTATTGCTAACCTTACCCTTAAATTTAGTAGAGAGGCTATTTAATAATATATAGTTAATATAAAAAAAAAGAAAGGAAAACGCTAATAATTAGAAAAAAACGAAGAGGAACTATACTTACTAACTAAAGTAAAGAATTCCCTCTTTATTTAGGCTAGAACGGAAATTATTAGCCTCCGGGCTTTCCTCTAGCAAAGGAAAATATTAGGCGTCCTAACTCCTATTTACACTTATAGGTTCGAAAAAGAAATATTCGCCTATATTATCCTAAATTACTTTAATACGGATACTATCTTCTAATTAAACCTAAAAGTTTAGCTATTAATAAAGAAAGAATTCTAAAAATACCTAAATAATAGAATTAAAATTAAAAGGATTCTATTATAAATATTAAAGTTGGGGAGGTTAAAAGAATACTATTTAGTAATTAAATTAGAGGAAGAATAATATAAAGAAATTATAAAGTATTTTTAAGAGGAAAATGGAATATTGATAATATTAGAATAATAAGGCGGGAATAAGGAAGTGATATTTATATTAATTATAGGAGTTATTTAAACTATAGTTATAGTAAGAATTGAAAGATACTAGTTAACGAACGTTTAATTACATTTAAAAAATTGTTCGAATAACTTTATTATACGAATTTAGTTCGTAGTAACTTTATAATATTATTAGATTTAATTATTATTTATAAGGGTATAGCCGGGAGTATTAATAGTTATAAAGCTACTGGGAATAGAATTACTATTATTATTAAAATTAGAAACTATACGAGTAGGAATAGTATAATTATTACCGCTGGATATAATACGAATAGGAGTAATAATACTACTATTAAATTTAGAAACGATCCAAACCGGGTTTATAGTATTACCGCCGGGTAAGGAAGGAATATAATTATAATAAGTATCCTTTGCAATTAATTCGTAGTAACCCTTTTATTACTATTTAATAATATTATAGCCTAAAGTACAAAGAAAATATTTAAAGTCAGTAAGAAGGCCGTTATATTTTAGACGAATATATATATAATTAATAAAATTATTAATAATACAAACGAGGGTATCTAAATTACAATTAAAATTATCCGGACCGCTTAATACTATAATAATAACTACCGCTTAAATAGCGTTACAGGCATTACGGAAACCGGCGGGGATATTTAATATATATTTACTAGTAATATAATTATAAGTAGCGTTCTAAGTATTACTAATTAGGAGTAAAATTAAATAACGAAAAAGAGGAATAAAGAATAGAGGATTTACTAATAGATGAAATAAAGTAAACCCTATTAGTAATAACCTTCTTAAAAGTATTAGAAGAGTTAGGCCTATTATTAGAGTATAGGATAGAAGTGAAATTTAAAATATAATAAAAGTAAGGAATTTTACGAATAATACTAATTAAATTAATATAAGGACCGAAGGAGGAGAAGAGGAAATAATATTAATTCTAAGGGGGATAATTACTAAAGAAATTATAAAAGGTATAAATAAAGAGTATAAATTCCAAAAATATAACCGCGGGGATTGTAGGGGACGTAGGATTTAGGGATATAATAAGGGAGGAACCTTCTATATCGGAAGTTAAATTAATAGAACTAAAATAATAATAGCCGGAAGAAATTATTTTAATAGAAGTTATAATAGGGAAAAAGGAGGAGAAGGATTAGGAGGGGCGCTATATAAAGGATTATATAAACGAGGGAAAGGATTTTTATATTAATATAAATAAGGGTAGAACTGCGGGGTAAATAAGTAAATAATAGGGCGGAGGTATTTATAAACGGGGGAAGGAGGCGGGGAAGTAGGGTAATAAATAGGAAGACGGGAGGGGGAAGCGGAGAGAAAACGGAGGAAGGAACGGTAGGGGGTAAAATAAAGAAGTAATAAAGGAAGCGGTATACTAAGTTTAGTCCTATTCCTATTATTCCTATTATTTTAATATTAGGATAATATAACGGTGGGAGAAACGAAATTATATTCGCTATAGCGGTAAGTAAAAACCGTTATAATTGTAAACAAAGTAGGAGCGGCGTAGTAAAATATAGCTGAAATGGAGCTGGAGGTTTTTATCTGGAGGCGCTTAACGTCTTACGGTTTTCCCCTCTAGAGAACTGGAGAAGGACCTTATGCCAATAAGGCGCTATAGTTTATAGTATAGGGAATAAGACTATATATTATAAGTATTATAAAAACGAATAGGGACGTTTAATATATATATTTCATAAATATAATTATAAGTAACGTTCTAAGTACTATTAGTTAAGAGTATAGAAATTAAATAATAAAAAAGAAGAATAGAAAATAAGGAATTTACTAGTAGCCGAAATAAAGTAAATCTTTTTAGTAACGATTTTACGGAAGGCGTTAGGAGAATTAGACTGATTATTAGAATATAAGACGGAAGCGAAATTTAGAATATAGTAAAAATAAGGAATTTTATAAATAATACTAATTAAATTAATATAAAGATTGAGGAAGAAGGGAAGGAAATTATATTAGTTCTAAGGGGGACGATTATTATAGAAATTATAGAGAATATAAATAAGGAATATAGGTTCTAAAAGTATAATTATAGGAGATATAAGGCCTCGGGATAAATTAAGGGAAAGACCCTTTATATTAAAGGTTAAATCGATTAGACTAGGGCGATAATAGCTAGAAAAAACTATTTTACTAGAAGTTATAATAGGGAAGAAGGGAGAGAAAGATTAGGAAGGGATATTATATAAGGGATTATATAGACGGAGGAAGGGGTCCTTATATTAATATAAATGGAGGTAAATTTATAGGGTAGGAGAATAAATAATGGGGCGGAGGTATTTATAAATAGGGTAAGGAGGTGGAGAAGTAGGGTAGTAAACGGGAAGAAGGGATAGGGAAGTAGGGAGAAGGTAAAGGAAAGAGCGGTAAAAAGTAAAATAAAAAAGCGGCGAAGGAGGTAGTATACTAAGTCTAATTTTATTCCTATTATCTTTATTATTCTAATATTAAAATAATATAGCGGTAGGAGAAATGAGATTAAGTTCGCTATAGCGGTGGGTAAGAACCGTTATAGTTATAAGTAAAGTAGGAGCGGTATAGTGAATTACGGCCGAGATAGAGCTAGAGGTTTTTATCCGGAGGCGCTTAACGCCTTATAGTTTTCCCCTCTAGAGAACTGGAGAAGGACCCTATACCAATAAGGCACTATAGTTTATAGTATAGGGAATAAGACTATTAATTAACGAAATATTAAAGATCCTTGATATAAAGTATAAGTTATCTTCTTTAGGATACTCCCAAACGGCCGGTTAAATAGAAATTATGAATTAGTATATTAATTAACGCCTTCGACTATTCGTTAACTATAATTAGAATAATTAGTTAGAAGCGCTCCTAGTACTTAATATTATTTAAGCCTCCCTTCCTTACGAAAATATCGGTATATCCCCGTATAAAATTATTATAAGCTACCCGATACTACTTCTATTCTATTAGGATCGCTATATAGTAACCCCTACCCTAGTAAGGGAAAAATATTTAAAGGAAGAAGTTTAGGAAGTATTAAAAGTCCTATATAAATTTTGAAAATCTGTGCGCGCTATTATAGTTAAGAAGTAAGGAAAGTAGGCTATATAAGCAAATAAGTACCGTTGCGAACCTAATTTTAGGGTAGGCAATTGCGTTTTTATTATTAAAAAATCCCAAGTAACCGATAAGCCTAATAATAAGTTCCATTTCCCCCTTATATACGTACTATATTATATTAAGGCCTTATCAGGATTTTCCTACGAATTAGACCTTCTACCTATATAGCGAAGCGCGAAAATATATTATACTAATTAATTCTATAAATATCTAAATAACCCCCTACTAAATTAAATAAAGAGTTTACTTGCCGACACGCACCAAAAACTTACACGCACGCACCCCCACCAAAAAAATGGGGCGGTTCAGCTGATGACACCTGATATTGAAATTCCCGTTTTGACCCGCAAAATTTCGTCTTTTCAATGCACGCAACATCGCTGTACCTTGGTCATTTCTGTTCCCTCTTTTTCACGGCCAATTGCACCAGCACTTTGCACTACACTGCACTGTACTGTACGCAATTACACTGCACCCATCTTTACTACACTATACACATCCTTCCAATCTACTACCTCCAATTCTCTAATTTACTAGATGTATGCTCTGAGCTTTCAAATGTAGGTAAGTATTTGGACTAGAGTAGAGAATACTTCAAATCTATGAAAGTATCACCAGATTTGCGCTGTCAGATTGGCGCTGTCAGATTTGCTTGCCCGCTGGAGATTAAGATTACAGGGGGCTTACTGGGTTGACCCACCTTATGATATTGAAAATCACGATTCTTACAGCCAAAACAAGATAATTTGCATGTCAGCTGTCAGATCCCAAAAGTGCGTGCGTGTAAGTTCTTGGTGCGTGTCGGCAAGTTAACTCTAAATAAATAAAAACCCCGTAGGAGAAATAGTCGGAGATTAAGAAGAATAAAAGGTCGAAAGAATTATAATATTATAACTAATTAACGGGAAACTCTATTACTAAATAGAATAGAAAGGTTGGGACCCGGATCCTACTTGATATTCCGCCCGAAATTTCAAGAACGCACCCGATATATTCAAGGCCTTCTACGACGCGAATCTAGAGAAGTCCGGCCTACTATATCGTTTACGTATATAGAAAGGTGCCCAAATAAAGAATTTAGTATTAATAGACTATAAAGAAGACGATTTATTGGTAGAGGGAGCGTAGGGAAGACTGCTAAGAAGGTTAAATCGCTTATGTAAATAACGGGAAGGATGGCCCAAACCGGATTAATAAAGGGAAACCCTACCCGCACCCCAACTGTTCCTCGGCGCACCCTATGTCAGCCGATATGTAAATTATCGGGTTTTAGCGGTAAATTTCCATGTTTTTGATGTCTGGTAACATTCGTAGCTGGGTCACCCACCTGCAAATGCGTCCCTATAACTCAAATCTTACGATATTTCTATAGTATTGAAAATGGTCTATTTCTACTCGATTACAATCTAAATACTAATATTTAACAGCTTAGAAAGCTCGTTAGATAAGCCAATTGAAGATATCTCAACCGCTTCCTCCCTTCTCGCCTCCTCCCGCCGCCGTACTTCCCGTGCTCTTTCTACCTAATATTAAGCCAGTTTATTATCCTTATCCTTATTATCGTTAGCTACCTTAATATAACTATATACTTCGTTTTGAGTATTTAATTATTTAATATTAGGCCTAATCTCGTATTAGGAATAATTATACTGCGCTAAAACTTATATAGGGTATATATTCTTAGATCTGCTACAGGGTCCCTTCGGTTTATTCTCAAAGAGGATAGCCTTATTACTAAAGGGACCGCTCTAGTTAGAGGGGCGACCCTTATATATAGTTATAGCAGCTGGGCGAAGGCGTAGATACCTGTCTATTATATCCTATTATATATATTAGTATAGAGATAACCGGATTAATAGTAGGTAGACCTTACCTAACGTTGAACGAAATACTAAAAGGGGTAATAGTTAACCTTATTAACCAAGATTACCTTACTAATATAGTAAGCCGCTTCTATTTTGTAGGTATAAGGGAGCTTATATTAAGTACGAAAGTTGTATAAACATAGCTATAGACAATTACTACAAGGGTATTAAATACTAAGGAACGTTATTTTTAATTATTAGTATTATTTATTAAATAGATTAACCCCCTATAAAATTATTTCTAAAGGGATAGAACTAAATTATAAATAATTAGGTCCTATCTATATAGTATACGTATAAATTACTAACGAGGCTAGCTTTTAATTAAAGAGTTTGTAATATATAGTAATATATGCAATTATAGCCTTATAAAGATTAATTAACCCCCTACGAACTAATAATCTATATTATTTTAATAACCTATTATTAGATTTATTTAGTAATATAGTACGTTACCTATAGTTAAAGTAGTACTTTGTATAATAACTAACCTATTTTAACTAATATAGTATAAATTCGAGCCGGATTTATTTGACGATAGCCTCTTATATACCTTTCAATTAATGATAAAGGAGAGACTATACCTTTTCAAAGTCCGATTTAAACGAGGAGTAGATTATATATTACTATAAATAAAAAAGGCCAGCTCTAATATTAGTAACCCTCCTAGGGACCGGACCTAGCCTAGCCTATATCTTAGTAATAATCTTAATTTTACTATATATATAATATAACCGCTTAATATTATCCTTATTAAGGGGATTGCGTACTTCTCTTTATTAATTAAATAATAAAATATTAGAATTAGAATTATGACTAAGGGAGTCCTCCTTATTAGACCGATCCCTATTATTAATATTATTGTCTGAAGATTTACTATTTTCAGGCATTGTAATCTAATTATTTTTAAGGTACTTAATAATATTATAATTAATATACTATATATAACGCTAGCGCTAAATATTAAATAAGAGCCGGTCGATGGTAGAAATAAATTGGGTATTACTATTAATAATAATTATAGTAGGGCGAGGGATTTTGAACTCCTTAATAACTATATCGAGTGCTTTAATTAATTATATAAATCCTTCTTCCCTCTCGTTGTTAATAACCGTTTAGAATATTAATATATATAATCTCTCTAATATAATAATTACCCCTTGTACGAGCGGCGTATAATACCGGTTAGTCTTATATATAGCGTTAATAAGAAGGGTATATAGGAACCGCTCCTATATAAACCGTTGGGAGGTAGTAATCTAGAAGGTATACCGTAGTATAGTGCCCTCCCTATTTCCCTTATTCCTATAATAGTCAAAGTCTTTAATTTTAAATATTACTACCCTATCGAAGTCTAGCTTTTTAATAAAGCTTTATATATTAATATAACTATTTCGGTCTATTTATTAAAGGGACTACCGTTAGTTATCTAAATTTTTGAGAGTTAAATATAAATAGGAATACCGTCGTTTAATAGTAGTATAGATAGACCGAATAATTAAATTATATTGTTGGAGAAGATTATAAATATATATTATTTAATTTGTAATAATAGTACGTATACGAAGAATAAGGTAGCTATATAAATATTCTAACGGACTATAACCTTAATAAATAAAGTTCAACGGCCGTACAATCTATTTATAACCGTCCCTTACGAGTATTTGTAAAGTAACTCGAAATAGGTAGTCTAGTACGATTTTTCGTAATGTAGTACGTTGTATCTTATATAGTTATTGAAGGTAATTTCTACGTTGGGCGTAGTTATATTAGTATATAACCCTCCTATACTCGCCTTTATTCGGTCCTTTCTTATACTTATATAACTATTAAACTATAATACTAAATTAATAGCGCCGGCAAAGCTCGATAAGCTACGTAAAGATATTAAAGAAGTCGGGGTCGGGTAGTAGTTTAAAGAAGGGATTATCGATTAGTATAGTTTACTCTTATTCGTTGGGTGGGATCGATGGCGCCGGCGAAGAGGAAGTGCGACGATAGCGGCGTAATTCCTGGGTCGATAGCGCCGGTGAGGGGGAGGAAGTGCGACGACGGCGGCGTAGTTCCTAGTCGTGTGAAGGCATCTACATTAATTATTAGTATTTAAAAGCGCTCAAAATTAATTAATTGAAATGAAATTACGTACATTAAGTGCGTTGAGTGCAAATGGGTATATATAGTACAAATAGGTGTAGTGTGATAGGTGCAGTATAATAGGTGTAGTATAGGTGCGACTGGCCGTGTGAAAAAAGGGGAAAAGAAATGACCAAGTTAGAGGGGATGTTGCGTGCATTGAAAAGACGAAATTTTGCGGGTAAAAACGGGAATTTCAATGTCAGGTGTCATCAGCTGCACCGCCCCATTTTTCTGGGTGGGGGAGGGTGCGGGTAGGAACGGTTGGGGTGCGGGTAGGCTTTCCCTTAATAAAGGTCTATTGTATTAAGATATACAATAACGATTGTAGGATTAGTCTAATAGTGTAATAGTAGGAATAAAGGCCCCTAAACTGTATTATAGGCTACCCCGAGGGTACCCCTCCTCTACCTAGGAAGCGATCGTAAGAGTAAAGGCTACGGGTTCGAACTATATTAGAGAAAGCCTACGTGCACCCACCCCAAACCTTCCCATACCCAGAAACCGTAAAAAAGTGGACCTGACAGCTGGATGACACCTGACATTGAAATCGTCGTTTTTACCCGCAAAATTTCGTCTTTTCAATGCACGTAATATCGACTCTAACTTGGTCATTTCTTTTACGCCTTTTCGCACGGTTATCTGCACCCATCTTATACCGCTAGCTATTGTACGTCGCAACCGTTGCAGCCACACCACAACACAACACCCTCAACGTACGTAATCTCGCTCAAATTAATTGTTGAGATATTATTAATTGCTTCATTTGACGAGCTTTCTGAGCTGTCAGACGTTAGTATTTAGACTGTAGATAATACGAGCTCAACACCATATAGATATTACGAGATTTTAATTATGGGGAGATGGTTAGATTATGGTGATTCACATGGGGGGGTGATCCAGATGTTGTGACGCATGTAAAACGGTCAGAAATACCGCTAAAACTCGATAATTTACATGACAGCTGACATTGGGTGAAATTGGGTATGGGAAGGTTTGGGGTGGGTGCACGTAGGCTTTCTCCTATATTAAGGTTAGAATTTTTTTCTTTCTCTTTTTCTTTTTTTTTCAATTCTAAGGGTAGAATCCTTAGTAAAGGGGGGGGGGGGGGGGGGGGGGGTAATATTATAGTCCAGACCTATTGGTCTATACCCAGACCCAAATAATGGTTATACTATACGATCGCTACAATGCGAGCAATTTAATTGATTGTAGATTAGATAACGAGAGTGGTCCGGGCGCACTGGTTCTGGAGGCATATCTTCCAGCCCAGCTGCCCGCACAACTCTTACCTTTTGTTTTACTCTTTAGTCGTAAATTCTATGTTGAACGTCAACAACGTTGTAGCTCTGCCTCGCTCGTTACGTGCCTTCACACAACGTACTAATAGCTCCTTATAATATTAGCGAGGGTATATATATATAAGCTTTGATACCTTCTTTACAATTACTCGGTTGAAGATAATATAGCGGTATAGTAGCCTATATTAGGTAGTAATACTATATTCCTCACTATAAGGCTCCAAAGTAGAGGGATCTCTTCGTTAATCGGTTAAAGGTATATACTTTTCTACTTGGCGGTATTCGTAACTAATTAATTTAAGGGTAACGTAGGTAATTTGTAGTAGTAGCTTCCCTAAATATATATAATCGATATACTACTATCATTGGCGGGTTAACTATCTTGCAATCTTCTCTTTAAAAGATTGGTATTAATTGGCAGCCATTTCTATAATAACTATAATGAATTTATAAATATCACTATTACCATTAAAAAGGTAGCTTTCAATATTAAGGTTACTTAATTTAATTAGGGAGGTAACCCTAATACTAAAATTTCTATACTTTTTAATATAATAATATACTTATTAATCTCTTATAGGAAGCCAATTCTTCTAAATATATCAAAAAACTAGTCTTTAACCCTCGAATTGCTTTATTAACCTTCCCCAAACTACTTAGAGCTCTAGCTCGGTACTAGCGTACATTATAAGTTTGAATATAGCCACAACGCTATAGGGTCTCGTTAGTAATCTTAGTGATAGTTTGAAAGCCGGTAGCCGATTTGCTAGGGGTACTACTGCTTTGTATAGATGAATAAATCCTTTAATTAACTATATTGAAGGAAACTAGATTCTCCCACTTATTTTTGCCCTCCTTATCCTTAGAATTATCGTCGTTGTTTTTTTGCTTCTTCTACTTCTTTTTAGCGTTAAATAGAACGTTCTTTATGATATGAAATGGATAGAACTGCTATTAAATATTAGGGAAGACTCTACTTAATGCCTACTTTATCTCTTTACACTTATCTATAATAATGATAGTTCGAAAGGGTAAATTAAAATATAATCCTAGCTCTTTAGTAGCTTCAACTAAGAAGTTAAAGGCTTCCTCCTTCTTATTATTAATAATACTAAAGACGTAATCAAATATAGAGCTAATAAATATAACGCTTAAAACCTAATAAAAGGGATAATAAAAGCGGTTAATATTATATATATTATGAATAATTATAACTTTGAGGAATATTCTAACCATTTCTATATAAGCTAGGAAGGTAAAGATGAGGCCCAGTAACCGTTCATTATAATTTAGATCTATCTTTTTAATATATTTAATGTTGTTATTATTAAATAATTTAATTCAAGTACTAATTAGGGTATAGCTATCGAAATTGCGGTGGCGGATACGTACGCGTACGTTATATATATCGGTTCTTATATATATAGAGCCCGGAAAGTCTTTTCGTACTATAGTAGTAATCTCTCGAGTTCGTATAGTATTAAACTTAGAAGTATTGTCGATCTTCTTAAATATCTCTAGATTTATTTTATAATATTAGGGGTATATAAATAGGTACTAAGACTGGCTATAGTTATAGACTTGATAATCTAGGTTAGAGTATAAGCGAAAGTACTAAAGACTATCGCCTTTAGTATCCTTATTTACAAATACTTTCTTACCTACGGAACCCCCAGAGCCGCATACCATCAGCTTACCGTCTGCAGACCGTAAACTGTACCTATTACTGTATAGTCCAGCTTACCGTATATGAACCGTCTGTAGATCTGTATAGTAAGTTAACCTCTTACGGTAAGTTGCTCTCCTACGGTAAATTGACATCGCACCTTCCTAGACACTAAATAAGTGTAGAAGTGCTTATATAGAAAAATCACTATAGGAAATCGCGAGCGAGGTATATAAGCGTATATTCATCTATAGATCTGCCTATTACTTGCCGCCCACCCTGCCGCCCACCCGGCGCACGGTCCACCACGCTTCCCGCCGGTACTACACGACCCAGTATTCCGGCACTATACTGCACCGTATGCCTGCACCGGTACTATATTGTACCGCACTGTACCGTACCGGCGTACGGCGCACCGCAGTACGTACTAGTCCTCGTAGATACGATATAGTGCTAGTATAGGTATACGAAAATTAATACAACGTATGGATGGGATGAAGTAATTGGGATGATGTGAGATCACCAACGAAATCAAGCGGTTGAATACGATTGATTGAGTGTGCTATGGAGAAGAGAAGAAGAGGGAGACTGGCAGAGTCTGGAAGGCTAGATGTGGTGCGGTCTGGGCAGGGCACAGAGTGGGGACTGGGCTGTGCCCAGTCCAGTGAATGCCAGAGACCCACCAACAGATGAACTTATATCAGACAATTGCGAATAAGCGCTTCAATCTTTCGATATTTATAGTAGAGATATGGTCAATTCCTTTTAGGGCGCCGACGTTAGTGCATTGACGAGAGCTATAAGCCGTATAATAAAAGCCAAACTGCAATTGTAATAAATGTAATGAATGTAATAAAGGCATTTACTCCGCGGGCACCCGGGTCGTCTTACACGGGCACCCAACCTTATACGGGCACCCGAATTAACCATTTATTTCACGTAAAATAGCGCTTATATGGTAAATTCCATAGTGTTACATCTACCCAAAAAAAATGACAGTGATGTCTAGCGATATGGTTTTATATAGAGATTTCTATAGTATATAATATCTTGAATACAAGGTAGTAAAGTTTATGGTATTCTTCTATATACTTTAAATAGGTCGCTATACTATTGCTTTCTAACTACCTCTATCTATTTCGTCTTTTTGGGTGCTGGTAAACCTAATTGAGCTCTCTCTCTCTTGCGTTTAACTACTTGTTTAATTGGGGAGTTCGTTGCTGGTACGGCTACCTTAATAGAGTTTAGTACTGGCTTTGGCTCTATTGAGGGTATTTTTGGAGATAACTACTATTAATCTAGAGATAACTACGGCTTTAGTTCTGGCGTACGTTTTGGTATACGCTCTGGAGAGGGGGTTGGCTCTGGAGAGGGCAAGAATTCAAGCTATAATTCCAATTTTAAAGAGGGACTAAGATCGAGTATTGGAGAGAATTTAAAGGGTAGAAGTTTTAGTAGTAGAAGTTTTAGAAGCGGAAGTTGTATCGCCTCTATCTTTAACTCTAATTCTAATTCTAGAGGTAGTATAGTTATTTAAATGCAATTTAGTACTAGCTCTGGCTCGCTTTTAAATATTATATCCAATTTGCCGCTGTAGTTAGAAGTATTAGAGTTTACCGGCTCTTATATCCGCCTACGTTTGGTAACCTTAGTAGATATAGAGCTGGGAGTTAATTCGTTAATATTATTACTCTTCTAGTGAAATTTGTAGCAGTGTATATTCGGTTGTAGACGAGGAAGGTTATTGAAGTTACTTTACTTAATGTATTTAACCTTTTAGCTTCCTCTGTTACTCTTTGGAGTCTTTTGCTTTATAGGAAGGGTATATTCGTTAGGGATAAATTTAGTAGATTTCTTAGGGCGGCCTCTCTTTATAGGTGTAATGCGGGGGTCTTAAAGCTGAAGGTAGAAATTTTGAGTATCCTATTGAATTAAATTAGTTAGTAATTATATATAAATAAAAAAATAAAGATAGATTTAACGTATAAGTAGCTCTTTGTAATGTTAGTGTAGGTGTATATAGGTAAACTTTAGTACCTTCTTTATAGTTACCCTATTAAAAATAATATAGCGGTATAGTAGTTTATATTAGGTAGTAAGATTATACTCCTTATTATAAGGTTCGAGGGTAGAGGTAGGCGGGTTTTTACATTGATCGGTTAGTATATACTTTTTTGCTTGGCGGTATTTATAATTAATCAATTCGAGGGTAGTATAATTAATCTGTAGCGGTAGCTTTCCTAGATACGTACGGTCGATATACTGTTATTGCTAGCGGGTTTACTATCTTGCAATCTGTTTTTTAAAAATTTAGTATTAGTTAATAGCTATTTCTATAATAGTTACAACGAACTTATAAATATTACTATTGCCGTTAAGAAGGTAGCTCTTAATATTAAGGTTATTTAATTTAATTAGCAATGTGATTCTGATACTAAAGTTCCTATACTTTTTAGTATAATAGTATGCCTATTAATCCTTAATAGGAAGTAAGTTCTTCGAATATATTAAAGAATTAGTATTTAACCTTTAAATTGCTTTTTCAACCTCTGCTAAACTACCTAAAATCTTAATTTAGTACTAGTATATATTATTAGTTTAAATATAACTATAATACTATAGGGGTCGTTGGTAATTTTAGTAATAGTTTGAGAGTTAGAGTTAGAGTTAGTAGATTATATAGATAAATAAATCCTTTAATTAATTGTATCGAAGGAAATTAGATTCGCCTATTGATCTTTACCCTTCTTATCCTTAGAGTCCTCCTCTTCCTTAGAATTATTATTATTGTTATTCTTCTACTTTTTCTACTTCTTTTTAGTATTAAAAAGAATGTTCTTAATAATATAAAATGGATAGAATTATTATTGGGTATTAGGCAATATTCTATTTAGGACTTATTTTATTTCTTTATATTTATTTATAATAATAATAATTAGTAAGGCAGGTAGATTGTAGCGTAATTCTAACTCTTTAATAGTTTTAATTAAGAAGTTACAGGTCTCTTCTTTCTTATTATTAATAATACTAAAGACGTAGTTGAATATAGAATTAATAGATAAGACGTGGGAGATTTAATAGAAGGGATAATTAAACCGTTTAGTATTATATATATTATTAATTATTATAACTTCGGGGAATATTCTAATTATATTTATATAAATTAGAAAGGTAAAAATAAGACCCAATAGCCGCTTATTATTATTTGGATCTATCCTTTTAATGTATTCAATATTATTATTATTAAAAGACTTAATTAACGTACTAGTGGGAGTATAGTTATTGAGATTACGGCGGCGTATATATACGTATATATTATAAATATCGGTTCTTGTATGTATAGAGTTTGGAAAATCTTCTCGTACTATAGCGGTAATTTTTCCAGTTTGTAAAGTATTAAGTTTAGAAGTGTCGTTAATCTTCTTTAAAATCTCTAGCTTTATTTTATAGTGTTGGGGGTGCGTAGATGGGTGCTAGGATTGGCCGTAGTTGTAGACTTGAAAGTTTGGGTTAGAATGTAAGTGAAAGTACTAAAGACTATTGCCTTTAATATCCTTATTAGTAAGCGCTTTCTATTTATATTTATATTTGCGTGAGTTTGTTTTTCGAGCTGTTGCTGTAGATTCCCGGGGTTTACTATAGCGGTTATAGATAATGTAATATTGTATATAGTCTTTGATAGTAGTTTTGGGCTTACTACGACCTTGTGTACGGTTGATTGTAAAGCCGTGGAGCTTAGCCTAGTCGTTAATGGATTTGTGTAGAGCTTTAATTTTGGCTGCGGGAGGTATGGTACTAGAGGGTGGATTGGTAATAATATTTCTGTGGTTAAAGAGTTTGTCTTTGGGTTCGCTATTGCTATTGCTAAGGGGGTCGGTTGAAGGGTTACGGTCGCGATCGTCGTTAGAGAAGCCTTCCTACTCCTCCTCTTCGTTATTAGCTGGATTGGTGGCATCGCTATCGCTATCTTCGATGTAGGTAAGGTCGATGGGTGTAGTCGGTGCTATCTTTGCGTATAGGTAGTTTTGGGTCTTTAGAAGGGTTAGTAAATACTTCTAGTAATTAATACGATTAATATCTACGTACGTACGGTCGATTCTAGCCTATTCTAGTGTTTACAATTGGTTTGGTTGTAAAGAGGGAGCAAAATGAAGGTTCAAAATCACCAAGTCTAAGATTTGGGCATTGAGTGCTTATAAATGGGGGTTCTACTGGTTGACTGGGCTGGGCGCCGTTTGTATAGAAATGTAGTGGTATGGTTACTGTCTGATGGTATTGAAGGGTTGAAAGAAAAAAATCTATACTTTAAACCCTAACCCGTAGGGTGCCCGTATAAGGTTGGGTGCCCGTGTAAGACGACCCGGGTGCCCGCGGACTAAATGCCGTAATAAATCCGATAAATGCGATGAATACGATAAATGTAATAAATGCGATGAATGCAATGAATGCGATATACTAATTTAGAGCTATTATCATATTAATCATATAGGGTCAACGTCTATACACTAACTTGAGCTATACGATAAATGCTAATGCGATGAATGTAATATACTAATTTGGAGTTATAGTTAATTTACGGAGGACTTCTAATATATAAATTACTATTAATTACTATATATCTTTTATAGGCATTACAGTCAGACAATGCGGAACGATTGTTAATAGAGAGGGTACTATATATTAGGCTAGTGATCGGTTCTATTACTAAATATTATAAAAGCGTTAATATTAATTAATATTTACTACCCCCAAACCGTAATTGTAATTGTAAAGTAAATATATTATAATAGTCCGACCTAATAAGCCGATTGTAAATCCTTCTTAATATTAGTATACCGAAGGTAAGAAGACAATAAATAATATACTACAATTATATTCATATAATATCCCAATTCACCTAGACCCACCGATATTAATGGCTATAGCTACGCTTATAAACGCTTAAAATGTTTATAATATATACCCTATCTATAAATGAAGCTACTAGACTAATAATTAAAGGTTCGCCCTCTTCGACTAATAGTAATTTAAGTATAAAATTAATATAATTAGTAAACTTTACTTTAATTAATATAAGAAAAATACAATATTCGTTGTACTACTTCTACTCGTAGGCGAAAATATAATTAATACGACTAATATTATTATTGTCGGTAGTACTAGGGCCGGGGCCGGGGCTGGAACCGGTATTGCACTAATATTTAACGTAATTACCGATACTAAAAGTATAGCGCCGGAGGGTTCTATATAAATACGGACTGGATATCGGCTCGTATTAATAATCTTTCCGATTTCGGTTGTTAGGAGTATTCGAATGTATTTTTAATAGATTTATAATTATATTATACTATTAACGTTTACGGACTTTATACCGACTTTATATAAACCGTATATATATATTATATTAAGAGTTAACTTGCCGACACGCACTAAAAACTTACACGCACGCACCCCCACCAGAAAACTGGGGCGGTTCAGCTGATGATACCTGATATTGTAAGAGTTAACTTGCCGACACGCACCAAAAACTTACACGCACGCACTTTTGGGGTCTGACAGCTGACATGTAAAATATGTCGTTTTGGGCGTAAAAATCGTGATTTTCAATGTCTTGAAGTGGGTCATACCAGTAAATCACCAGTAAATGCCTTGTAAATTTTGATCTTCAGAGGGCAAGCAAATCTGACAGCGCCATTCTGACAGCGCCAATCTGAAAGCTCACAGCTTACATCTGGTGGATCTAAACGTACGTTGAGGTAGTGGATTGAATGGATGTGTATAGTATAGATGGGTGCAGTGTAATTGCGTGCAGTGCAGTGCAGTGCAGTGCAAAGTGCAAAGTGCTGGCGCAGAGTGCTGGTGCAAATGGCCGTGTGAAAAAGAGTGAAAGAAATGACCAAGTTGGAGGGGATGTCGCGTGCATTGAAAAGACGAAATTTTGCGGGTAAAAACGGGATTTACGATGTCAGGTGTCATCAGCTGCACTGGCCCCATTTTTCTGGAAAGTGCGTGCGTGTAAGTTTTTGGTGCGTGTCGGCAAGTTAACTCTATTGTAAATCCTGTTTTTACCCGCAAAATTTCGTCTTTTCAATATACGCGACATCCCCTCTAACTTGGTCATTTCTTTCACTCATTTTCACACGGCCATTTACACTAGCACTCTGCGCCAGCACTTAGCACTACACTACACTACACTACACTACACGCAATTAGACTACACCCATCTATACCGATCTACTAAATATAAGCTCTAAACTGTCAAATATAAGCATTTGGACTAGAGTAGGTAGAGTAGAGTAACCCCTCAACTCTATAAAAGGATCGCTAGATTGGCGCTGTTAGAATGGCACTGTCAGAGTAGCGCTATTAGAATAGCGCTATTAAATTTACTAGCCCTCTAAAAACCAAACTTTACAGGGCATTTGTGGGCATTTACTGGCTTGACCCACTTCATGACATTGAAAATCACGATTTTTACGCCCAAAACGACATATTTTACATGTCAGCTGTCAGACCCCAAAAGTGCGTGCCTGTAAGTTTTTGGTGCGTGTCGGCAAGTGAACTCTATATTAAGTAAAGTAGTTAGACTCTTATAGTAATATCCTAGCGTAAATCCCGCTAACACTTAATCCCAGAATCTAATAGCTAGCGTTCGGGGAGCTCGGTATCTCGGTATAGACATCGGGTATAGGTATAGGTATAGGTATAGGCATAGGAATCGGGGATCTAGGCAATAGAGGAAATGTATATACCTATTTATAAATAACACCCTATTGCTATATTGGATATTGCTAGCTATAAACCTTAAAATACTAGGAATACTATAATTTAAATTATATACTCTGAATAAGGTACGATAGAATAGATTAGATATTAAAGTAGCCGATGATAGTAGATAAAACTCAATAATATGGTAGTAAATTCGCTATATATCCTTTAATTTACTAATAATATTGGGCCGGATGTGCGTATCGTTGGCGGAGTTTAGAATATTAAATTCAGATTCTTCGATTAATTTCATTTTTCGCGTACTGGGCTAATTTTCGTTTTAGTGGATTAAATTCTCAAATAGACTAGGGGCTTCCCTAATAATATAGTTAATCTGATCTATTAATTCGGTATCGTTGGCAAACGAATTAAATAATACAAATTAAATAGTATAGATAATACACTTTTATTCGAGGATCTATTTTTCAATGTCTCTACCGTTGGTTGTTTTTACTATTTTTTTGAAGCGCTTATTAGTATTGTTGTTAATATTCATTCAATTAATAACGGCCATTATTCTACTATTGGTTTTATATATTAGATCTGTGGTCTGAATCACGTGGCTTAGTCTACCCTAGAATATAGTTGGGTGCCTGTGCCTGTGCCTGTGCCTGTGCCTATGCTGTACTATGCCTATACTGTACTATACTTATACTATGCCTGGCGGGCGCTAAGACTTTAATTTAGGGGTAACTATTGTAGGGATTTAACTTACTTATAATACTTTTCGTCTGTTAATATATTTAATAAACTAGACGGACTATATTGCTTATAAAGGTCGGTATAATAAATACCTAAATAGATATTTGGCCGGAGGATTTTCTTAATATACTTTTTAGCTCGTTTAGGGAGGGTAGTTACTTCTACCGCCGTTGTAGCTACTATACCGCCTTCTTCGTCTTCCGCTATAATGGTATCTATATCTTCTTTTCTATTTCCGTTATTATTATTGTTATTAAGATTATTTGTAGTTATAGTACTAGTAATATTTAATATCGATAATTAGTGAGAAGATAGCTATAATAGTAATCAGTTTAGCCGTATACGAGATTTAAATATATTCCTTACCCTCGGATTATTAGTAGTAGCTTCTATTGCGGTATAGTATAATTTAGTATACTAATTCCTAATAGCAAGGATATAATAGTCTATCTTACTATATTCTAAAAGGATATTCCTAGTATTTATTAATATACAATTACTTTAAATTATAGTAGTTAATACCCTAGCGAAACTAAGGAGTAATTGAATATCTACTTCCTTATTCTCGTTATTTCTATAGTTTAATTGGATTATAAACTTCCAAACTTCCTATATATACTACTCGATATAATCTTTGTAAAATTATATTATAAAAAGAGGGGGTACTATAATAGACTATTTCGTATAGTCCGTTAAAGTATAATTTAGAAAGTATAATATTAGTAATAGTAACGAAGTCTAACCGGCTAGGAAGGGCCAGTATCGAATTGTATAGTTATATTTAATACGTGCTTTTGTTGTTAAAAATATATTTAATAATATTTCGTATAATTTGGCTATAATACTTTTATATTCTAAATAGGCTGGATTAGGGGGGCGTATTAAAATAGTATTTAGTACCGGGGTTAAATTAAATAATATTAGTCGAATTAGATTAATCCCCTATTAGGTCCTATATATTACTGAGTAGCCTTTTGTATTTATATTAATATCGACTTCATATTGTATTTATATATATTAGTAATAATACTAGTTAATCTCGGATTAGAAACCTTCTAAGATATTTTACTAATTGACAATATAATTTGGGCTAATGAAATAGAACCGATAAAATTTATAGCTAGCTATATTAATTATTCTAGTATTCTAATTCTATTGAAGTATATTACTAGTATAATATATAGTAAATACTAATACTAGCGTTGGCCGGCCTTGAATCTATATTACTACTATGCCCCGATCTAAAGGTATAAGATAGCCTAGTGCCTTTACAATATTGTTAAAAGAGCCTTGCTCGGCGCGCAGTGTCACTTTTCTACTTGCGCAGTATACACCGCGCGAGTAGGGATATCTTAGAAGGCATTCCTACCCGCGCAGTGCTATAGTAATTCCTAAGCTTGTGATACTTCTAGTTATGTTAGATATTACGATAGCTAGCTCCCTTAAGTTCCTAATATATTCTTAGTATTGAATTTGAATACATTATAAGGACTTTACTAATATTGAAATTATATTAATAATATTCGTTTTAGTAGGTAGAGTTATACTAGTTAATTAAATATATTTTTATATAGTTACTAATCTTGCAAGTCTTTATTAATTGTATAAAATCGTATATTTCTGAACTCTATACAGTGGTAGTGCTCAGATCGACAATTTTAGTAAGTTGTAGTATTTATAATTAGTCTATTAAAACTAGGTTAGGGAGTACTATAGTACTGCGCGAGTAGTAATCCCTATATAGATGTCCCTATTCGCGCAGTGTACACTACGCCAGTAGAAAAGTGACACTGCGCGCCGAGCAAGGCTCTGTTAAAATTCGAGGCGTACGAACTTAGGACGATAGGAAAGATATTAGTATTGCGAGTTCGAATATTATAGTGTAGACTAATAGGCGACTAATATACCCCTATTACCGATTAGTAGGCATTACAATAAGTATTAAAACTATTAATGAATATTAATATAGGATAATTAAGAATATTGAGGCTAGGATTATTAACTTTATCCTAGTATTATTCGAATATTGTACGGCCGAATTCTTTAATTTCGAATTGAATTCGAAATTAATGTTTAAATACAAGGGGAAATAGCTTAATCTTAATAACTTTATTAGCATCCGGTAATTCAACTTAATATCCATCTAGGTTATTTTAATTGACTATATCTAGGATACGACGTATAAAATAATACCCACTTTCCCACTTAATATTAGGCTTAATTATATATTTTTTAAACCTCCTTTTCTCTTTCTATTTGTCTATTTATACTAATAGACTAGGATTATTTAGAGAGACTCCCTCGGCGTGTAGTGTCATTTCCCTCCGTGTGTAGTGTATACTGCACAGATAAGGGTCTATATATTAGAATCCCTACGCGTGTAGTGTCACTATTATCCTTAACCCTGGTAAATAATATACCTTCAGTACGTTCAATTTAAAGATTTTAGCGTGCAGCCATTGTAAATCTACGAAATGCGCGATTTTTTTCCAAGAATTCCAATAAGCGAGATTAATAACCTTAAGTACTCCTAATAATTAAAGTACTAGAATTTTACGAAAATAAGTCGGATTAAGACGATTCTAATATTAGTATACTCCTTGCAATACGTACTATTCATATACTAATTTATTTTACGATAGTATATCCGCTATTAAAATTAGTAGCGATTTTAGTTCCTACTATACTACCTTAAACGATAAGCTTACGCCTACCTCTCTTACTCCCATTATTACCTCCGCGCCTCCCTCTACCTAACATCTATACAATAATAATAACCCAGAATCTCTAATTAAGGGTTTAAACGATACTAAGTCTTCCTTATATAATAATATACCTAATCTAATAATTGAAGAGATTATACTACAATTACTAGCTTCTATAAAGGAAGTATAAGAAGTATTTAATAGTTGGGGATGGAACTATAGCGTAGCTTTTATACGTAGCTAAATAGTAAATTATCGGCAAAGTAAACTAACGTATTACCGTCTATTCTATAACCGTTATAGCCAACCTAGACCTTCTACCGCTAAGCTTAGGAAAACGAGGATTAGAAAGTATAATTATCAATAGGTTGGTACTATAATTATCTTTAAGTAGAATGATTGGAAGTGGATTTATTGGCCCTCTACCAACCTAGTTTATTATATATATAATTATTTACTATTAATCTATAGCTCTACTTATTCTTAATATTGCAAAAGAACCGATAAAGTATTTAAGAGGGTTATTATTTTATTTTATTAACCGGGTATATAGCCGAGGGATATTCTTTCTATTATTAAACGGGAGTTTAAGGGTAGTATATATATATTTAAAGATATTGAAAATTGGCGCTAGCTTCTAAAAAGGAAGTAGCGGCAAGACTATAAGGATATAGTAGTACTTATTAAAATCTTTAATAATTTAAAGGTTCCTTATATTATTAAGTAGGTTAGTAATAACCTAGACCGTCTATTGTATATTGTATAGTTTTTTAAATATAATCTTTATTAGTAGTAGAAGTTCCCCGAGTATTTGAGTATTAATAATATTTATAAAACGAACCGTTATAGCTTCCTATTAACGATCGTTACTAGTATGATTAATACTAGTTCTATTTACTCTACTACTTTTAGTCTTATTAATAACGAGAGGGTTGATAGCTTTACGTAGTTAATAGGCGCGTTTGAGAAGCTACATATTAAAACTAGGGCATTGAAGCTAAAAGTTATTATTATAAACTTTAATAACTAAATAAAAATAATTATATCGACGGTATTCCTAGAAATATACTAATAAATATATATTTTCTATATTAACTATAATGTTCTTTTATAAGTAAAGAAGAAATGGAAGTGGACTGGGGAGGGGAGTTTAAGCGAGGATAAATACGAAGAACGAAAGTCGATTCGTTTTAGCTAAGTTAATAAAGTAATCTTGGAGGCGGTTAGAAGTTAGAATTATAGTTATACTCCCTTACAAAACTCGAAGGTTAGTAAGTATATTTATTGTAGCCTTATTAAGCTTTGGAAGACTATTGTCTTTGTACTTAATAAAGCGATATTTATATAACGATAGAAGTAATTAATTAATAATTTTACTAATTAGTAAAGGATATTACTATATTTGTAAGAAACGTATATACTATACTATTACTAGTAGGCTCGCTATTATACGTCCTAGTATTGCAATTTCGGTTTAATAGTTATATCTCCTAATAAATTAATTAATTACTGTATTAAAGGATATTTAATTAGCGGTAAAAGTAATTTGTTTATTTTCTTTAAGTCTATTTACACTATAGTTGAGAGGGAGCGTAATTAATACGTTAAGGAAATTGCTAATTAGGATATTAAAATACGAATTAAATTTACTGGGCTAGGGATAGAAGTACTAGGAGATTTACCCCAGCGGATTATATATTGTAGTTTTAATTTTATCCGTCGTCAATTACGTATCGTTTAGTCTGGGATACCTCTAGCTTCAGGGTAAAGGCTAGTATAAGATTTGGGAGAGTATAATTGTACTATTTAGAAGTAGTATGGTATATCCTATTGCTATAAAATATTAACTAAGCTTAAAATCAAATCCTAATTTAGCCGATAGGATATTTATTACCGCTATTATATCCGAACCCTATTAGTACGTATTGTCCTTTTATTTCTACTCTCTTTAGTTACTAATATTATTGTATTAGAGTAAATATAATCCTTATTCCTATATTAAGGATCCTTAGATTACTAATAGAATTAGGGGACGGCTAAAGAATAGTACAGTAGAATTACTATACAATTAGCAAATCCCTAGTACTAAAAAAGAGAAGGGAAAAGGGAAGAGGAGAAGGAAGGGAATAAAGAAGGGGGAGAAGAGTAATTAGATACTGAAGCTATTACTCCGTCGGTAGCAATTTCGATTTGAAATAATCGATAAGGTTAGTACGGGTGATGAGGACTTAGATAGTGGTAGTAGTATGGTGGGTTCTGCTATTAAGGTATAGGTACAGCTAGGATTACCTTCATTATTAGATCCTTTTGCTTCTGATTTTGACCTTCGAATTACAGCACCCTCAAGCGACCCCCTTGCTCTCTCAAGCTCTAAAGAACAGCCTCCCCGCAAGAAACGTACTATAGTACATTCCTCAGCACCTCGAACTATAACTAGAAGCGGTAGGACTGTCAAACCCTTAAGGAAGAAGCTGGAAGAGTAAGGGATTGATGTAATTAGAAAGGAGTATTTACCTATTCTATAATGCTACCTATCTGGCTTTACTACTCTAATTCAATACCCCTCAACGCTAGTAACCCATCACTAGATAAATCACTAGACTTAACATACTACCAGTAACACTGCACGCGTAGGGATACCACTATATAGACCCTTATTTGTGCAGTCACAGCACACGGAGGGAAATGACACTGCACGCCGAGGGAGTCTCTATTTAGAATATTACTATTAAAGTAGTCAACGATAATGGGTGCGAATTAATTAGCTTATTTTTGCAAAATCTAATATTCTTAATCGAGGCGTATAATTAACTTATATTATTCGAAATATATTTATCGGCTAAATTAGAAATAGGTTGAGAGACCGGGGAATTCGTTATTTAATGATAGTAAGTTGATATCGATATACTTATTGATAATTAAGGTAATTTCGCTAGTATATTATTCGATTTGGGTAGTGTAATTTTTTCTAACCGCCTTTATACGATTATTATATATTTAATAGTCGGGATAGTTATTTGGTAAGTAGTAAATATATTTATTAGTCTTATTATAACAGTAGAAGTAAATGAAGTCCAATAGAAAAATTGCTTTGTTTGTGTTTTTAGAATTCGACCCCCTATCGAAGTGTATATATTTGCTAGATATTATTCGAATTAATAATAACTAGTAGAGTATATAGTATAGTTCGGTAGGGTTATTTACGAAGTATACTATACTTTTATATATTATAGTAGCGGTGTCCGAATTGAGGAAGGCCTAGTAAAGGGAGTGTGGGTCTATGAAATATAGGGGTCCTAGGACTGTCGATGGATCTTTATTGCTACTATATTCGTATTACTATTATTGCTTTTTTCGATTCGCCGATTCTATTTTCATTTTAGAAGTTTGTAATAAGACTTTGGCTATACGTATATCTAGTAATAGTAGTTGTTATATTATACGATTTTTCAATATCTCTAACTGTTTTGGTAGGCGTTGAACATCGATTATAGGTTTACTATCTTAGCTATATAAAATGCCTAGGATTTCCACCTATACTTTGTACTAGAGACTTCCTCGGCGGGCAGTGTCACTTTCCTCCGTGGGCAGTGTCACTGCCTATATAGTTAATTTACTACTAGTATTCCTACGCGGGCAGTGTTACTAATATCCCTAACCCTGATAAATCTGGTTCTGGCCACGTTGAACTTAGCTATTTGCAGCTATCGTGAGATCTGAATTTTGAAGTTGCGCGATTTCTTTGTAGTGTTGTAGAGTTAATAAGATTAGAGAAACTAGCTATACTCACTACTCTAACTTACTTAAAACTAGTTGTATTAATACGATTATGATATTAATATGCTCGCTGTAATGTACTCTTCTAGATTCTAATTATTATTTTTTTATAGAATATCTTCAATTATTGAAATTACTTCTAGTAGTAATTCCAACTCTTCCTACGTAAGTAGTAGAAATGAATTCGCACTTACCTTTCCGGCTCCCGCTCCTATCCCTATAGCGGCGATTATCTTATTTAACTCCAAAGCGGAAGGCGAGGTATTAGATACTAGCTCTATTGAAGAGAGGGATAAGATACCTAATTTAATAACTAATAATATTATACCTAAACTACTACTATTTATAAAGGTTATATAGGATGCGTTTAATATATGGGGATGGTGTTATAGTATAGTTTTTAATTGTACGTAAGCTTCGAGCTATTGAAATAAGTAATTAACGTATTACCGTTTGAAGTATAACCGTTATAGTTAATTTCGTCCTTCTATTACTAAGTTTAAAAAAATAAGAAGCTGTAAATGTGGTTGCTAATGGTTTGGAGTAGCTATTGCCCTTTAAGAGAACGATTAGTAATAGATTTATCAATTATCTACCGATTTAAACTATTATACTTATAATTATAAGGGATCCTTATACGCCTCTATTTATTTATAATATTATAAAAAGATTGAGAAAGTGTATAAGAGAGTGGCTATTTTATTTTACTAGCCCGGTATTAGATTGCGAAATATTCTAGCTATTATTAAACGCAAATTTAAAACTATTATTTACACTTACAAAGATATTGATAATTAGTATTAGTATATTAAGAAATTATAATGTTATAATTATAAAGCTACTACTATTATTATTAAATTATTCGATAACTCTAATATTCCCTACGTTATTAAATAGGCTAAAGACGATCCTAACTGCTTATTGGGTATTATTTGGTCTTAGAAACTCTATTTAGAGTAATAGTGGAATTAACTAGAGTATTTAAATATAGATAATACTTATAAGATTAACCGCTATAGTTACCCGTTTACTATCGTTACTAGTATAATAAATACTAATTTAATTTACTTTGCCGCGTTTAGTCTAGTTAATAACGAGAGGGTTAACGGCTTTATTTAGCTAATTAGTATATTTAAAAAACTACGTATTAAAATAAGGGCAATTAAATTAGAGGTTATTATTATAGATTTTAATAATTAATTGAAGATAATTCTCACAACGGTATTCCTAAATATTTAATAATAGATTTATATATTCTATATTAACTGTGATATCCTTTTATAAGTAAAAAAGAAGTGGAAGCGGATTGGTAGTAGGGGTAGCGATTTAAAGTCTAATAAAGAAAGAGAGCCTATTATTCTAAGTTAGAGTAATGAGGCAATCCTCTAGACGGTTACCTCCACTAGTAGTAGTATAAGTTTAGGGGTATAAAAAGTCTTTAATTATATCTATTATAGTCTTTTTGAATATTAGAAGACGGTAGTTTTTGTACTTAATGAGATTGCGTTTGTACGGCGATAGAAGTAATTAATTATAGATTTTAATAATTAATAGAAGATATTAATATATTTAAAGGATACGTATATATTATAGAGAAAGCCTACGTGCACCCACCCCAAACCTTCCCATACCCAGAAACCGTAAAAAAGTAGATCTGACAGCTGGATAACACCTAACATTGAAATCCTCGTTTTTACCCGCAAAATTTCGTCTTTTCAATACACGCAACATCGATTCTAACTTGGTCATTTCTTTCACGCCTTTTCACACAGTCATTTACACCCATTTTACACCGCCAGCTATCGTACGTCGCAACCGTTGCAGCTATACTATAATACAACACCCTCAACGTACGTAATCTCGCTCAAATCAATTAATTTTAACCGTCTATAATCCCCCCTAATTGCGCTCAACTACTAATAATTAATATAAATATCTTCTACCGACGTTCCTCTATCTACGCAACTTCGCCGTTGCAATTCAATTACTTCGTCGGTTACCTTTACTAGCAATGCTTCATTTAACCGTAATACTGAATGGGCTATACCCGCCGACGACCCAATTTTCGCCCTCCCTCCTCAAAATTCCTTCGGTAATATATATCAAATTATTATCGATATATACCGTCGCTATTACTTTAGCGTTTTAATAGAGCGCACCGATTATTTCCTTAAAACTTCTATACTATAGTAAATTGGTATAAGGATTCCCTAATATATAGTATTATATTATAATTACGCCTAACTATTAAAATAAACGCCTTCGAATCCTTATAAGAAACAACGTATAACTACTAAGAAGTTCGCGCCCGACTATCCCTTCCGTATTATCGTCCAATCCCTCAAGAAGAATAACTACAATTATATTATATAAGCGAAGGACTGTACGTACAAAGGGTATCCTCTATTGCGCTAACTGGGCGGTTATTTAATATTCCGTACTAGGTCGTTAACCGACAAGGAAATCAACTATATTAATAGTCTCCTTACGTAATAGGAGCTAACTATACGTACTATCTACGCGACGGTTAAAATTAAGCTTCTATACTACCTATTTATATATAAGGATTTAGATAATAACCGGTAATAATTATATAGGGAAGAAAGAGGGGGTTATTAAAATACCTAGGCATTTATTCGTCTATTCGAAACCTATAAGCCTATTATAATTAAATATATAAACTTTAATTACTATAATTAGGGAGATAGCGATAGGGATAACGACTAGGATAAAGAGCCTAATATATTACACTATACTCTCTAGCTTATAAGAAAGTAATAGAGACTATAGAAGCGATATTTATATTATTTACTACTCGATACTATATATAAAACTAATCGGTATTACATACCAACTATATAGGGTATTGTACTAACTTCTAAAAAATCGTTAATACTAGTCTTTCAAATAGTATTCAATAACGAGAGGAATAAAGGGTTTAACTAATTAATTAAATATATTAAAAAGACTACTCACGAATTCAATATCCCTACGCCGACCGTAATTATTACCGACGGTAACGCCTAGTTTATTAGAGCTATTAATCGAATATTCCTAATTACCTAATATTAATAATACGTATAGTATATGAATTATAATATTATTAAATACCTTAAAGATAATTGGGAGTATATAGTATAAAATAATAATAATTTTACTAAGTAATTCGAGGAGGATTTGAATAGCGATAAAAACTCCTTTAAATCTTTAACTAATTCTACTAGTAACTACATAGCAGCCGGACCCCCATCTGGACATACCATCGCGCGACAGTCCTTCGACGGTCCATAGCTCTTTCCGGTACTTCAGTGAAAAACCAACTCGACACAGTTACTTAGAGTTCGCCGTCCTAAGACCGTAGGTTTCAATCTACATTTGGCAGGTCAAACCCAATACTCAGTAGTCTAGGGCAAGAGTTCGCGCAAACTCACACTCGGTCCCGAAGGTTGCTAGATATATTAGGAAATTGCGATTAATTATATATAGGAACGTACAATTAGTGCCCTAGACTATACGGATTACTCTACGGACCTACTATAGCTACCTACCCCCAATCCTACTGACCCCACGGCTCCTACTGCCCCCCCCCCGCCACGCTTCCGCCTACCCGGCGCTACAACGCACAACCTACCCCAATTCCAATACTATACCGCTACCCGGCCCGCCCGGCGGCCGGCGCTACGCGCCGGTAATAGGATACAATAATATATAGAAATAGAATGCATAGAATACTTCAAATTATCTATTGAAATACTATAATCAATCGAATCTATAAGTACAACGAAATAATACATTTGCACCGCACTACACTTACAATACCTAACTGCCGTAGGTGCTAGTATTTTATCTTATAGATAGTTATTAGACTTCTAATATTGTATATTAGAGAATTAATTTAATATAATAGTATTGTGCACTATAAATTATTATATACGTTAGTAATATTAGTAGTCGGATTAGTAATAAAATAGATGAGACGAAATAGTAGAAATTAGGACTGAGCCTATTATTAATACTTACTCGTTTAGACGAGTATATCAGACTAGTTATAATTTAAATTCCTAGGTATAAATTTACTTATTAGAAGTATAGATAACTACTATTATTATATATTATATAGTACTAATATTATTAAATAGGGACTCCGAAATATATAGATTAATATTAGTAATAGTAAAGATCTATATTAAAATAATATCCCAATTTACCTAGGCCTATATAGGCTAATAGCCGCTTTTATTATAGTCTTTAAACTTCGAAATATCGATAATATAAATATAGTCTATTTATAAAATTGGAAGACCGACGATAATAGATTTATAGGTATCCTTAACTATTAGTACTTCTAGATAGGAAATAGCCTATTTAGTAGGTACTACTTTAGTTAGTATAAGGAAAATGCGATATTTGTTTATATAGGCTTACTTATATATAAAAATATAATTTATGTAGCCGAAACTATCGATAATATTTCTATACCGGATATAGTCTCTTAGGTTAAAGGTGTATCGTTTAAAGGTCTTAGTATACGAATAGTTAGCTTCTATTCTATCTACGATATTATATAATATAGTATAATATAGATATTGGATATCGTAATGTAATGACTGGCGTTATATTTATTACTCTAACCGCTACGAAACTGCCTATATAGCGTTCGTCCGGAATTTAATATACTCTAACCGATTAAATATATTAACTAATTATAATTACTACTATAAAATAACAATAAGGATATAGGATATAAATATATATAGGATATAGGATAGGGATAGTACTACTTACTCGTCCGAAAATAATACCTTACTATTATATTATATAATACTAAACCTAAAGATTATATATAGTATACCATAACCTTTATAATATACTTAAATTAGGGCGCGGTGAAATATATTTAGTATTTGCTTGAGTTAACTTGCCGACACGCACTAAAAACTTATAGGCACGCACTTTTCAGAAAAATGGGGCCAGTGCAGCTGATGACACCTGACATCGTAAATCCCGTTTTTACCCGCAAAATTTCGTCTTTTCAATGCACGCAACATCCCTTCTAACTTGGTTATTTCTTTTACTCTTTTTCACACGGCTATTTGCACCAGCACTTTGCACTACACTGCACTGCACTGCACGCAATTACACTACACCCATCTATACCACCTACATCAATTGTATCTACCACCTCAACGTACGTTTAATCGTCGTATTCAATTAATTTTTATCGCATTCAATTAATTTTTGTACTAATCAACTACTACAGATGCCCTCTACCAAGCGCCCTCGTCGCACGTTGCACTCCTCTATCGAAACCTTCGCCTCTAACGATGCCTTCGACCCCTCTATCACTTGGTCTATCCTAATAGATAACCCCTTCTTTTCTCTCGACCCTATTGACGATTATAATAAATTGTTCACCTACCTTGTTGATCTTTGCCGTCGTTACCGATTTAGTATAGTTACCCAACGTACTTAGAAGTTTAAGAAGCCGGGCTACGAAGAGGATAGGACTATCATTAAGTAGGTATACTACTACGACTATATAGACCACCGCCCACTAATCGTCGCTAACGAATATTCAAAGTGATAGTCTATATTACGAAAGAAGGTACGATACTATCCCTTTAAAGTAGTATTCCAAATTAAGAAGCGTATAGGGTGGAAGTAGACTACCCGGACTATAAACCTAATATACGAAGGCTACCCTCTATTGCGTACGTTAAAAAGCTATATTATATTTTGTACTAAGGTATAGGGTTATAAGGTTAATCCGGAAGCGAATCGCTTCTTTAAGAACCTCTTATTACAACAGGACCTTACAATACGTACAATCCTCGCTATAGTTAAAGAAAAATACCCTAAGATTCCTTAGACTTATAGTAACTTCAATAATATACGCTAGACGGCACGGTATAATATGAAATAAGGATATAATAATATATAGTTATTTATTAAGCAGTTAGATAACGATTTCGAGAGTAAAGCTCTCTATTATATCTACTTTAATTTTAAGGGGGATAAGGATAAGGATACGTTGCATTATATATTCTAGTTAATTAACCGCTAGCGCCGGATATAAATAAGGTTCCTATATACTATCTTAATTAATACTACGTATAAGACTAACCATTACTATCTCCTATATATTTAAGGCGTAATTCTTACCCCCGAGCGAACTTTATATTAGTATTTTAAGTAATATTTAATAACGAGAGGGAGGAGGGGTTTAACTTTTTAACTTAGTATATTAAAGAAGTAATTAACGGGCTCAAAATCCCTTACCCTACGGTAATTATAACCGACGGCAACCCCTAACTTATTAGAACGATTAATAAGACCTTCCCTAATATATAATAATAACGTTGTATATAGTATATTAATTATAATATTATTAATTACCTTAAAAAGGACTAAATAGTATATAAGTAGTCTATATTTTCTCCTAACTCTAACTACGATATTAAATAGTATAATAAAAAGGATCTTAAAGATTTAAAACAATACAATACCCGGGTTACAATAACTACTAGAACTAAGGCGGGATTCAATCCTTTACTAAATGAAATTACTAATATAAAGTCCGTACTATTCTTTATATAGCAATATATAATCTACTCCTCTAATATTACAGAGTTCACCCGTACTTAGTCTATTCTACGCCGCTAATTTAGGAATATATAGGAAGACGTAGTCTTATAGATTAAGGAGAAGTTTTTGCCTTATAAAGAGGAGTAGGTAAACTACTTTATTAAGAATTACTTCAATTAAGGATAAAGAATAATATTACTAAATAAAGCTAATAATAACTTTCTTAAGAATTATAGTCTATTAGTTCGTAGTAGGTTAATTGAATTCTATAAAACTTATTTCTAGTATATAAATTATTATTATAAGGTATATATTAATTTATTAGCGAAGTTTAATAATCGTATACGTATAAAGTAGGTTAACTGCGAGTAGATAGGTAATTGCCCGTATAAATTATCTACGTAAGTACTTAATCTTATAGATTATTAATACTATAAATTCAACGTAATACTACCCTCTATACGGTTGAAGCTCCCTAATACCCCTCTCAAACCTTATATAAGGAGTTTTAGAGCCTAGTACGGATTACCTTATACCTATAAAATAGAGGTATTATTAAAGGAGGGTAAGACGGCCCTAGTAACTAAGGAAGCTTACTATCTATTCTAGTACTTATATTAACGACGTATAAATTATTATTTATACTCCGAATAATTCTTATACTAAATACTATATTAAGATACGGTAGATAAATACCTTAGATTTAAGCCGGCCGCTAGAGTAATACCTAAAGGCCGCCCGCGCAAGTAAGGCGGTCCATTCAATAAGCTTATATTTATTATACTATTATCTAATTCAACCTCTACCCGTACCCGTACTCGTACTCGTATACTAATTGCGCTAAAGGGTAAATTACGTAACCCGGGTACTATATAAGCTTTAGCGCGCTGTAACTACTCCCAATACGAGATAGGGCCTAGTATTGAAGATCTGGATGCCCGAGATGAGGTACGTAGTTGTATCGAGGTAGTTAATAACGATAAGGGTAAGGAGGAGGAGGATAACGAATTGGGGAAATATTAGGAGGCGAGGGCAAGGGAGTAAATAGCGAAAGAGAGAGAGGGAGGAGGGGAGAGAGAGAGGGAGAGGGAGAGGGAGAGAAATAAGGCTATAAAATTATCGTTAAATTCCTCCTTCCTCTCTGAGCTCTTTAACGATATCTCTAAGCTTTTTAATCTACTAAATGTAAGCTTTAAATTATTAAATATAAATATTTAGAATATAGTAGTATAATACAAACTGTTTTAAGCCCCTCAATACTACGAGAGTATCGCCAGATTGGCGTTATCAGATTTGCTTGTACAGGGCGTTTACAGGGGATTTACTAGGTTGACCCACATCAAGACATTGATAATCACGATTTTTACACCCAAAACGACATATTTTACATGTCAGTTGCCAGACCCCAAAAGTGCGTGCCTGTAAGTTTTTAGTGCGTGTCGGCAAGTTAACTCATTTGCTTAGAGGTTAGCGGCAGATAGTATAGCTAGCCAGTATCGCGGTTAATTCCAATTGTAATAGGGTAGCGAATTCTCTTTATAATATCGATTTTAAATTTACTAAACACTATTGGGCAATAATACGTATCGTCTACCGAATAATCGATATTAAATTTATTATTGTTATCGCCGTTGCTATTACCATTACTATCTATAAGACTAATTCTAATTTACTCCTTTCAATATAGCAATTTCTCGAAAATACTAAGCGTCTACTTAATTAAATTATTAATTTGGCGTATTAGCGTAGGGTTGGATAGGGCGAAGGCATTTAGTATAATGAAACGGATTATATAGACGATACACTCGTATTGGAGGATAAATTTCTCGATATCTCGGCTATTAATCGTTTCGGCTATCTTTTTAAGGTACCTAAAAGTTATTATTATTATTAATTTAAATTAATTTATATTATTAGTAATGCGCCGGGCTTTTAAATCTATACGGTATATAATGTATAGCGGGCGGTATTAGAATTTTCCAATGCTAAGACTTATTAGCTTATAATTTTTAAGGGTACTATAAAATTAATTTACTTATAATACTTTTCTTCTACTAAAATATTTAATAGAGCTAGGGGACTATATTCTTCGTAAATATCGTTGTAATATATACTAATATAGACGTTCAGTCGAAGCGCCTTCCTAATATACTCCTTTATACGCTTGGGTAAATTAATCGCTTTAGCTATTACTTCGGCTATAGGGGTATATTAATCGCTATTATTATTATCGTCGATTGCTATATCTATATCCTTATTATTATTATTAATATTAATTACTTATAATTAGGCTATAGAAGACCGCCTAGAGGACCGTATTAATAATCTTCTAGATAAAACCTCTAATAGTAACCCGGTTGGTCGAGCCTTTATTTTAAAGGCTTCGGTTCTAGGATTCCTAGCGGTACCTTCTACTATAGCCTAGTATATTACTATATACTATTATTTCCTAATAAGGACGATATTATTGAATTATTTATACTATTCTTAGCTATTTCTAATACTTATTAATACCGAATTACGACGAGCTATTATTACTAAAGTATTAGGTATAGTTTTAATATAATACTCGTTACTCGGATTGGGTTATTTTTTACCCAAAATTTCTTTCTATACTTCTAGGATATATAGATTGAAATAATCTTTATCCAACTATACCTTGAAGAGAAGAAGTGTAATAATTAACTATTTACTATAAACAAATAGTTCGTAGCTCTTAAAATAATATTTTAGTAATAGTATAGCGCTCTAGTTAGGGGGGAATAGCTACTTCTATAGTGTCTAGCAATATTCGAACTTTAATTTAGGGATTAAGAATACATTTATTAATATCTTATAGACGTATACAGCTATACCTTTAAATTCGGAATAAGTAGGATCGGGTAGACGGGTTATAATAATATCTAAACCCGGCGTTAAATCGAATAATACTAGCCGAGTCTTACTAATACCCTATTATATTTAATAGGCCTTTTTGTCCCCTTTCTTTCGTATATTATTTTCTAGCTCATACCTCATTTAGATATATTAATAATAAAACCGGTTAATATCCGGTATTTAATCTTTAATAATATTCTATTTATTAATAATATAGTCTCGGCTAATAAAGTAAAAGCGACAGAATTTCAAACCAGCAGTACTAACAACGCTAGAATTCTTATCCTATTGAAGCATATTATTAATATAATATATTATGAATATTAATACGACCGTTGGCTTACTTTTAATATCCATTATAACACCCTAGTCCAAGGGTATTAAACAACCTATTATATTAATAACGGCCTCGAAGTTGGATACATACGGTCCAAGTATTATAGGGAAAATATTAGTATTTCTAGAACGATTTCCCAATAGTAGGGAAATTGGCGATTAATATATTCCTATAACCGACCGACGAATATTATAGTAAATACTAAAACTGTGAATAAAGGTAATTATTAAACAATTTAGTACTTCTAATATAGGATTATTTACCCTATCCTAGTATTACTTAAAGATTTCCCGGCTATATATTTCAAGTTTAAGCTAGGCCCTAAGATGTAGTATTAATATTAAAGGAATAATCTTCCTAGCTAGGAGGTCGGTATTATTATCGCCGGGTCCTACTTTCTGCTCTATAGTACTTTTTAATACTCGAATCTTCTATAAAGCCCGCCTAATTAAATAGTACCTCCTCTTTCTTAGGTTTTTAAATATAGTACTATACTTTTGAAAAAGCTTTCTAAATTTCTTTCTTTTCTTATTTAAAACTTTAATTAATAGACTAGAGTTATTTAATATATCGCTATCGAAATAATTTACCTATACTAGTATAAAGCTATCGGTAAGGTACTAGGGGATTTAATATTCCTATTTTAAATATAATACTAATTCGTAGTTTTTGAATTCATTATTGACTTATACGCCAAAACTAATACTAGGAAATTCGTCATTAATATCTTCGATTATCAAATATTCTTATACTATAAGCGTCACCTCCCCTAAAAAATCTATAAAATCGCTAGTATAATTCTCGCCTATAGTTTTTATACGGTTAATATATAATATATAGTTTAAGTAGTCCTTTAGAAATTGATAAGGGCAATTTAAATCGTTAATATTATTAAGGTAGTAGAAATATATAAAATTGGAGGGGAAAATAGCTTTACCTATATCTTTTAAATTTAAAGTTCGATTATTGCTAATAAAATACGTATATTAGCCAAATATTGTACAGATTAAACTCGATTAATATAATATATAGTACAATTCTATCGGGTTGTTAATAAAGTAGGCTATATTCCTATATATTTTAGTAGCGGTATTAGAGTTTAAGAATATTTGAAATAATAACTTTGGGTCTATAAAGTACAATAGTACTAGGATTATATTTACATCGTCTAATTCTTCGATTATAATAGATTTAAAGACTATTTTTTATTATTATTATTATTATTACTATTATTATTATATATACTTTGCCTCTTCCCGCTTGCGAGTGGCCGAATTAATCTTGATTTTGGCTACTTGTAATAGAATATTAGTGACCTATATATCTAATAAAGGCAGCCTTTTTTCGACCTTCCCTTTTAGTATCCTAACTTACTTTAGTAGTAGTTAAATAACTAGGATCGGTTTCCTATCTTATCCGTATAATGTGCCTAAGATTTGTAATAATATTATATATTACTTACGAGATATACGACTAGTATAGGCGTATAACCCTAAGGCTAATTAAAAAGTAGAAAGTTCTATATACTAATTGTAGTAATAGTAGATTAAAATAGATATATTAATAATACGGCCTTCGGCGGGTTTAGGAATTTTAGTAAAAGCGGATTATTATTTATCTACCTACGTATTAATAAGGTCTTTATTAATGAAGTCTTTATCGAAAGGAATAGTGTTAAATCTTTAATTGTTAAAATCCCGCTTAATATATTTTAGATTAAGATATAGTTAGTCTTTATCAAATCTAGCGGGTAAATTATTATAATCTCTACTATCGATTATTAAATTTGTAAGTTTAGTTCGAAGTATTATATTTTAATCGATAGTACTTATACTAGGTTAGTAATTAGTACGTAAAATGAAATTAATATAAACTAACCTTTATCTTTATCCTCTTCCCTATCTTCATTTTTATTCTCGTCCTCCTCTATACTAGATATAGTTATATCATTATTAAATAGTAGAGTATAAGAATTGGCAAAGCTTAATAATTTTTAATATTGTACTTAGGGTCCCGGAAAGTTAGGTAAATTATAAAGTATATTATAATTACTATAACCGATTCTAAATAGTATTTCATCGAAGTTAAATCGAATAGGGCCCGTACGAATAATATACTTAGGTACTTATAGGCCGGGCATCTTAACTAAATATCTTATTTAAAGTTATTGTTAAATCGATACAGGCTCGTAGATATAGAAAGGAAATTAGTAAGGGGAAGAAATTGTATAGGAATTGCCAAAACAAAGAAACCTCTTGGATTAAGGAATTTTATTATAAATTACATACTACGTCATATAACTATTCACTAACTAAATATTAATAGCAAACATTAAGCAAATAAATATAGAATATAGTACCGTAAGTAAGTAATTAGCACCCTTCATCTTAAATATTAAATTATATTATTTTATATTTTAATAATATAGAATTAATAGTATAAGTCGAGCAAAGTTAATATCTAACTCCTATTAGCTACTCTATTTACATTCCCCTACTAAGACCCGGTCTTAATCTTACATATAGGTAACCCCTGTATATAGATCCTACTACACTATAAGCCGCCTTCCCTATTAAGAATCTTATTAAACAATTAAATAATAAATAACCGAAATACTATTACTAATATTTACTACTATCGTTATTCACTAATATTAATAAATACCGCCCCGCTATTTCGTTTCGTCTTTTTAACCGCAAATATATAAATTCCTAAAAGTATTAGCGATATAGTAAAATAGAAGGTAGTAAAATAGAAAGCGGTAGAAGACCCCGTACGTGCGATTACAAATCGCAAACGAAATCTCGAATCCCATTTACCTTTAAATATTTACCTTTCAAAAATCGCTAATACTTATATTCCTATCTTTATCCCTCCCCTCTTCTACTCCTTTTCTCAACCTTTTAGCCCAATTTATATATTAAAATCTTTAAATTTTTAAATCTTTAGAATCTCTATTGTAAATTGTACTGCATCCCTCCCGTTGTATAGAACTGAAGTCTCTCTAACGGGATTAATCTACCCTTATTATAAATATATATTTATATATATACTATTAATTACCATTAATTAACTTCTACGTAAATATTTAACGTAGGTAGAGCCGATATTAACGATAGTAGTTAAGAAAATCGCGATTAATTTTTACGAAATAATAAGAATATAGAGGAAGATAAATTTAACGACTTTGATAATTAACGCCCTAAAGCACCTACTAAGAATCCTTTAATTATATTAGTAATTAACCTTTATTATACTATTACTAATTATTTATAAATTTCTTAAAGATAAGATTAAGTAAGTAAACCCTTAATTAATCGACTTAAACCTAAATAATTCTAATATATTTGACTAGCATTGCTATACTTTATTACCCTACTATACTGGCAATAATCGTACGATACTATTAAAATAATTAGGATATTATATTAAATCTACTACAATTTTATCGATAGATCCCCTTTAAAAAGATAGTTAATAAATAAATATAATATTATATAGCCGTTATTATATTCAATATAAATAACCTATAGGTAATATATAATATAGACAGGGCTAATTTATACCCCTAAAACCCCAAGGCCAATTCGTTCCTCAAGACTTTTAAAATATTATACCCCCGGAATTTTAAAGTTAATTTATTCCTCAAAACTTTCGTAATCGAAGTAGAATACCTCCTCTTTAAAACTTTCGTAATTAAAGTAGTATACCCCCTCCCTAAGGTTTTTGCAATAGTTAAAGTAAAGGTACTATACCTCCTCCTCCCCCTCCTCTTCCTCCCTAAGGATAATAATATTACTTATAAAAGTAATAATTAAAAAACCGTCTACGAAATAACTATAGTATTACTAATACTACCGAAGAATTTTTAAATGTAGGACTCAACGATTTATTCGCCTATATTCAATAATTCAAATAATAAGACTAGGCTAATAAGGGGGTCCTAACTACTTAAGCGGCTATAATTATTAATTTATTTATACCTACTACTACTACTATTAATTTACAAACTTATCTTCGTACTAATTTTCGTTTATTTATACCGGCTACTATTACTACGGATTTAATTTCTACTAGCACTACTTTAAGAAAGTATATTGATAAGGCTTAGGGTTAGATAAGTTATATTAAATATATTAAAGAAGACGACCACTTGGCTTTTAAACTTAAAATTACCTTTAATATTTATTATACCGCTAATAAAACCTAATTCTATTATAGTTCTCAATCCTAAACTAGTAGTAATAACTAGCCCGACTCTCAATATAGCTTTTAATTTTACTATAGTACCCAATCCCAATCTAATAATAGTCGCAACTAGCCCGGCTCCCAGCCTAGTTCCTATTCCTAATATAGTACCCAATCCTAATTACGGTCTAGCACTTAGTATAGTAGTAGTATATATAATAGTATACCTTATAGTTCTTAAGGTTCTTAAGGTTAGTTTCCCCAACCTAGATAGCCTTACTAGGGCGGCGGTAAATACTAGTATAATAAATATAGGAATCTCTATAATATATATAGTAATTTATATAATTAATATAAATATTCATATAGCAGCCCTCAATATAGCAATTACTTTCAATATAGCGCCCCTCAATATAGCCGTCCTCAACCTAATAGTTATTTACAAAACTATTATTTATAAAGCGATTTTCGGTATAGCGCCCCTTAATTTAGTAGTCAATTTTTACTATTATAAACACCCGGTGGCAATCGTTAGTTAGGAAGCCGTAACTAAAGTAACAATAGATTCGGAAAGCTAATTCTTAATAACCTTAATTAACGCCTACTCGATGAGAGGTTTTTTAAATATTTCTTTACCCCTAGTCGTACTAATTTAATATCTTTAAAGGAATTAGGCGTACCCTCCCGTATAGAAAACAACCCCATCGATACTAATATTAATAAATTAGAGGCAAATATTATATAATCCGTCCCCCCCAAAAAAATAAAGGAGGTTATTAATAAAATCTATTAATAAATACATTAATATATATTTATATACTATTCGAATTAGTTTATTAATTAAGTAATTAAGTAAGCCGTACCTAATATCGATACCCGTATATTTAAATTTCATCACCTTCGTATCTACGCTAAAGGTACTTATAAATCCTGGAAGAATAAATTCTTATAGGATAAACTATATACTTACTTTATTACTATATTTAAAGACTACCCGCAGCTTCTGGAATTCGATTAAAATACAGTTCCCCTGGGCGGAGCCAAAGCCCAGGGGAGACAGAGAGACGCCCATACTTGATATTTCTAGAAAAAAAAAAAAAAAAAAAAAAAAAAAAAAAAAAAAAAAAAGACTTAAAGCTGGATTGAACGTACAACCTTAGAAAAAGTAGTAATAGTAATAACCATTAAGCCACTAAGCTTAGCGACTTATCATACCAAGGTGTCTGATTTCCCTCCTTGTATTCCAAAGTATATGGTGAAAAAACCTCCCTCCCCCTAAAAAAGAAAAAAAAAAAAAACTCAAAGGCAAAATTTTGAAATTTTTTTTTCATTCTTTTTCACTTTTACGATTTCCAACTTTTAACCCTAACCCTAACCCTCTCTCTGCATTCTAGGGTTAAAGGTCTGGCTTGGGACTTGGTCATTTCTGGGACTTGGTCATTTCTGGGACTTGGTTATTTTTTTGGACTTGGTCATTTCTAGACTACGGTCGCAACCAAAATCCTTCTTTTTAATTTCTTTTGCATTTTTCTCAACAACCAGGGCGTGCACCACAATGCGACCGGTACCAAAATGACCGCCTTTTTTTTCTCTTCAATCTGACACCGGGTGCACTTTGATGCATTTGACGGCCGCGGAGGAATCTCCGTTGCAAAGGAAAAAGTGGCTTTTTCGCTCTGCTATTCAAACCGTGTCCTGCTTGGCACTGGAAATTCCTCTTTGGGACTGCCAAGACGACGCGCACGGATCACATAGTGACCATTTTTTTTGCATTCTAACCGCTAATAGACAGATACGCCGCGCCTTCCTCGCTTGCGGCGTTGGAGTGGGCCCATGGACCACGACCTTTGGTGTGGATCTTCCATGTCACCTTTCGGGCCCACGACAACGGCCGGGCAAGCTCTGAAAGCATGGGCGTCTCAATAATAATACCAATAATTAAAAAACTTTCGAATAATTAATTGAACTATAGATTAATATATACTTTTTTTAGGAAGTCTTCGCCTATATTACACCTTATATTAATTACTAAACCACTTTCGGTAATAAGGAGGATCTACTATTTTTCTTCCTTAAAAGCGTTATTATTAATCTTAGTATTATAATTTGTAGGGTAATTAAATCCGAAATGGAATTTAATTATAATCGTTCTAGCCTAACCAAAAAAAAGGACGAAAATACTAGGGCCGAATACCGGATTATATTCGACAATTTTACATTCCACCAATCGTTCATTAAAATAAATAGGGAAATATTTAACGAAATCCCTCTCGAGCTTATTATTCTACAAATTACTTACAATAATATAAATTTAGAGATCCTCGAATATTCCGTTACCCGGAACCCTCCCCCCCGCCGGCGTAATAGGGTAACCCCTATAGGTACCTAGGATTTATAGCGGCTAATACTATTATATACTCCCGAGGGTAGTTAAACTAGTAATTATATTAGTAATTAAGGTAGTAGTAGTCACTATAGTAATAGCGCTCGCTCTAATAACTATAGCAGCGGTCCTCATTATATTTCTAACCTAGGCTCTACAACCGATAGCCTTCGCAACCGTAGCAATCCTTACAAACGCCCCCGTAATAATCGCTATAATAATCGCCGTAGAAATACTAATAGAAGCTACAACCAATTATACTTTATACTTACAGAGGGTAATTCTTCCAGCTAACGCTAGAATATTATACTATAAAGTTAAATCCCAATTAATTATAGTTATAATAATAATAACGATAATAACCTCCCTAACCGCTACTATAACTATTAAGGTAGAGATCGCTAGGGTAAGGACTATCGTATAATATTATTAACGGCCGATATTCCTATATCCTATTATAAGTACGGTAACTATACCGATAATACTACTAACGTTACGCCCTATATCCCGAGGCGCAACCGCAAGCCGCCTACTACTTCTTCGGCTATACTTAATTCGGCCACTTTCGAAGAGGGTATAGGTTCCTTATATCTTTAAATCTATTTAACGATTTCTTTTATCGCATACAGTAGTTAATAATAGTATATTCAACATTATAGCAAGCATTGTAGCAAGTATTGTAGCAAGTATCGTAGTAAGCATCGCAGCAAGCATTGTAATAAGTATCGCAGTACTCAATAGTATAATATCAAATCCAGGATTACAATATCTAATATTAGAATTAACCTACTAGCTAATTGTACTATCTATACTCGAATTAAAGGAGTAATAATATTCTATATCCTATAATTGGTAGTATAGCCTACTAAAATCGGAAGAATAATATCGTCCCGTATATTAACGAACTTAATCAATTAATATCTTTATTAATTTACTTATTTATTTATATATTATTATTGCTATTATTATCGTATCTAATTGAATAATATAATCAATCGTCGCAATAACGTACGATCGTATACTATAATATTTTAACCGAATGTAAGGGTATAATTCTATTGATTTAATTTAGTATTTTAGCGCCGTAGGGCAGCACTAGTCTTAGCGCGGCCCTTAGTCGCAATACACAAAGTCGGTGGAAGGAGCCCGAGTCTGTACTTACTTTTCTATAATCTTATGTATTCTACTCTACTACTTCCTTAAGTAGGCTGGACCTTCCCGTTCAATAACAGTTCTAAGACTTGAACCGTCCTAGGACCGTAGGCATGCATGAACCGTAATCAAAATGGCAACCGCAACCGATTTGGCAACCGTACTGGAGGTCCTGCGACTGTACTACTGTATGGACCGACGTGCGACTGTGGTATATAAAGAAATGTAGAATGACGGTGGTCGATCTGTTCCAAGCCTCCTATATATGCCCAGCTAAGTAAGCGGCGGTATAATAATTATACTAGGAGGCTATGGATTAACGTAATAAAGATAATATCGATTAAATCCGCCGTATATATAAAAAGGTTAAAATAATTATTAGAACGTAGGCTAGCTTAGGTCCGCTTCCTAGAAGGGCCGCCAATACTAGAGTAGGGTTCTTTTACGTCTGGTAATATATAATCTATACCCCGTCGATCCTAGAGTTTAAAATTATTTTATTACTTCTATATTATTAATTTAGGGAAATATAGGAAGCTATTATTAAGGGACTTACTCGGCGGGCAGTGTCACTTTTCTCCGCGGGCAGTGTTACCTTTACCTCCTTCCTTCTTAAACGAAGTATAATATAGTATCCTCATTTTTAATAAAGATTACTATAATTTATAAAGGTAGAATACAGATTGTAGTAAATAGGTCCCTGGATTAAAGTCTATATTTTACAATTACTACCCTTGTAAAAGTCTAATTTCTCTTATCCTTTCTAGTAATATAATTAATAAAAAATATATATAAGTAAAACGTTTCTTAGATTTTGAAGAAGATTGACACAAGTAGAATTGAGAGAATATATAAAACAAATAAACTAAAGGTATTACTATTCAATCCAAGTTTCATACTATATACCTTCTGCAACCGTACTTTCTTATTAAGATAACCCAGATGGTAATACTCAGTCCTCTATATTATTAGAGTATTACACGGTATTCAGGTATTAGAAGGTTATATATAACTTTAATACTGCCCTTGGAGGAAACCCTTCTCTAATATCCCTATACGGGCAGTGTACACTGCCCGCGGAGAGAAGTGACACTGCCCGCCGAGTAAGTCCCATTATTAAGTAGATTACAATTGATTTACTCCCTTACAAGATAGAGTAGGCAGGATACTACACTAGGAATTACTTTAATTATAAGTAAAGAACTACGTTACCGAATGAATTTAATAACGGCTCGTTTACATTATATAGTTTATTTGCTCGTAGTAGTTTAGTAGATCTATATTAAGTATATACCTAACATATTAACCGCCGTTATATTTATTTTAAAGAGATTATTGCTTCTTCGTCTTTATAAGTGCGTATAGACTAGAATAGGCGTCCTTAAGTAAGTAATACCCCCCTTAATATTATTATTTAAATATATAAATTATTTAGTTATTAATATTACTAGTTTTAAACTAACTAACCGACTACGAGGCTTCCTAATACTAATTTCAAGCCCTACATACAGCAGTTCAAATCCTAGTATAGATTACCTTGCGCCTATAAAATAGAAGCTAAAAAGGAAGAGGGTAAATCGGTCTTAGTTACTAAAGCCGACTATCACCCGATTTAGCATTTCACTCAACGATATATAAATATCTACACTAACGCTCCTAATCCCTCCCTATACTAACTACTATATTAGAATACAATAGATAAATATCTACAACTTCGTCTAATTGCTTAGAGTATACCAAAGGGCCGACCTCCCAAATAGGGCGGTCCATTTAGCAACGAAACTATTCTACCTAGTAAATTACCCGCCCAAGTAATTGCCCGAATAACCTAGGGCAAGAAGGTTAAACCCACAGCCCCCCGAGGCAAGTCTAAGAACACCGCGCCCATACGAACTTTAATACATTATAACTATTTATAATACGAGCTAGGCGATAGTATTAAAGAGATAGATATACGTAATAGTCAGAGTGAGGTACGCAATTGTATTATAATTAATAATAATAGGGAGGATAATAACAATAAAGAGCTAGGTCGGTATTAGGAAGAGAGGGTACAGGAGGTACAGCGGCGGGAGGAGGCGAAAAGGGAGGAGACTATTGAAATATTATTAACTGCTTTATTTAACGAGCTTTCTAAGCTATTAGACGTTAGTATTTAAATTATAGATAATAGATAATACGAGTTTAATACTATATAGATATTACGAGATTTGAATTATAGGGAGATGGTTAGATTATGGTGATTCACATGGGGGGGTAATCCAGATGTTGTGACGCATGTAAAACGGTCAGAAATACCGCTAAAACTCGATAATTTACATGACAGCTGACATTGGGTGAAATTGGGTATAGGAAGGTTTGGGGTGGGTGCACGTAGGCTTTCTCATATTATACTGCTATTAATAGGTTCGTTATTATATTTATTAGTATTGTAATTTTAGATTGATAGTTATATCCCCTGATGAATCGATTAACTACCGAATAAAGGGATTTTTAGTCAATAGGAAAATAGATTTCTTTATTCTAGTTTTATCTATTTATACTATAGTTAAACGAGAGTGTAATTAATAGTATAAAGACGTTGCTAATTAAAATATAAAGATACGGGGCGAATTTATTAGCGTAAGAATAGAGGTATTAGGAGATTTACTCTAACGGATTATATATTGTAGTTTTAATCTTATTCGTTGCTAATTGTATATTACTTAATTTAGAATACCTTTAAATAATAGAAAAAGACTGGTATAAAATCTAGGCGAGTATAATTATATAGTTTAAAAGTAGTATAGTATACTTTATTGTTATAAGATATTAACGAAGTTTAAAATTGGTAGTTAATTTAGCCGCTAGGATATTTACTACTACTATTATATCTGGGCACCCTTAGTATATAATGTCCTATTATTATTACCTTTATTTTATTCCGTTCTTTGATTAATACGTTATTTTAGAGTGAGCGGGATCCTTATTCCCGTATTAAGGACCTTAGAATTATTAATAGAATTAGGGGACGACCTAAGAATAGTATGGTAGAGTTACTATATAATTAGTAAGTTCTTAATATTATGAAAGGGAAGGGTAAGGAGAAGGTAAGAAGGAAGGGGGTAAAGAAGGGAGTAAAGAACCGCCAAATATTAAAGTTATTGCTCCGCCGGTAGTAATCCTAGTTTAAGACTATTGATGAGGTTAGTACGGGTGAAAGCGACTCTGTTGTAGCTTCTGCTATTGAGGTGCAAGTACTAAGTTCGTTAGATCCTTTTGCTTTAAGTTTAAATAACGACCTTCAAATTATTGTACCCTTAAGCGATCCCTTTACTCTTTCAAGCTCTAACGAACAACCTACCCGCAAAAAGCGTACTATAGTACGGTTATTAATACTTCGAGTAGTAATTAAAAACGGGCGGACTATTAAACCTTTAAGGAGGAAGTTAGAAGAGTAGAGGTAGTTTATATTACTTAGGTAGAGATTGTATATAAATAGAGGTAATCAAATCCTTATTATCAATACTATAGAAATAGAGGTAATCTATATTATAGTCTTCAATACTTCAAGAAATATTATGAGATAATACTGTGGTACTGCCTGCGTAGGAATATTGGGGGTGAGTTAACTATATGGGCAGTGACACTGCCTATGGAGGAAAGTGACACTGCCCGCCGAGGGACTCTCTTGTACTATTTCTATAAGCGCCGATTGATAATAGTATATGGGTTAACGGCTATTTGGAAGTCCGATAAGTATTTATATTTATTATAGTAATAATAGATCAATTCTAAGGTATTAAAAATAAGGCTACGGTTTATAGTACTTTGGGGGATTTCTAGTTATTATTCGATTTATTCTACCCATTTATTTATAAAATCTTCCTCGAATACGATTATTTCTAGTTCTTATTAGTTAAATTCGTATTTATTATACTTAGGATTAAGCTGCAATTGTTCTTCGTCGAACCTAGCCGGTAAAATATTATTTATATCGGTATTTATTAAATTTTTAAATCGGCGCTATATATCCGTAAGGTCTATACCTTCGAAAATATCGTTTTGATTAATAATACCTTGGATAATAATCAGTATCGTATTAACTTAGGGAGGGAGAGATTAAATCCAACTCACCTTTACTATTACCTTTATTATTAATATCCTCCCAATTATCATTATTATTATTATTGTATATTGTGCTCGTATTAGATATGATTGTATTATTATCGCTTTTGATTAACGGAGTAAAATTTAGTGATTTTGAATATTAGGGTTAGCTACTAGTAGGTTAATATAAGTAAATCCTAGGGAGGGGTATACGTTTGTTATAATTAATCTTAAGTAGTCATAGTCCATTAATAATATAATTTACTTATAAGGGAGTATTATTATTATTTTTACTTACTTTAGTCCTTGGACGAGGTATAACGGAGTTGAGAAGATTGGAGGTATTACGTAATCTTAAAATATATAATCAAATATGTAAATAGAAGAAACAATTAAAGAGTGGTAATATAATTAGATCCGAAGAGAATAGATAGGAGTTAAATATAAAGGGAAGAGTTAGAATTAATATTGTAGATTAGATTGTAAGATTGCTTACTAGCTCAATAGAAGTATATTCTAGAAATTATAACCTTATTTCACTTTATAGATTAAACGGGTACTTACTTGATATAATGTAAGGTATAAGTTGTAGAGTATAGTAAATAATTAGTCGTATGCTATTTACGTAGTGTATTAAAGTTTAGATGAACCCTTTCCTATATTGAATAACCCTTATTAATCCTCTACTAAGATAGGGTATATACTTTACATTTACTAAATTCCTTTAACTACCTACAGTATATATTCGGATAAACCCCTACAATTAACCGCCTTCCAAACCTACCTACAAATATAAGGAAGTTAATACCAAACTTTTATTACTATATTTACTATTTACACCCGCTATTTTATTTAATTATTTGAAAATTATTAATTAATAGAAAAACTATTAGAATAGCGTCGTTATTAATAATATTCCGCTATCGAGACTATTCACCGGCCGATTACAGTAAGTAAAATATAGTTATTTATATAATACTCTGCCGTTGGTTTATTTATGCCGGTTAAAATTACCTAGAAGGCAGCTATTAAGTAAATAAAGCAACAATTACCTACCGATATTACTATATTCCGCTATCTTATTTTAATTATTTAGTAGATTAGAAGGTAGTAGAACTATTATAGTTATATTTACCTACCTATTAAAGTACTGCGTAGTCTAGAACCGAGTAATTAAGTAAAAAACTACAAATCTCGAGCTATTATTTCTCCCTATTAAACTTCTTCCTCTTTTAAATTTCTTTAATAACTCTCCCTTCCTTAACTTTAATTAATAAATAAAGTACTACTATCTCTACCCTCGTTATATTACTAATAAAATTAGTAACAATATTTCGATTAGTTTACGATTACTATAGTATTATTAAATCCCTCTTTACTAGTTTTGTGAATATTACCCTAATATAAGTACGTACGATTATAATTAGTAATTATTTAGATAGAAGGTTTAGGCTCTATAAAGAGGAAGTAGAAACCCGCTTCTTTAATAAAGAGGACTATTAGCTTTGAGGGTTATTAAAATAACGATACCCGTAAGAACTTTTACGAGGATGAATATTACAATTACAAGTACGAGTAAAACGTAGAATAGCTTACTAATAGTGCGCCTATATTGCCTACCGATATAAATTATACTTAGCCTACGTAAGTGTCTAATTACGCGTAAACGCCTAATTATACTTAGTAGCGTTTGGATATTGTTAGTACCTATAAATATACTTTTAAAGTATAGGTATAAGTAAGTTCTATATTTATACTATATATAGAATCCTGTGTATATAATACTAATACTTCTGTTAGGGCTATTGCAATATTAGTTTACTAATTAGCCTAAGCCTATATACTATAGTTCAAAAAACTCTGAAAAAGACTTACGCTAAATCGAATACAACTATATTAACCGATCCTTTAATTAAAGATTCCTAGGCGGCAACCCGTCAACCTATTCCCACTCCGAATATAATATTATATAGCCGTTATGAATAATAATATATATATCTAGCTCAAAATACTATACCTCGCCCAAACTTTTTATAAGACCTATTAAACTTCTTGTCTAATAGTATAAGTACTATACCAAATAATAATAACCTTTAGAAATACTAAACTTAATTATTAAGCTACTAGCTATTCCCCCCCTAATATCTCTAATAATAACCTTTCGGTCGTAGCTAATTTCCACCTCTATCTTCTAATTATAGTCGTAGTCGTGGTCGTAGCTAATTTCCCCCCTAGTATCCCTAATAATAACCTCCTGGTCGTAGTCGTAGTTAATTTCTCCTTCTACTTTCCAGTTAAGGCTGATTCCCTCCTCTACCTTTCGGTTGTAGTTACAATTAAGGCTAATTTCCCCCTCCGCCTTTTAATTATAGTTAGTAAAATTAATAGGATTAGTAAGGTCGGTTAATTCTACTATAATAAAGTAAAAAGAAAATTGCACCCCTTTAAAAAAGGAAGTAATTATCGTCTTTATAGATACGTAATAATTAGAGTATAATTACTAGAAGCGAATTCGGTATATAATAGTTTACGTCTATTGAAAAGATTAATAAGTAACTATAAATAGAAGGTATAATTACGTTGGTTGGTAGTATAGGAGATGAATTTACAATTAAAACGGAAATTGCGAACGTGTAGGAGACCGATTATAATAGTAGGTAGGAGAGGGGTAGGGAAGGGGGAGGAGGGGGGTAATATTATAGGGTTAATACCCGGGTTATAAACTTTAATCTCTAAATTAGAGTTATCGTTAGCTATAGTAGCGTAGAGCGCGCAGCCCCGATAAAAACCTCTGCGCCGGTGGATCCGTATCTCAGATAGACTTTTCCCTCCTTTATAGAACCTTAATCAAGCTATACGACCAGTACCCGTATTAACCGTGCTGTCCCTGTTACATTGAGTTTTTTTTTTTTTTTTTTTTTTTTTCTAGAAATATCAAGTATGGGCGTCTCTCTGTCTCCCCTGGACTTCGGCTCCGCCTAGGGGAACTGTATTTTTAGAAAGCTTCTTTATGTATTATTAATTATTCAAATAGAACCCCCTGAACAGTTAGTACTATAAGCGGTATAACTACTATAGTAAATTCCAGACTAAATATTCGGTAGTAATTTATAAATTTTGAGAAATTCCGGACTCCTTTCCAGCATTTTGGAGCAATCTATTCTACAATAGCCTTAATCTTCGGGGTCCGCCTAAATATTTACACTAATATAAATAATAAACCCTAAATATTTAATTTTGTCAATAGCGAATTCGTATTTGTCCGGGTTTAAATAAAGTCTAGTATTTTGCAAGCGTTCGAACACTTTACGGACCTTTTATATATAGTCTTCTCGAGACCCGTTTATAAAGATAAATATATCGTTTATATATATTGAATAAAAATTATTAAGAAATTCCTATAGTACTTAGTTAATATACCGTTAGAAGGTAATTAAAGTATTGTATAGCCCGAAGGGGACTATCAACTATTCGAATAGATTATAGCGGATTCGAAACGCCGTTTTATACTCCTCTCCTTCCGTTATCCGGATTTTATAGAAGGCTTATACTATATTTACCTTAAAGAATTACTTTATCCCTTTAAATACTTAGAATATTTTTCGAATAAGCGGTAGAGGATACTAATTTATTTGAATAATTATATTAAGAGCCTAGTAATTATGTGAGATTACCAACGAGATCAAGCGGTTGAATACGATTGATTGAGTGTGTGCTATGGAGAGAGAGGGAGACTAGCAGAGTCTGGAAGGCTAGATATAGTGCGGTCTGGGCAGGGCACAGAGTAGGGACTGGGCTGTGCCCAGTGAATGCCAGGGCCCACCAACAAATTATAATAAAAACGAAGGCCTCCGCCTAATTTTCGAACGAAGAGGATAGGCATTTTAGTAGCCGAATTATTAGCCGAGATGAAGCCTTTATTTATTAGATCCCGAAGAGTCTGTTTGAGTATTAAGAATTCTTTTCGGAATATATTATATAACGGGCCGAAGGGAAGTAGGAGGTTTCTACTATCCGGCCACTTTTTTAATTTAATTTTTAAATTAACTCCGAATTTATATTTATTAAGACGGTCGGCTTCCTACTTCCCAAAGAAGGGAATAAAGTCCTGGAAGTTCTTAGGGATAAATTACTAAAGCTCTTCGTCGGTCCGGACCCTTTTAGGTATTAGAGCCTTCTTAATATCCTTTAGCCGAACGGCGAATACAAAGGCTTCTATAGTAGCCTAGCCTTTAATTTTATTTATACGGCGGATACAATTAATAAAGGTAGTAGCGAGAATATACGCCGCTCTTTAAAGTTCTTTGAGGAATAGGGTTTAGGCTTAGATTTATTAATATAATTCACCTAAGATTGAATAGTATTAGACTAAAGCTTTTTCTCGTAAGAGATTAAATAAATTTAGTTAACTATAAATTATAGCTATCCGAAAATAATAAGGTATTCGAACTCCGGTACTATATATATATAGATTAGTGAATCATAGTTTTGAAGCTCCGTAAGGAATCACATAATACTTTAGATAGAAGCGCCCTCTATAATTATGATAACGCTTCGGATTTACTAGGCCGGAATCGGAATAACGGAGATTTGGAAATCCCGAATAATATTTTTACTAATAGCGGTATAGTATGAGTAATTTTTATTAATAAGCGTATAGAATAAGGGAAAGCTTAGATATACCCACCCCAAACCTTCCTATACCTAGAAACCTAAAAAAAGTAGATCTAATAGTTGGATGACACCTGACACTGAAATTCCGGTTTTTACCCGCAAAGTTTCGCCTTTTCAATACACGCAACATCGAGTAACCTCGATTCTAATTTGGTCATTTCTTTTACGCTTTTTCACACGGTATTTGCACCCATTTTACAGCGCCAGCTATCGTACGTCGTACGTCGTATACTAACAACCATACCTACAACCCCCTCAATGTATATAATCGCATTAAATCAATTAATTCTAAGCGTCTATAATCCTTCTTAATTACTTTTAATTACTAATAATTAATATAAATATCTCCCACTACTACTCCCCCGTCTATGCAACCTTACTATTGCGATTCAATTGCCTCGTCGGTTACTTTTACAAACGATGCCTCATTTAACCGCGATACTAAATAGGCTATATCCGCCAACAACCCAATCTTTACCCTCCCTCCTCAAAACTCCTTCGGTAGCGCATACTTCGCCGTTATTAATATATATCGTTGCCATCGCTTTAGTATTTTAATAGAGTATATTAATTATTTCCCTAAGAATTCTAAGAGGTAACGAACGGGTATAAAAATTCCTTAATATATAATATTCTACTATAACTACGTTTAATTATCGAAATTAGTAGTTACGAACCTATATAAGAAGTGATATATAATTACTAAAAAGTTTATACCCAACTACCCCTTCCGTATCGTCGTCCAATCCCTTAAGAAGAATAATTACTATTATACTATATAAGCGAAGGACTATATATATAAAGGGTATCCTCCATCGTATAACCTGGGCAGTTATTTAATATTCTGTATTCGGTCTTTGAACGACGAAGAGATAGATTATATTAATAGCCTTCTTATACAGCGGGAGTTAACTATACGTACTATCTACTTATATATAAAAACTTAGATAATAGTCGCCAACGGCTACGTAGAGTGGAAAGAGGGTGTTATTAAAATACCTAAGTATTCGTCCGTTTATTCGATAATAATAAATCTATTGCAATTAAGTATATAAAGTTCGATTACTACGATTAAGGGGATAGTGATAGGGATAACGACGAACATAAAGAGCCTAATATATTATGGTATATATTATAGTTTATAGGAAAGTAATAGAAATTATAGAAGCGATACCTATACTACTTACTCCTTAATATAATATATAAAACCAATCGGTATTATATACTAATTATATAGGGGGTTATACTTACCTCTAAGAAATCGTTAATACTAGTCTTTCAAATAGTAATCAATAACGAGAGGGACGAGGGGTTTAATTAATTAATTAAATATATTAAAAAGGCTATTAATAAATTTAATATCCAACCCCTAACTATAATTATTACCGATAGTAATACCTAATTTATTAGAACTATCAGTCGAATATTCCCGACTACCTAACGTTAATAATATATATAGTATATTAACTATAATATTATTAAGCACTTTAAAGACGATTAGGAGCGTATAGAACAAAATAATAATGATTTTACTAGGTAGTTCGAGGAGGAGTAGAATAGCAATAAAGAACCTTCTAATTCTTTAATTAATTCTATTAGTAACTAAGCGGCGGGATAATAATTATACTAAGAGGCTATAGATTAATATAATAAAGATAATCTCGAAGAAGTCCGTTATATATATAAGAAGATTAAGATAGTTACTAGGACGTAGGTTAGCTTAGGTCCGCTTCCTAAAAAGGTTACTAATACTAAGGTAGGGTTCTTTTACGTATAGTAGTATATAATCTATACCCCCTCAATACCGGAGTTTAACAACGCCTTATTACTTCTATATTATCAATTTCAAGAAATATAAGAAGGTATTATTGAATAAATTATGATCAATTTACTTCCTTACAAAATAGAGTGGGTAGGGTACTATACTAGGAATTACTTTAATTATAAATAAAGAACTATATCGCCAAGTAAATCTAATAACGGCTCATTTAAATCGTACGGTTTATTTACTCGTAGGGGGTTAGTAAATCTCTACTAAATATATACCTATTATATTAACCGCCGCCGTATTTATTTTAAAAAGGTTATTACCTCCTTATTATTATAAATACGTATAAATTAAATTAGGCGTCCCTAAGTAGGTAATACCCCCCTTAATATTACTACGTAAGTATATAAATTACTCAATTATTAATATTAATAGCTTTAAATTAACTAACCGACTACGAGGCTTCCTAGTACTAATTTTAAACCTTATATAAAATAGTTTAGATCCTAGTCTAGACTACCTTATACCTATAAAATAGAAGCTAAAAAGGAAAGGGGTAAGATAGTTTTAATTAATAAGACTAACTATTACCTAATTTAGTATTTTACTTAACGGCGTATAAGTAATTCTACTACTTTCCCCGATACTACCCTATACTAATTATTATATTAAGATATAGTAAGTAAATATCTACAACTTCGTCCTACCGTTAAAAATATACTAAAAGGACATTCTTCTAAGTAGGGTAATCTATTTAGTAATAAAGTTATTCTCCCTAATAGGTTACCTACCTGAATAACCTAGGGGGGTAAAAAGGTTAAGCGTAAAACTCCCTAAGGTAAATCCAAGAATACGGCTCCTATACGAATTTTAATATATTGTAATTATTCCCAATATAAGTTGGGGGATAGTATCGAAGAGATAAATAACCGTAATACCTAGAGTAAAGTTTGTAATTGTATTATAATTAATAACAATAATAAGGATAAAGAGTTAGGTCGATATTGGGAGGAGAGGGTACGGGAAGTATAATAGCGAGAGGAAGCTATTGAGATATTATTAACTGCCTCTATTAATGAGCTTTCTGAATTGTTAAACGTTAGTATTTAGATTGTACTTATAAAATGAGCTCAATATTATACAAATATTACGAGATTTGAGTTATAGGGAGATGGTTAGATTATAGTAATTTATATAGGGAGGTAATCTAGATATTGTAATATATGCAAAACGGTTAGAAATACTGTTAAAACTCGATAATTTATATGATAGCTGATATTGGGTGAAATTGGCTATGGGAAGGTTTGGGGTGGGTGTATTTAGGCTTTCTCTAGAATAAATTGGTGGAATTAATAACGATTAGTATTAATATTAGTCCTATCTCTATTTAGGGTTTGAATTCTTCCATTTTATTTAATACTTCGGGGGTAGGCTCTAGTACCCGACTTTATACTAGAGCTATTCTCTTCCTTAGTTCGATTTAGAGTCCGAAAGTTCGGTTATTTGAAATTTATTATTAAGTAGCAGGGCTACTTAAATTGTGTAAATACGTATTCCCTTACTTTCTAAATTTACCGTCGGGAAGTATAGGTATTTAATAATAATATAGCCGGTAGTACTATAATAAATATATTATCCTTTAATATAGTACTTATCCCTTTCCTCCTAAGATACTTATTTAGCCCATCCCTTTCATAGAACGGAGGAGGAACCCTTACTTCGAATATTATAAATATTAATTGTACTTATAAGAATATTACTATTAGTGTTATATTAAATCCTAGAGGATAGAGCGGAGGAAGAATTACGGGTTTAATATTAATAATTAGAGTAATTTAAGCCGGTAGTAATAAGAATATATATCTTAGATCGCTAGTTATTTCGGTTATTATTTTATAAATAATTCTAGTAGACAGCCCGGAATTCCGTAGTTTTTTTGTATTTATAAGCGATATTTTAAAGTTATTCTACGTAAATAGAATATTCGTTAGAAAATCTAATAGTAAATAGGTAGTTATTAAACTTCTTCTTAATAGTATAATATGGGAATCCTAATTTAGCGTAGCTATCCTAATTATAATTACTAGCTTTTAAAAGCTTATTATTAAAATTAGTAAAAATTCGGAGAATAGCTCGCTATCCTTCTACTTTATTTTAGCGAGATTATTAAAAATATAGTCTTAGGTATAATAGGTATTCAAGATTTATTGGATCTATTCGAATAGTTCGGTTGGGTTTTTATTACCGGAAAAGGTACGGGCGGTCTAATAGCTTTCTAACCGTTACTACTTATTAATTAGTAGGGTATTAAGTATTTCGATCTATACGGCGTTAGGATCGGTATATAGACCGGCTTTAAAATTTATATTATATATTTTAATTAGAGAAAGCCTACGTGCACCCACCCCAAACCTTCCCATACCCAATTTCACCCAATGTTAGCTGTCATATAAATTATCGAGTTTTAGCGGTATTTCTGACCGTTTTACATGTGTTACAATATCCAAATCCCCCCCCCTCCCCCCTACCGTGTGAATTACTATAATCTAACTAACTCCAGTCGGTATAATTCAAATCTCGTAATATTTATATAGTATAATGTTGAGTTTGTATTATAATTTACCGTCCAAATACTAATATTTTACAATTTAGAAAGCTCTTTAAATAAAGTAGTTAATAATATTTTAAGAGCCTCCCCTCGCTGCTATACTTCCTGTTATTAGTATACGATTGCGATATATAATGTATAATAGCTGGCGGTGTAAAATAAATGTAAATAGCTGTATAAAGAAGCTTGAAGAAATGATTAAATTAGAGTCGATGTTACGCGTATTGAAAAAATGAAATTTTGCGGGTAAAAACGACGATTTTAATGTTAGGTGTTATTTAGCTGTTAGATCCACTTTTTTACGGTTTTTGGGTATAGGAAGGTTTGGGGTGGGTGTACGTAGGCTTTCTCTTTAATTAGCTGATTATAGTAGAAGAGAAAGGTAGTAGGTTTATTGTTCTACTTAGGGTATTCGAGCGGCTTCCGTTAGTATAGTCGGTTGGAGTTGCTATTAGACTCTTTATTATTACTATTATTGGTTTTAGATTTCCTACTATTTTTACTATAATTATTAGAGGAATTCTATTTAGTAAGGTATATAAATTCGGACTTTAAAGTAGGTTAGGAGTAGACGGAGAAGGAAACAAATAGATTTGACCTTCCTTCGTAGTTCTGGGCTAATTTAAAGCGTTTAGAGTAGGGTACCGAATAAATTGGTAATATTAGAGGGGGCTTTAATATTTTTAGTTATTAGAGAATTATAGGAAATTTCTATATTAATATTAGTATTATTATTATTATTCGGTATAATTAATAGTCTTATTCCCTATATTATAAACTATAGTATCTTATTAGTATAGGGTCCTTCTTATTAGGAGGCTAAGAGCCTAGGTATAGAAATACTCCAACGGCTGCTACTCCGCTCCGTCGGCCGAAGCGGTAGACTAATAATAGTAGCGCCTATATTGGGTCGGGTTCGCGGGAAGGATAATCCGGTACTACGCCGGGGTGCTAAATTAATATAGGACTCTACAATACTTATTAGCGGACGAATAGAGTTTGTACGGATATAAAAGAGGTTTAATAATATATAGTTTATTATAATCGGTAACTATTAATATATCTTTAAATTGACCCCTAATTTGCTATCCCCTACGCGTAGTTACAATTATAATTATTTCAACCTACCTTTCGCTTACATTTCTAATAAACTAATAACTCTTCTTCTAGGAGTTGAACTAATACTATTAATATATATATATATAGCGGCCGGTCTATTTCTTATACTACCGAGGCTATTCTTCGTTCTTTTTTTACTATTACCTCTATAGTTACTATAATTAAGATAATTTAACTTCCTCCGTATTTATTATAATGATATTAACCTACTATAGAGTCTGTTGAAGAAGATAGTAATAAAGACTACCCTCCTATATTATTTCGGGCTTTCCGTTCGTACCCCTAAATCTTAGAAGCCGATAGATTCGTACGTAAATAATAATTATTCAAATTTTAATTCGCTATAATTAAATTCCTTTTTAATTATCTCCCTTTATATATATTTTAATAAGAGTAGTTCGCTTTTATAGGCCTTGCCGAATAGGATAAGTAGGAAACTACCCCTCTATTTCCGCTGGGTTTTATTATTAGAATTACCTCTTCTATAACTAAATTTATATTTCTATTATACCTCCTGTTACTACCCCTATATTGTTAGCTATTACTATAACTATTCCCTTACTAGCCGTAACTATACTAGGCTATACTAAATATCGCCCTAAATATAATATTATTAAATTTACTAGCGAAAATTTCTTATAGCTATAGAATTACCTCTATCACGTCGATACGTATTTTTAAAAGTACTTCCGTACTTTCCTTTCGTTCGCCGTTAGCTATATTGAAAGTAATTTTAAAAATATATAAATTAAATATATATTAGTTCTCTATAGTAAGTCCGGGTATAATATTATCCGTAATACGCCTATGTAGAACGATCTCCGTACTTTCTTGAAGACCGAATATAATAGTAATATTTAGGCTATTAAACGATCCGCTCTTAATAAATTCGAATATATATAGTAAAACACTTTAAAAACCGTTCGTAATTTCTATAATTGCTACTATACTAAACAATTTAACTTTTTGTATAATTAATTAGAATATATTCGGGTTGTTATTTGGACCAACCGGTTATACCCCTTTTTTAAATAAAGCGTCCTTTTAACGGTTAGTATTAATACAATAAACGAAATAATAGCGTATATAAAACGGTTAAAAGGCTTAGAAAATATTAAACTATTTATATTATATTACTAGAATTAAATATCTTTAAAGTATATTTTATTGTTTTCTTCGTTTTTATATCCTCCTACTTCCTCTTTAAATATTCTTTTTTAATCGTTCTATAGTACTAATCCCCCCGATTTTCCCCGTTACCCCCCTCCTACTTTCTAAATAAATCCTAATTTCATTTATTCCTTTTATCGTTAGAAAAATTATATGTATAACCGGTATACCTAATTGAAATTACTAAATATTTATTATAAATATAATATAACGGGCTATTTTATAGTAGCGTACCTAAACCGAACTTATTATAATTATAATTAAGTTGGCTATTTAGTATAGAATTGTCTCATCTCCGTAAGTATCCCCTTATATAGAGCGAATACTAAACCGATCGTAGTTAGAATAATAATTATAACTATTTAGGATAATATAAGTAAATTATAGTTATACTTAGAGACGAAGTTATTAGTAAGGATTTATAGAAATTAATAGAATACGTAAGGGTTAATAAATTCGGGTACGGAGTTAAACCTAATTAGTAGGTATTTACTTCCGTCGAATATAAAAATTAATTTAATACTCTATTATTTTATTAATTTCTCCCTTCGGCCTATTCCTATATACGGTATAATTACCTATTTTATTCAAATATATAATTCTTATAGTATTAAGTAGATAAAGTAAATTACTTTTATTATAGTTAAATCCCTAATTATAGAAGTTACCTTTAGTTACTCCTAACTTTGTAAGTAGAACCCCGATATTAATTAACGGCGACGGTCGTTTTAATTTCGTATTAAGGCCGGCGATCTTATATTAAATATAATACCGGTAAAGGAGGTATATAATATTATAATTATTTTAGCGGAATTATAGTAGAATCTAATTCTATTACTAAATCCTTAGGAAATAATAAGGATAGAGGAGGGTTTCCGCCCTCCTATATATATAAATATCCCGTTCGAAATCCCTTTTTCCTTAGCGTTAGAATTCGCAACCCTACTTATTATACCGGAATCGGCCGAAACGCTTCCAATCCCTACCCCCCCGGTAAAGGTTTTTCGAATAGTATTTAATAATATTTATTCTACCTTAATAACCCCCGCAGAACTAGTACTACTATAACCTTTAGAATTACTAGAGGAAATAGAAGGCGAACCTACCATCCCTAAACCGATTATTCTACCGGAGTATAAAGAATTCTAATTAATATTCGAGACTTCGATTATACCCCTACCCTAGTATAATCGGTCAAAATATTATATTAATTTAATCGAAGGGGAATTAGTACTTTAAAGCCTAATTTATATATTAAATATTAAAGAATTAAAAATATTATACGAATAGTTAGTAGAAACGCTTTAGAAAGGATAGATCTATCCTTCTATTAATTTAACGGGCGCCCTCATTATCTTCGTCCTAAAGAAGGGTAGAAAACTAAGGCTCTACATCGATTTTAGGGCGTTAAATAAAGTTATAAAAAAGAATCGGACGGCGTTACCGCTTATTTAAAAGATTCTAAATCGGTTATCGTCGGTTAAAGTCTTTATAAAATTAATTTTAAAAGATGTATACTACAAGATTCGGATTTAAAAGGGAAACGAAGAAAAGATAGCGTTTCGTACGAAGTACGGGTACTACGAATTTTTAATTATATTAATAGGGTTAACGAACATACTAATAATATTTTAATTATATATTAATAATATATCAATAGGGTTAATAAATATAATATATATTACTTACTTTAATAATATTCTAATTTATAGTAAGAATAAAGAAGACTATATTAATTATATTAAAGAAGTCCTTCAACGGTTATAAAATTGCAACCTCTATATGAATTTAAGTAAATACGAATTTTATACAAAGCAGGTATTATTCCTAAGATATATTATTTCCTTAAAAAGTATATTAATAGACTTAGAGAGAATTATAGTAATAGTAGAATAGGAGGTCCCGGCGAGCGTTTATAATATTTAGGTCTTCCTAAAATTTATAGGATTCTATTAGCGCTTTATAATATTATATTCTAAAATAATTATACCCTTAATAGAATTACTAAAGGGTAATAAACGGAGGCCGTTCGAATTTACAAAGGAAGCGGAAGAAACATTTATAGAATTTAAGAAATTATTCTAAAAAGCTCTTATATTGTATTACTTCGACCTAATATTATAAATCCGAATGAAAATAGACGTATTAGACTTTACAATCGGGGTAATTCTTATATAATTATATAATAATAGGTAGTATCTAGTAATTTTCTTTTCGAGGAAGAAATCGCCGGAGGAAATAAAATATAGAGTCGGCGATAGAGAATTATTAATAATCGTAGGAGTATTAAAGGTGTAGAGGTAATACTCATTATATATAAATAAATTATTCTTAATAATTATAAATTATTTAAACCTATAGTATTTTTAGAATAAGGAGTAGGCTAGCGCGAAGTAGAATTAGTAAGTATTAAAATTAATAGTATATAATTTTAAGATTAAATATCGTCCGGAAAAATTGAATTTAATAGATAGGCTATTAAGGAAATTGCAATTATGAGGAGGAGAACCGGAAATAAGAGGCAATTACCTGTTAATAAAGGTTATTGAAGGGAGTAAGGAGAAAGGTCGGGCGATAAAGTAAAATTGGGTATTAAAAGCGCTAGTAAGATAGGTCGTTTTAATTAGAAAGGAGACTTAAAAAACGGTAGTAAAGGAAAAGGAATAGTAATAAAATATAAATAAAATAAAAGAGGGTTGGGTATTAAAGGATAAAAGGGTCGAATTATAGAAAGAAAAGTAAAATTCGTAGGAGGAAGGCGAATTAAATAAGGAAAGAAGAAAGCGGAAGGAAATTAAAGGTAATAACGGAAAGGATAGAGTAGTAAAGAAGAAAGTAAAATTCGTAAGCGAAGCTACTATTAAATTAGGGAAGGAGGACGAAGGTATCGTTGTAGGGAATATAAGTAGGTATATAATAGTATTAAAGGTATAGAAGGATAAGGAATAATTACTATTATTAAAATAATAATTATTAGAAGTATAGAAGAAGGACCTATTTATTATTAAAGAAGCGTAGAAGAACGGCGAAAGGAGGAGATAGGCGAAGAATTAGAAAATAGGAGAAGATAGAATTCTATAATATTAATATTAGGTCTACATTCTAGAACGTATATAGGCCGAATTATTTTACGCCTACTACTAACGACGGCCGGATACTTGGGCTAGAGGAAGACGTTGAAATATATTAATTAATTTCATTACTAGCCTACTATTACGACCGATATTAAATTATATATCCGCGAATATCTAACGTACTAGAAGGTTAAGCCCTATAATTATCGATTATATAAGTTATTAAAGTTACTATTTATTTTAACTATCCTTTAGCAAGATATTTTATATAATTTTATTATTAAATTACTAAAATTATTCGACTTTATATTTAATTAAATTTATAATATAGTCTTCGTTATTATTAACTGTTTTACTAAGTATATTTTATATATCCTTATATAGAAGACGATAAACGTCTAGCAATTCGTATTCCTCTTTTAGCGAAACGTTTTTTAATAATTTAACCTCCCGGATTCTATTATATTAGATAGAGGTAGCCTTTTTACGAACTAATTTTGGAAGATTTATTACGAACTCTTAGATATTTGTAAATATTTTAATATAGTTTAATACCCCTAAATAGACGGATAAATAAAGAAGTAGAATTAGAATTTAAAATTATACTTCTAAATCTTCTATAATATAAAATAGGTCGATTAAATTAAAAAAATTACATTTATATAGTAGACGTATAATAATTATTTCTATACCGCTATTAAAAAATCCCCTTAAGAATTACTCTTCGGGTATTATTTTTAGAGATTAGTAAATTTAAAGTAAGGGCGAAGGATAGTTCTTTTTATAGTAATTACTAACCGGATCGACGAATTGCTTTATAAGTAATTAGAAATTGTAATAGCCTTGGAGGTTATTAATTAAAGGTATATAAAATAGTATAATAAAATTTAAAAGCGGAAGGTGTTTAATATAGGAAATTGGGTTTTATTTAATATAAAGTATATTAAATAATACTATTTAAGTATTAAATTAGCGGATAAATTTTTAGGACCCTTCTAAACTATAAAGGTTATTAGGGAGAAGAAAATAGTGTACTAATTTGTATTCCCTATATAGTACCGAATCTATTTAATATTCTTTATTATTCTATTAGAACTATACTATAGGGATCATATTATAGTAACGCTATAAGGAGAAATTATAGATATTAAGGAGGATAATATTTAGTATAAAATCGAGGCGATTGTAAAGTATTATAAATCCGGCCGCTAATATTAGTTCTAGGTTAAATAGAAGGGGTATTCGGACGATAAGAATTTATAGGTTTTACGAGAGGATATAAATTGCCCGGACCTTCTTAAGGAATACGAAGTTAGGGAAATATAGTAGTAATATATTAGTAGCGGGCCGACTATTAGGTCGATAAGAATTAATTAGGTAGAAGAAAGAAAATAGTAATTATTTAGAGACGTAAAATAGAAACATAAAATATAGATATAAACTATAAAATAGAAATACAAAATAGAAATATAAGATATAAATATAAAATGTAAAATATAAATATAAAATATGGATGCAAAACGTAGATAGGAGATATAAAATAGAAATATAAAGTAAAGATATAAAAGTAGAGATATAAAGTAAAAATATAAAGTAAAAATATAGAATAAAAATATAAAATAAAAATATAAAGTAAAAATGTAAAATGTAAATATAAAATGTAATATAGAGACGTAAGATATAAATATAAAATATAGATATAAAACGCAAAGTAGAAATATTAGGTAGAATTATAAAAGTAGAGATATAAAGTAGAATGATAAAAGTAGAAATATAAAGTAGAGATATAAGACGTAAATATAAAACGTAAATAGAAGACGGGGAATAGAGATGTTAAATAGAATTTAGAGGAGGGGGGATTACGAATAGAAGTATTTAATATAGAAATATTTATAGGGGAGCCGCTATTATTAATAATAGGACTATTAACGGGGGTTACCGGATTAATATTAGTATTAATATTACTAATATTACGGTAGTCCAATTTCGAATAGCCTTTATAATTGAAATTAGAAATATAAAGTATCCTAAATAACGTTGTAGGGAGATTGTTATTAATTAGGCACGTTTATATTATAGTTTAAAATACCGTTATAGAATAATATAATTACTATAAGAGGGGGGTAAGTAGGGGGCTATCGGTATTAGTAAAATATATAATTTTAGCCGCTATATTCTATATAACGTTCTGTAGATTATAAATATTACGGGGGATTTCGAGTATATAATGGTATAGCGATAGTGAATATTATGATGTTTCGTTGAATTCTGGAAGGAAAAGACATTAGCGAAGTAAAAAAAAAAAAAAAAAAAAAAAAGAAAAAAAACGTACCTTTAGTTTGGTAGGTATTTAGGCCAATCTATTTAAGAATTTTGCGTAGGTTTAAAGCTGGGGCGCTAACGAATATTTAAGTTAAAGTAATACTATATTCTAAATAAGCGAAGGGACGGATATTATTAGAGAATAGGAAAGAGAATAACCGAATAAAGATTAGTAATAAGTATAAGGCAAAAGGAAGGGAAGGATAGAGTAGAAAGACGATAATAGGGAAGGGAAATAAACGTATTAATTAGGCGTATTAAGGAAGTGGGGATTAATATATAAATATATAGTAGTAAAGTATATATTTACGGTAGGGGCCGGTACGGACGAAGGGGGGGCGGATATAATAGCGAAAATAAAGATAGGAAGAAGAAGAAAGGAGAAGCGAAAAAGGTAGGCGGAAAGGATATTATATAAATGAAGGAGGAAATACTTATACAAATATAAATTAAAGTAGGCAAATATAATTTTAGGCGGGCGAATATAAAATAATATAGGGTAGGAGAAGCGTTAAATAATTATATAAATAGTAAGGAAGAATAAATAGAAAGATAAAACGAAAGTAATAGTTAAAAGAGGAAGGATAGGATAATTAAATAATAGGGCGGTTGCGAAGAAGTAGGAGAGAAGGGCGAAAATAGGAAAGTATATAATTCGGATTATAGTAGGGAGAATAAGGGTAGTGGTTAGGAGTTATATTATTTAGGACGAAGAGAATAATATAGAAAGTAAAGCGAAGGTAACGGAAAAGTAATTAGGAAGGTATAATATAAGTAAGGGGGTTTATAGTAGGAATAGTATTTAAAATTATAGGAAGCGAGGGAAGGGAATAAAAGTCCTAAGGATAGAATTTATAGGGAGGGGGATTGTATTTAAATATTATAATAGGCTATAGTAAGCGTAAATAATAAAAAGTATTTTACGAAAGGAATTTCGGGGTTCGATTATATTAATATCTTTATAGTAGGTACGGACGATAGAGGATAGTTTACGAAAGTATTAAACTATATAACGGGTATTAAGAACGGGGAGTATCCGGCGAGAGAAATTCCAGGGGATAATTATATTAGTATTCTTAAAGTATTAGTAAGCGTAGTAATAGGTTTAGCGCAATTAATAGAGAATATACTATAAGAGGAATTACGGGGCGTAATTATAATAATATTCTAAGGTATTTATTAATACTTTTAAATTTAATATAGTATTCGTTGTTAGGCAAAATAATATTTACTACTTCGTACGTCTATAGGGTATTAATTTTAGTAATAGTTAGAATCCGGTAAATTCTTTAAATTTACTATCAGTTTTATATTTATATTAGAATTTATAGGAATAGATATTATAATACTAATATTCTAGTAGGCGGCTCGCCGCATTCAGAATTTATAGGAATAAATATTATAATATTAATATTCTAGCGGGCGGTTCGCTATATTTGGAAGTTTATAAGAAGGGATATTATAATACCAATATTTGGGCGGGCGGCTTCGTACTTACGTCAGAATTTATAGGAACGGTTATTATAATACCGATATTCTAGCGGGCGGCTTTATATCCGTATTAGAATATATAAGAATAGATATTATAATACTAATATTCTAACGGGCGGTTCGTTATAATTAGAATTTATAAGAATAAATATTATAATACCGATATTCTAACGGGCAGCTTTATATCCGTATTTAGAAGTTCATAAAAATAGATATTACTATACTAATATTTTAGCGGGCGGCTCGTAAATAGAGGAGCGGTTATAATATCCGGGATATAGCGTCGGCGGCCGTTACGAACAATAGATTGCCCGAATTAATAGGCGGGTATATTATACCCCTACCGATAATATAGTCCAATAACGCTATAATAATAATACCGATACCCTCTATTATTTGACCGGGATTTATTACGAATTACAAAAGTTCCGAGGACGGAACCTATAAAGGGGGGGGTTGTATTAGGAAACTAAGAGCCTAGGTATAGAAATATTTTAATAGCTACTATTCCGCTCCGTCGGTTAAAGCGGTAAATCAATAATAGTAGCGCTTATATTAGGTCGGACTCGTAGGAAAGATAATCCGGTACTACGCTAGAGCGCCAAATTAGTATAGGACTCTACAATACTTATTAGCGGACGAATAAAGTTTATATAGATATAAAAGAGGTTTAATAATATATAGTTTATTATAATTAGTAATTATTAATATATTTTTGGATTAACCCCTAATTTACTATCCCCTACGCGTAGCTACGACCGTAGTTACCTCAACCTACCTTTCGCCTATATTCCTAATATTTTTCTAGTTCTCTGGAAGGGAAAACTGTAAGGCGTTAAGTACCTCCGGATGAAAATTTTTAGTTCTATTTCAGCTGTAATTTACTATACTATTCCTACTTTACTTATAGCTATAATAGTTCTTACTTACTATTATAACGAATTTGATTTTATTTTTCCTACCGCTATATTATTTTAATACTAGAATAATAAGGATAATAGGAATAGGATTAGACTTAGTATACCATTTCTATCGCCGTCTTTCTATTTTACTCTTTATTACTCCTTCTTCTACCTTCTCTCCGCTTCCCTATTCTTTCTTTTTATTTATTACTTTACTTTTCTACCTCTTTACCCTATTTGTAAATACTTCTATCCTATTATTTAAAGTATTAAAAAACTGCTTTGAAACCGGAAACGCCAATTTCTAGTCGAAGAGTACTCCAAAACGAAAACTGACAACGGCAATCGACTCAAGAGGGTCGTTTACATCCCTTACAATATCCTACGACGAGCGCAACGACAGCGTTGTATCGTCGTTATTAATAACTATTAATAGCGGTACTTATAAATTCGAAAATAGCGTCTATAACCTATTCGCAGAAATTTTAATATATAATAATCCTAAAGCCGCACTTACTACGAAGACTTTGGATAAAATAGAGAAAGATAATAAAATATTAAAGAAGTTTATTACTAGAGCGAATAAATCTTTGGATTATAATACTATTTTAATTAAGGATTGTTATTAAATTCAAAAACTACTTTTCGAATTCGTAAAAATATATATCAGAAAAAGTAAATCTATATAACCCGAGGTTAGTAAGGTTGGAACCGACTAGTTTGTTATTAAAAAGGATTTCGACAATCTAAAGAAGGATATTCTAAAGGAAATTAAAATAAATACTTAGGAGGTACCGAAATATTAGGCTAATATTATAGCGAAAATTAGCCCGAATAAAATCCGTACTACCCTTTAATAATTACCTACTACTATTAAGAAGTTTATCCCCTCTAATTTCGAACGATAGTTTATTATTAAAGGAGCGATTATTACTACTAAATTTATAAACCGTTTAAATAAAAATATAAAGACGATTTTAGTTATATATTTAAGTAAGAAGAATACTAGCTTAGTAGTCCGAGCGGCTATTAGAATATTAATAATTAGAAATTATATAATTATATTCGACGAATCTATACGTAATTAATACTAATATAATTAAATATAGGTTAAAGAAATTTTCAACCCTAATACTTTTATCATTATAAATATTATAGGCGTATTAATTCAGGGCGTACCCTAGAATAATATTAATAATTATATTACGGTAGAAGTTATATTAAACGTAGTAAAGGAGAAGAATCCGGAGGCATCTATTATTAGAATTCAATTATCAAAGAGAAGGGATAGAGAGAATAGAAGTTTATTTCTAATAAAAGTTACTATTATATTAGTAATATACTTCCTTTAGGATAACTTCTTCCTTTGAGACGGCAATATATATTTATACGAATTATTCTAAATTTCGAATAATATTTAATAATACTTTAAATATTAGGGAATCGGATATACGGCGAGATTTTACCGTTAAGAAAATATCTATACCCGTTATAACGAAATTAAATATAAAGGAGATTGCTTCGGCGAAGTAAATTATCTATTTAATAATAAGAAGTTATTTATTTACTATAAATTATATAGGAAGAAGGGCTATTATATATATAATTATAAGGAATACCCTATTTTCTAGAAGGCAATTACAAAGGCGTCCATTATATATACTAAGAGGCTACAGGCGTTCGTCCTCTATAGGAACTTAATTAGAAAAGTATTAGAGCTAATAATAGAGATTATAAATAAGAGTATCTTCTTAGACGCTCCTTTTAACTTCCGTACTATTATTACCTTAGAGAAATATATTAGAGGAATTATAAAAAGGGGACGGCCAAAGAAAATTATCGGTCTATCTTTCCGATTAAAGCTATTAAACCTATAAAGTCCAATAAATATTTATATATATTTATAGAATATAAGGGGGAATCAATTATATAATAGTAATAATATTTATATAATTATAGCCGCCCCTAGGGAAGTAATACCTTTATCTTCCATTAAAGGACTAAAAAGAATTTTATTTTAGGGTAATTAATAGTCTAATTAAAAATACTCTATTAGAACGTAGGGAAGTCGTACGAAAGAAGGAAGCTTTTATTCGAATAAGAGGAGATTTATAATATTATAGCAATTTAGGAGTTAAATAGAAATTTAAATAGGGATATTTATTATCCTAAAGGCGGGAGATATTTTAGGGTTAATTATATAGAGAAGGGGAGGGTAGTAATATATGTAAATAAAAAATAGAATTTAAAGGATTTAGATTTTTAAATTAGAAAGGATTGGATTATAGTAATATTTAAGAATTTAAAGGACCTAACGACCGTCTTTTCTATTTACTCTTTTATTTTTATATAGGGAATATTAGAATATTAGTAGGGATTACTACTCCTTAAATTTATTGAAGTCGGACCCCTAGTAGGAAATTTAATTATAATTGGGGATTATAACCTCTATTATCCCAATTGGGATTTAGAGAATAGAATTAGCCCGGGGGCTATTTACTTCTTTATATAGGTATAATATCAGAAATATAATTTATTTACTTTCCGTAGTAAATTAATAAGGTTCGGGAATATGATATAAGGAAAGAGGGATAGAATAATCAATTATATATAATTATTATCCAAGGTTGAAATTAAATATTAGGGAGTATAGAAATACGAATAAACTAACTCGGACTATTACCCTTAGGAAATTTAAATTTAAGTAGGAAGAAAAAATAAAAAAGTAGAAGAGGAAGGAGGATATAATTAGAGTTTTATAAATATAATAAAAGTGAAGGAGGTATCGGAGAAACGGATATTAGTCCTAGAAAGGATTAATATAATAGAGGATTTTAAATTCGCCTTTTATAAGTTCAATAGGGAACTTATAAGTATTATAGAAGAATTTATCCTATATTAGAAGCAAGGTCGAAGGAGGAGAGTAAGTTAATAGATATTAGGATATAAAATAGTAATAAAAGAAATATAGAGGATATATTAAGAGTAATTTAAATATTAAATAGTATTAAATTAGAAGAACTTTATTAAAATTATAATAAAAAAGAAGAGAATAATTGTAAAAGTTTAATAAATTATATAGTATAATAGTATCGCTAAGGCTTCGAAGAACCTAAATCGATTTTAGCCCTTAGAATAATAGGCCTATACCCGAAATTATTAATTAATACACTTATCTGAATTATTAACCCTTTAAATTTATAAGGGGGTAATAGAAATCGGAAATTATAATAGTAAAACTAAAATCCTAACCGATTATTTCTTCCCGAAGGTAAAAGTCCTAATAGATTACCTACCGGATTAGATTAAATTACTAAATAACGTTGAACTAATAATTATTAGTAAATTAATTAATAAAGAGGATATTTAGGATATACTTTCCTAGATAGCGCTTAATAAGGCCCCTAGGATCGATCAATATTTAAATAAATTTCTAAAATTATATAAGTAACCATTCCAGTAGGTTATAATATATTTAATATCCGCTAGCCTCCAGCTCGGATATTTCCTATAATAGTTTAAAGATATAAAAGTAATTATTTTTGAAAAATTTAGGAAGAGTACTACTTAATAGAGGCTAGTAGGCGTATAGAGGCTAATATTACTACTTAGTAATATAGGAAAGATCTTCGAAACGTTTATAATTAAAAGGTTTATATAAGTAATTAAAGAATGTAACCTCCTACTAGAGGATTAAATAAATAACTAGGCAGGCCGTTTAATAAAGTTTATAGTCCGGGTAATTATTAATAAAATACAGTTTCCTTGGCCGGAGCCTATATGGCCAAGGAAGACAGAGAAACGCCCATGGGTGTGAATATCTAAAGCGAAAAGTTGGACCCACATGAAGCTCGGATACACCCAATCAATTGCTGCTAATTTTTCTTAGCGCTAACGCCAAAACGGGAAGCACGGGAAGGTTCTTAACATCTCGAATTCGTACTCAAAGGCACAACACCAGCCAAAACATTACTAAATCTGACCCCTTCTACAAATCTTTCTATTATTTTGCCTATAAACTAATAAATAGTCTCCAGAACGCTCCAATCAAGCAATATAGTCTACTTCCAACTACCTTACTATTATTAGCCCCCCCCGGGGTGCTATAGGGACGCCCGTAGTATAATAGTATAGAGGACGTTCCTACCGCTACTAATATAAGTATATAAAGAATTTTTACGTTCAACTCCCTATTTATAATTTATCTTTTTTTTAAACACTTAGTTATTATACTACTAATCCGTAAAGACTCTCAAATTCCTCTTATCTTTAAATCTTAGTATTAACTGCGTATATGGCCGATTTGGGGAATAGGAGACGTAAGACCGCCGTAAGACGTATTATCTCTCGGTACCGTTGACGGTTATTCTATAAAAGGGTATATTATAAGGTACTCGACTAGGGTGTACGGAATAAATCGAATTGAACTCCTTTCTTTTTTTTTTTCTTTTTTAGTAAATTTTAGTAGTCAATAAAGTTATAAGCCGGTAGAAAGATTCAACTACCTGAATCCTAAATTAGAATAATCTGAATTATAATTAATAGTACGGGAGATATATTACTTTAGCCGGATAGGGAAATAAAGTTTAACAGCGGTAGCCTTCTTCTTATAAAGAAGTTCATCTTTAACTAGCAATATTATTTTAGTACTAACCCAACTTTTAATAATAATAATATATTACTGTTTAATAGCGAGTAAATTACAGTATTCTTCTTCTTCTTTCAATATATTATTAAAACGCTACTCAAATTTAAAATTATTATCTTTAAAAATAATTAATATAGTAGCGTTAGGGGTCGGTGGTTAGTAATTGGTAATTAATAATAAATAAAAGTAATAAAGAATTAAATATAAGAAATAGAAGGACGTTAAGAGAAATAAAGACTAATAATATAAAATAATACGGAAGGAGTAATATAAGCGCTATTAAATACGAAGGAAAGTGCGATTAAAAGTATTTATTTTTATTATTATATCTATCTACTATAGTAATAACTATTTAATTAGAAGTATATTCTTACTAATCTATCCTATTCTTACTAATCTATCTTCCTTTTAATTGCGGCGGTCTATTAATTATATTCTTACAAAGTCTTCTACGAAGCCTTCCTAATCTAATTCTTAATTTAACTCTTAAATTAGTTCTATTACCGGACGGTCTTCTACGAACTTTTAATCCAAATCTACTGCGGGATTTACCGTATACTCCCCTTCCCCGGGGCGGCCGGCCGTTATTAAAATCGTTATTATTATTATTACTAACGTTACCCGGTCCCGGAAGTAGCTAGAGCCTTCAATTTATAACTAGAGGACTACCCGGGTTATAAATATAATATAGTAGTAGAGGGTAGCCCGGCCGCAATTACTAGGGTATACGTCTAGCAATATCTATAGTTCGGTAAGTATAGGTTTTAGTATTCCTAGACCGTAAGGTATTTATATCGAAGCTTTTATTAAATATAATATTATTAATAGTATAGGTACGAGAAATAGTTATATATAATAACCCAATTGTAAAATCCTTCTTCGAAATATCGTAAACGACCTTATTTAATATTTAGCCCTACGCTTTATATATAGTAATAGTATATATAATAGTTAAAAGGAATTAGGTTCTTCTATAATTGCGAGTTCCTTTTAAGAATTTTCGAATAGAGCAAAAGATTAGAATAATATACTCTAGGTCTTCAATATTGGAATAATCTAAGTCCTCGAAGCAATTAAATCCTCGGTAGCAGTCAAAATACACTATAATAACGAAAGGGGGGTCGCCGGCTTCTAAACTTCAAAGGGTTTAATATATATATAATTATAGAGGGAGAGATAACTTACTATATATTATACAATTAATTACTATCCTATATAATATTAATAATTATATTAATCGAGCTATTAATAAAGCCAACTTCAATCTACAAATTCTTAATAAATATAACTCTACTACCCTTAATATAAGTAAACTTACAATATAAATTACTAATATTAGTATACTTAACGTCTTTAGCGCTATTTAGTTTATTAGTAGCCTTAATAGTAAAAATTAGGCTTTTAAATTATTTTAAATATTTAAAGTTATATTTATTAACTATAATATTCGTTAGGTAAATACGGAGAGCGTTATCGAACTCGGCTTAGTCGGGTATCGACAATTTAAATTTAATATAATTAAATAATACCTCCCAATCCTAAATAGTAGGGTTATTATCATATAGTCCTTTTAATATAATATAGAATTATTCTTACTTGGAGCTTTATTAACGAAGAATCTATTTTAATTCGATACTCCAATCGAAATTAAAGTAATAGGCTCGGCTACTATATTAAACTAAGTCCAACTTTCTAGCCAATTATTTTCTTCTTTATTCATCTATCTTATTGGGAAGTTAATTGGGATCGTTATCTTTTCTAAGAGTTTCAAAAAGAGTATTAAAATTATTAGCGAATTTAAAAGGTTCTTAATAAAATAGAGCCTTTTGCCTAATAAACGCCAACTAAAAGAAATCCCTAAGAAGAAGGATATTAGTACTTCCAAACCTTTTACCCTAATTTTCAACGAAGGCCTAGCGAAGGCGGGCGTCAATATAATATAGGGTTCTTATACCCAATATAGATTTTTCATTAATAATAAAATATTTATACAATTTAAACTTATTCTATATATAGGTAAGACTAGCACCCTATAAACTAGCTAATCCTCTATTGCCAAAAGGAAGTTGTAGAAGGGAATAAATAATATAGCTATTAATATTATTAGCTATAACGCTAGTAGGAGTAGTACGAACAATAAGGGTTGAAAGGTTATATATAAAAACTATTTCGGTAAGTTTGTAAAATAATAGTCGAATAAAGTAGGATTTCCTAGTACCGCTACGGCCGTTAATTTAAATAAATAATTATTTAGAGCTATCTCTATTTAAAATAGCCTAGTAATAGCTAATAAATTAATTAAATACTATACGTTACTTAGTATTAAAAGTATTATATAAGCGTTAAATAATAAGCTCTAAATTAGGAAGGTTAAAGGCATTGCGGCGAAATTTCTAGAACTCTCCTACCAGGGGAAGGAATTCCTAAAACCGAATATAGTGCTTATACTAATCGTAGTCGATATTAATATTACGGTAGCCCAAAACCTTACCTTTAAAGTCATTATCATCGGGATCGATACGACGGTTGGAATTTTCCCTTGCAATATCTTCCTAACGAAACTCATCCGCTTTTTCTTCTTAACTAGGAGGCTCAAACTCTTCTTCTAGTTTAGGATCCAATAATTTACTATAGTAGTCTTCGGGGTACTAGAGCTCGTTAATATAGATTTTAAAGTATACTATATAAACGTTATCGAAGTTATTATATTGGATATTATTAATAATATAAAGATTATCGGGCCTTCAATAAGGGTAGTACAATATAAGCTTAACCCTCTTGAAATTTCAACGGCTATAATCATCGTCCTACTTATATAAATATAGGGAAATAATTAATAACCCTCTTTTTAGCATAGTCCAACAAAGGCCTAGGTTTTAACTTAATATAATCGAAGGTAGTAACAAACTTAAAGTACGAAATATAGGAATAGCGTTCTTCTCGATTTATATACTTTTAATAAATTAACCGGGTTTAACGTACTTCGTTAGCAGTATTAATATAAACACCTTCAGTATTATTATTATTATTATTACTATTAATAGCTTCTAGTACAGCTCTTTTAAAATTAGGCCATATATCTTCCTTAGGATCGGGGATAATAGTACCTCAATTATTTCGATAGTAATAATCTACTATAACTACTATACGTATACTCTCTTGTAGAGGAAGGTTGAGTAGTAAATAACAAACTTTTTAAACAGACCAGTCCCATTTAATAATAAGTTCATTTATAAACTTTACTATAAATTACTTAATTAGGTTTCTAGCCGTTATTTAGGGTATCAATTCGGTAGCAATATCGTTATAAGACCTTATCCGCTTTTCGGCTTTTAAAACGTATTTTACTACGTAATTAAGTACGGCATTTATACTAGTATATAACTGAACATCCGTATTGGCCATCTAGCCCAATATAATAAGGAGGTTATATTAATTGAAAATACTATTATTTCTACGGCCGTCGAAAAATTAGAATCTAGGGTTAATACGTATAGTAAGGAGGGGGTATTTATACAGCTTCCTAATAAAGTAAAAGCGGTATACCTTTTATTCGGGCATTAGTAGTTTAAGGTCCGGGATTTACCGATTTTTAGGAAGGGCTCGGACTTAATAGTAGATTCGAAGATAATAACTATTACTGTAGATATGTCGTTATATATAGTTAATTATATTTAAAACCTCTTAAAATATAAGCTCTACCGTACCTATCCTTCTATTTAAAACATCGCTACATTTATTATAATTAGCTAGAAGTCGGCTAATAGGGACTAATTCATTTAGAAGATCATTATATTGACTATTAATAGTACTAGGAGGTAAACCTTCTAAATCCTCACCCTCGCCAAACTAGGCTTCAAGTTACTCAATACCTTTAAGTACTAGATTCTATATAATAAAATATAAACCCTACATTTTAATAAATTGCCGGCGGATTTCTAGATCGGCTAAATTGGGTATATTAATATCATTTACCTAATATACGCTATAGGTATAGCTAGTTCCTCGAGCTTAAAATTCCAATTACTACTAATAATTATTAAACTTGAACTTTGGAAGTAGGATATACTCCTTAAAAAGCTTAAACCTTCGAAGGAAGTAATATATAGCGATATAAAGGTTTTAAAGAATATTACGCTTCGAAATAGAATATTAATCGTTATCGTTAGAAGTTAGCCAAACGTTAGAATTAAGTATATATTTTACTAAACTTTCCCAATAAAGGTTAGCCGCGCTAAATATAATAAATATAGTTGGTATACTTAAGAAGTTGATATATAATAATAGTTCACGGGATTTCTTAATCCAATATAACCGAGTACCGCGAAAGGTATTAAAGAATCGAATAATAGAATTAAGTAATTTTCTTACTTTATTAGAGCAGTTCCTAAATTATTCTTCAAATCGGTCGGCATTAGTAAAAAACTCTAAATTAAACCGTATATTACGGATATAGAATAAGTTTTTACTATAAATTTAACTACGTATTAAAGAATTGAAAGTAATATATTGGAATCTCTTGTACCGGGCAAAACGGCTATCGTACTACTATATAGTATATTAAATATATTTATTATAATCTACCTTCTTTATACGGGGATTGAGATATTCTCCTTGCCCACGGGGGTAAAGACTAGGGAATACTTAAAGTAGTAGTATTTAATTACATTTAAATTTATTAATAGGTTGGCTACGAAGGGGGCCCTATTAAATATAATAACGACGTTGGGGTGGCCGGCCGGGAGCCGGAGTATCGCCGGGAGCCGGAGCATCGCCGGGGGCTGGATCTTGACTCGGGGCTTGAGTTGGAGCCGGACTTATAGGTTGTAACTACTAGCCTACAAGTTACAATGCTAGAGGTTATTAATTATCCGGTATATTTCCAAATCGAACTGGGGGAAAATTCGGGTCGGACATAGGGTCCCTACGAAATTGAACTCTAAACTGGTCAACATCCCTAAGTATACTACCGATAATATTAGGCGCTACGCCGACTTTAAGATTAACTTCGGCTAGAATCTCTTTAAATCTCTATTCTTAAGATTTATTAAATTCCTCGATAATAATATTATCTATATTAATACGAACTACGTTATCTATAATATTACTATCTTTTAGCAATATATTAAAACGTTCTTCTACAATCTTAATATTCTAGTATCTAAGGTAATAGGCTTTTAAGAAGTTAAGCCAGATAGTAACTTTCCGGCGATTAACTTTAAACTCCTTTCGTATTTAATTAAAATATAAATAATTCCGGTAGTTATATAGCTGTAATAAGATAAGAGAAAGCCTACGTGCACCCACCCCGAGCCTTCCTATACCCAGAAACCGTAAAAAAGTGGATCTGTCAGCTGGATGGCACCTGACATTGAAATTCTCGTATTTCCCGGCAAAGTTTCGTCTTTTCACCCATTTCATACCTCTACCACCAGCCACCGTACGTCGCACTACAACACCCTCATTCTGCGCAACCTGGCTATTGCAATTCAAATGCCTCGTCGGTTACTTCGCAAGCGAGGCTTGGTTTGACCGCGATAACGAATTTTGGGGGGTTGGGGGGAGGAGGGGATTCAGATGTCATGCCACATGTAAAACCACTGGAAATACCGCTAAAACGCGGTAATTTACATGACAGCTGACACGGGGAGAAAATGGGTATGGGAAGGTTTGGGGTGGGTGCACGTAGGCTTTCTCTAAGATAATATCAACTTCTTTTAATAATTTAGGTAATTGAACACAAACATAGGAAATATCGCGAAGAAAATTAATATAATAACCCTTGTATTTGTATTGTTATTAACTAAAAGTATAAATATTTAGAGTAATATTAATATTAAAATAGGATTGAAAAAGGAAGTAACTTACTAATATAGATATAGATTCGTACAATAAATATCTCTTCTATAGGGTCGAAAGGGGGAAGATAATATTTACTTCCAATATCGTTAAGGCTAAAAGTACTAAAATCTATATTATTAGCCGCACTATACTTAAAAGGCTTACCCGGATGTAAGTCTATATTGGTATAGATATACCGATTAAAATACAGTTCCCCTGGGCGGAGCCAAAGTCCAGGGGAGACAGAGAGACGCCCATACTTAATATTTGTTTTTTTAAAAAAAGGGAAAAAAAAAAAAAAAAAAAAAAAACTTAAAGATAGATTGAACGTATAACTTTAGAAAAAATAGTAATAGTAATAACTACTAAGCTACTAAACTTAATAATTTATTATACTGAGGTGTCCAATTTCCTTCCTTATATTCCAAGGTGCAAGGTGAAACCCCCCCCCCCCCCCCTAAAAGAAAAAAAAAAAAAAAAAAAAAAAAAAAAAAAAAAAACAAAACTCAAAGTCAAATTTTGAAATTTTTTTTTCCATCTTTTCTCTCTTCCAGAACTTCTAACTTTTAACCCTAACCCTAACCCCCTCTCCGAATTCTCAGGGTTGAAGGTCTAGTCTGGGACTTGGTCATTTCTAGGACTTGGTCATTTGCGACGGTCGCATCGCATTTGCAATTAGAATCCTTCTTTTTGGCTTCTTTTGCATTTTTCTCAACAACCAGTGCGTGCACCACAATGCGACCGGTATCAAAATGACCGCCTTTTCTTTCTCGTCATTTTGGCACCATGTGCATTTGGATGCATCAGATAGTCGAGGAGGAATCGCCGTTGCAAAGGAAAAAGTGGCTTTTTCGAGCTGCTATTCAAACCGTGTCTTGCTTGGCGCCAAGATTCCCTCTTTAGGACGCCAAGACGGGTATTTTTTTTGCATTCCAACCGCTAATAGACAGATACGCCGCGCCTTCCTCGCTTGCGTTGGGTGGGCCCATGGACCACGACCTTTGGTGCGGATCTTCCATGTCACCGGGGCCCACAACAACGCTTGAGCTCTGAAAGCATGGGCGTCTCAATAAATATTTTAGTTATTAACGGTTATAACCCTTAATTAAAACTACTTTTCTTTATAACACCTATAATATTCTATAATCTTTATATTTAGTGCAGCCTAGCAATTGTAAAGCTACTTATAATAGGAGTTCGGGATTATTCGTACATTTATATTACTAGTAAAGATTAGGTCCCGCTTAAATTCTATACTGGGTAAGCCCGGGAATTAAAACCCGGCTAGTTACTATAAGCCTAGGGGTAATCTAGGGCGTCCAGGACTACGCTAGCCTCTCCTTCGTAGTTGGGAAGGCTAGGATTAGGATTAAATTTCTAAAAGGCTATAGTCTTTAATGAAATTATTAATATTAAAAGTAGCGTTGGGACTATTAAAAGGGTTAATATTCTATATTTATAAGCGGGGTTTAACTTAAAATAGGTCGTTATTATCCTAATCGTTATTAAAATAATAAGAGTTATAATAATCGTCGTCGTCCTTTTAATTTTTATTAAGGGGTGCCCAACAATATTAGTAATAATTATATTCAATGCCGTATTTATTAAAGAAATAGCTGCGGAGGAAATCTAGGTAGCAATTTATATAGACTTTATTTTCTTCTCGAATATTGTAATAGGGACTAGTATATATATATACTATACAAAATCCAATAATAGGATCCTTATTAATAAGACGCTATACTAATCTATATACTAGGTAGAAGAAGTATAGTATCTCTTCGTTGGGTTGAATATTAGTATCGTTATTATCGGTAAATTATATTAGTAAGTTAAAAGTAATTAAGCGACTTTAATCCCTAGCTCTTCCTAAATATAATAGATAATAGTCCTATTCTAAGAAATTATAAGTTATATAATCCAAACGGTTAGCTATACTATTGCAAATAAAGCAGACTTTGCGTTGAGAATTAAAGTTATACTATATAGATAATTAATAAAGTATATAATTACCGGTAACGGGGTTATACTCGCTATTATATTAAGAATAATTGTAATTCGGATAAATAAATTGTTAATTATTATTATATATAAGACAATTCCCTATAGCTGGGTTTCGGTCTATAATCAGTCGAATAATATAATAAATCGGGTAAGTAAATCGGTTATTACTATTATAAAATCAATAAGAACCTATAGTAGGGTTGCGGTTAGCGATAGGAAATATAAAATAATAACAGTAGTATATAAATCGAACGGGGTCCGGTTTACTAGCGTCCGATTTTAAACGGGGATATTATTGGGTAATTAATATTACTAATAAGGGAGTAGGTATAATATCTTATTTTCGATTACTCTTATAATAGCGATAGTTATATTGAATCCGGTCTCTCTCGCGGCGGGTTTAAATAGTCTCTTCGTTATCCTATTGAATAATATATTAATGAATAATTAAATATTGGACTAGGGAACTATACTTATAAATACAGCCTACCTATTTTGTATTAGGTATCCTATTAAATAATACTAGCCTTAAACTTAATAGATTAATATTAGGGAATATAAGTCTTAAAGCGGGAAATACTAGTGGTAGTAGATTGGGTATTAATTTAAGGTTGAGGTTGCAAAGACTAAATCGAACGATTAATAGGCCGTTCTAGACCAACTTTCTAAACCGGTTGGAGTTGGACTATTTACCGTTAAAATTATTAAATTTATAGTGGGGGAGGTTATAGTACTTACGGTACTTATAGTATTTACTATAGTTAATATAGTTGCTACCGCTATTTAACCTCAAATTCTTAACGTATAATTGTATATAGTCCGAATTGCCTTTATTGCTATTACTACTACCGTTTAAAGTCCAGTAACTCTTATATAGAAATATTAATATCCTCGCTATTAAAACATTAACGGGGATTGAAACGTTAAAATACAGGGGGTTACGGTTATTAATATTAAATAGGTTATTAAGGTTATATAGGTTATTAAGGTTGAGGTTACTAAATTTGCTAAGGGGGTAAATTGTCCCAAACTTACTACCGGAGGGTATTATTAAAATACTCTATAACTTTTAAGAATGTAGGTCTCTTATTATAGGGTTGGGTACGGGTATTTTCCGGTAATAATATTAAAGCGGCTTTAAGACTTCGTTTATTACCGGTAGAAGGATTAGGGATAACGGGATTTCTAGTATTAGCATTTCCGGTATTGGGATTATTAGTATTAGGATTAGCGGTATTAAAATTGGCGGCAGATCGTAAGCTCAATACTATTCGACATTATTAAAATTAATTTTATAAAGAGGTAAAAGGTTAATTATTTAAAATATAGCCTACTACTAATAACTAACTAGTATTATTTAAATCGCACCCGCAACCCTCCGCGGCTTAGATCGTAATATTACTTACAAGTGGGTATCCTATTTACCCGTAGGTAGTAAAATAGTATAGTATATTAGGATTTTATTGATAGGATTTACGCATTTTGAAGGATTTACTGTTAAATAAATAATACCAATTAACTAGTTGGCCAATAGGAAGGGAAATAATAAACTCGGTAATAATAATAATAAAGGGGAAAAAAGATATATCAAAGTATACTTATTACAATAAACGTTACAAATAACTGTAATGAAGTTTGGATTATTCTTACTAACGAATACTAATATTGGCTTCTTCTTACTGCAACTACTATATTAGTAAATTTAACTCTACTCTTAATTGCTAGGAGGCGGCTATTGACTAGAATCTATTTTAATTAAATATTTGATTAATTGACTGAAAGATTGAATTATTTAATAGGATGACTAAAAGACTAAAAGATTGAATTATTTGATAGGATAACTAAAAGACTAAAAGACTAAATATTTAACTTTAAATACGAGTCTTAATTCTAATAGGAGTCGTTAATCTTATTATTCTAGCCCAATTATTCTCGTAATTATTATCTTAGTTTATATCGATAACCTATTTCCGAGGGTAAGTTAAATTAATAACTTCGCCCTTCCAACTTCGCCCCGGCAACTTACGTATTATTAATTGGGTACTCTGCAGGGTAGGATAGTAATAATATTGGATATTAATATTAGGTAGTAATAGTATAAGAAATTAAATCCATATAAGCCAAAAATTAGTAAATAATTAAATAGGTATTATTTGGGGGAGGGGGACTTACTAATAAGTATTTATATACTTCTTCAACTCTATTTAATAACCGATATATTTTACCGGGCAATAAAAAATGCTAATACGCTTATCTATAATAGTAATATTGATAGTAAATAGGAGGGGAGATAGAAAGAAGGAATTAACCTACTTTAGCGGCCAATTTAGAAGAACAGCCGATTTTTAATAGGCGAATAGTTAAGCCCAAGCTCGCTACTAATTTAGAAGAGCGGCCGGTTTTCGAAATAGGCGAATAATTAAGCCTAAATTATTATAGGAGCTACTATAGGATAGTGTTAAAATTGTTTTGAAGGTAAAAGATATTTGAAATTAAGTATTAAAATCAATTTTAAATATAAAGTATTAAATATAATAAAGAGGAGAGAGTTCAATAGTCGAGAGAGGCGGGGGGAGCCAACTTCTTATACCCTTCTAAGAGGGAATTAATAAGTACTAGAAATTTCCGTCGGTCTAGTTAACGGTCGGATTTATAGTAGGGTCGATAAGTAAATAGTATTGTAACTACTTTATTAGTATTAAGAAATAGAAGGTAATAGAATAACTTAGAATAGTAGTCGTTAGTATTAGTATTATACTTTCTTTAGTAAAGCCTACAAACGAAGCAATAGTAATATATAATTAAATATACTTTACTAACAATTGTATAAACGGGTGTATAGTAGTATAAAAGGTCGTATAGTCGTTTAAAGGCTTAAAATTAACGGATATCAACGATTCTAGATAATTCCGAGTATTGCGCAATAGTTGCAGCAATAGAAGGGTATTAGTATTAATAAAAGAGTATTGGTATTAAATAAAAGTAATAGATTTAGCGATAATATAAATAGTAGTAGTACCGGTGCCGGTATACCGATTTGCCGGGAGTGGCAGAGTTGCCGGGAGTAATAGAATTACCGGGAGTAGTAGAATTGCCGGGAGTGGCAGGCTTAACGGGACTAAGTGCCAGACAATCGGGCTGCTAGACAGCCGGGAACCTGCACAACGGTCGTATATAGAACTACGTAACCATTTACTGAAATTTCATTTGCAACATTACGCAACGCCGCATTTAACGCTACATCTTAATACAAATAATATAGGATATACAGTCAATTGAACTCTATCTAACAATATTTTTTGCATTCTAATACATATAGTAAACATAGAGATATAATTGTCTAAATATATTGAATACAACACTATTTGTATATACTATTGAAATAGTGTCCTGCTTGGCGCTAAGAGTTGCCTATTTGGGATGCCAAGACGGGTATTTTTTCTGTATTCTAACCGCTAATAGACAGAACCGCCGTGCCTTCCTCGCGACGATGTAGGGCCCATAGCACCACGACCTCTGGTGTGGGTCTACGACAGCTATAACACGTTTTGGGCCCCGGACATCGCCTTCTCGTGAGGGCATGGGCGTTTCAATAATATATATAATTTAGAAGTTCGGGGTTGTAATATTCCTTATACTCCTAAATTTGAAGGGAACGTTTAATAGAATTAATTATAGGTAATTTCTATATACCCTATAAGAAATATAATTCCTAATATAGATTATTCGGTAGGTAGCGAACTTTATCGTTAGAAGAAGAGGCTCTCTCTTTTTTAACGACGAAACCTCCTGCCCCTATATAATTACTATTCGAGTATTATAAAGCTCCCCCTTCTCCTCTATTTTATTTATTCTCTTTATTATTCTATTATACCGGAAATTAATAATAATCCTAAATATAATTATAATCGGCTTCGCCGACGATACTAATATTATAATAGTAATTTGTACTACCGAAGAAAATTACCGGACGTTATAAATAATATAGGAGGTATATTTAGAATAAGTAGGGGCGAAAAGTATAGAATTCAAAGTAATTAAAACGGAATTAATATATTTTATACGGACGAAGGTACTAAGGATAGAAATTTTCTAATTCGGGGAAATAATATTTCAACCAACGGAATTAATATAATTCTTAAGGGTTTAATTGAATTGTAAATTAATTATAAAACTTATATAGAAGTAGTAAAAAAGAAAATAATAAGATAAATAAATATACTTACGAAATTAATAGCGAAGATATAAGATTGTTCCTTTATTCGGGTAAAGGAAATATATATTAAGTATATTTATAGCGCTATTATATATAGAACTTTAATATTCTACTAACTAATTAAAATTTATAGAAAATTTTGGGAAATAACTATTAGGTTAATAAAATACTAGACTAAATACTTGAAAATTATTACCAGGGTATATAAAGTTATACCGGTATAAAATTTGAAAACAGAAACTTTTTATCCGCCGTTCGACCTTTACTTTAATAAAAAAGTCCGGGCCTTTAAAGAAAGGTTCGCCCGGATAAATTAAACCTAATTCGTTTAGGGGATTATAAATTAGGTCTTTAATTATATCTAAATATAACAAATTAGAAGTTAATCACCTGCTAATAAATTAGAGAATAGTATAATTAAAGTTCAATAGGCCGAAATATAGGTACTAATAAAGAAGCTATTAACAATAGCAATTAAACCCCCCTCGGAATTAAAGATTTAATTATTATTATTATTATAAACTCTAGAGCCGATAACCGCTAATAAAGAAGAATAATTAAAAAATACAACAAATCGGGAATAGGTATTATATTATAATTACTATTTAGCGGCGGCAGTAGCAAAATTAAAGTAACAGTTTAAATTTAGTATTATTAACCTTACTCCCAAATTTAATAGAGAGGCTATTTATTAATATATAATTAGTACGAAGAAGAAGAAAAAAAAACATTAATAATTAAAAAAAGACGAAAAGGAATTATATTTATTAGTTAAAGTGAAGAGTTCCCTCCTTATTTAAATTAAAATAAAAATTATTAGCCTCCGGACTTTCCTTTACTAAAGGAAAGTATTGGGCGTCTTAATTCTTATTTACGCTTACAAGCTCGAAAAAGAGATATTCGCCTATATTATCCTAAATTACTTTAATATAAATACTATTTTCTAATTAAACCTAAAAGTTTGGCTATTAACGAAGGAAGAATTTTAAGAATACTTAGACGATAGAATTAAAGCCGAAAGGATTTTATTATAAGTATTAAAGTTAGGGAAATTAAGAGAGTACTATTTAGTAATCGAATTAAAAGAGGAGTAATATAAGGAAATTATAAAGTATTTTTAAGAGGAAAATGGAATATTAATAATATTAGAATAATAGGACGGGAATAAGGTGGAGATATTTAAATTAATTATAAAAGTTATTTAAATTACGGTTATAATAAGAATTAAAAAGTACTATCTAATAAGTACTTAATTACGGTTAAGAAGTTATTCGAATAATTCTATTATACGAACTTAGTTTATAGTAACCTTATAGCGTTATTAAATTTAATTATTATTTATAAGGGCGTAGCCGGGAGTATTAATAGTTATAGGGCTATTAGGAACGGAACTACTATTATTATTAGAATCGGAAATTATATAAATAGGAATAATATAATTATTATTATTAGATATAATATAAATAGGAGTAATAATGTTACTATTACATCTAGAAATAATCCGAACTAGGTTTATAATACTACCGCCGGGTAAAGAAGGAATATAATTATAACGAATATCCTTTGCGATTAATTTATAGTAACCCTTCTATTATTATTCGGCAATATTATAATTTAAAATATAAAAAAGACGTTTAAAGTCGGTAGGAAGGCCGTTATACTTTAAATAAATATATATATAATTAGTAAAATTATTAATAATACAAACGAAGGTATTTAGATTATAATTAAAATTATCCGGACCGTCTAATATTATAGTAATAGTTATTATTTAAATAATATTGCGGGCGTTACAAAAACCGGCGGGGACGTTTAGTATATACCTATTAATAATATAATTATAGGTAGCGTTTTGGGTACTATTAATTAAGAGTGGAGTTAAATGACGAAAAAGAGGAATAGAGAATAGGGGATTTATTAGTAAATAAAATAAAGTAAACCTTATTAGTAATAACCTTTTTAAAGGTATTAGGGGAATTAGGCCTATTATTAGAATATAGAATAGAGGCAAGATTTAGAGGATAGTAAAAGTAAGGAATTTTATAAATAATACTAGTTAAATTAGTATAAAGACCGAAAGAAAAGGGGAGGAAACTATATTAATTCTAAGGGGGATAATTATTAAAGAAATTACGAAGGGTATAAATAAAGAACGTAGGCTCTAAAGGTACGACTATAAGGACTATAGGGGACGTAGGACCCGGGGATACAATAGGGGAGGAACCTTCTATATTAGAAGTTAAATCGATATGGTTAGGATAATAGTAGTTGGAGGAAATTATTTTAATAGAAGTTATAATAGGGAAGAAGGAGGAGAAGGATTAGGAAGGGTATTGTATAGGGGATTATATAAATGAGAGAAAGGGTTTTTATACTGATATAAATAGGAGTAGAATTGTAAGGTAGGAGAGTAAATAATAGGGCGGAAATATTTATAAATAGGGGAAGGAGGCGGGGAAGTAGGGTAGTAGATAGAAAGATGGGAGGGGGAAGCGGGGAGAAGGTAGAGGAAGGAGTAGTAAGGGGTAAAATAAAGAGGTAATAAAGGAAGTAGCGTACTAAGTTTAGTCCTATTCTTATTATTCTTATTATTTTAGTATTAGGATAATATAGTAGTAGGAGAAACGAAATTATATTCGCTATAGCAGTAGGTAAGAATTATTATAATTATAAATAAAGTAGGAGCGGTATAGTAAAATACGGCCGAGATAGAGCTAGAGGTTTTTATCCGGAGGCGTTTAACGTTTTACGGTTTTCCCCTCTAGAGAACTGGAGAAGGACCTCATGCCAATAAAGCGCTATAGTTTATAGTATAGGGAATAAGACTATATATATCCTATTATTTATTCTTTTACTTTATAAATTTACCTTTATTTATATTAGTATAAGGACCCCTTCCTCTATTTATATAATCCCCTATATAATATCCCTTCTTAATCCCTTTCTCCCTTCTTCCTTATTGTAACTTCTAGTAAGATAGTTTCTTTTAGCTATTATTACCCTAGTCCGATCGATTTAATTTCCGATATAGAGGGTCCTTCCTTCAATTCGTCCCTAAACTCTACGTCCCCCGTAGTTGTCCCTTTAGAATTTATGTTCTTCGTTCGTACTCTCTACGATTTCCTTAGTAGTTATCCCCCTTAGAACCGGTATAGTTTCTTCCCCTTCTTTTTCGGTCCTTATATTAATTTAATTAATATTATTTATAAAATTCTATTTTCGTAGTTAGTATAAATATTTCCTTCTTGTTCCCGTCCTATTGTTTTAGTATTATTAATATTCTATTTTCTTCTTAAGAATATTTTGTAATTTCTTTACGTAACTCCTCCTTTAATTCGATTGCTAAACGGTACTCTTTTGATTTCCCTAACCTTAATACTTATAATAGAATTCTGTCGCCTTTGGTTCTATTGTTTAAGTATTTTTAGAGTTCTTCCTTCGTTAATAATTAAATTTTTAGGTTTAATCAAAAGTCGGTATTTATATTGAAGTAATTTAGGATAAAATAAGCGAAGGTCTCTTTTTTAAATTTGTAGGCGTAGATAGGAGTTAGGATATCCGGTACTTTCCTCCGGTAAAAGAAAGTTTAGAAGCTAATAACTTCTATTCTAACTTAAATAAGGAGGGAATTCTTCATTTCAATTAATAGGTACGGTTCTTCTTCGTTTTCCTTTAGTCTTCGACATTTTCCCTTTTTTTTCTTTATATTAACTATATATCGTTGGATAGTATTTCCGCTAAATTTGGAGGTAAGGTTAACGATAATGAATTTATACCGTTGCTTTAATTTTACTATTACCGCCGCTAGGTAGTAATTGTAGTACAATATTTATTTCTTATTTATTATATTTTTTAACTATTCCTCTCGGTCGGCGGCTATTAGCTCTAGGATTTACAATAGTAGTAGTAAGGTCCTTGATTCCGAAGGAGGACTAATTACTATTATTAATAGTTTTTTTATTAGCGTTTATATTTCGGCTTATTAAATTTTAACTATACTATTCTCTAATTTATTAACGGGTAGCCGACTTTTATATTATCATATTTAGATATAATTAGAAATTTAAATTATTATCCCCCGAATAAATTAGGTTTAGTCCGTCCGGACGAGTTTTTCTTTAAAGGTCCGGACCTTTTTATTTAAATATATTTAAATAAAAGTCAAATAGTAAATAGAATATTTCCGTTTCTAGGTTTCGTACCGGTATAACTTTGTATACCCTAGTAATAATCTTTAAATATTTAGTCTAGTATTTCGCTAGTTTAATTGCTATTTTTTATAGTTTTTTATAGATTTTAGTTAGTTAGTAGAATATTGAGGCTTTATATATGATAGCGCTGCGAATATATTCAGTATATACTTCCCTAGCCCGAATAAAGGAGTAATTTTACGTTTTTACTACTAATTTTATAAATATATTTGTCATGGGGCTTGTTGCCCGTGGCTGCAATAACTAGCAATCTCGCCAGTCCGAGTCTCAACCGGCCGGCAGCTGATGCGACCAATCAGGTTGCTTGCCGCTGCGGCACCCCGGTGGCCCGTACGCGCGCACGTCCCTTAAAAAGGACAGCTGGCCATACCCGCCCAGAGGGCGCTCTTTTACCCTCTTTTCTTCTTCGTAGAACCTTATCGATTAATTGAGGCTAACATCTGTACTAATTGTATTGCACCCCTTATATTAAGTTCTACCCTCGTTTTCACTAGCGAATATAATAGAATTCAGTAGTAGAATAGTAAAGTGGAAATTAAAGACGGTTAGTAACTTATAGCGCGGTATTATAATATTTATTAACTACTATAGTCGGACTTAATAATATAGATTTCAATAATATAGAGGAGTTCTATAACTCTTAAAATAATAACTAATAAAATACTAGTAGTAGTACTCCCAACGACGGCCTTATAAAGAATTTTATTAAAGTACTAAATAGTAGTACCTCTCTCTATAATTGCGTTAAATCCCTTCTCTTTAGCTCTAATTCTAATCCTATCCTTACTCTGCGTTTAGATTTCCTATTCGCAAACGCTTTAATTAACCGAACAGCGGACTCTAATATCCCCGCTTTAAATACTTCTACTAATTAAAATAACAGTTATAGTACTATCTTGTATAGAAGAAAACCCCTTAAACTCCTTAAGTAGGATAGGCAGCCTTAAATATTCCTCTTTTACTATAATAAATTTATTAAAGTATATAATATTAATATTAAAGCCGGGCTTTGTACTAATTATAATACTATATAGTATAAAATTCTCAATACGCCCCCTAATAATAAATAATTATAATTTAAAGGGTTTTAGACCGGTAAAATTACTTGTAGCGAAAAAGACCCTATAGCTTTATTCGATTAAATCTAAGTAATTTTCGATTCGTATTAGAATAGGAATATTACCCTTAATAAACTCTCTCGCCTTTATTAGAAAGATAGAAAACCGTTCGTAACCTTCCTTACTACCTTTGATAATAAATTCTTAAAAGCTAAAAGTTATAATTGGGAGAGCCTAACTAAATTAATATACTTCCGTTATATAATTAATAAGAAGTTCTATAATAAATTCTTCCTAATAAACTTTTTAAATAACTACTATATATATATAGCCTAAATATAATATTATACTACCGGTTACGAACGTATATTTAAATTTAAAGAAGATTATTATAAATACCTTTATAATTAGCGGAGTCGCTTTATTTAAAGTAGCAGCTTCTACCTCCCTGCGTCCTACGTTAATACTCCGAAGCTTAATAACTAACGTTAGTAGTCTTCTACTCCGCCCTCGAATTTATTTAAAAATTATACTACGAATATTAATAGTAATACTATTATAGGAACTATTCGTATTAATACGCTTACTAAGGGTTATAATAATTAGGGGCGAAGCGGTTTAAACTTATCTATTTCCTCTAAGTATATTAAATAGGTCTTTAACGAAGAACGTTAGAAGTATAAGGATAATAATTTATACCTCTATTATAGAGCTTCTAATTACCGTATAAATAATTATCCCTACCTACTAGCGGTTCCCCCGAATAATAATATCCGTATTTAAACTACTATTATAGAGATTCCCCTATTATTAGAAGAGGATAAAGAATAAGACTCCGTCCCCGAATAGGGAAAAGAGTAATTCCGGAGCAAAGTCGGGCCCCGGAGCCCTTAGAAGTATTAAATAAAGTAGAAGAATTTAAATCTAAATTATAAATAGAAATAGAGTTTATATTAATCCTATTTATTATTAACGACCGTAATTTATTCTACGCCCTTATTAATAAGGATTATTAATATTATACTACAATTAATAAGAAGGTTATTAAAGATTTTAATATTCCTATTATTTCTATTAAACCCTACTATATAAAAGGAGCCTCTATTATTATAGAGGGAATTACTATTTAAGGGTTTACTTACTTCCTTATTAAAGTTAATAGGTATATATACCTAGTATATACGTACGTTATCCTTCTTTTAGAATTCCCTATTATCCTAGGTAAATTATAGTTAAAGGTAATAAAAGTATATTCCGTCCCTTACGAAAAGAGGATATACTTGAACAGTATAAACTATTAGGTCCTATATATCGGAGGAGAATAAATATTAAATATAGACTTTATTAAGGATATTAAGTCTGCTACCTATATATTTACTATTATTTTTATAGGCTATATTCGCCGTCTACGAAAAGAGTTCGGCGGCGAAACGGCCGAAGAAATTATATATATAGTTAGTTTAAAGAATATAGAGAAGGTACTATAATTAAAGAAGGTCTATACTAAGGAATAATTCGAAAAGATAATTCCCCTAGTATATTATAACCTCCTTCTATTGTAAATAAAAGAGAATATTAATAAACGGAATCCCTATTACCCTAATATTAATTATCGAATTAAAATTAAGAAAGGATTTAACGGTAAAGAGTTTCCTCTACCCTTCGGGCTATTATATAGTATAACCCGCAAAGAATTTCTTATTTTAAAAAAAACGTTAAAAGATTTATTAAATAAAGGATTTATTAGAGTAAATAATTCCAAAGTAAGTACCCCTATATTATTTATTAGGAAGCCGGGTAGCGGTCTCTACTTTTATTGTAACTATTGAATTTTAAATACTATTACCCGAATGGACCGGTATTTATTATTACTTATTAAAGAGATGTTCTATATATTAAAGGGAGTGAAGTAATATATTAAGGTTAATATAGTGTAAGCCTTTTATAAAATTTGTATAATTATAGGAGAGGAGTAGAAGATAGTTTTTAAAACCCGCTATAGCCTATTTGAATAGCTAATTATTCCCTTCGGGTTAATAGACGCCCTAGCAATATTCTAGCGGTATATCAACTTTATTTTATAAGAGTATTTAAATAAATTCTATATAGTGTATATAAATAATGTCCTTATTTATATTTTAAGCTCTAAAGCGGACTACGAAGCTAAAGTCTATTTTATATTATAGAAGCTCCTAAACGCTGGACTATACTTTAACCCGGATAAATGTAAATTCGCTATTAAGAAGGTTAAATACTTTAGATTTATTATCTACGCTAGTATTGGAGTTTAGGCCAATCCCGAGAAGGTTAAAGCAATCTTCGAATAGTTGCCTTCTACCTCTTAGAAGGGTATATACAATTTTTTTAAATTTATTAATTATTATAGGATATTTATCCCGTAATTCTCTAAAGTCGTTACGCCCCTTACAATACTAATAAGCAAAGGGGTAATATTCGAATAGACGAAAGAGTACGAGGCCGCCTTTTAATTATTGAAAATGCTATTTATTAGAGCCCCAATTCTTATTGAATTCGACCCGGATAAAAAAACGTTCCTCGAAATAAATTATAATGGCTTTACACTCGGGGGTATTATCTCCTAGGAGGTTAATAATACCGGGCGGTATATAATTGTAGGATACTATTTACGGAAATTCAATATTGCTAAATAGAACTACCTAATTTATAATAAGGAGATGTTAGCGATTATTAATTGTTTAGAATAATAGTCGGCGGAGCTACGGAGCTACGAATCCTTTATTATCCTAATGGACTATTGTAATTTCGAATATTTTATAAAAATATAATAGTTTTCGGAATATTAGGCGTATTAGGCCGAATATTTATCCCGTTTTAATTTTAATATTAAATACCGGCCGGGGAAAGAAGGCGTAGTCCTTAATACGCTTTTTCGTAGGGAGTAGGATATACCGATAGAGGAAAACTAGGAAGTCTATAATTTCTAAATAATTCCGAATTCTATACTAGAGAAGTATTTACCGTTTCGGATCTCAATATCCCGGGTAGTCCTCTCCGGGCGGGGGGGCGTATAAATATTTAAAAATCCGGATTTATAATAGTTTTAAAACTAAATAGCGCTAAAAGACTATTTCTACTAATAAATTAAGATTATAGTCTAGAATAATAATAAATACCTTAACCTAATATTAAAATTGAAGATTCAAATTACGGACTATAGTATCGACTCTAAAGGCCGCCTCCTCTATTAGGGCCGTCTCTAAATCCTAAGGGCTCTAGTATATACTAAATTTAATACTGAAAACCTTATAGACTAATTCCAATAGTTTAACGTACTTTATACTACTCTAATATAAATAATTTACAATTCGTATATCCTCGGTTATCCCGGTCGTAAGGGTATAATAGCCGTATTTAATCGGTACTTCTATTGGCCGCTATTGGATACCTATATACGGTAGTTCCTTTGTAATTATTATACTTACGGTTCTATAAAAGTATAGAGGGAATAAAAATGAGGCCTAATATAGTTATTGTTTGTATTAAATTAATTTAATAGAAAAATATAAATAGATTTTATTATAGACCTTCCTAAGGCTAATAGTAATATTCATTTTCAGGTAATTAAGGACCGGTTGAGTAAGAGTGTAATATTAGAGTTATACTTCCGGACCTTCTCGAGGGTGATAGGCTTAACGGGGGCGTCGCCCTGCGGCGAGCTACCGGGGCCGGCATTAGATACTACGGCGTCCGAAGCGGCGCCGCCCTCTAAATTGTCAGGGAGGGCTATAGCCTTCGCCGCCTTGGAGCTAGGCGTCTTCTTAGCGGCGCCGGGGGGTTTCTTACGCAGTATAGCGAAATATTAACAATACCGAAGCGGATTGGATACGGTTGCAAAGCGGCGGCGGATTCGGTAGTAGAGTGGATATAACGCGGCGGGTACGGTAGTATAGTGTAAAGAAGAAAGAAGGGAAGGAAGGAGGAAGGCGGGTCGAGGTTTCCTTTATAGGAAATTTGGGCGACCCGGGATAATGTAATTGAAGAAAAATAGAATAAAAGGCTACCAACCGCAAGGAAATTACAATGAAAGGGATAAAAATAGGACAGCGATAGGCCGGAGCCGGGATAGTTACGTATATAATATAAATTTATAGCCTCGGTTATAACGGTGAGGTTATACCGAGAGGAAGAAGAACGGGACGGTACGGAACCGATATAGCGCCGTTATAATAGCGAAGCGGAGGGTTTTCATCCGACTGTAATAGTACGGTTTTTCCCACCGACTACGAACGAAGCAGCACCGTATACCCACTGGGCGGACTATATATATAGTTAGCGTGTATAAGACTAATAATAATAATATTAGAGTTAATACTTTTAATAAAAGCCGAATTGTATATTAAATGCTTCTTATAATATTTTATATATTATTATAGCTTCCTACGGTTTATTATAAGCGACCGAGGATTAAATTGGACTAGCCGGTTCTAAGCGAAGTTTTATAAGCTCCTTAATATTAAGCGTCTTTTAAATACGGCTTACTATCTACAAACCGACGGCGGCCCCGAACGTATAAATTAGGAGATATATATATACCTTCGAATAGTAATTAACTACGTATAAGATAATTAGAATAAATAGTACCCTATAGTTTAATTAGCTATTAATAGCCGTATTAATACCTCTATTAGGATATTTCCCTTCTTTACTATATATAAATTCGATATAGAGCTCTTTATTTCCGTAATAGGAGAAGAAGCCCGCTTAGGAGTTCCCCTTCTTTCTTTTAAGAAATAGGCTTACTAATTCGTATAAAAGTTATAGTAAATTATAGACTTATATTAAATAACTATAGCCGTAGCCGCTTAAGAGTAAAAGAGATTCGCTAACTAACGTCGTTAGTCGGCTAAGCGTTTCTAAATTAGAAATAAAGTTTAATTCAATTTAAAGAACTATATAACGGACTATTTAAAGAAGAAATTCAATTGGTTATATATAAAATATATAGTTTCTAAAGTTCTCTCTCCGTACGTAGTAGAGCTCTCTAACCTTCCTTAAACTATCTATAATATTTTCTATATTAACCTCCTCCGCCGAACTACTACCAATCCCCTCCCGGGCTAAAGGCTTACTAATAACTAGCCGCCCGCTATTAAAGTTAAAAGAGAGCTAGAATTCTAAATCGAAGAAATTCTATATATTAATACTATAAGAAAATGTAAAGGAGTAGTTAAAAAAGTCCTAGTAAAGTAGAAAGGGTATTAGGATTTAATTTAGGAATTACTATAGGAATTCTTAAAAATAATAGCGTTAAACCGGTTTAAAGTAAGGTATAGTCTAATAATAATAAATAATAGACCCTTTAATTATTATATTAAGAAGTATCCGCTTAACGATAAATAGGACTATAAATTTACTAATGGATAATATAAAATTAATTATAGAATCATTATTAAGAGACGGAATTAAAGACTCTTAAGTAGTACTATACTAAATAAGAATTTTATTTGAATTAAACCTAAAACTACCTTAAAATACTAAATATCCTTTATAATATTATTGTTTAATAAATCCTTTATAGCGCTATTTATATTAAAAGAGCTAATATCCTCCCTTCTACCGCTAGTAAAATTCTCTAACGTAGCTTTATATATATTATAAGGGCGAATATTCTTTAAACGTATATCGGACAATAACGAAGGGAGTAGGCGAATATTATCCGAAGGACGGACCTTAAAAGGTAGTTGGGGGATAGGGGCATTCTATTATTCGAATCTATAAGGGGTAGTAATAATAGGAGTATTAGTATAAAAGCGTTTGCCAGGAGTATTATCCTTTTTATAAATTAAAAAACAATATTTAGGTTAAGTGCCGGAGGGGCCGACCACCGGGGCGGAGGACTTGGTAATAATAATAGTAACCGCCTCTTTCTTCTTCTTTTTCTTCTTTTTAAATTCTTTATTATACTAATCGATAAACTTATCTATCGACCTTATAATAAGAGGGTCCGCCACCTACCTTATTTAATTTATATTAAACTTTAAAGTAGCTATCCTCTTCTAGAGTTTAGCTAACTAAACTCCTAATAAAGAATTAGCGCTAAATTCGCCGGATTCGATAGAGGGACTTAGTAGACGGGCGACGGCCGCCTCTATACCAATTCTACCCTAAGAGCCGCTATAGAAATTAAATTTGGAATACGGAAGTAGGTAAAACGAGTAATTTATACGGGAATAAAACCTTTCTCTTCCAAGAGAGAGAGATTAAGTAGCGCCTTAAAGGTAATTAGAAAGATAGTCTACTAAGGACCGGAAATACAATTAACGGTATATTAGGCTACAAAAACGTCCTAAATTTAAATTAGGGTTAGTTTATAAACTACCTTATTATATTAGTAAGGTAGATATACGGTAGCCGAATTGCCCGTAGGAGTAGTAATATAATTATATTTATAAGAGAGGTAATAAATATATTAATTAGATTGAAGTTTAGTTATTTTAATAATAAGAGCCGAAATTGTATTATTAGTAGTAGTTTTACTAATACCGACCGTAATTGTACTAGGCCGGGTTTAAACCGGCTTAGGGATCTTAGGTTTTTTGGGAGCCGGAGTAGGAGTCGTAGGCGGGGCGGGGGAGGAGCCTTACTACTATTACTATTATAGGAACTATTAGAATTACTAGAATTAGACGAACTAATCGAAACTAGGCTAGTTAGGAATATTAAATACTTTGAGCGAATTACTACTGACGTATTAATACGAAGAATAGGGTAAGAGTAGAGTAAGCGACGGAGTAAAATATAGAGAAGCAGTAAAAGAAGGAGTGGGAATAGTGAGGGAGTAAGAGAGGGAAATAGGGTAAGGGTTAGAGCAATAGAGAGATAGCAGTATAGAAATACTTATAGTAGAAGGTCGTAATTTCGTTGAAGAAGGAGAAAGGAGGAAGAAAGGGAGGGAGAGGGAGTAATTTAAAAGATATAGATTATTCGAACAGAATATAAATAGTAGTAAGGAGGAGGCTTATCGTCTAATTTCAAGGGTATATATAACGGGGTACGGGCTTGTAAATAGTCTTCTAATTGGAAGGGAAGAGGGGGCTAATATTATAGGGCTTATTGCCCGTAGCTATAATAATTAGCAGTCTCGCCAGTCCGAGTTTCAACCGGCCGGCAGCTGATGCGACCAATCAGGTTGCTTACCGCTGCGGCACCCCGGTGGCCCGTACGCGTATACGTCCCTTGAAAAGGACAGCTGGCTATGCCCGTCTAGAGGGCGCTCTTTTACCCTCTTTTCTTCTTCGTAGAACCTTATCGATTGATTGAGGCCAGCATCTGTGCCAACTGTGCTGCACCCCTTATAATATTCATTTAAATCGTTATTTTCTTTTTTACTACTTTTATATAAATTTTATAGGCATTAACTCCGCGTGCCCCATCAACCTCTTACTCGTGCCCCATTACCAATCTGTGCCCTATTATTACAGACCTTGGAACGTTAATTTGAGGTAAAATATTATTTATATAGTAAATTCCAGGGTATTACATCCACATGAAAAAATAACAATGATAGTCAGTGACATGGTTTTATATGGAGATTTCTATGGTATACAATGTTCTCAATATTGGGCTATTTTATAACTATCTATACTAATACTATTAATTATAGAGAGTAATCTCGTAATGCTTGGTATAGTGTTTACAGCGGTTAACTCGATTCTATAACCTTCCAGCTGGGTTTACTTATACGACTACTTCGTATAACCTTGAGTGCTGGTAAGCCGCGGCATTTTAAAGTCGTATACGTACTGCGCGTAGTGTTGTAAAGCTTTAAGGAAGTTAGTAAATGGCTTTGTCAATTGATGCGATTGATATTTACGTACGTGCAGTCGATTTTAGCTTGTTGTGGTGGTGAAAGGAAGTCTGGTTGTAAAGAAAGAGGAAGAGGGAGGCAAAAGAAGGTTCAAAATCACCAAGTCTAAAATCTGGGCTGGGTACTGAGCGTTTATGAATGGGGGTTCCACTGGTTGACTAGGCTTGGCGCTGTCTTCTATGTAAGGCTGTTGTACGATTACTGTCTAGTTGAAATAAAAGATAGTAAAAAAAGATGCCCACGTTAAACCCTAACCCGATTGGGGCACGGATTAGGATTGGGGCACGAGTAAGAGGTAGATGGGGCAGGCGGAGTAAATGCCATTTTATAATTGAATTTACGGTCTAATTAGACCCCGAGGAATTGTATTAATTCCATCGGTTAAAGTACTACTTCCTTAAATTAGAGAATTTCTATCCTTAGTACCTTCGTCCGTATAAAATATATTAGTTCCATTTTAATCGCTTTAAATTTTATACCTTTCGTCCCTACTTATTCTAAATATATTTCCTATACTACTTATAGTATTTAATAGTTCTCTTTAATAATACGGACTCTTACTATAATATTAGTATTATTTGCAAAGTTAATTATAATAATATTTAGAATTGTAGTTAATTTTCAATATAATAGTGTAATAAAGAGAATAAATAGAAGGCATTTACTCTAGGGGCACCCGAATCGTCCTACGGGGGCACCCAACCTTATTGGGGCACCCGAATTTATTGAAATCTTCATGTAAAATAGCATTTACACCGTAAATTCCATCGTATTACAGGTAAATAAAAAAAATAACAGCAATATCCAGCGACATGGTTTTACAGGGAGATTTCTATAGTATCTAATATCTTAAACATAGTATAGTCTAAAGCATTCATCTATATACTTTAAATAGCTATACTACCACTTTCTAACTACCCCTATCTATTTCGTACGTACAATTTTAGGAGCTGGTAAATCTATTTAAAATCTATCTCTCTTACGTTTAACCGCTTACTTGACCGGGGAGCTCGATTCTATAGCTACTTAGATAGACTCTAGTACTAACTCTAGAAACAACCACTATTACTCTAGAGAGGACTATTCTAACTTTAGTTCTAGCTTTAGTATAGGCTCTAGTTCTAGCGTAAATTCTAGAGAGTATAAGAATTCTAATTGTAATTCCAACTCTAAAGAGGGACCAAAATCGAGTATTAGAGAGAGCTTAAAGGGTAGGAGTCTCAAAGGTAGGAATTTTAGAAGCGGGAGTTATATTAATTCTAATTGTAACTCTAACTCTATATCTAATACAACTACCTAAATACAATCCAATACTAATTCTACCTCTAAACTATCATCAAATACTATATCCAACTTACTACTATAATTAAAAGTATTAGAGCTAACCGGCTCTCATACATACTTACGTTTAGTAACCTTAGCAAAGCTAAGAGCAAACTTATCGATATCATCGCTCTCCCAGTAAAATAATCTACGTCGTATATTGGGCTACAAGCGAGGGAGGTTATTACGGTTACTCTATTTAATAGGCTTAACCTTCTTAGGAGTCTTCTACCTTATAAGAAGGGTATATTCGTTAAGGATAATTCTAATAGAGTTCTTAGGTCGGCCTCTCTTTGTAGGTATAATACGGGGGTCTCGAAGGCGAAGGTAGAAATTGTAGGCATCCTATTAAATCCGCCTAGTTAGTATTTATATATAGATAAATAGAAAAAGGTATCTAACGTACTAATAGCTCTTTATAATACTAGCGTAGGTATATATATATAAGCTTTAGTACCTTCTTTATAATTACCCTATTAAAAATAATATAGCGGTATAGTAGTCTATATTAGGTAGTAATATTACAATCCTCATTACAAGGCTCCAAAGTAAGCACGGGGGGATTACTTCATTAATTAATTGAGGGTATACACTTTTCTACTTAGTAATATTCGTAATTAATTAATTCGAAGGCAATATAATTAATCTATAGTAATAATTTCCCTAAATATATACGATCGATATACTATTACCGTTAGCGGGTTTATTATTTTACGATCTTTTCTTTAAAAGATTAGTATTAACTAGTAGCTATTTCTATAATAGTTATAATAAGCTTATAAATATTACTATTACTATTAAGAAGGTAATTTTTAATATTAAAATTATTTAATTCAACCGGGGAGGTAACCCTAATACTGAAGTTTCTATACTTCTTAATATAATAGTATACCCATTAATCTCTTATAGGAAGCCAGTTCTTCTAAATATATCAAAGAACCAGTCTTTAACCCTCGAATTGCTTTATTAACCTTCCCTAAGCTACCTAGAGCTCTAACTCGGTACTAACGTATATTATAAGTTTGAATATAGCTATAATACTATAGGGGTTGTTAATAATCTTAGTAATAGTTTAAGAGGTTAATTTACTAGGGGTTCCGCTACTTCGAATAGATAAACAAATCCCTTAATTAACCGTATTAAAGGAGACTAGATTCTCCCAATTATCTTTACCCTCCTTATCCTTAGAGTTATTATTATTATAATCTTTTTGCTTCTTCTATTTTTTTTTAGTATTGAATAGAACGTTCTTTATAATATAAAATAAATAGAGCTACTATTAAATATTAAGGAAGACTCTACCTAATACCTACTTTATTTCTTTATACTTATCTATAACGACAACGGTTAGAGAGGGTAAATTATAACGTAATCCTAGCTCTTTAGTAACTTTAATTAAAAAGTCAAAGGCTTCCTCCTTCTCGTCGTTAATAATACCAAAGACGTAATTAAATATAAAACCAACAGATAAAACGCTTAAAACCTAGTAAAAGGGATAATAAAAGCGGTTAGTATTATACATATTATTAATAATTATAACTTTAGGGAATATTCTAACTATCTCTAGACAAATTAGAAAAGTAAAGACTAGTCCCAATAACCGTTTATTATCGTCCGGATCCATCTTTTTAATATATTCAATATTATTATCGTTAAAAGACTTAATTAAAGCACCGGTTAGGGTATAGCCATTAAAATCGCGGCGGCGGATACGTACTCGTACGTTGTATATATCGGTCCTTATATATATAGAGCTAGGAAAGTCTTCTTGTACTATAACAATAATCTCTCGAACTCGTATAGTATTAAGCTTAGAAGTATCGTCAATCTTCTTAAATATCTCTAGCTTCATCTTACAATATTAGGGGTATATAAATAGGTACTAGGACTAGCTGTGATTATAGACTTAAAAGACTGGGTTAGAATACAAGCGAAAGTACCAAAGACCATCTTTATCTTTATTTACAAATATTTTCTATTGATAATTATATTTACGTAAGGCTATCTTTCGAGTAATTACTTTAACCTTCTGTAGTTTACCAAAGCAGTTACAAATAATATAATATCGTATATAGTCTTTAACGGGAGCTCTAAGCTTACTACGTCCCTAGGTACGATTAACTACAAACCCATAAGACTTTACCTATATATTTATTGCCTCATAAAGAACTTTAATTGTAACTGCGGGAAGTATAGCGCTAAATAGTAGGTTCGTAATCGTATCTCTTTAATTAAAGAGTTCGTCTTCCGGTTCGCTATCGCTAGAATCGAGGGGTTTATCGTTAGAAAAGCCTTCCTACTCCTCCTCCTCCTCCTCGATATAAGTAAGGTCGGTAAGCGAGGGCGGGTTTAATTCCTAGAGCGACGCCATCTTGTACTTTGAGCTTTAAGAAGGTTAGCAAATGCTTCTAGCGATTGATACGATTAATATTTACGTACGTACAGTTAATTCTAGCCTATTCTAATATCTACAATTAATCTAATTGAAAAGAGGGAGTAAAAAAAAGGCTCAAAATCACCAAGTCTAAAATCTAGGCATTAAGTGCTTGTAAATAGGGGTTCCACTAGCTGACTGGGCTGGGCACCGTTTGTATGTAAATACTATTGTATGACTACTGTCTAATTGTATCAAAGGTTAGTAACAAAGAATCTACACGTTTAACCCTAACCCGATGGGTGCCCCAATAAGGTTGGGTGCCCCCGTAAGACGACTCGGGTGCCCCCAGAGTAAACGCCAAATAGAATAGGGGAGAGGGGGGAGTTTTGCGCAATTTTAATAGTAATTATATAGGGGCGGGAGGTTTTATTATTAAAGATGAGGGAACTTCTTTTACCAATAATAAAATTCGCTACCTACTTAATAATTTATATTAGGAATTGTATTTCCTATAGAGTATATAGAAGTTATTTATAATTATTATTATAGTCTTATTCCCTATACTATAAACTATAGTACCTTATTAGCATAAGGTCCTTCTCTAGTTCTCTAGAGGGGAAAACCGTAAAGCGTTAAGCGCCTCCGAATAAAAACCCTTAGTTCTATCTCGGCTGTAATTTACTACGCCGCTCCTACTTTATTTATAACTATAACGGTTCTTACCTACCGCTATAGCGAATATAATTTTGTTTCTCCTAGTATTATATTATCCTAATACTAAAATAATAAGGATAATAGGAATACGATTAAACCCGGTACGCTACTTCCTTTACTATTTTTCTATTTTATTCCCTACTATTCCTTCTTCTACCTTTTCTCCGTTTCCTTATTCTATTTTCCTATTTATTATCCTACTTTTCCGCTTCCTTCTTCCGTTTATAAATACTTCCGCCCTATTATTTATTCTCCTACTTTACGGATTTACTTCTATTTATATTAGTATAAGGGCCCTTTCCTTTATTTATATAACCCCCCTATAGCGCCCCCTCTTAATCCTTCTCTTTTTCCTTCCTTATTGTAATTTTTAATAAAATAATTTCCTCCGGTTATTATCGCCCTAGCCCTATCGATTTAACTTCCAATATAGAGGGTCCTTCCCCTAATTCGTTCCTAGGCCCTATATTCCCTATAATTATATTTCTAAAACTTATATTCCTCGCTCGTACCCTTCGCAATTTCTTTAATAATTATCCCCTTTAAAATTAGTATAATTTCCTCCCTTCCTTCTTCGGTCCTTATATTAATTTAATTAGTATCGTTCGTAAAATTCTTTACTTTTATTATATTTTAAATCTCGCCTCCGTCCTACGCTCTATTAATAAGCCTAATTCTTCTACCGCCTTCTATAAGGTTATTATCAAAACGATTTATTTTATTTCGTCTACTAATAGGTTCTTTATTCTCTATTCTTTTTTCTCGCTATTTAATTTCTATATTTTTAATTAATAGTACTTCGAACGCTACTTACAATTGTACTTATAAAATATATATATTAAACGTCCCTATCGGCTTTTATAACGCTTATAATACTATTTAGGCGGTAGCTATTACTATATATAGTCTTATTCCCTAAACTATTAACTATAGCGCCTTATTGGCATGAGGTCCTTCTCCAGTTCTTTGGAGGGGAAAACTGTGAGACGTTAAGCGCCTCCGGATGAAAACCTCCAGCTCTATTTCGGCCGTAGTTTACTACGCCGCTCCTACTTTGCTTCCAGCTATGACGGTTCTCACCCACCGCCACAGCGAACATGATCTCGTCTCTTCTACCGCTGCGTCGTCCCAACACTAGAATAATAGGAATAATAGGAATAGGACCAGACCCGGCACGCCGCTTCCTTCGCCGCCTCTCCATTTTACTACCTACCGCTCCTTCTTCCGCCTTCTCCCCGCTTCCTATTCCATCTTTCCGTCTACCACCCCACTTCTCCGCCTCCTTCCCCCGTTTGCAAATGCCTCCGCCCCGTTAGCTATTACTATAGTATTAAATAGTTAGAATAAATTTAATTACAATTTAAATATTTTCGTTCGTATTACTAACGATTTTATTAATTATATATATATTCGTCTAGAGTAAAACGGCCTACCTACCGACTATAAGCGTCTTCTTTGTACCTTAAACTATAATATTACTAAATTCTAAAAGAAGGGTTACTACGAACTAATTGCGAAGGATATTTATTATAATTATATTCCTTCCCTACCCGGCGGTAGTACTATAAACCCGGTTTAAATTACATCCAGTTCTAGTAGTAATACTATTACTCCTATATATATTATATCTAGTAATAGTAATTATACTACTCCTACTCGTATAATTTCCAATTCTGATAATAGTAGTAATTCTATTCCTAATAGCCCTATAACTATTAATACTCCTAGTTGCCCCCTTATAAATAATAATTAAATTTAATAGCGCTATAAAATTACTATAAATTAGGTTCGTATAATAGAACTATTCGAATTGCTTTTTAAATATAATTAAACGCTTATTAAATAGTACTTTTCGGTTCTTACTATAATTATAATTTAAATAACTCTTATAGTTAATATAAATATTTCCCTCTTATTCCCGTCCTATTATTCTAATATTATTAATATTCTATTTTCCTCTTAGGAATACTTTGTAATTTCCTTATATTATTCCTCTTCAAATTTAATTACTAGATAGTACCCTTTTAATTTCTTTAATTTTAATACTTATAATAGAATCCTAACGGCTTTAATTCTATTATCTAAGTATTCTTAGAGTTCTTCTTTCGTTAATAGCCAAATTTTTCAAAATTAATTAGAAATTAGTATTTATATTAAAGTAATTTAGGATAATATAGGCGAATATTTTTTTTTCGAACTTATAAGCGCAAATAAGAATTAAGATGTCCGGTACTTTCTTCCGGTAGAGGAAAGCCCGGAGGCTAATAATTTCTATTCTAATTTAAATAAGGAGGGAATTCTTCGCTTTAATCAATGAATATAATTCTTCTTTATCTTCTTTTAATTATCGGCGTCTTCCCTTCTTCTTCTTTATACTAACTATATATCGTTAAATAGCCTCTCTACTAAATTTAAGGGTAAGGTTAGCAATAGTAAATTTATACCGCCGCTTTAATTTTACTATTACCGCCGCTAAATAATAATTATAGTGCAATACTTATTTCCAATTCGTTATATCCTTCAATTACTCTTTTCGGTCGGTAATTATTAATTTTAAAATTTATAATAATAGTAATAACTAAATCCCTAACTCCGAGGGAGGGTTAATTATTATTATTAGTAGCTTTTTTATTAGTACCTATATTTCGGCCTACTGAACCTTAATTATACTATTCTCTAATTTATTAATAGATAGCCGACTTTTAATTTATTATATTGAAATATAATCAAAAACCTAAATTATAATCCCCCGAATAAATTAGGCTTAATCCGTCCGGGCGAGCCTTTCTTTAAAGGCCTGGACCCTTTTATTAAAATAAAAGTCGAACGGCGGATAAAAGGTTTCTATTTTTAAATTTCCTACTAACGTAGTTTTATATATTCTAGTAATAATTTTTAAATATTTAATTTAATATTTCGCTAACTTGATTATTATCCCCCAAAGTTTTCTATAAATTTCAATTAATTAATAGAATACTAAAGCTCTATATATAATAATATTATAAATATATTTAATATATATTTCCCTTACCCGAATAAAGGAATAACCCTATATTTTTATTACTAATTTTGTAAATATGTTTTCTTATATTATTATTTTCTTTTTTACTACTTCCGTATAAACTTTATAATTAAATTTATAATTTAGCTTAACCTTTAGGAATTATATTAATTCTATTAATTGAAATACTACTTCTCCGAATTAAAGAGTTTCTATCTTTAGTACCCTCGTCCGTATAAAGTATATTAATTCTATTTTAATTACTTTAAATTCTATACCTTTCGCCCTTATTTATTCCAATATATTTCCTACACTATTTATAATATCTAATAATTTTCTTTAATAATATAAATCACTATTATAATATTAGTATTATTAATAAAGCCGACCTTAATTATATTTGGGATTATTACTAACTTCCAATATAGTAGGGTAATAAAGAGAATAAATAAAATAGGGGAGAGGGGGGAGCTTTATAGTATTCCGGCGGTAATTGTGTAGGGGCGGGAGGTTTTATTATTAAAGAAGAGAGAGCCTCTTCTTCTAACGATAAAGTTCGTTACCTACCGGATAATCTATATTAGGAATTACATTTCCTATAAGGTATATAGAAGTTACCTATAATTAATTCTATCGAACGTTCCCTTCAAATCTAGGAGTATAAGGGACGTTACAACCCCGAGCTTCTAGGCCGTATATACTACATTAGTAACCACCCGGACTATAAACTCTGTTGAACAGCCTGCCCGGTTGTTTATGTAGCCCTTTAGTAGGAGGTTGAATTTAGTTATTTATAATTAGTTCTATTAAATATTCCTTTTAAATTTAGGAGTATAAGGGACGTTACGGCCTTAAATTTTTAAATTATATATATTATATTAATAATTATTTGGATTATAAATTTTATTGAACGGTTTGTTTAGTTATTTATTTGGCCCTTTAGTAGGAGGTTGAATTCTTTAGTTATTTATATAAGCCTTTTAATTACAAATATTTCGAGGATTTTTCCTACGTTATTAAGTAGTAATATTAGCTTTTATTCGCTCGTTAACTTCTATTGGGCAGCGTTTTTTCTAGGCTTTTTAAGGATAATTATTTTTACATTTTTAAATTACTATAGGAAATATCCGAATTAAAGGCTAGTAGATATTAAATATATTATAGTTTATTAGAATAGTTATTTATATAATTTCAAAAACCTATTTGAATATTAGTCGATCCCGGGGGCTTTATTAAATACTATCCGGGAAAATATATTTTAAACGTCTTTTTTATTAATTAATTTATTAATAATTATTAGATTAATATTATTTAATAGTTCGGTCTAATTTAGTAGGTAGTTTATTAGAACCTTTACTTTCAAAAAGATATAATTAGTAAGGATTTTAGCTTCATTATTATAATTTCCAATTTTTATTACCCTTTTATAGGTTTAAAGGGTTAGTAGTTTAGGCAGGTTTATTAATCGGTAACTTTAGGTCCGGGTTTATTATTCTAAGGGTTAGAATTGATTTAAATTCTTCCAAGCCTTAGTAACGCTATTATACTACGTAGCCTATCAGGTTTTTATAATTATCCTCTTCTTTTTTATTATAGCTTCGATAAAATCCTTCTAGTTTAAGATTATCCAATACTAAAATTACTCCTAATATATCCTCTATACTTCTTTTATAACCGTTCTATATTCTAATATTTATTAATTTACTCTTTTCCTTCGACTTTTCTTCTAATATAGGACGAATTCCTCTATAATACTTGTAAATTCTCTATTAAATTTACAAAAGGCGAGTTTGAAATCCTTTATTATATTAATCCTGTTTAAAACTAATATCCGTTTCTCCGACGCCGTTTTTACTTTCGTTATATTTATAAAACTCTAATTATATTTTCCTTCTTCCTCTATTTTTTTTATTTTTTCTTCCTATTTAGACTTAGACTTTTTCAAAGGTAATAGTCTAAGCCAATTTATTCGTACTTTTATATTCCTTAGTATTCGGCTTTAACTTTTAATAGTAATTATATATAATTAATTATTTTATCCCTCTCTCTTTATATTATATTTCTATATTTTCTTAATTTATTATAGGGGGTAAGTAAATTAAATTTCTAGTATTATACTTATATAAGGAGGCGAATAGCCCCCGGGTTAGTCCTATTCTTTAGATTTTAATTAGGATAGTAGAGATTATAATCCCTAATTGCAATTAAATTTCCCGCCGGGGGTCCGACCTCGATAAATTCAAAGAGCGGCAATCCTTATTAATATTTTAACATTCCTTATATAAGAATAGGCGAATAAATAGAATAGACGGTCGTCAAGTTCTTTAGGTTTTTAAACGTTACTATAGTCTAATCTTTTCCGGTTTGGAAGTTTAAGTCCTTTAAATTCTATTTTTTATTTATATATATTACCGCCCTTCCTTTCTCTATATAATTAACCCTAAAATATGTTCCGCTTCTAGGACGGTAAATATTCCTATTTAAATTTTTATCTGGCTCCTAAATCGTTATAATATTATAGGTTTCCTTTTATTCAAATAGAAGCTTCCCTCTCTCGTACAATTTCCTTACGTTCTAATAGAAGATTTTTAATTAAATTATTAATTACTCTAGGATAGGGTTCCTTTTAATCCTTCGGCGGAGGATAAGGGTATTACTTCCTTAGGGAGGGCTATAATTTTATAAACGCTATTACCGTTATACAACTAATTTCCCTTTATACTTTGTAAATACAAGTAGTATATATTTATAGGACTTTATAGGTTTATTAGTTTCGGTCGGAAGGACGGGCCGATAATCTTTTTTAGCCGTCCCTTTTTTACAATTCTTCTAATTGAAACGCCTATGCCCTTACGATAAGGCGATGTCCGGGGCCCAAAATGTATTATAGCTATCGTAGACCTACACTAGAGGTCGTAGTGCTATAGGCCCTATATTGTCGCAAGGAAGGCGCGGCGGGTCTATCTATAATAGGCCAAAATATAAAAAGAATACCCGTCTTAGTATCCCAAATAGGAATTTCTAGCGCCAAACAAGATACAGTTTCAATAGTACATATAGATAATACTATATTTCAATATATTTAGACAGTTATATCGCTATATTACCTACGTATATTAATTTGAAAAAAATATTGTACGATAGAGCTTAATTAATTATATCCCCTATATAATTTATATTGAAATAGGAAGAAAAAATAAAAAAGCGGAAGAGGAAGGAGGATATAGTTGGAGTTTTATAGATACGGTGAAGGTGAAGGAGGCGTCGGAGAAACGGATATCGGTCCCGGAGAGGATTAATACAATAGAGGATCTTAAACTCGCCTTTTATAGGTTCGACGGAGAATTTACTAGTATTGTAGAGGAATTTATCCTATACTGGAAGAAAGGTTGAGGGAGGAGAGTAAATTAGTAAATATTAGGATATAAGACGGTAACGAAAGAAGTGTAGAAGATATATTAAAAGTAGTTTAAATACCGGATAATATTAAATTAGAAGGATTTTATTGAAATTATAATAAAAAAGAAGAGGATAATTGTAAAAGTTTAATAGGCTATATAGTACGACGGTGTTACTAAGGCTTTGAAGAACCCGAATCGATTTTGGCCCTTAGAACGATAGGCCCGTATCCGAAACTATAGATTAATAAACCTGCCTAAATTATTAGCCCTTTAAACCTACGAAGGGGTAATAGAAGTTAGAAATTATAGCAGTAAGGCTAAAATTTTTACCGATCGCTTCTTCCCGAAAGTAAAGATCTTAATAGACTACTTACTAAATTGGATTAAACTATTAAATAGCGTTAAACCGATAGTTATTAGCGAATTAGTTAATAAGGAGGACGTTTAGGACGTACTCTCTTAAACAGCGTTTAATAAGGCCCCCGGGATTAATTGGTATTCAAATAGGTTTTCAAAGTTATATAGGCAATTATTCCGGTAGGTTATAGTATATTTAGTATTCGTTAGCCTCCGATTCGGATATTTCCTATAACGGTTTAAGGATACGAAAGTAATTATTTTTAAAAAACCTAGGAAGAATGCTACCTAATAGAGGCTAGCGGGTATATAGAGGTTAATATTACTATTTAATAACGTAGGAAAATTTTTTAAAGCGTTCGTTATTAAAAGGTTTATATAAATAATTAAAGAATTTAATTTCTTATTAAAGGGTTAAATAAGTAATTAAGTAGGCTATTCGATAGAATTTATGGTTTAGGTAATTACTGATATAGTATATATAATTTAGAAGTTTAGGGCTATAATATCCCTTATACTTTTATATATATAGTCTTATTCCTTGTACTATAAACTATAGCGCCTTATTGGTATAAGGTCCTTCTCTAGTTCTTTGGAGGGGAAAACCGTGAGACGTTAAGCGCCTCCGGATAAAAACCTCTAGCTCTATCTCGGCCGTAGTTTACTATACTGCTCCTACTTTACTTATAATTATGACGGTTTTTACCTACCGCTATAGCGAATATAATCTCGTCTCTTCTACTGCTATACTATCCTAATATTAGAATAATAGGAATAATAGGAATAGGACTAAACCCGGCGTACTGCTTCCTTCGCTACTTCTCTATTTTACTTCTTACCGCTCCTTTTTCTACTTTCTCCCTATTTCCTTATCCTATTTTTCTATTTACTACCCCGCTTTTCTATTTCCTTCCCTTATTTATAAATATTTTTACCCTATTATTTACTCTCCTACCCTATAGTTCTACCCCTATTTATATTAATATAAAGGCCCTTTCTTTTGTTTATATAATCCCCTATACGGTACTCTTCCTAGTCTTTCTCCTCCTTCTTCCCTATTATAATTTCTATTAAAATAATTTCTTCCAACTACTATTATCTTAGCCCTATCGATTTAACTTCCGATACGGAGGGTTCCTCCCCTATTACGTCCTTAAGTCCTATATCCTTTATAGTCCCTTTAATTATACTTTTGGAGCCTACGTTCTTCGTTTGTACTCTTTATAATTTCTTCGGTAATTATCCCCCTTAGAACTGGTATAGTTTCCTCCCTTCCTCCTTCGGTCCTTATACTAATTTAATTAATATTATTCGTAAAATTCCTTATTTTTACTATATTTTGGACTTTGCCTCCGTTATACGTTCTAACGATAGGCCTAACTCTTTTAATACCTTTAAAAAGGTCGTTACTAATAGGATTTATTTTATTTCGTCTATTAATAGGTTTTACGTCTTCCTTTTTTCTTTTTTATTATTTAATTCTTATATTTTTAATTAGTAGTGTTTAGAATATTACTTACGATTATACTATTAGTAAATATATATTAAACGTCCTTATTGGTTTTTATAATGCTTATAACGTTATTTAAATAGTAGTTATTACTATAGTATTAGGTAATTCGGATAGTTTTAACCGTAACCTAGATACTTTCCATTATATTACTAATAATTTCTTTAATTATATATATATTCGTTTAGAATAGGACGGCCTTCCTACCGACTATAAGTATTTTCTTTATACTATAGGCTATAATATTATTAAATAATAGTAGAAGGGTTATTACGAATTGGTTACGAAGGATATTCGTTATAATTATATCCTTTTTTTACTTAGTAGTAATATTATAAACCCGGTTTAGATTACGTTCGGTTCTAGCGGTAGTACTATTATTCTTATACGTATTATATCTAGTAGTAGTAATTATATTACTCTTATTCGTACGGTTTTTAATTTTAATAGCGGTAGTAATTCTATTCCCGGCAATCCTATAGCTATCGATACTCCCGGTTGTACCCTTATAAATAATAATTAAATTTAATAGCGTTATAAGGTTACTACGAATTAGGTTCGTATAATAGAATTACTTGAATAGTTTTTTAAGTATAATTAAGCGTTCGTTAAATAGTACTTTTTAATTCTTATTATAATTATAATTTAAATAATTCTTATAATTAATATAAATATTTCCTCCTCGTTCCCGTCCTATTATTTTAATATTATTAATATTTTATCTTCCTTTTAAAAGTATTTTACGATTTCCTTACGTTACTCTTCCTTTAATTCGATTATTAAATAGTACTCTTTTAACCTCCTTAACTTTAATGTTTATAATAGAATCTTTTCGGCTTTAATTCTATCGTTTAAGTATTCTTAGAGTTCTTCCTTCGTTAATAATTAAACTTCTAAGTTTAATTAGAAAATAATATCCGTATTAAAGTAATTTAGAATAATATAGGCGAATATCTCCTTTTCGAGCCTATAGGCGTAGATAGGAATTAGGACGTCTAGTACCTTCTTCCGGTAGAGGAAGGCCCGAAGGCCAATAATTTCTATTCTAGTTTAGATAAGGAAGGAATTTTTCGCTTTAATTAATAGGTACGGCTCTTCTTCGGTTTCTTTTAGTTATCGGCGTCTTCCTTTCTTCTTTTTTATATTAATTATATATTATTAAATAACCTTTCTATTAAATTTAGGGGTGAGGTTAGCGATAGTAAATTTGTATTATCGTTCTAATTTTATTATTACCGCCGTTAAATAGTAGTTATAGTACAATACCTATTCCTAATTCGTTATATCCTCTAATTATTCTTCTTTATTAATAACTATTAATTTTAGAATTTATAATAATAATAATAATTAAATCCTTAATTCCGAAGGGGGGTTAATTACTATTACTAATAATTTCTCTATTAGTACCTATATTTCGGCCTACCGAACCTTAACTATACTACTCTTTAGTTTATCGGCGGGTAATTAACTTCTAATTTATTATATTTAAATATAATTAAAGATTTAAATTATAATCCTTTAGACGAACCGGGCTTAGTCCGTCCGGGCGAACTTTTCTTTAAAGGCCTAGACCTTTTTATTAAAATAGAGGTCGAACAGCGGATAAAAGGTTTCTATTTTTAAATTTTATACTAGCGTAATTTTATACGCCCCGGTAATAATTTTTAAATATTTAGTTTAGTATTTCGCTAATTTAATTATTATTCTTTAAAGTTTATTATAAATTTTAGTCGGTTAATAGAATATTAAAGCTCTATATACAATAGCGTTACGGATATATTTAGTATATATTTCCTTTATTCGAATAAAGGAGTAACTTTATATTTTCGTTATTAATTTCGTAAGTATATTCGTTTATATCGTTATTTTTTTTTTTATTACTTCTATATAAACTTTATAGTTAAATTTACAGTCCAACTAGACCCTTAGGAATTATATCGATTCTATTAATTAAAGTACTACTTCTTTAAATTAAAGAGTTTCCATCCTTAATACCTTCGTTTGTATAAAGTATATTAATTCCGTTTTAATTGTTTTAAATTCTATACCTTTTACCCCTATTTATTCTAAATATATTTCCTACGTTATTTATAGCGTCCAGTAGTTTTCTTAGATAGTACGGGCTATTACTATAATATTAATATTATTAGTAAAGCTAATTATAATTATATTTAGGATTATTATTAGCTTCCGGTATAATAGGGTAATAAAAAGAATAAATAAAATAAGGGAGAGGGGGGAGCCCTACAGTACTCTAACGGTAATTATATAGGGGTAGGAGGTTTTATTATTAAAGAAGAGAAAGTTTCTTCTTCCGGTAATAAAATTCGCTACCTACTAAATAATTTATATTAGGAATTATATTTCCTATAAAGTATATAGAAGCTACCTATAGTTAATTCTATTAAACGCTCCTTTTAAATTTAAAAGTATAAGGGATATTATAGCCCCGAATTTCTAAACTATATATATTACGTCGGTAATTACCCGGATTATAAATTTTATCGAACGGTTTATCCAATTACTTATTTAACCTTCTAGTAGGAAGTTAAATTCTTCGGTTATTTATATAAACCTTTTAATTACAAATACTTTAAAGATTTTTCCTACGTTATTAAATAGTAATATTAGCTTCTATACGCCCGCTAGCTTCTATTAGACAGCGTTCTTCCTAAGCTTCTTAAGGATAATTATTTTCATATCTTTAAACTACTATAGGAAATATTTAAATTGGAAGTTGGCGGATATTAAGTATACTATAATTTATTAGAATAGTTACTTATATATTTTTAAAAATTTATTTAAGTATTAATTAATTTTAAAGGCCTTATTAGGCGTTATTTAGGAAAATACGTCTTAAACGTCCTCTTCGTCAATTAATTCGCTAATAATTATTAGTTTAGTACTATTTAGCAATTTAATCCAATCCGGTAAATAATTTATTAGGACCTCTACCTTCGAGAAGAAACGATCGGTAAAGATTTCGGCCTTACTACTATAGTTTCCAATTTTTATTATTCTTTTATAAATTTAAAGGGTTAATAGTTTAAGCGGGTTTATTAGTTTATAATTTTGGGTACGGGCCTATCGTTCTAAGGGCTAAAGTCGATTCGGGTTCTTTAAAGCCTCGGCGATACTATTATACTATATAATTTACTAAACTTTTATAATTATCCTCTTTTTTTTTATTATAGTTTTAATAAAATCCCTTTAATTCGATACTATTCGGTATTTAAATTACTCTTAATATATCCTTTATACTTCTTTCGTTACTATTTTATATCCTAATATTTATTAATTTATTCTCTTCCCTTAACCTTTCTTCCGGTATAGGACGAATTCCTTTATAATATTTATAAATTTTCCGTCGAACTTACGAAAAGCGAGTTTAAGATCTTCTATTATATTAATCCTTTCCAAGACTAATATTTGTTTCTCTATTGCCTCCTTTATTTTTATTATATTTATAAAACTCTAATTATATTTTTTTTCTTTTTCCATTTTTTTATTTTTTCTTCCTATTTAAATTTAGATTTCCTAAGGGTAATAGTCCGAATTAGTTTATTTGTACTTTTATACTCTTTAATATTTAGTTTTAACCCCGGGTAATAATTATATATAATTAATTATTCTATCCCTCTCTTTTTATATTATATTTCTAAATTTTATTAGTTTATTACGGGGGGTAAATAAATTAAATTTTTAGTATTATACCTATATAAGGAAGTGAGCGGCCTTCGGGCTAATTCTATTTTTTAAATCCTAATTGGGATAATAGAGATTATAGTTCCTAATTATAATTAGGTTTCCTGCTAGGGGTCCGACTTTAAAAAATTTAAGGAGCGGCGATTTTTATTAATATTCTAGTATTCTTTATGTAAAGATAGGAGAGTAAATAGAAAAGACGGTCGTTGGGTCCCTTAGGCTCTTAAACGTTACTATAACTTAGTCTTTTCCGGTTTAGAAATTTAGGTCCTTTAAATTCTATTTCTTATTTATATATATTACTATCCTTCTCTTCTTTATATAATCGACCCCGAAATATCTTTTGCTTTTAGAACAGTAAATATCCCTATTTAAATTTCTACCCAGCTCCTAGATTATTATAACGTTATAGGTCTCTTCTTATTTAAATAGAAATTTCCCTTTCTCGTATAATTTCCCTACGTTCTAATAGAGTATTTTTAATTAGACTATTAGTTACTCTAAAATAAGGTTCTTTCTAATCCTTCTACGGAGGATAAGGGTATTACTTCCCTAAGGGGGGTTATAATTATATAAGTACTATTACTATTATACAATTAATTTCCTCCTATACTTTGGGAGTGCGTATAGATATTTATTAGACCCTAAGGGTTTAATAGCTTCGATTGGGAAGATAGGCCGATAATCTTCTTCGGCCGTCCCCTCTTTACAATTCCTCCAATATATTTCTTTAGGGTAGTAATAGTACGGGAATTAGGAGGAGCGTCCGGGAGGACGCCTTCGTTTATAGTTTCTATTATTAGTTCTAATACTTTTCCGGCCAAATTCTTACGGGGGGCGAATATCCGTAGCCTTTTAGCGTATACGATAAATATTTTCGTAATTACCTTCTAGAGAATAAGGTACTCCTTATAGTTATATATATAGTAGCCCTTCTTCTTATACAATTTATAGTAGATAAATAATTTATTATTATTAGACGGACAATTTACTTTACTAAAGCAATTTCCTTCGTATTTAATTTTATTATAGCGGGCGTAGATATTTTCTTAACAGTACAATTTCACTATATATCCGATTCCCTAATATTTAAAATACTATTAAACGTTGTTTAAAGTTTAGAATAATTTATATAAATATATATTACCGTCCTAAAGGAAGAGGTTATTCTAGAGGAAGTATACTACTAATACAATAGCGATTTCTATTAGAAGTAGGCTTTTATTTTCTCTATCCCTTCTTTTTTATAATTGAATTCTAATAATAAATATTTTTGGGTTTGTTTCCTTCGCTACGTTTAATATAGCTTCCGCTATAGTATAATTATCGATATTATTCTAGGGTACGCCCCGAATTAGTATATTTATAATATTTATAAATAATATAATAATATTCTTATTCCCAAACTATAAACTATAGTGCCCTATTAGCATAGGGTCCTTCTCCAGTTCTTTGGAGGGGAAAACCGTAAGGCGTTAAACGCCCCCAAATGAAAACCTCCAGCTCTATCTTGGCCGTAATTTACTACGCCGCTCCTACTTTATTTATAGTTATAACGGTTCTTACCTACCGCTATAACGAATATAATCTTATCTTTTCTACTACTATATCATTCTAATACTAGAATAATAGGAATAATAGGAATAGGACTAAATTTAGTACACTACTTCCTTCGCCGCCTCTTTATTTTATTCCCTACCGTTCCTTCCTCTACTTTCTCTTTACTTCCCTATCCTATTTTCCCGTTTCCTACCCTACTTCTTCGCCTCCTTCCCCCGTTTGTAAATACCTCCGCCCTATTATTTATTCTTTTACCCTACGGTTCTACCCTTATTTATATTAATATAAAGACCCCTTCCTTTATTTATATAATCCCCTTTGCGGCGCCCCTTTTAATCCTTCTCCTCCTTCTTCCTTATTATAATTTTTATTAAGATAGCTTCCTCCGGCCGTTATCGTCCTAGCCTTATCGATTTAACTTCTAACGCGGAGGATTCTTCCCCTATTGCGTCCTTAAGCCCTACGTCCTCCACAGTCCCCTCGGTTATACCTTTAGAGTTTACATTCTTTATTTATACTCTTCGCAATTTTATTAATAGTTATCCCCCTTAGAACCGGTATAATTTCTTCCTCTTCTTTTTTAGTCTTTATACTAATTTAATTAACGTTATTCGTAAAATCCTTTACTTTTACTATATTCTAAATTTTATTTCCGTTTTATATTCTAATAATAATAGGTTTGGCTTTCCTAGTATTTTTTAAAAAGTTATTACTAATAAAGTTTACTTTATTTCGTCTATTAGTAAGTTATTCGTTCTTTATATTCCTTTTCTATTATTTAATTCCACTTTTAATTAGCGGTACCTAAAATACTACTTATAATTATACTTCCAATAAATATATATTAGACGTTCCCGTTAATTTCTACGATACCTATAATACTATTTAGGCGGTAGCCGTTATTATAGTAGTAGGTAGTTAAAATAGGTTTAATTTTAATTTAAATATTTTTATTTATATTACTAATAATTTTACTAATTATATATATACCTGTTTAGAGCGGGACGGCCTTCCTACCGACTATAAACGTTTTCTTTGTACTTTAAACTATAGTATTATTAAATAATAGTAAAAGGGTTACTACAAACTAATTGCGAAGGACGCTCGTTATAGTCATATTCCTTCCTTACCCGGCGGTAGTATTATAAATCTAGTTCGGATTACGTTCAATTCTAGCGGTAGCGCTATTACTCCTATACGTATTATATCCGGCGGTAACGGTTATACTACTCTTATTCGTACAATTTTTAATTTTAGTAATAGTAGTAGTTCTATTCCCGGTAGCCCTATAGCCGTCGATATTCCCGGTTACGCCCTTATAAATAATAATTGGGTCTAATAGTACTATAAGGTTACTATAAATTAGGTTTATATAATAGAATTATTCGAATAGTTTTTTAAATATAATTAAACGTTCGTTAGATAGTACTTTTCGGTTCTTACTATAGCCGTAGCTTAGATAGTTTTTATAGTTAGTATAAATATTTCCTCCTTATTCCCGTCCTATTATTCTAGTATTATTAATATTCTATTTTTTTTTTAGGAATACTTTACAATTTCTTTACATTACTCCTCTTTTAATTCGATTATTAGATAGTACTCTCTTAACCTCCCTAACTTTAATACTTATAATAGAATCCTTTCGGCTTTAATTCTATTATTTAAATATTTTTAGAATTTTTCCTTTATTAATAGCTATACTTCTAAGTTCGATTAGAAAATAGTATTTATATTAAAATAATTTAGGATAATATAGGCGAATATTTTTTTTTTGAATTTATAAACGTAAATAGGAATTAGGACGTCCGGTACTTTCCTCCGGTAGAGGAAGGCCCGGAGGTTAATAATTTCTATTCTAACCTAAATAAAGAGGGAATTTTTCGCTTTAGTTAATAGGTATAGCTCTTCCTTATTTTCTTCCGGTTATTAGCGTTTTCCTTTCTTCTTCTTTGTACTAACTATATATTATTAGATAGCCTCTCTGTTAAATTTGGAAGTAAGGTTAACGATAGTAAATTTGTACTATCGCTTTAATTTTACTATTACTACTATTAGGTAGTAGTTATAGTACGATATTTATTTTTAATTCGTTATATCTTTTAATTATTCTTCTCTATTAATAATTATTAGCTTTAGAGTTTGCGATAGTAGTAATAATTAAGTCTTTAATTCTAAGGGGGGGCTAATTATTATTATTAATAGTTTTTTTATTAGTACCTACGTTTCGGCCTATTGAATTTTAATTGTACTATTTTTTAATTTATCGATAAGTAGCCGACCTTTAGCTCGTTGTACTTAAATATAGTTAGAAACCTAAATTATAGTCCCCTAAATAAATTGGGTTTAATCCGTCCGGGCGAGCCTTTTTTTAAAGGCTTAGACCCTTTTATTAAAGTAGAGGTCGAATAGTAAATAAAAGGTTTCTATTTTTAAGTTTCGTATTAGTATAGTTTTATACGCCCTAACGATAATTTTTAAGTATTTGGTTTGGTATTTCGCTAGTCCAATTACTATCCTCTAAAGTTTATTATAAATTTTAATTAGTTAGTAGAATATTAAGGCTCTATATATAATAGTACTACGGATATATTTAGTATATATTTCCCTTGCCCGAATAAAGGAGTAATCTTATATTTTTATTACTAATTTTGTAAGTATATTTATTTGTATTATTATTTTCTTTTTTACTATTTCTATATAAGCCTTATAATTAAGTTTATAGTCTAGTTAGACCTTTAGGAATTATATTAATTCTATCGGTTGAAGTATTATTTCCCTAAGTTAGAGAGTTTCCGTTCTTAGTACCTTTATTTATATAAAGTGTATTAATTCCGTTTTAATTGCTTCGAATTCTATACCTTTCGCCTTTATCTATTCTAAATATACTTCCTACGTTATTTATAGCGTCCAGTAATTTTCTTTAATAATATAAATTATTATTATAATATTAATATTATTAGCGAAGCCGATTATAATTATATTCGGGATTATTATTAATTTCTAATATAGTAGAGTAATAAAGAAAATAAATAAAATAGGGGAGAGGGGGGAGTCCTATAGTATTCTAATAGTAATTGTGTAGGGGCGGGAGGTTTTATCGTCGAAGAAGAGAGAGCCTTTTCTTCTAATAATAAAACTCGCTACTTACCGAATAATTTACATTAGGAATTATATTTCCTATAAGGTATATAGAAATTACTTATAGTTAATTCTATTGAATACTCCTTTTAAATCTAGGAGTATAAGGGACGTTACGGCTTTAAGCTTTTAGGCCGTATATACTGCGTCGGTAATTACCCGGATTATAAATTTTATTAAACGGCTTATCCGATTACCTATCTAGCCCTTTAGTAGGAAGTTAAATTCTTCGGTTACTTATATAAGCCTTTTAACTATAAGTACTTTAAGGATTTTTCTTATATTATTGAGTAGTAATATTAGTTTTTATACGCCCGTTAGCTTCTATTGGACGGTATTCTTCTTAGACTTTTTAAAGATAATTATTTTCACATTTTTAAATTACTATAAAAAATATCCGAGTCGGAGGTTGGTGGATATTAAATATACTATAACTTGCTAGAACGGTTGCTTATATATTTTTAAAAACCTATTTGAATATTAATCGATCCCGGGGGCTTTATTAGGCGCTATTTAGGAGAGTACGTTCTGGACGTCCTCTTCGTTAATTAATTCGCTAATAGCTATCGATTTAGTACTATTTGGCGGTTTAATTTAATTTAGTAGATAATTTATTAGGACTTCTACTTTTGGAAAGAAGCGATTGGTAAAGATCTCGGCCTTATTGCTATAGTTTCTAATTTCTATTGCTTCTTTATAGGTTTAAAGGGTTAATAGTTTAGACGGATTTATTAATTTATAACTTCGGGTACGGGTTTATTATTCTAAGGGCTAAAGTTAATTTAGGTTCTTCGAAGCTTCGGCGACGCTATTATACTACGTAGCCTATTGAATTTTCGTAATTATTTTCTTCTTTTTTATTATAATTTCAATAAAATCCCTTTAATTTAATATTATCTAGTATTTAAATTATTCCTAATATATTTTCTATACTTCTTTCGTTACTATTTTATATCCTAATATTTATTAATTTACTTTCCTCCCTCGATTTTTCTTCCGGTACGGGACGAATTCTTTTATAATATTTATAAATTCTCTATTAAATTTGTAAAAGGTGAATTTAAGATCCTCTATTATATTGATCCTTTTTAGAACCGATATTTATTTCTCTATTACCTCCTTTACTTTTATTATATTTATAAGATTCTAATTATATTCTTTTTCTTCTTCTACTTTTTTATTTTTTCTTCCTACTTAGATTTAAATTTCTTAAGGGTAGTAGTCCGAGCCGGTCTATTTGTACCTTTACGCTCCCTAGTATTCGGCTTCAACCCTAGGTAATAATTATATATAATTGATTGTCCTATCCCTCTCTCTTTATATTATATTCCCGAATTTTATTAGTTTACTATAGAGGGTAAGTAGATTAAATTTTCAATATTATACCTATATAAGGAGGTAAGCGGCCTTTGGGCTAATCCTATTCTTTAGATTCTAATTGGGATAATAGAGATTATAATCCTCAATTATAATTAGGTTTCTTATTAGAGGCCCGACTTTAAGAAATTTAAGGAGTGGCGATCCTTATTAATATTCTAGTATTCTTTGTATAAGAATAGGAGAGTAGATAGAAAAGACGGTTGTTAATTCCCTTAGGCTTTTGAATATTATTATAACCTAGTCCTTTCCGGCTTAGAAATTTAGGTCCTTTAGATTTTATTTTTTATTTATATATATTATTACTCTTCCTTTTTCTATATAATCGATTCCAAAATACTTTCCGCTTTTAGGACGGTAGATATCCCTATTTAGATTTTTACTTGGCTCCTAAATCGCTATAATGTTGTAGGTCTCCTTTTATTCGAGTAGAAGCTTCCCTCTTTCGTATAATTTCCTTACGTTTTAATAAAGTATTTTTAATTAGATTATTAGTTATTTTGAAATAGGGTTCCTTCTAATCCTTCTATAGAGGATGAGGGTATTGCTTCTTTAAGGGGGGCTATAATCGTATAAACGCTATTGCCGCTATACGACTAATTCCCTCCTATATTTTAAAAGTACGTATAGATATCTATTGGACTTTAAGGGTTTAATAACTTCGGTCGGAAGGACGGGCCGACGATTTTCTTCGGCCGTCCCTTTTTTATAATTCTTTTAATATATTTCTTTAGAGTAGTAATAGTATAGGAATTAGGGGGAGCGTTTAGGAGGATACCTTCGTTTATAGTTTCTATTATCGGTTCTAATACCTTCCCAGTTAGGTTTTTATAAAGGGCGAACGTCCGCGGCCTTTCGGCGTACGCGATAGACGCTTTTGTAATTACTTTCTGGAGAATAGGGTACTCCTTATAGTTATACGTATAGTAGCCTTTTTTCTTATACAGTTTATAATAAACGAGTGACTTATTATTATTAGACGGGCAATTTACTTTGCTAAAATGATCTCTTTTATATTTAATTTCGCTGTAACGGGCGTAGATATTTTTTTGACGGTAGAATCTTGTTATATATCCGATTCCCTAATATTTAAAGTATTATTAAACGTTATTTAAAATTTAGAATAGTTCGTATAAGTATACGCCGTTATCCTAGAGGAAGAGGTTATCCTAAAGGAAGTATACTACTAATATAGTAACGACTTCTATTAGGAGTAAACTTCTATTCTTTCCGTCCCTTCTCTTTTATAATTGAATTTTAATAATAGATGCCTCCGGATTTTTCTCCTTTATTACGTTTAATATAACTTCCGCTATAGTATAATTATTAATATTATTCTAGGGTACGCCCCGGACTAGTACACTTATAGTATTTATAGTAATGAAAGTATTTAGGCCGAAAATTTTTTTGGCCTATACTTGGTTACGCTAGTATTAATTATATATAGATTTATTAAATATAATTACGTAATTTCCGGTTATTAGTATTTTGGTAGTTATTCGGACTATTAGGCTAGTATTTTTTTTATTTAGGTACATAGCTAAGGTCGTTTTCGTATTTTTATTCGAACGGTTTATAAATTCGGCGGTAATCGTTATTCCTTTAATAGTAAGTTATTATTCGAAGTTGGAGGGGATAAACTTTTTAATAGTAATAGGTAGTTATTGGAGGGTAGTACCGATTTTACTTAGGCTAGCTTTTATTATAATATTAATTTAATACTTCGGTATTTTTTGGGTACTTTTTTTAATTTCCTTTAGAATATCCTTCTTTAGGTCGTTAAAATCCTTCTTAATAATAAATTAGTCGGTTCTAACCTTATTAGCTTCGGGTTACGTAGATTTATTTTTTTTAACGCGTACCTTTATAAATTCGAGAAGTAATTTTCGAACCTAATAACGGTCTTCGGTCGAAACGGTATTATAGTCCGTAGATTTATTTACTCTAGCGATGAATTTCTTTAATATTTTATTATCTTCTTCTATTTTATCCGAAGTTTTTATAGTGAGTATAGCTTTAGGATTATTATATATTGAAATTTCCGCGAGTAGGTTGTAGACGCTGTTTTCGAATCTACGGGTACCGCCGTCAATAGCCATCAGCAACGACGATACAACGCCGTCGTTACACTCGTCGTAGGATATTGTAAGGGACGTAAACGACCCTCCTAAGTCGATTGCCGTTATTAGTTTTTGTTTTAGAGTACTCCTCGACCAGAAATCGGCGTTTCCGGTTTTAAAGTAGTTTTTCAATAAAGGCCTTATAATATTTATAGTAATAAAAGTATTAGAGCCGAAAATTTTTTTAACTTATATTTAATTATATTAGTATTAATTACGTATAGATTTATCGAATATAATTACGTAATTTCCGGTCGTTAGTATTCTAGTAGTTATTCGGATTATTAAGCCGGTATTCTTTTTATTTAAATATATAGTTAAGGTCGTCTTTATATTTTTGTTCGAACGGTTTACAAATTCGGTAATAATTATTATTCTTTTAATAGTAAATTGCTGTTCGAGGTTAGAGGAGATAAACTTCTTAGTAATAGTAGGTAGTTATTGGAAGGTAGCACCGATTTTATTCGGGTTAGCTTTCGCTATAATATTAATTTAACGTTTTAATACCTTTTAGGTACCTTTTTTAATTTCCTTTAGAATATCCTTCTTTAGGTCGTTAAAATCCTTCTTAATAATAAATTAGTCGGTTCTAACTTTACTAACTTCGGGTCGCGTAGACCTACTTTTTCTAATATATACCTTTGTAAATTCGAGAAGCAATTTTCAAACCTAATGATAGTCTTCGGTCGAAATAGTATCGTAGTCCGTAGATTTATTCGTTTTAGCGATAAACTTCTTTAATATTTTATTATCTTTCTCCGTTTTATCCGAAGTTTTTATAGTAAGTACAGCTTTAGGATTATTATATACTGAGATTTCCGCGAGCGGGTTATAGATATTACTTTCGAATCTACAAATACTACTATCGATAGTTATCGGTAACAACAATACAACGCCGTCGCTATACTCGTTGTAGGATATTGTAAGGGACGTAAACGACCCTCCTAAGTCGATTGCTATTATTAGTTTTTGTTTTGGAGCACTCCTCGACCAGAAATCGGCGTTTCCAGTTTCAAAGCAGTTTTTCCACCCCTATTATTCCCCTTATACTTTTAGATTTAAAGGGAGCGTTCAATAGAGTTAATTATAAATAGCTTTTATATACTCTATAGGAAATGTAATTCTTAATATAGATTATTCGGTAGGTAATAAATTTTATTATTAGAAGAAAAGGTTCTTTTTTCTTCGATAACGAAACTTCCCGCCCCTATACGATTATTATTAGAGTATTATAAAGCTCCCCCCTCTCCTCTATTTTATTTATTCTCTTTATTACCTTACTATATTAGAAGTTATTAATAATCCCGAATATAATTATAATCGGTTTCGCCAATAATATTAATATTATAGCGGTAGTTTATACTACCGAAGAAAATTGTTAAATATTATAAATAGTATGGGAAGTATGTTCGGAATAGGTAGGAATAAGGGGTATAAAGTTTAAAGCAATTAAGATGGAATTAATATATTTTATATAAACGAAGGTACTAAGGACGGAAATTTTCTAATTCGGGGAAGTAGTACTTCAACCGACGGAATTAATATAATTCCTAAGGGTTTAGTTGGACTATAAATTTAATTATAAAATTTATACGGAAGTAGTAAAAAAGAAAATAATAATATAAACGAATATATTTATAAAATTAATAGCGAAAATATAGGGTTATTCTTTTATTCGGGTAAGGGAAATATATATTAAATATATTAATAATACTATTATATATAGAGTTTTAATATTCTACTAACCGATTAAGATTTATAGTAAATTTTGGGGGATAGTAATTAGATTAGTAAAATACTAGATTAAATATTTAAGAGTTATTATTAGAGCGTATAAAGTTATACCGGTACAAAATTTAGAGATAGAAACCTTTTATCTGCCGTTTAATTTCTACTTTAATAAAAGGGTCCGGATTTTTAAAGAAAGGTTCGCCTAAACGGACTAAGCCTAATTCGTTTAAAGGATTATAATTTAGGTCTTTAATTATATTTAAATATAATAAGCTAGAGGTTAGCTACCTACTAATAAATTAGAGAGTAGTATAATTAAAGTTCGGTAGGCCGAAGTATAGGTATTAATAGAGAAGCTACTAGCGATAATAGTTAACCCCCCTTTAGAGTTAGGGATTTAGCCGTTACTACTATCATAAATATTAGAATTAATAATTACTAATAAAAAGGAATAGTTAAAGGATATAACGAACCGGGAATAGGTATTACACTATAACTACTATTTAGCAGCGGCAATAACGAAATTAGGGCGACGGTATAAATTTACTATCGCCGACCTTACTTTTAAATTTAATAGAGAGGCTATTTAATAATATATAGTTAGTATGAAAAAAAAGAAAGGAAAATACTAATAATTAGAAGAAAATAAAAAGGAGCTATATTTATTAATTAAAACGAAGAATTCCTTCTTTATTTAGGTTAGAATAGAAATTATTAATTTCCGGGCCTTCCTCTACCGGAGGAAAATACTAAGCGTCCTAATTCCTATTTGCACTTGCAAGTTCGAAAAAAAAATATTCATTTATATTATTCTGAATTATTTTAATACGGATATTATTTTTTCGTTAAATTTAGAAGTTTAATTATTAACGAAAGAAGAATTCTAAGAATATTTGGACGATAAAATTAAAACCGAAAGGATTCTATTATAGGCGTTAAGGTTAGGGAGGTTAAGAGAATATCATTTAATAATCGAATTAGAGGAGGAGTAATATAAGGAAATTGCAAAGTATTTTTAAAAGGAAAATAGAATATTAATAATATTAGAATAATAGGACGGGAATAAGGAGGAGATATTTGTATTAACTATAGGAATTATTTAAACTATAGTTATAATACAAATTGAAAAGTACTATTTAACGAGCGTTTAATTACATTTAAAAAATTATTTGAATAGTTCTATTATACGAATTTAGTTCGTAGTAATTTTATAGCGCTATTAAATCTAATTATTATTTATAAAGGTACAGTCAGGAATATTAACAGTTATAGGGCTACTAGGAACAGAATTACTACTATTATTAAAACCGGAAATTATATAAATAGGAGTAATATAATTACTACCACCGGATACAATACGCATAAGAGTAATAGCGTTACTATTAAAACCGGACGTAATCCGAATTAGATTTATAGTACTATTACCGAATAAGGAAGGGATACGATTATAACGAATATCCTTCGCGATTAATTTGTAGTAATCCTTCTATTACTATTTAGTAATATTATAATTTAAAGTACGAGGAAGACGTTTATAGTTGGTAGGAAGATTGTCTTACTCTAAATAAATATATATATAATTAGTAAAATTATTAGCGATACGAATAAAGATATTTAAATTATAATTAAATTTATTTTAATTATTTAATATTATAGTAACGGCTGCCCTTTAAATAATATTATAAATATTATAAAAATTAGTAGGGACATTTAATATATATTTATTAGAAGTATAATTGTAAGTAGCGTTCTAGGTACTATTAGTTAAAAGTATAGGAGTTAAATAATAAAAAAAACGAACGGAGAATAAGGAATTTACTAATAAATAAAATAAAATAAATTCTATTGGCGACGACCTTCTTAAAGGTATTGGGGGAATTAGGCCTATTATTAGAATACATAACGGAGGTAAAATTTAGAATATAATAAAAGTAAGGAATTTTATAAATAATATTAATTAAATTAGTATAAGGACCGAAAAAGGAAGGGAGGAAATTGTATTAGTTCTAAGGAGGATAATTACCGAAGAAATTACAAAGGGTACAAACGAAGAATATAAGTTCTAAGGGTATAATTAAGGGGATTATAGGGGACGTAGGATTTAAAAATACAATAGGGGAAAAACCCTCCGCATTAGAAATTAAATCAATAAGGTTAGAACGATAGCGGCCGGAAGAAGCTATCTTAATAAAAATTATAATAGGGAAGAAGGAGGAGAAAAATTAAGAGGGGCGCCGTATAAGGAAATTATATAAACGAAGGAAGGGGTCCTTATACTAATATAAATAGGGGTAGAACTATAGGTGTCAAAATATATCCAAGAGAGTGGGAGAAAAGCCATAGTATTTAAGTGAGTTAGCTAGATTTACACGATGTGACTGTTCCTTTTATATCCGCTTGCGTTGTTTACCCTTAGTATACCCTTATCTACCCTTATACTAGTACTTATAAGGCTCTATTTAAAGTCAGACCGTAAGGCTCAACTATTAGGAGGGTTCATAATGTTTGGCACTCCCCCTCACTAAATACAAGTAATATTAAAACTCCCCCTTACTTAGTATTCGTCTTCACTACTTCCAGAGTCTAACTCCTAACCGGTAGGTAGGTCTACAATACCCGTATCCTCCTCGAAGCTTCCAATAACCTTACTTCTATTAATAAACCTAAGGCTATTTCTAAAGTATAAGAATTAATCTTTAGCAAGCGGTTTAATCAATCTATCGGTTATTTACTCCTCTATCGGTATATAAATAAGATTGACAGATCCATCTTCAATCTTTTTACGTACGAAATACTATTAAATATTAATATACTTTATCCTTTAATATTACGTCGGGTTCTTTACAAGTATTATAGCGCCTTAATTATTACAATAGATAATAACTGCTTTTTCGTCCTTACTTCCCCTTCGAAGATTAATACTAAGGTCTCTATACAACCTTTTCAATTAAATTACTTCCTTAATTACTAATATCTATCCTATATATTCTACTTCTATAGAAGATAGAGCAACTATCTACTATCGTTTTAAATTCCAATTAATAGATATACTCCTAATATTAAATATAAAGTTAGAAGTGGACTTTCTAGTATCCTAATCACTTACCTAATTAAAGTCTAAGTATCCTTTTAGAAGGCTCAACTTTCTTATAAATATTAGCATTAAGCTTCTCGTACCTTTAAAGTACTTAAAAATCCTCTTAAAGGCCCGGAAATATACTTTAGCGGGATTTATAATATATTAGCTAATAATTAATACAATATATATAATATCCGGTCTAGTACCAATTATAACGTATATTAGAGAGCCTACTACAGATTAAAATATAATAATTCTAACCTTTTTAGCAATCTAATTCTCCCCCGCCTTTTTTAGGCGGTCGGTTATTATTAGAGTATTTACTAGGTTATATAAAGCCATACCGAACTAGGCAAGGATCTTATTAACATATCCCTATTAATTTAAATAAATAGTCCGTTCCCGGCGGTTGCGGGTAATACAAATGCTAAAGTAATAGTAACATAGACCCAAATCTATCATTTAGAACCTTATATTTAACGCATCCTTCAGACTTTAAATCTTTTCCTTATCGTTACCTATAATAAATAGGTCGTCTACATAAATAGCTACAAAGGTACCTATACTAGAGAATACTCTATAGTCTATAGTAATAAGGGTATAGCCTAGATCCTTCAATACTAATATTAGTATATTAAACTAGACCCTAGGTACTTGCTTAAACCCGTAGAACGCCTTATTAAATTTGTAAACCCGCGGTCCGTCGGTAAACTCTAATAGTTACTCTATATAGATTGTCTCTTCTACATTCCCGTATAGAAATACGGTCTTAATATCTATCTATTTAATTTCAAAGTCTAGGGCTACAGCGATAGTAAATAGGATTTTATAATTTATTAGCTTAATAACGGAAGTAAACGTCTCAAAGTAATCTACGCCCTCGATTTATTCGAAGCTGCGTACTATCTATCGAACTTTCCGTCTAATTACTTCGTTATTTGGCCCTCGCTTAAACTTATAGACCCATTTACTACGTAAGATATATATTCTTAGTATAATATCTACTAATTCCTATATACTATTATTAATTAGAGATTTATATTTATTAACCATTACTTCCAACCACTTATCCTAGAAGAAGCTCTCCTTCGCTTCTTTCAACAATGTAGGTTCTATTCCTTCTTCTAAATCTGTTCCTCCAACGTATAATATATAGTACTAGATAGGATGGGGGTAGTTTATTATATCCCTTAGTAAATACTAGAGTTCTAAATACCCTTCGATAGAGCGTAGGGATATACTAATCTACACAATTAATAATATACTAACTTAAAGTTCCGGCTCTATATTATCCAAACTACCTTAAGAATAATCGCTTAGTATTTACCTTTACCCTACCGGTACAATTCGTCCAATAATAGACCCTTATTATTAATATTTAGAGGGTAGAGACTATATTATCGGTAAGGCCGCAAGAAGCGAGCTAGGGGATCCTTATTTACCCTCCTCACCCCCTGGCCTACCCTAACTAATTAGCCGCCCGCTCTAGTTAAGGGTCCGGGGTTAACTACCTTATAGACCTACTTACCTACCCCCGGGAAGCCCCGCTTACCTACTTCCGAGGCCTACTTACCCTCCTTTGTCCGGGTCCGTAGCGTTGGGTTAGAATTATTTTAGATTCGGAATTATTTATATAGTAGCGTTTATTATTCTACGTTTAACAAAGACCTTCTCGGTTTCGAAGTGAATATTATTTAATTTAATTACTTAACTGCTTAGTATTAAGAGTTTATAAACCGTATGTCCCTCGAAGCTAATTAATATATATTTAATTGCCTTATTATTTATTTTCTTCCTTTATACTTCCGGAATTAGATGTTAGGCAGTTGTACTAATAGCCTTAATATTACTAACGTTTGGTCGTTGTCCGTAGACTAATTCAAACGGTATTTTATTAAATACTAAATAGGGGCTTCGATTCTTAAAATAATTAACCGTTTTAAGGATCTCTAGCCAAAACTTCTTCGGAATATTCCTTCCAATTATAATAGGTAGGAGTTTTTTTCGGAAGTAGAGGTTTAAATTCTCTGCTATACTATTTAACTAGTACTATTTAATTATCGATCGTTCGATTTACATCCCTCTTTTAGCGGCCCATATATTAAACTCGTAGCTATTAAATTCCTAGGCGCTATCGAGGTAAATAACTCTATACTTTCTTCTTTAGGGATCCTTTACTTCCAATATTTATACGAACTGTTCAATAAATTACTACGCTTTTACCCTATCCTTAATAGCTAATGACCTATTAAACCTACTATACCTATTAATTAATATAATTCAATAATACTCTCTATAATATCTAATAGTATTAAATAGACCGCAAATATCGGCGTAGATTACGTTTAATACGTACTCGGCCTTTCTAAGCTTACTATAATATAGCGTCTCTTTTATTCGACTTCTAATATATAGCTTGTATATATAGTACTACTAGGCATCTTTTATCCTATCGACTATTTTATATATTTTAGTAAGGTTTTCTTCGCTAAAATAACCTATACGCTCGTACTAGAGTCTCATCTTTAGGCTAACCGAATATAAAACAAAGGTTTACTAAACTATATTAATAGTTTATAATACAAATAGGTTACTGAAATAGGTTGTTTAAATACCTATACCTCCTTTTTCAATCCGCCAATAGTTCTTAGATAGTATTATATTAGAACTATAGTCAAGTAGTTAGGTTATAGATATTAGGTTAATACTAAGGTCTAGAATAAAGAGAATATTCTTAAATAGAACTATAGTAATTGCACCGTTAAAAATATATTTCTTTTCTATATTGCCAATGCTTAGCACCGGGACTTTCGCTCTACCGATACCGGTAATAAATCCGCTATACGCCTCGAAGGTAATAAAATCGCTCCGAACGGTTATTATATATTGCCCGTATTTAGAGTTTAGAAAATATAACGTTTAAAGCGAGTAAATTATTCTGTTGTAAGATATATCGTTAAAAGTAGATATAATAATCTTCGGTTTAATTGTAAATAGGTAGAGATAGACCCGATATATTTACAATAAAAGCTTATTAGGTTAGGGTTATTACAATTAGAATTAATATTAAAGATTTCTTTTTTCTTCTCTATTTATAAATATTATACTCCTTTTTCAATTCTGGGTAAAATTCCCAACAACTTTCCTTATTATAATATTTCTTATTATAATAGGTATAGAATTTATTTCGAGGGTCGTTAACGAGCGGGGTTAAGATTATATTCTACTTTCTTACTATTATTACTACTATATTATAATTACCCTCGGCGCTAATACGTATAAATTCCCCTTCAGCTAAACGTAAAGCGTCTTAGAAGGTAAATAGCTTTTTATTATAAGTAGCCTAGAAATTAATCTTCTAAGCGCTATACTATTTTTAGTTAAATGCTTACAATAGTCTTAGGATTAATTAGCTTTCGGGGAATCGGTATTCTAGCCTAATAGTAATATATTCTTCCTATAGGGAAGAGATCTTCTAAGCAGTAGAATTGGGTTAAGAGCTAATAGTATAGCTCCTTCTAGTAGAGTTAATTCGAAAATTAGTAATATAGCTCCTTCTAATAAAGTTAATTCAAAAGGAAGGCCCCGTAGAAGACCCCGCAAGAGTACTAGTACTAATAATAAACCGCCGCGATTGAGAGGAGGATAAATTAGCAAGAGTGAAATAGATTAGTAAGAGTAAAATAAATTAGTAAGAGTAATATAAATAAATAGTTATTATTATAGTAAATAAATATAATAATAAATTGGTCTTTACAATTCTCAATCTCCCTCTCTCTCCTCTTCATTACTTTTATTAACCACTAACCACCAACTATTACCTACCAACTACCAACCCCTAACGCTACTATATTAATTATCTTCGAAAATAATAATTTTAAACTCAAATAACGCTTCAATAATATATTGAAAGAAGAAGAAGAGCGCCGTAACTTACTTACTCTTAAGCACTAACGAACTTCTATTGGCTAAATTGGTACTAAAATAGTATTACTAGCTAAAGATGAATTTATCTATAAAAAAAAGGCTTTTAGTCTTTTCTTCTCTATCTAATTAAAATAGTATATCTCCTTCGTTGTTAATTATTACTCAGATTATTCTAATTCGGGATTTAGTTAATTGAATTTTATTACCGGCTTAAAAAAAAAAAAAAAAAAAAAAAAAAAAAAAAAGAAAGGAGTTTAGTTCGACTTATTCCGCGAACTCTAATCGAATACCTTATAGTATACCCTTTTACAAAGCAACCGTCAACGGTACCGAAAGATAGTATATCTTACGGCGGTCTTATATTTCCTATTCCCTAGAACGGCCTATACGTAATTAATACTAGAAGATTAGAAAATAAGAAGGATTTAAGACGTTAGTAATATATCGATATCTAAGAGATATTAGTAATATATTTGAATATTTAAACGAAAAACCAGATACTAGTAGGGAATTAAACGCGAAAGCTCTCTAGAACTTATACCAATAGCGGCTACAGGCGTCCTACACAAACCGCTATACTACGGGCGTCCCTATAATACCCCGGGGGGGGGCTGGTAATAGTAAAGTAGTTGAAAGTAGACTATATTAGCTAATTGGAGCGTTTTGGGAGTATTTACTATGCTTGCAGTTGAGTTTATAGGTAAAATAATAGAAATCCGATGAGAAGGGTCAGATTTGGTGATGTTTTGGTTGGTGTTTTGCTTTTGAGTCAGGATTGGCTGCCAAGAACCTTCCCGTGCTTCCCGTCTTGGCAAATGGATTTAATTGGGTGCATTCCGTCGCTTTAAATATTCACACCCATGGGTGTTTCTCTGTCTTCCTTGGCTATATAGGCTCCGGCCAAGGAAAATGTATTTTATATTTCTTTAAAGTAATAATAGTACGAGAGTTAGGGGGGGCGTCTAGTAAAATACCTTCGTTTATAATTTTTATTATTAATTCTAATACCTTTCCGGTTAGGTTTTTATAGGGGGCGAATACCCGCGGCCTTTCGATATATATAATAAACACCTTTATAATTACCTTCCGGAGAATAGGATACCCTTTACAGTTATATATATAGTAACCTTTCTTCTTATATAATTTATAATAAACAAATAATTCATTATTATTGAATAAGTAATTTACTTTATTAAAGCGATCTCCTTCGTATTTAGCTTTATTATAGCAGGCGTAGATATTTTCTTAATAGTAGAATTTCGTTGTATATCCGATTTTCTAATATCTAAAATATTATTAAATATTATTCGAAGTTTAAAACGGTTTATATAAGTATACGCCGCCGTCCTAAAGGAAAAGGTTATCCTAAAGGAAGTATACTACTAATATAATAGCGATTTCTATTAGGAGTAGGCTTTTATTTTCTCCGTCCCTTCTCTTCTATAGCCGAATTTAATAATAAATACCTCCGGGTTTTTCTCCTTCGCTACATTCAATATAACCTCCGCTATAGTATAATTATTAATACTATTTTAGGGTACGCCCTAAATTAGTACGCTTATAGTATTTATAGTAATGAAAGTATCGGGGCTGAAAATTTCCTTAGCCTATATTTAATTACATTAGTATTAATTATATATAGATTTATTGAATATAATTATATAATTTCTAATTACTAGTATTTGAGTAATTGTACGGATCATTAGGCCGGTATTTCTTTTATTTAAATATATAATTAAAATTGTTTTTGTATTTTTATTCAAACGGTTTATAACTTCGGCGGTAATCGTTACTCCTTTAATAATAAATTACTATTCGAAATTGGAGGGGATAAACTTTTTAATAGTAGTAAGTAATTATTAAAGGGTAGTACCGATTTTACTTAGGTTAATTTTCATTATAATATCGGCTTAATACTTTAATACCTTTTAGGCGCCTTTCTTAATTTCCTTTAGAATATCCTTCTTTAAGTCGTTAAAATCCTTTTTAATAATAAATTAGTCGGTTCTAACATTACTAACTTCGGGTTATATAGATTTACTTTTTCTAATATATACCTTTGTAAATTGGAAAAATAATTTTTAAACCTAATAATAGTCTTTAATTAAAACGGTATTATAGTCTATAAATTTATTTACTTTAATAATAAATTTCTTTAGTATTTTATTATCTTCCTCCGTTTTATCCGAAATCTTCGCAGTGAGTACGGCTTTAGGATCGTTGTATATTGAGATTTCCGCGAGCGGGTTGTAAATGCTATTTTCGAGCCTACGAATACCACTAACGATAGCCATCGGTAATAATAATATAACACCGTCGCTACACTCGTCGTAGGACATTGTAAGGGACGTAAACGACCCTCCTAAGTCGCTTGCCGTTGTCAGTTTTCGTTTTGGAGCACTCCTCGACCAGAAATCGGCGTTTTCGGTTTCAAAGCAGTTTTTTATATAGACGGAAAGATCTATTATTCGGTATAGAAAAAGAAACTATTCTAAAACTAATATACGCTACGCTATGAATTGTAGGTAGTCCTTCCTTCTAATAGCTAACTAATAAAAGGGTAGAACTTAATATAAGGGGATAGTAGAACGATATATAGGTGCTAGCCTTATATAGTATATTAAGGTTCTACGAAGAAAGAAAGGAGAAAACGCTACCCTCCGGGTCGCTCGAGTACTAGAGTTTAAATAGCCGTACGCTAGTAGCCTTAGTACCTAAGGTAGTTAGAAAATACTCTAGAAAACCCGGGCGTTGTAGTACCATAGTCCGAATCGACTGGGGTAGTCCTAATACGGGTTACCGTCTTAGTACTTAAATCTAGCTAATTAGAGCCAGATGCCTTGTCGGGCGTCAGTCCTATAATACGTACTATCTACTTTAACCTAGATTTAGTAGCCGCTATTCGCTATTTTGTGAATTTCATTGATTGTCTAGTCTGAAAAAATGATGTAATGTTCAATAATATTACTATTACTGCTACGGACTGGATCCTTATAGTTAACTATGTCCTCTTTAAGAAAGGTTACTACGCTAACTCTAATAATCTTACTAGTATATAGGTTCCAAATAAATATAATACGATTGTATATATTATTACAGCGGATAAAATAACCCTTCTGTACTTTAGTACGAAATTTATCGCATTGTAGTCGCTTTTCTAGCTTAATAAAGTAGTAAGCCGTATAAAAAAGGAAAACCTTAAGTACTTGAGATATAGTTGTTTGATTTCGTCTAGGAAGTTGGCCGCCTTAGCGAATAGCTCCAAAGACTCTTACCTCCACAAGCCTTTGAAGGAAGAAGGTTGAGTACTCTGACGATGTAGTCTACTATGAATAGCTATAAATATTCTAGGATATTGAGATCTTGTTGGTGGGTCTCTGGCATCTGGGCTGAGCCATTCACTGGACTGGGCACAGCCCAGTCCCCACTCTGTGCCCTGCCCAGACCGCACCACATCTAGCCTTCCAGACTCGGCTAGTCTCCCTCTTCCTCTTTCTTCTCTATAGCACTTAATCAATCGTATCCAACCGCTTGATTTCGTTGGTGATCTCACAGGTTATGAGCCCTCTTTCTAACCTTCCCTGTGATCGCATTTGACAAGCGCATCAAGCGTATCGTCAACTTCAATAGGCGCTGTAGTACCGGGTTAAAAGAAGCAACGCGACCTTCGTCGATTTGACGATTCGCCCGTTCGTTCACAAGCTAAATAGCCTCGCTATATGAAGATTCTCGCTAATACTTGTTGTTTAGCGACCCCTCCTTCGAATTAGTTATCGATTTATTTAATGAATTAGTTATCGGTTTATTTATCATTGAATTAAGCGATTCAATCAAATTAATTAGTGGTTAGTTTAGCGATATCTTATCTCTTTCTCGATATGTCGAATCCTCCTATGCCTACGACGATTACTAGTTCGTTGTTGGTTCCCTTTTTTGGCGATTATAATATTGTTAATTGGTATTAGGGATTTATAGCCGAGCTTGATTGCTTTTAGTTCGCTGAGTACGTTTTTGAGACCGTTTCGGAGCCCGATAAGGCGGATACCGATAAGTATAATATTTAGTAAATTAGACGTACTAATACTAATAAGATCCTGCTTTCTACTTTTAAGAACCCTAAAGTCGACGTTATTTTGAATATTAATGGTTGGGATAGAATTGGGAGAGACCTAAAGGTTACGTATAATTTTATTTAGTTTTGTATTGCCCGTGTTACTAAAGAGGTTCGTAGCGAAGTTTTTGCTGAGTATTTGGCTATTAAGTGTACTAACTTCGATACTATGGCTTTTTTCCTTGGCTATTATATTTTGCTATATAAGTATATTAAAGATGTAAAGTTTAAAATTGACGATAACTTCGAATTTACTTTCCTTTATAATACTATAAAGGCTATTTACTCTATCGATACTAGATATTGGGCAGTTGCTTTGGAAGTTAAAGAGCTGGATATTAGAACCTTCTTATCGAAATTTGGTAATATTAGCAACGTTAAGTCCTGTACTAGTATTAACGTTAATATTTAGAAGATAGTTAATAATATTAATAAGAATAATAATAATAGTGGTTCGATTAATAAGAAGAAGGATGATAATAAGAGAATCGATTGTATTGGTTATAATAAGAAGATCTACCCTACCTAGAAGTATATTTCCTGCGGTTACTACGTTAGTAAGAAGGCCGATATCTGTTGGGTTTGCTTCCTAGAGTAGGCGTTTGATACGTGGAAGTTTAAGAAGGATATAATAGCTAAGAAAGTAGCCGTTATTACCGCTAGTACTAGTACTCTTACTAATAACGCTTTAACCAATTTTACTACTCCTGCTATTATTGCTAATTTTGCTTTGTTGTATGGAGGTGGAATGTTCATAGGCTTGAGCGGCTTAGGCGGTAGTAGTATAGATTTTTATTAGAGACTCTAACCGACGCCGTTGAGCGTATTAATAGTACTTAGAGTAGTAGTTAATTAATCGATTATTAATTTTAATTTTAATATGCCTATAGTAATCCCGCTAAAGTCTAATAGGTTTTAAGGTAATACTAATAACTAGATAGTATTCGAGATTTGGTTATTTACGATTTTGGTTGTATAAACAATATCTTTAACTACTTTAAATGGTTTATAGATATATATTTACTCTCTTATTTAGTAGTTTATACTATTAGCGATGGTACTTCGATTTATACTTACTATATTAGTACTGTTAAATAATCTATAGTTACTTTGAATAATATAACTATTAAGGTTAGAATTAAGGATTGTATTTATAGTCCCTCTACCCTAGTAAATCTATTAACTTCGAGAGGTCTTTTTGATAATAGTATAGTCTGGGATATAAAATCTAATTAAATATTAGTATACGGTAAAGTTACAATTCAATGTAAATAGATTAATAACCTTCCCGTTCTTCCGGTATACATTTAACCAGACTTCCCCTAGAACGTTCGCTATGCTATAATGGTTTTAATTAATTATTTAATAATGTATCGTCGCCTTATATACGTAGGTAAAGACCAGGTTCTTAAAGCTTGCGAAGCGGCCGGTATTAAGCTAAGTAATACTTAAGACTACTTTTGCGAGGTATGCGTCAAAGCTAAGGTATATAATGTGATTCTTAAAATTGTTAATAAAGTAACTATTTAATTAATAGTTTATATTTACATCGACGTCGTCTCCTATACTCTTTCCGGTTATAAGGGCTATAAATATATTTTATTGATTAAGTTACCGGCTTCTATTGGGTAAGGTTTATGGTTAATAAGGGCGATGCCTTTATATAAATTAAAGAGTTTAAGAAGTGGGCTGAACTTTAAAGTAGTGGACTTAAAATTAGGGTATTTGGTTTTGATGGCGGTTTAGAATTTGGATTTAATATTAAAGAATTTTAACGTAGTAAAATTGTCGAGTAGGTACGTATAGAAGGTATCGAGCTTCTAAAGTTAATACCCTATACCCTATAGATATAAGGAAAGATTGAGAGAGTTAGTATTATTATTATATAATGTGCTAGAGCTTTAATATTAGATTTGGATATTCTAGAGTATTTGTAGCTATTTGTAGTAGATTATATTATTAGAATATTTAACCTTCTACCTTCAAAGGTTTACGGTGGCTAGAGTCTATAGGAGTTGCTCGCTAAGGCGGTTAATTTCTTAGACGAAATTAAATAATTGTATCTTAAGTACTTGAGGTTTTACTTCTGTACGGTTTACTATTTTATTAAGTTAAAGAAGCGGTTATAAGGCGATAAATTTCGTACTAGAGTATAGAAGGATTATTTTATCGGTTTTGACGATATTTACGGTCGTATTATATTTATTTGGAATGCTTATACTAGTGAGATCGTTAGAGCTAGCGCGGTAACCTTTCTTAAAGAAGACCCGGTTAATTATAAAAATCTAGCCTATAGTAGCGACGGTAGTGTTATTGAATATTACGTTATTTTTTTAAATTGGATAGTCGATGAAATTAATAAAGTAGTTGATAATAGTTATAAGATTTAGGTTAAGGTTGACGGTACGGTTCTACAATTATATTTAAAGAAGGTAGTTGAATTACCCTAATAATAGGGAGAAGTTAAAAAGACGTAGGAAATAACGATTATACTACTACTTTCGCTAGAGGTTACACTAGTACCCTTAACTGCGACGGTTACCATGACCGCTCTAATTAATTCGACCGTTCTAGTTACTTCGATTACTCTAGTAATTATGGTACCTCCCTATAATACTCTAATCAATATAGTACTACTAGTATTATTATCCCTAATACTGATCCTATTGCTAACTTATACTCTAGTAACTTCGCTAGTACGTTCATTGCTAGACCCGCTAAAATATTAACTAATGAGTTTACTAATTAGAGAGATTATTAAGTATAACGACGACCTTTTTGATTTTAAAAATTTTAATGAAGAAGACCCTATACCCCGCAATTGTAACTACGACCAACGTAATTCCAATGAAATAATTATTTATATTATTCTAAGGACTCTACTACCTAATAGTCTTTAATAACCGGCTTTAGAAGTAAGATTACTGTCATGGCTGAGCCAGACTGGTTGCCAAGACTGCCAAGACCACTCCCGTGGCCCGTGCTCTTATCTGCGCCCTCTGGTTGGATGCATCCGTATCGCATTCGACTTTGGTGTTTGATTGGCTGCATCCCTTCCCGGGACCCACTTCGTTGTTCTATTTAGTCGTGCCAGCCAGAGTAAATACTTCCTTCTTCTCTTTTACTCCCTATAGTTAATTATTTATTATATTCGTTAGATTAGTAGTACTAGCTACTTGCCTAGTCTACGTGCCGTAATACTTAATTAACTATTCCTTCTCTAATTAGCCGGCGAATTTTATTACTATTGTTTAATTAGTAATTGTAATTTCTCTCTTCTTAATCGGTACCGCTGAGAGTAAGGTTGTATTGTATTAACCTTTATCCGACTGACGGAACCCGATTTCTGTATGTAATTGAATAAAGCGTCCGTTGTCCGATTGGGTTTAACTTTAATTATGTTATTGGAGTACTAGTAGGTTTACAATTAAAAGCGGAGGATTATATATAATTTTAAAGTTCGTTATGTTAGTAGAGTGGTTTAGAACCCGGATTTTTTATTTTTCTATTTTTTACCCTGTCTAATTACGTTATTAGTACTAATTAATTAGTACCCTTTACTTCTTAGATTATATTTAATATTTACTTTCTTTACTTTACTGTTTTTAATATTAGGTAGTTCAATCTGCCCTACTAGAAGGCGCCTATTTTCTTTTTCTTTATTTCGATAATTCTTACCGGCTCTTTTAGTTAATTATTATTATTTAGAGCCTAGTTGCGCAATTTATTTTAATTAATTTATTAATTAGGAGATTTATTCGCTATAGCTAACTAATAATAGATTACTATTAAGTAGATGCTTTGAAACTACAATGTAGAGATCTAGACTTTGCGCGTTAATTTTAACCTTCTAAATAAGAAATTAATACTTTTAGTTAAAAATATTAGTAAGGTACTAACCCTTAAAGTAAAGTTACTTAATATTAATAAGTTTACCGGAATTAATTTCTCTTTTGAGATTTGGTTGCCTATAATTAAGGCGAAGTTTAGGTTTGATAGTAAGGCTATTGGTAATGTTGAGGCGTAATTCTTTTACATCTACTTTCGGTTCGAGGGAAAGATTTAGGCCTTAGTTATACCGTAGTTAATTTAGTCCTCCGATAGTAGTATTTTTAACCCTTAAATTCTTCTTAACTAATTAGCCTATATTTATAATGACCCTAATAAAGTCTAGTAAATTGAAGTTACTTTGTACGCTTTCTAATAGGGCGATAATATTTTTAGTATTTTTATTACTAAATTTGAGCGTCTACTCTATAAAGCCTAAACTAACTCTTAGTCCGAACCTGCGAAAATCTCTTTGCTCCGCTAGGCTCTCAATAAAGAAACGCGCAAGTACGCTCTATAGATTCGTTCCTAGCTAATTACTTATATAGATTATATTAATAAGTTGAAGGAGATTTTCGGATCTATTTACTTTTCTAGTAAATATAGTAGTAACGGCGGTAATTATAAAAATAAGGATGCGATGGATATCGATACTATTTAAACTATATTGAATTTAATTGAATTTAATTATATAATTTTCTATATAGCTCCTAATAAGGCTCTACCTCCTACTTCTAGTACTATAGCTACGGCTCCCTAAACTTTAATTTCTCGCGCCTAGTTTAATACGGTCGCGGTTTTGTACGATAATAACGATAATAATTCTGTTTCAAGTTACGATTCTCGTACTTCTTATTCGTTAAACGACTTCGAGCGTAAGTTGGAACGTATGTATTACAGCGATGGATTGGCTAGATAGGGTCGCGATTTGGATTAATTAGTCCTAAGGATATAGAATTGGATTGAGGCTCTGCAAGTACCTTGATGGTTATGTGGATTGATGGATTCTGGTATTTCTGGTCGACTTTGGGTCTGAGTTTTTCTTTTGCGGGGGGGGTAATGTTATAGCTGAGCTAGATTGGTTGCTAAGACTGCCAAGACTACTCCCGTAGCCCGTGCTCTTATTTGCGCCCTCTAGTTGGATATATCCGTATTACATTCGACCTTGGTATCTAATTGGCTGCATCCCTTCCCGGGACCTACTTCGTTGTTCTATTTAGTCGTGCCAGCCAGAGCAAGCACTTCCTTCTTCTCTTTTACTCCCTATAGTTAATTATTTATTACATTCGTCAGATTAGCAGTGCCAGCCACTTGCCCAGTCTACGTGCCGTAACAATTACTACCGATAGGTATATTAAACCCCGTTCGTACGTAATAATATATTCTATTGCTGGTATTGTGAGTTAGTAAATTACAATTTCGACCGAACCTAGAGAAATAAATTTCGAATTTGGGCCCTCCGATTTCGAATTCGGGCCCTATAGGCTAATAATTTACTCAAGTATAGTTAGGATAAGGTTTAAGCCAACCTTCTGAATTTAGTACTTAGGTACTATATATAGAGGTAAGTGAAGGTAAATTTCGTCGATCTATAGCTAAACTAATAAACTTTAAATATAGTATTTAATGGGTAAAAGATAGTGATGGTAATATTGTTTAAAACTCGGTAGAATTACCTAATAATTTTTATGGTATAGTAGAGGGACGATTAGTTAGATATATACCTATTTACTATCTTACTACTATTAAAGTCGATTATAATATAGTAATTATTACCGCCGGTAAAGCTTAGCGTTTTATACCTAAGAATTATCGAGTTGTACGAAGGTAAAGGAACTTTGAGTTATATTAGTTGCTGGCTATGGAAAAGTAGGTTAAGGCGCTCGAGGATAGGGGAGTTTATAATTTAGTTCCTAGATTTGGAAAGATGGAAGTTCTGCCTGGAAAATGGGTATATAATGAAAAGTTTAATATTGATATTAAAGATTGGAAAGTTAGAATTAGATGGGTAGTCTGTAGTAATTTCGAATAAGGTAATTGGGTGGTATAAGAGATATATATAGTTGTAGTATATTCGGTTAGTATTAGATTATTTCTGGCTATTATGGTTATAAACGATTACGAGTGCTACTAATTCGATTTTAATATTGCTTTTTCAAATGTACTTATACTTAACGATATTTAATATTATATTGAATAGCCGATAGCGCTTGAGAAGCCTATATACGGTTATAGTAAAAAAGATGTGGTGTACTAGTTTACTAAGGTACTCTACGGTCTTAAACGTTCCCTACTTTATTGGTTTAATACTTTGGTACTAGTATTTAAAGAAGCTGGATTTCTATTAGTATCAGTAAATTCGTACCTACTTACTAATAAAGCGCTAGGAGCGCTATTAGTACTATACGTTAACGACCTTCTTATTACTACGCTAATTGTAGCTATTATTAATTAAGTTAAAGATTAGTTGGTTAATTATTTTAAGTTCAAAGAGTGGGGATAAGTACGTATATTTCTAGGTTATAATATTGTGAGGGACCGCTAGATTCGTATAACCTTCATGTTTTAATAACGATATATTAAGTTGGTTATCGTTAAGTTTAATAATAGTAAGATTAAATTGTACGGCGTTAAAATACTATGGCTATTGGACTATAAGGTCTATGGGGGTGATGATGTGTTACTAGAAGAAGTTAAATTTTACCCTAAAAAGATTGGTTCTTTAAGAGTAAACCTCGGTGCACCCACCCCATAACCTAGGCGCACCCAAAAACCGGGAAATGTGGGACCGTACAGCTAATGACACCTGACATTGTAAACCGCGTTTTTACTAGCTAAATTTCGTCTTTTCAATGCACGTAACATTCCCTCTAACTTGGTCATTTCCTCACCCATTTTTTCACACGGCCATTTGCACCCCTTTTGCACATCGCGCACAGCATACAGCACACGACTTAGTACCCACCACTATAACTACCGCCAATCGAAATATTGTCGTCGGGCTCGTTTGACGAGCTCTCTAAATTATTAGAGTTGTTAGACGTTAGCATTTAGAGTAGATTTGAATCACCAGCTTTGATTGTCTGTAAATGGCATTGATTGAATAGAGCAATCGATTCCCAGCATTTTACACTCAACGCTATAAAAGTATTACGAGGGTTGGGTAACTAGGGGTTACTAAATTACATGGGGGTTCACATGGCTGGGCGACCCAGCTGGCAAATCTGACCAAGGTACCAGACATATAAAACGACTAAAAACACGGCAAAAATACGATAATTACAATGTCGGCTGCCCAGAGGGTTTTTGGGTGCGCGCAGGTTATGGGGTGGGTGCACCGAGGTTTACTCTTCTTTAAATTGGCTATTAATGAATACCCGGTTAGATATTGCCTTTACCGTTAATAAGTTGTTAGAGGGTATTAAGAAGCCTACCGACCGACACTTCGTTGTTATAAAGTATTTATAGTAATATTTATTTGAGTATTCCGATTTGGGTATTGAGTTGGGCGGTATACTTTCGTTGTTAATAGCCCCGTCCTTCTACGCGTGTGTAGACGCTTCCTTTGCCGATGATATTCCTTTAAGGAAAAGTGTAGTTGGCTATATTGTATTCTTTACTTGCGGCCCCGTCCTTTGGAAGCCTAAATAATAGAATTTTATTACGATTAGTATAATAGAAGTAGAGTTTATTAATCTGGTTCTAATAGCTAAGGCGCTCGATTGGGTTGGTGGTATGCTAGATAATTTGAATGTGAATTTGGGTTTCTATAAGATCAATAGGATTCTTTATATAGATAGTAGTAACGCTAAAGATTGGATTTTTAACCCTAATTTGCTAGTTAGAAATCGCTATATCGATATACGGTATAAATGGTTAATTTAAGAGGTAGTAGATAGGAAGGTATTTGTAATTGAGTATTTGCCGGCTGATGAAATGCTGGCTGACGGTCTGATAAAGCCGTTGAAGTTAGATAAGTATGTAAGATTTGTTAAGTTAATCGGTATAGTTCAAAAGAAGGTTCCTTAGGCTTGATTAATACTATGAAAGATATTACGATGTAAATAGTATACAGAGGTAGACACTCTTTGGCAGTCTTCCAGTCTATGGGGGTGTGTTGGTGGGTCTCTGGTATTTGGGCTGAGCCATTCACTAGACTGGGTACAGCCTAGTCCCCACTCTGTGCCCTACCCAGACCGTACTACATCTAGCCTTCCAGACTCGGCCAGTCTCCCTCTTCCTCTTTCTTCTCCATAGCACTCAATCAATCGTATCTAACCGTTTGATCTCGTTGGTGATCTCACAGATCTATTATTAAAGCTCTGGCTCGTTGTATAATAATAGTACTAACTCTCTTAATCTTGCCTTACATCCATAGAGTATAGGGTATTAACTTTAAAAGCTCAATACCTTCTATACGTACCTACTCGACGATTTTATTATATTAAAATTCCTTAATGCTAAAGCTAAACTCTAGGCCGCTATTAAGACCAAATATTCTAATTTTGAGCCCGCTCTAAAGCTCAGCCCACTTCTTAAACTCTTTAATTTAAATAAAGGCATTACTGTCATTAATAATGAACCTCGCCTAGTAGAAGCTAATAACCTAATCAATAAAGTAGATTATATATTGACATCTTTTATCGCCGGGTAAAGTACAAGAGATAATATCGATGTAGATATATATCATTAGTTGAGTTGTAACTCTATTGGCTATTTCATCGATTATATCGTAGGTTTTAGTTTTAATGTATGCCTTATAGAAGTAGTCTTAAGTATTGTTTAGTTTGCTACCGGCTGCCTCGCAAACTTTTAGGACCTGGTCTTTGCTTACTTATACAAGGCGACGATATATTATTGAAAAATCAATTGAAGCTATTATAGTATAGCGAACGTTCTGGGGGAAGTTTGGCCAGGCATATACTTAAAGGACTAGAAGGTTATTAATCTATTTATATTGTATTGTAACTTTATTGTACGCTAATATCTACTTGGACTTTATATCTTAGACTATACTATTATCAAATAGACCTCTTGTTATTAATAGATTTACTAGGGTAGATGGATTGTAAATACAATCTTTAATTTTGATTTTAACGGTTATATTATTTAAAGTGGCTATAGCTAATTCAATAGTGCTAATTTATTAGGTATATATCGAAGTTCCATTACTAATAGTTTGAAAGGCCGGATAGGGAAGTGGTTGTATATTTGTAAACCATTTTAAGTAGTTGAAGATATTACTAGCATAGCTAGAGTTGTAAATAACCAGATCCCGAATGCTATCTGGTTATTAATATTGCCTTAGAGCCTGTTGGTCTTTAGCTAAATTACTATAGGTATGTTGAAATTGTAATTATGAATAATCGATTGATTGATTATTTTAAGTATAGTGAATACGTTCGACGGCGTTGGTTAAGGGCTTTAGTAAGAATCTATATTACTACCTATACCCGATATGCTTATAAATATTCTACCTCTATACAATAAGGCAAAGTTAGTAGTAGTAGCGGGAATGGTTAGATTGGTTGAAGCGTTATTAGCAAGAGCACTAGTACCAGCAGCGGCTACCTTCTTAGCTAGCATATCCTTCTTAAACTTCCATATATTAGGGGCCTTCTTAGGGAAGCAAACCCAGTAGACATCCGCCTTTTTATTAACGTAGTAGCTATAGGATATATACTTCTGAGTAGTATAAATCTTCTTATTGTAACTAGTACAATCGATTTTCTTATTTTTATCCTTTTTATCGGTCGAGCTACTATTATTATTATTGTTATTATTATCCTTATTGGCATTGTTGGCATTGTTGGTTGTCTTCTGGATGTTGACGTTAATGCTGGTACGGGACTCAATGTTACTAATGTTACCTAGCTTCGATAAGAAGGTACCGATATCTAGCTCTTCAGCTTCTAAAGCGGCCGCTTAGTATCTAGCATTAATAGGGTAGGTAGCCTTCATACCATTATAAAGGAAGGTAATTTCGAAATCGTTATTAACTTTAAATGTAGCATCCTTAATATATTTATAGAGTAAGGTATAATGAGTAAGGAAAGAAGTTATAGTATTAAAGTTAACGTGCTTAATAGCCAAATACTTAGCGAGAACTTCGTTGCAAACTTCGTTGGTAATACGTACGATATAAAACTAAATAAAATTATACGTAACCTTAGGATTTCTACTGGGTCTATCCCAGCCGTTAATATACAATATAGTAATGATATTAGGGTATTTGAGGGTCGAAAGTAGAATCTTATTGGCGTTAGTACATTTAGTCTACCAAATGTTGTATTTATTGGGGTCTACGGTTTTATTGGGGGCCGGGACTATTTTAAAAACGTATTCGGCGAGTTGGAAATAGTCAAGCTTAGCTATAAGACTTTAATGCCAATTAGCGATATTCTAGTCGCCAAGGAAGGGAACTAGCAACGAGCTAGTAATCGTTGTAGGCATAGGAGGGTTTACCGATATATTGACAAAAAGAAAAGGGGTGGATATCGCTAGACTAGCTACTAATCAATTTGATTGAATCGCTTAATTTGATGGATGAACCAATAATTGGTTCTAAAGAGGGGTCGCTGAATAATAGGTATTGGCAATGATCTTTATATAGCGAGGCTGGCTTGTAGGCGAGCGGGCGAATTATTAATCAAATAGATGAACGTTGCGATGGCTTAGAATGACCCGGTGCTACAGCGCCTTAATGAAGTTGACGATACGCTTGATGCGCTTGTTAAATACAATTATAGGGAAGGTTTGAGAGGGCTTATAACCTGTGAGATCACTAACGAGATTAAGCGGTTGGATACGATTGATTGAGTGTGTGCTATGGAGAGAGAGGAAGACTGGTAGAGTCTGGAAGGCTAGATATGGTACGGTCTAGGCAGGGCACAGAGTGGGGACTGGGCTGTGCCCAGTCCAGTGAATGGCTCAGCCCAGTGAATGCCAGAGACCCACCAACAGGATATCTATTATTGAATTTATACGCTGGTAGATATAAAGGACAAAAAAAAAAAGAGGCCGAGCTATTTGGTTATAATATTTAGCTCAATAGTTATTTAACTCAAAGTTCAGGATTTAACAAAGGTTTGAATTATATGAACACAAATTCTAATTAGTTAATCAATATAATTGCAATTAATTGTCTTCATTATTAAATAGTAAATATACATAATAATAATAATAATAATATTCTTACTCCCTCTACTATAAACTATAGCGCCTTATTGGCATGGGGTCCTTCTCCAGTTCTCTGGAGGGGAAAACCGTAAGACGTTAAACGCCTCCGGATGAAAACCCCTAGCTCTATTTCGGCCGTAGTTTACTACGCCGCTCCGATTTTACTTATAGTTATAATAATTCTCACCTACCGCTATAGTAAATATAATTTCATTTCTTCTACCGTTGCATCGTCCTAATACTAAAACAATAGGAATAATAGGAATAGGATTAAACTTGGTACGCTACTTCCTTTACCGCCTCTCTATTTTATTCCCTACTATTCTTTCTTCCGCCTTCTCCCTACTTCCCTATCCTATTTTCCCGTCTACTATCCTACTTCTCCGCCCCCTTCCTTCGTTTATAAATACTTTTACCCTATTATTTAATTTCCTACCCTGCGGTTTTACCCCTATTTATATTAGTATAAGGACCCCTTCCCTCGTTTATATAATCCCCTATACGGCGCCCCTCCTAGTCCTTCTCCTCCTCCTTCCCTATTGTAATTTCTATCAAAATAGCTTCCTTTGGCCGTTATTATCCTAGCCCTATCGATTTAACTTCCAATGTAGAGGGTCCCTCCTCCGTTATATCCCTAGGCCTTACGTTTTCTATAATTGTACTTTTAAAGCTTATATTCTTCGTTCGTACCCTTTGTAATTTCTTCGATAATTATTCCCCTTAGAACCGGTATAATTTCTTCCCTTCCTTCTTTAATCCTTATATTAATTTAATTAATATTATTCGTAAGATTCCTTATTTTTACTATATTTTAAATTTTACTTCCGTCTTATATTCTAATAATAGGTTTAATTCTTCTAATACTTTTAAAAAGGTCGTTACTAATAAGGTTTATTTTATTTTATTTACCGGTAGGTCCTTCGTTCTTTATTCTTTTTTTTAAATTATTTAATTTTTATATTTTTAATTAGCGGTATTTAGAATACTACTTATAATTATACTTCTAATAAATATATATTAAACGTTCCTACTAATTTTTATAATATTTATAATATTATTTAGGCGGTAACCGTTACTATAATATTAAGTAGCTTAAATAAATTTAATTATAACTTAAATACCTTCGTTTGTATTATTAATAACTTTACTAATTATATATATATTTGTTTAGAGTAAAACGGCCTTCCTACCGACTTTATATATTTTCTTTGTACTTTAGGTTATAGTATCGCTAAATAATAGTAGAAGGGTTATTATAAGTTAATTATAAAGGATATTTGTTATAATTGTATCCCTTCCCTACTTAGTAATAGTACTATAAACCCGGTTCGGATTATATCCGGTTTTAGTAGTAGCATTATTACCCTTACGCGTATTATATCCAGCGGTAATAGTTATACTACTCCTATTTATATAATTTCTAGTTTTAATAATAGTAGTAGTTTTATTCCTAGTAGTCCTATAACCGTCGATACTCCCGATTATACCCTTATAAATAATAATTAAATTTAATAACGCTATAAGGTTATTACGAATTAAGCTTATATAATAAAATTATTCGAATAATTTTTTAAGTATAATTAAATATTCGTTAAATAATACTTTTTAATTTTTATTATAGCTATAGTTTAAATAGTTCCTATAATTAATATAAATATTTCCTCTTTATTCCCGTCCTATTATTCTAATATTATTAATATTCCGTTTTCTTCCTAAAAATACCTTACAATTTCCTTACGTTACTCCTCCTCTAATTCGATTATTAAATAATACTCTTTTAACTTCTTTAATTTTAATACTTATAATAGAATTTTCTCGGTTTTAGTTCTATCGTTTAAGTATTTTTAGAATTCTTCTTTTATTAATAATTAAACTTCTAAATTTAATTAGAAAATAGTATTTATATTGAAGTAATTTAGAATAATATAAGCGAATATTTTTTCTTAAATTTATAGGCGTAAATAGGAATTAGGACGTTTAATACTTTCCTCCGGTAGTGTTATGGGACTGGCGCCCGTCAAGGCATCTGGCTCTGACTGGCTAGACTTGAGTGCCAAGACGGCAACCCGCATTGAGACTGCCCAGACGACCCGGGCACCGTACTGCGTAGCGCCCGAGCCTTCTGGAGCATTCCCTGGCTGCCTCAGGCTACCAGGCAGCCAGCGCACGGCCATTTAAGCTCTGGCACTCGAGCGACCCGGAGGGTAGCGTTTTCTCCTTTCTTTCTTCGTAGAACCTTAATATACCATATAAGGCCAGTACCTGCGTATCGCTCTATTGTCCCCTTATATTAGGTTCTACCTTCTTATTAGTTAATTATTAGAAGGAAGGATTGCTTATAACTAATAGCGTAATGTATATTAATATTAAAATAGTCTCTTTTTCTATACCGAACGATAATAATAATACCGATACCGATATGGAAGCTTCTCGTAATTCTCTAGTAACCGGGAGCGTTGGAGCCTCCTCCGATACTACCGGCTTATTCGGAACCCTATTCCGAGCTCTATAAGCGAGCCCCGAACTGAAGGGGAAGGTTAAATCTATAATCCCTTTTTCTATCTATTCCCAGCCTACCCTTAAGCCTAAATTTACGTACCCTACTAAGTAGGATTTTTCTAATAATACTAATAAAAATAAAGGGAAGTCTAAAACCGACGGCGGCGCCGACGAAAAGTCCAATAGTAACTTTAATAGACCGTACCGACGGAAGTTATTCGAGTTCCCTAAATAGAATGGCAAGCTTACTACCTTTCTCTTTTATTATAATAAATTAATTAAAATGTATAATACCGACTTTAAGGCCGGCCTACGTACCGATCCTAACGCTACGTAAATCGAAATACTTAATACCCTACCAATTAATAAGCAATAGAGACTAGAGGGTTACTAAACTGCCCGTACCCTCTCTAGTAATAAAGATCCAACCGAACTACTCGAATAGATCCGGCAAATCTTCGGCACCTACTATACCTAAGACTACGCCCTCGATAACCTCGCTAAAATAAAGTAGAAGGATAGTAAACCGTTCTCTAAATTTTTTACTAACTTTAACAATAAACTCTTGAAGGTTAGTGGTTATAATTGGGATAGTTACGCCAAACTGGGATTCCTTCGTTACGCTATTAATAAGAAGTTCAATAACTACTTTTTTACTATTGAATTTTCTAATAATTATTTTATTTGCGTAGAGTAGTTCCAAAATATTATTTATAAATACGAAAAGACTATAGAATTCTAGGCCCTCTATTAGAATTATCTATAGAACAGTAATTGAAATAACCGACGGTCTAGAATATACGTTCCTATTACTACCGGTTCGGGTCGCTCTAACTATTAGTACTAAAACCGAGGCTCCTCTTCCGCCCCGTTATTTAGGATTCGATATAATACCGACGGTAATATTTTTATAGGTACGACTAATATTTACGGCGTTCGAAGTAAAGGTTCTTCCGTTCTATAAAAGGGACGGGCTAAATAGGTATCCTAAGAAGAAAGGGATAAGCGCCGTACTAAAGGACAGTATATTTACTATAGTACTACCGGCTATATTATTACTAAATACCTATACCTCCCGGCTATAAGCCTGTAAGGTAAGGGAATGTATATTTAGATTACTTAAGTAATTCCGCTATTTAATAACGAATTTCGAGTAACCGAGCTCTCGGATTCCGAATTAAATTAGGGAAAAGAATAGCTCTAATACAAAATCGGGTGCTAGAGCCCACCCTAAAAGTACTAAGTAAAATAGAAATATTTAAACCTTAAATAGAAATAGGCCTAATATTAATACTAATTGTTATTAATTTTACCAATCTATTCTACGCCCTTATTAATAAAGGTTACTAGTACTATACTACTATTAGTAAAAATATTATTCGGGATTTCTAAATTTCTATTATTCCGATCCCAGCCCGGTAGATCCGAGGCGCTATAGCAACTATAGAAGGCGCTTCTATCCAAAGTATTATATATTTCCTTATAAAGCTCTAAAACTATATTTTACTAATTTACATATATATAGTACCGGAGTTCAAGTACCCTATTATTCTCGGGAAGCTATAATTAACGGCCAACTAAACTTATTCGGTTCCCTACGAAAAGAGATTCTAGTATAGCGTTATTCAATTTTAGGTAAACTATACTAACGAATCTAAGCCTAAGACCCTATTTCTCGAAGAATTTTAGGAAGTAGTATATATTTTCGTTACTACCTTTATTAGCTATATCCGTCGTATAAGTAAGACAGAAGGCCGGGCTACTATAGAAGTTTCTATATTTACTATCCGGCTAGAGGATATTAAGAAGGCTCTAGCGCCTAAAAGGGTCCGGACTAACGAAGAACTCCAATAAATTATCCCTAAGGACTTTTAGGATTTTATTCTTCTCTTTAGAAAGTAGGAAGCCGACCGTCTCAACGAATATAAGCCCGGAGTTGATTTGAAAATCGAATTGAAGAAGGGACCGGATAGTAGAGACTTCCCGCTTCCCTTCGGCCCGCTATATAATATATTTTAAAAAGAATTCTTAGTACTTAAGAAGATTTTCTAGGACTTAATAGATAAAGGTTTTATCCGGGCTAATAATTCGGTTGCTAGAGTGTCCGTCCTCTTTATTCGGAAGCCGGACGGAGGCCTTCACTTCTATTATAATTACCGGGCCCTTAATACAATTATTCGAACCGACCGGTATCTTCTATTGCTTATTTAGGAAACGTTTCGAATATTTAAAGGGATAAAGTAATTCTCTAAAATAGATATAGTATAAGTATTCTACAAAATCCGGATAATAGAAGGAGAGGAGTATAAAACGGTATTTTGGACCCGCTATAGCCTATTTGAGTAGTTAATAGTCCCCTTCGGGCTATACAGTACTCTAGCTGCCTTCCAACGGTATATTAACTAAATACTACGGGAATTTCTTAATAACTTCTATTCGGTATATATAGACGATGTACTTATTTTTACGGACGGGTCTTGAGAAGATTATATATAGAAGGTCCGCTTAGTATTTAAGCGCTTTAGAGACGCCGGACTTTATTTAGACCCGGATAAATACGAATTTATTATTAAAAAAGTTAAATATTTGGGATTTATTATTTATACCAGCGTAGGCATTTAAGCAAACCCTAAGAAAGTTAAGGCTATCTTAGAGTAGGCTACTTTAATATCCTAGAAGGGAGTCCGGAGTTTTTTAGGATTTATAAATTACTACCGGATATTTATTTTAGAATTTACTATAGTAGTTACACTACTTACGGCGCTAATTAGTAAAAGGGTTCCATTTAAATAATTAATAATATATAAAGAAGTTTTCTAACTATTTAAAATATTATTTATTCGAATACCGATTTTAACCAAGTGGGACCCCGAATATCCGACCTTCCTTAAGACCGATTATAACAATTTTACACTTAGGGGCTACCTTACTTAGGAGGTAGACGGCTAATAGTATATAATAGTATTCTATTCGAGGAAGTTAAAGTTAGCCGAATATAATTACCTTATTTATAATAAAGAGATATTAGCGATTATTAATTACCTATAAGAGTAGTAAGCCGAACTCTATAGTTGTAATATCTTTACTATCCTAATTAATTACCGGAATTTAGAATACTTTATAACCCGGTAGTATCTATTCGAACGGTAAGTCCATTAGGTTAAGTACTTCTCTAGGTTCTCCTTTAAATTCTAATACTAATTGGGTAAGGAAGTAATAGTATTAAATATATTGTTTTAGAGAGATTAAGATTGCTTTATTAAAGACGATAAGGAAGTTCGAGACCTCTAATTTATTCCCGAGTCCGTCTTATACAATTATATCCGTATCTTAGCAATAAGCCTCTAGGGCTCTCGAATAGCCTGAGGGAAGGGTATAAAAGTCTTTAAAAATCCGGATTTGCAATAGCTTTAGGACGCTACGGTAGGAAAGGACGTTATATATTAATAAATTCTAAAAGTAATAAAGAATAATATAAGAGACTTACTTCCCTCCTTTAAGCTTAAAATTTAAATTACCAACTATTTTATTAACGTTTATAAGCGTTTAAAATATTAAGAGAGGCTTTAAATCCCCGGGTACTTAGTAACTACCAAAGTAGAAGCCGCGAAATTATCCGACTCCGATTGAGAATTTAATACCTTCTATATCTATATTATTTAAATTACGTACGACTTTCAAATATTCGGATACTCCGGTAGAAAGGGCACTATTATAGCCCTAGTCCATTATTTCTACTAACTACTACTCGGAATTTATATAAAGTAGTTCCTATACAATTATTATATATATAGTTCTATTAAATATTAGAGAGCTTAGAGGAAGGGGTTATTCCAATTAATACCGGTACTAGATTAATTCTTCCGAAAAATCCAAATAGACTTTATTATAAACTTCCTATTAATTAGAGGGAATATTTACCTATTCGTTATTAAGGACCGCTTTAGTAAGAACATTATATTAAAATTAATACTATTAATAAACGCTAAGGTTTATACCGAGAAGTTTATAAACTACTTTATAAAGTATTATAGGTAATTATAGTCTATAATTAATAACCGGGGCTCTAATTAAACCGGACGGTTCTAGAGTAAATTCTACGAACTATTTAGGATTAAATAGCTTCTTAGTACCGTTTACTACCCTTAGACTAATAGTAGCCCAGAACGGATAAATTAAGAGGTGTAAGCCTTCTTAAAAGTATATATTAATTAAATATAAGACGATTAATATAAGTAGTACCCGCTAGTATAATTAGTAATTAATAGCCGTATTAATACTTTAATCGGTATATCCCCCTTCTTTACTATCTACAAATTTAATTTAGAATTGGTAGTCCTAATAATCCTTAAGGCTATTAGAGATTCTAGAACCCCGGCCAACGTCCGGGCCCGGCAATTCGTCGAGAAGCTACTATAAATTATAGATTTATATTAAATTATAATAGTTATAGCGGTTTAAGAATAAGAGAAATTCGCTAACCGTACCTATTAATTAGCGGAGAGGTTTTAGGTAGGTAATAAAGTATAGCTTAATTTTAAGAACTATACTTTATTAAAACCTAAGAAGAAGTTAGACTAATTATATATTAAATATACTATTTCGAAGGTACTTTTACCGCTAATTATAGAATTCTTTAGGCTCCTAAATAATATTTATAATATCTTTTATATCAATCTCCTCTAACGGACTACTAAAAACCCCTTACCCGGCTAAATCTTCGCCGATAAATAACCGCCGCCGGTAATTGTAAACGGAGAAAAGGAATATTATATAGAGGAGATCCTATATATTAGAGGAACCCCGAATAATAGAATAGCGCTAGTAAAATAGAAAGGCTATTATAAGCCTTTATAGTACCTATTCAAAGACTTTTAGAATACTAAAGCGTTCGAACTCTTTGAGAGATAGTATAGGGATATTCGAATTAATAATAGACTTATAGATTAATTTACGAAAGAGAAAATATTAAGGAAAATATTAATAGAGTAAAAAAAGTAAGTAAAATTAATACCCGGAGGTAAAAAGTACGGCCGCTTACTTAAAACGCCGCTACCGATAATCTACTATATTTAAAAGTCTCTAATACCTAACGCCGCCCTAATACCTAACCCGACTACTATATTTAAGGATAATAATACTATAATAGTACTACTATAGGGAACCTATAGTCTTTTTTTCTTCTTTGGAAGAGACTCTACCTCCTCTACTACGTCCGAGAATTGAATTACCTTCTTCAACCGCCGCTTCTCCTCCAGAATATCCCCCTCCTATTATACTATTTCCGTTAACTCCGCTAAATCCTCCTCTAATACCCGAATATCTACTATCCCCTCCCCTAATTCTACTTCCTTTTCCTCTAATTCCCTAGCGCCTACTACTATCTCCTTACTAAATAATAAATTTAAATAAATATATAATTCCTTTTCCCCCAGTAATACTCTATCCCCCTCTATTATTCTACGCTATTCCTCTAACTTCTCTATTCGACTCTCTAATTCTATAACCAATTCGTTAAAAATAGTACCTACTACCCCGGCCGCTACTCCCTCCTAAAAGGTCTAAACTATTCTAAATATCCGGGTATTAATCCCAATAATAAAGGTATTTAAGTAAGTAGCGGCCGTAATAATAATATATTTAGTATTCTAGGTAAATACTATAGTAATATTTACTAAAACTTCTAGCCTAACGAATAACGAAGATTATAAAACTATTAAACTACCTTAATCCGTACGAAGAGCCTAATAATTCTCTTTTAGAACCTCTAATTTTTCGAATACTTCGACCGAAATTAGGGTTAAGAACGAAGGAGCGTCCGGAATTATAATTAGAAATACTACAGTAGTAAAAAGGGGGGTTAGTAATACTTCGTTAATAGGGTAATTAAATATAAGGTAGGTAATATTACTAAAATTCGAATTAGTAATTAAATTAGAACGAAGGGATTTAAAAATACTTATAGAATAATATAGCCCTCGGCCGCTAATTAATTAAAATTACGGACTGTAACTACTATATACCGGAAGGATTAGTAAAACGGAATTTTACCGTTTGGGTAGCCTTCTTCTAATTAAGAGGAGTACTATTCCTAAACAGTAGAGGGTTACTGCCGGTAGGTAGCAGAATTCTTAAAGCGTATATAAAGTATATAATAATCCTTACCTTCGTCGGGCATATAAGAGCCGTAGTCCCCTAACGCTATATACCGAGAATATTAAATAATTATAGTACCTTCGATAGGGACCTTAGTAAATTTGTAGAAGCCGCCGCTACCGCCGCCACTGCTAGGGGTCTAGGGTACCGGAGAGACCGGTGCGGTAGGACCGAGAGTAGGCTTAATAATAGGAGCCGTAGTAAGCGTTGGAGTAATAGTAAAAGTAAGTACCGGCGTAGGAGTAAGAGCGGGTATAAGCGTAGGGGCGGGTTCGGGCGCGAGGGCGGGTATAGGTATAAGAATAGTTATAGCCGGGTAATAACGAATTAGAGTAGTAGGCCGGAGCTTAAAAGGATCTTTATTAAAACGGGTACTATAATTGAAGGTTAGTAACGGCTATTTAAAAATATTTTAAAGTAAAATTAAGGGTATACGTATAATATAATTATAATTATTCGTTAAAGGAGTAAGAAGGAGAATGAAAGTCGTAGAGGGGTAAGATGAAGGCAATATAAATATTGATTATAGCGCGCGACTATAGCTAGAAGGAGAAAGGGGGGGGCTAATATTATAGGATTGGCGCCCGTTAAGGCATTTGGCTCTAATTAGCTAGACTTAAGTACTAAGACGGCAACCCGCATTGAGACTGCCCAAACGACCCGGGCACTACACTGCGTAGCGCCCGAACCTTCTGGAGCATTCCCTGGCTGCTTTAGGCTACTAGGCAGCCAGCGTACGGCCATTTAAGCTTTGGCATTCGAGCGACCCGGAGGGTAGCGTTTTCTCCTTTCTTTCTTCGTAGAACCTTAATATACCACATAAGGCCAGCACCTGCGTATCGCTCTACTGTCCCCTTACAGGTAGAAGAAGGCCCGGAGGCCGATAACCTCCGTTCTAACCTAAATAAGAAGGGAATTTTTTATTTTAATTAATAAGTACAATTCTTCTTTATCTTCTTTTAATTATTAGCGTTTTCCCTTTTTCTTCTTTATACCGACTATATATCGTTAGATAGCCTTTTTATTAAATTTAAAAGTAAGGTTAGTAATAGTAAATTTATACTATCGCTTTAATTTCGTTATTATTATTACTAGGTAGTAATTATAGCGCAATACCTATTCCCGATTTATTATATCCTTTAATTATTCTTCTTTATCGGCAGTTATTAATTCTAAAATTTACGATAGTAGTAATAGTTAAATCTTTAATTCCGAGGGGGGGCTAATTACTATTACTAATAGTTTTTCTATTAGTACCTATATTTTAGCCTACCGAATTTTAATTATACTACTCTTTAGTTTATTAGTAAGTAAGTAACTTCTAATTTATTATATTTAAATATAATTAGAAATCTAAACTACAATCCTCTAAATAAATTAGGCTTAATTTATCCGGGCGAACCTTTCTTTAAAGGCCCGGACCCTTTTATTAAAGTAAAGGTCGAACGGCGGATAAAAGGTTTCTATCTTTAAATTTCGTACTAGCGTAGCCTTATACGCCCTAACAATAATTCTTCAATATTTGGTTTAGTATTTTACTAACCTAATTATTATCCCCCGAAGTTTTTTATAAATTTTAGTTAATTAATAGAATATTAAAGCTCTATATATAATTGTACTATAAATATACTTAATATATATTTCCTTTACCCGAATAAAAAAATAACTTTATATTTTTATTATTAATCTTATAAATATATTCGTCTATATTATTATTTTCTTTTTTACTACTTCTACGTAAGGTTTATAATTAAATTTACAATTTAATTAGACCCTTAGGAATTGTATCGATTCTATTAGTTAAAGTACTACTTCTCTAAATTAGAGAGTTTCTATCCTTAGTACCTTCGTTTATATAAAGTATATTAAGTCTGTTTTAATTATTTCAAATTCTATACTTCTCGCCCTTACTTATTTTAAATATACTTCCTATACTATTTATAGCGTCCGGTAATTTTCTTCGGTAATATAGGTTATTACTATAATATTAGTATTATCGGCGAAGTTAATTATAATTATATTTAGGATTATTATTAACTTCTAATATAGTAAAGTAATAAAGAGAATAAATAAAATAAGGGAGAGGGGGGAGCTTTATAGTATTTTAATAGTAATTGTATAAGGGTAGGAAGTTTTATTATTAAAGAAGAGAGAGCCTCTTCTTCCGGTAATAAAATTCGCTATCTACCGGATAATCTATATTAGGAATTGTATTTCCTATAGGGTATATAGAAGTTACTTATAATTAATTCTATTGAACGCTCCTTTTTTAAATTTAGGAGTATAAAGGATGTTATAGCCCCGAGCTTTTAGGCTATATATACTGTATCGGTAACTACCCGGATTATAAATTCTATCGAACGGTCTGCCCGGTTGCCTATTTGGCCCTCTAGTAGGAGGTTGAACTCTTCGGTTACCTACGTAAGCCTTTTAGCTACGAGCGTTTCGAAGATCTTTCCTACGTTGTTGAGTAGCGATATTAGCTTCTATGCGCCCGCTAGCCTCTGCTGGGCGGCGCTCTTCCCGGGTTTCTTGAGGACAATTATAGTAAATATATATAGTATAATAATTTGATATAATAAACTCTTATAGAGCAAGAGGGTATTTTTAGGGGTAAGGTAGGATATACGTTAGGGCTTCCCTCCCCGCACCCACCCTATTCCTTAGAGGTTCCCTCCCATACCCGAAAAAATAGGGGTATAACTAAATAATACCTAGCAATAAAAATGCTTCCTTTTCTTATATATCTTTATCCTTTTATTATTACCTCTAACCTAGCTATCTTTCTCTATACTCGTACTTAATATTATGTATAGAGCTATTGAAATGGGTACTATACAACCTAGGACGAAGATAATGAGTTGAGAAGACTTTGGGAGGCGGGGGCTTGAGTGCTAAGGGCGAGGAAGAGAGGGCGAGAAAGGAGGAGCAAGAGAGGGGAGTGCAAGAGAGGAGAGCGTGAGGGAGAAGGATAGCATTATAATATTTATTAAAACGCCCATTCCTTTATAGATTCGTTGTCGGGCCTAAAAATCGTAGTAGAAATCCACACCAGAGGTCGTAGTGCTATAGGCCTACTTCGAAGCGAGGAAGGAGCGGCGGTTCTGTCTATAGCGGTCTAAATACTATTAATTGCGGATTCCTCTATCCTAAAGAGGAAATTTGGATATCGAGCTTAATTCGAGGCCCGTGCTTTCAGTTGCAAAAGCCACTTTTTCCTTTGCAATTGAAATTGCTCTACGACCGTCGCATGTATTGAGGTATACAGGGTGCCAAAATGACGAGAAAAATAAGGCGGTTATTTTAGTACTAGTTATAGTATAGTATACGCTCTGGTTATTGAGAAAAAGGCAAAAGAAGATAAAAAGAAGAATTTTGGCTGCAATGGCGCCTTTAACCCAAGAATTTTAAAAGGGAGTTAGGGTTAGGGTTAAAAATTGAAAATATGGAAAAAGAAAAAAATGGGAAAAAAAAATTTCAAAATTTTGCACTTGAGTTTTTTTTTTTTTTTTTTTTTTTTTTTTTTTTTTTTTTTCAAGATTATCAATAATATAAGTATATATAGTCTTATTCCCTATACTATAAATTATAGCACCTTATTGGCATAAGGTCCTTCTCCAGTTCTCTGGAGGGGAAAACCGTGAGACGTTAAACGCCTCCGAATGAAAACCTTTAATTCTATTTCGGCTATAGTTTACTATACTATTCTTACTTTACTTATAGCTATAACGGTTCTTACCTACCGCTATAACGAATATAATTTCGTTTCTTCTACTACTACGTTATTCTAATATTAGAATAATAGGAATAATAGGAATAAAATTAGACTTAGTACGCCGCTTTCCTCACCGCCTCTCTATTTTATTCCTTACCGCTCTTTCTTCCGCCTTTTCTCCGCCTCCCTATTCTATTTTCCTATTTATTACCTTACTTCTCTATTTCCTTCCCTTATTTATAAATACCTCCGCCCTATTATTTATTCTCTTACCCTACAATTTTACCCTTATTTATATTAGTATAAGGACCTCTTCCCCTATTTATATAATTTCTTTATATAACGTCCCTCCTAATCCTTCTCTTCCTTTTTCCTTATTATAATTTCTATTAAAATAACTTCTTCCGGCCGTTATTGTTCTAGCCCTATTAATTTAACCTCTAACGTAGAGGGTTCTCCCCCTATTATATCCCCGGGCCCTACGTCCCCCGCGGTCCCTATAGTCGTACCTTTAGAACCTATATTCCTTATTTATACTCTTTGTAATTTCCTTAATAATTATCCCCCTTAGAACCGGTATAATTTCTTTCCCTCTTCTTTTAATCCCTATACTAATTTAATTAATATTATTCGTAAAATTCTTTACTTTTACTATACTTTACATTTTACTTCCGTCTTACGTTCTAATAATAGGTCTAATTCCCCTAATACTTTTAAGAAGGTTATTACTAATAGGATTTACTTAATTTTATTTATTAGTAAATCCTTTAATTTCTATTCTTCTTTTTTACTATTTAATTCCTACGCTTCTAACTAATAGTATTTAGAATACTACCTATAATTATACCTCCGGTAGGTATATATTAAACGTCCCTACTAATTTCTATAACGTTCGTAACGCTATTTAGGCGGTAATTATTATTATAGTATTAAGTAGCCCGGATAATTTTAATTACAATTTAAATACCTTCGTTCGTATTATTAATAATTTCTCTAATTATATATATATTCATTTAAAATAAGACGACCTTCTTACTAACTTTAAACATTTTCTTTACGCTTTAAGTTTTAATACTATTAATTAATAATAGAAGGGTTATTATAAATTGGTTGTAAAGAATATTTATTACGGTTATATCCCTTCTTTATTCGGTAATAGTACTATAAATGCGGTTTAAATTACTTTAAAATTTAATAATAGCGTTATTACTCTTACTTATATTATATCCGACGGTAGTAATTATATTATTCCTATTCGTATAATTTCCAATTTTAATAGTAATAGTAATTCTATTCCTAATAGCCTTATAACCGTCGATACTCCCGGCTATACCCTTATAAATAATAATTAGATCCAATAGCGCTATAAAATTACTATAAATTAAATTTATATAATAGAATTACTCGAATAGCTTCTTAAATATAATTAGATACTCGTTAAATAATATTTTTCGGTTCTTACTATAATTATAATTTAAATAACTCCTATAGTTAATATAAATATCTCCTCCTCGTTCCCGTCCTATTATTCTAGTATTATTAATATTCTATTTTCCTCTTAAAAATACTTTACAATTTCCTTATATTACTCTTCCTCTAATTCAATTACTAAATAGTACTCTCTTAACCTCTTTAATTTTAATACTTATAATAGAATCCTTTTAGCCTTAATTCTATTGTCTAAGTATTTTTAGAGTTCTTCCTTTATTGATAATTAAATTTCTAAATTTAATTAGAAGATAGTATCCGTATTGAGGCAATTTAGAATAATATAAGTAAATATTTCTTTTTCGAACCTATAGGCGTAAATAAGAATTAAAATACCCGGTACTTTCCTCCGGTAGAAGAAGGCCTAGAGGCTAATAACCTCCGTTCTAGTTTAAATAAGGAGGGAATTCTTTATTTTAATTAATAAGTACGGCTCTTTTTCGTCTTCTTTTAGTTATTAGCGTCTTCTTTTCTTCGTTTTTATATTAATTATATATTATTAAATAATTTTTCTACTAAATTTAGAAGTAAGGTCGGCGATAATAAATTCGTACCGTCGCTTTAATTTTACTACCGCTGCTATTAAATAATAATTATGATATAATACTTATTCCTAATTCGTTATATCTTCTAATTACTTTTCTTTATTAATAGCTATTAATTCTAAAGTTTATAATAATAGTAATAGCTAAATCCCTAACTCCGAAGGGGGTTTAACTACTATTACTAATAGTTTTTCTATTAGTACTTATATTTCGGCCTACCGAACTTTAATTATACTACTCTCTAATTTATTAATAGGTAGCTAACTTCTAGTTTGTTATATTTAAATATAATTAGAAACCTAAACTATAATCCCCCGGACGAACCGGGCTTAGTCCGTCCAAATAAACCTTTCTTTAAAGGCCCGGACCTTTTTATTAAAATAAAGGTCGAGCGGTAGATAAAAGGTTTCCGTTTTTAAATTTCGTACCGGCGTAGCTTTATACATTCCGGCAATAACTCTTAAATATTTGGTGTAGTATTTTATTAATTTAATTACTATTCTCCGAAATTTATTATAAATTTTAATTGGCTAATAGAATACTAAAGTTCTATATATAATAGTACTATAAATATATTTAATATATATTTCCTTTATTTAAATAAAGGAGTAACCCTATATTTTTACTATTAATTTTATAAGTATATTCGTCTATATTATTATTTTTTTTATTACTTCCGCGTGAATTCTATAATTAAATTTACAATTTAATTAAACCCTTAGGAATTATATCGATTCCGTCGGTTGAAATACTACTTTTCTAAATTAGAGAATTTCTATCCTTAGTACCCTCGTTCGTATAAAATATATTAATTCTATTTTAATTACTTTGAATTTTATACCTCTCGCCCCTACCTATTCTGAATATACTTCCTATACTATTTATAATATTCAGTAATTTTCTTTAATAGTACGGGCTACTACTATAATATTAATATTATTAGCGAAGCCGACTATAATTATATTCGAAATTATTACTAGCTTCCGGTATAATAGAGTAATAAAGAGAATAAATAAAATAGAAAATAGGGGGGAACCTTATAATATTCTAATAATAATTATATAAGGACGGGAAGTTTTATTATTGAAGAAGAGAGAATTTCGTTTTCCGGTAATAAAATTTGCTACCTACCGAATAATTTATATTAAGAATTATATTTCCTATAGGGTATATAAAAATTACCTATAATTAACTCTATTAAATACTCCCTTTAAATCTAGGAGTATAAGGGACGTTATAGCCCCGAGCTTTTAGACTATATATATTATATTAGTAATTACCCGGACTATAAACTCTATTAAATAATTTGCCCGGTTACTTATTTAACCCTCTAGTAGGAGGTTGAATTCTTCGGTTATTTGTATAAACCTTTTAACTACAAACGTTTTAAAGATTTTTCTTATATTATTAAATAGTAATATTAATTTCTATACGTCTGCTAGCTTCTATTAGGCGGTACTCTTCCCGGGTTTTTTAAAGACAATTATTTTTATATTTTTAAACCGCTATAAGAAATATCCGAATTGGAGGCTAATAGATATTAAATATACTATAACCTACCGGAATAATTGCTTATATAACTTTAGAAACTTATTTAAATATTAGTCGATTCTAAGGGCTTTATTAAGTACTATTTAGGAAAATATATTTTAAATATCCTCCTTATTAACTAATTTACTAATAATTATCGGTTTAACGCTATTTAATAGTTTAATTTAATCCGGTAGGTAATTTATTAGGACTTTTACCTTCGGGAAGAAGCGATTAATAAGGATTTCGGCCTTATTATTATAATTTCTAACTTCTACTACTCCTTTATAAATTTAAAGGGGTAATAATTTAAGTAGGTCTATTAATTAGTAATTTCGGGTATAAGCCTATTATTCTAAAGGTTAAAATTCATTTAAGTTCTTTAAAATTTTAGCGACGCTATTATACTATATAATTTATTAAATTTGTATAATTATTTTCCTTTTTTTTATTATAATTTTAATAAAGTCCTTCTAATTCGATACCGTTTAGTATTTAAACTACTTTTAATATATCCTCCGCGCTTCTTTCGTTATTATTTTATATCCTAATATTTATTAATTTACTTTTTTCCCTCGACCTTTCTTCTAATATAAGATAAATTCCTCTACGATATTTATAAATTCCCCGTCGAACCTACGAAAAGTAAACTCAAAATCCTCTACTATATTAATCCTTTCTAAAATTAATATCCGTTTTTTTAACGCTTCCTTTACTTTTATTATATTTATAAGACTCTAATTATATCCTCCTTCCTCTTTTACTTTTTTATTTTTTTTTCCTATTTAAATTTAAATTTCTTCAGGGTAATAGTTTAAACCGGTTTACTCGTACTTCTATACTCCCTAATATTTAACTTTAACCCTAAATAATAATTATATATAATTAATTATTCTATCCTTCTCTCTTTATATTATATTCCCCAATTTTATTAATTTATTATGCGGGGTAAGTAAATTAAATTTTTAGTATTATATTTATATAAGGAGGCGAATGGCCCCTAAGCTAATCCTATTCTTTAAATCCTAATCGGAATAATAAAAATTGTAATTTCTAATTATAATTAAATTTCCTGCCGGGGGTCCGACTTTAATAAATTTAAAGAGCGGCGATCTTTATTAATATTTTAATATTTCTCATATAAGGATAGGAAAGTGAATAGAAAAGACGGTCGTTAGGTCCTTTAGGCTCTTAAATATTATTATAATTTAATCTTTTCTAATTTAAAAGTTTAGGTCCTCCAAATTCTATTTCTTATTTATATATATTATTGCCCTTCCTTTTCTTATATAATTAACCCTAAAATATTTCCCGCTTTTAGGACGGTAAATATCCCTATTTAAATTTCTACCCGGCTCTTAAATTGCTATAATATTATAGGTTTCCTCTTATTCGAATAAAAGTTTCCCTCTTTTATACAATTTCCCTACGTTCTAAGAGAGTATTTTTAATTAAATTATTAATTATTCTAAAATAGGGTTCCTTTTAATCCTTTAATAGAAAATAAAGGTATTACTTTTCTAGGAGGGGCTATAATTATATAAACGCTATTACTATTATATAATTAATTCCCCCTTATATTTTATAAATACGTATAAATATTTATTAGGCTTTACGGGTTTAATAGTTTTAGTTAGGAGAATAGGTTGATAATTTTCTTTAATTATCCCTTCTTAGCGACTCTTTTAATATATTTCTCTAGGGTAGTAATAATACGGGAATTAGGAGGGGCGTTTAGGAGGATACCCTTATTTATAATTTCTATTATTAGTTTTAATACCTTTCTAATTAAGTTCCTACAGAGGGCGAACGCCTATAGCCTTTCAACGTACGTAATAAACGCCTTTGTAATCGCCTTTCGGAAAATAAAATACTCTTTATAATTATATATATAATAGCCCTTCTTCCTATATAGTTTATAATAAACGAATAATTTATTATTATTAGATAGGTAATTTACTTCGCTGAAGTAATTCCTTTCGTATTTAATTTCGCTATAGCGGGTATAAATATTTTTTTAATAATAGAATTTCGCTATATATTTAATTTCTTAATATTTAAAATATTATTAAATATTGTTTAAGGTTTAAAATAATTTGTATAGGTATATATTGCCGTCCTAGAGGAAGAGGTTATTTTAGAAGAAGTATATTACTAACGTAATTACAATTTCTATTAGAAGTAAATTTTTATTCTCTCCGTCCTTTTTCTTCTATAATTGAATTCTAATAATAAATACTTCCGGGTTCTTCTCCTTCGCTATATTCGATATAGCTTCCGCTATAGTATAATTATTAATACTATTCTAAAGTACGCCCCGAATTAGTACGTTTATAATATTTATAGTAATAAAAGTATTAAGGCTGAAAATTTTTTTAATTTATATTTAATTATACTAGTACTAATTATATATAAATTTATTAAATATAATTATATAGTCTCTAATCGTTAGTATTCTAATAGCCGTTCGGATTATTAGGCTAATATTCTTTTTATTTAAATATATAATTAAAATTATTTTTATATCTTTATTCGAACGGTTTATAAATTTAGTAGTAATTATTACTCCTTTAATAGTAAATCATCGTTCAAAATTAGAGGGAATAAACTTCTTAATAATAGTAGGTAATTATTAGAAGGTAATACTAATTTTACTCGGATTAACTTTCGTTACAATATCGGCCTAATACTTTGGTACTTCCTAAATACCTTTCTTAATTTCCTTTAGAATATCCTTTTTCAAATTATTGAAATTCTTCTTAATAATAAATTGGTTAATTCTAACCTTACTAACCTTGGATTATATAGACCTACTTTTTCCGATACGTACCTTTATAAATTCAAAAAGTAATTTTTAAACCCAATAATAATCCTCGGTCGAAATAGTATTATAGTCCGTAGATTTATTCGTTCTAGCGATAAATTTCTTTAATATTTTATTATCTTCCTCCGTTTTATCCGAAGTCTTCGTAGTAAGTATAGTTTTAGGATTATTATATACTAAGATTTCCGCGAGCGGGTTGTAGATATTATTTTCGAATTTACGAATACCGCTATCGATGGCTATTAGTAATAATAATATAATATTATCGCTACGTTCGTTATAGGATATTGTGAGGGACGTAAACGACCCTCCTAAGTCGATTGCCGTTGTTAGTTTTCGTTTTGGAGCACTCCTCGACCAGAAATCGGCGTTTCCGGTTTCAAAGCAGTTTAATAATATAAGTAAAAAAAAGGAATCCCTTTTCAATAATCTGAGTTAGTTACTTAATAAGCTTAGTAGCTTAATGGTTATTATATTACTCCAATATTGGACAGGTAGTCCGTTCAATCCAGCTTAAAGTTTAGTTTTTATTATTTAACAAATAAAGGATAGATATTTTATAATGAAAATCTAAAATTTATATTAATTAAAAACTCTATAGAACATTCTAATAAAACGTTAAGAAATTAAAATAACAATTATTAATATATTCCTTTAAATAAAAATTATTAAAAAGATCCCTTTTTTTTTATTTAGTAAAGTAATATTAACTTCCTAATATTAATAAAAATAATTTTTATAGTAGAAGAAATTAGGGTTAGGGTTAGTTAGAGTTAGGGTTAGTTAGGATTAGGGTTAGCTCCGGGGGTGTAGGGGGCCGGCGGGAGGCCCCTGCTTGTGAATGGATTATTTTTATAAGAAGTAGTTAGGTAGGGTTAGGGTTAGTAGCGGGGGTGCAGGGGGCCGGCGAGGACCCTGCAATAAATATATAATTAAAGAATAATTAAATATTATATATATTATAAAATATATCTAAAAATATAATATAAGTATCAAAGTTATAATATTAACCTTAATAACTTTTAACTACTAAGATACTTTAACATTTATTATATTAGGATAATAGGCGTTTCATTATCTTCGTTGGCTATATCCGGCTCCGGCCAAGGAACGACTACCTATTTTAAGAATATAGCTATTCAGTACTATATTAAGTAACATTGGAAAACTCAAATTACCTACAAAAACGGCCAGTATGATATAACAGCTGTTATATAATAAGGGAGGGTACCTCTAGGGAGTGGAGTGGGTGCGGGGAGGGATTCCTAGAGGTATACGTTATTATACGAAGGAGGAGAAGGGAAGTATATATAAAGGATTAGCTATATAAGCGAAAGCTTAGTCTAGGCTAGTCCGTATATATATACGTATATAGTACTATATATACTTAGAATTAATAGTACCTGTAGACCAAAGGCGCGTAATGTAACTGCAATATAGACTAACTTTATATTAATAATATAAGTATAATTGCATATATTGAAAGGGTAAAAGAAATACGTAAATTGAATAGGATCTTTCATATATATTGAATAGACGAAATGTATTAGACAAAACGTCATTTACAATATTAGGCGTTATTAGCTAAACCTCCCTATTTTCCTAAATAGGAAAGGGTGCATGGAGAGACTATTGGAGTGCGGGTAGGGTTTCCCTTGAAATTATTCCATACATAAGAAGTGTGAGTATAATAGTATGTTTGAGAGCAATAGGCAGGAAGGTCAATTTCCCCAAGTTGAATTGATATGTTAAAGTTTGCTAAGATGGATGTCTACCACAATGCGCTGGAGCCCATCGCGAACATGCTGGCGTATGCCATCGACACTTGGCCTGCCGGTGTCTCGATCGACCCAAACCTGAACGAACTCGCCGACCGACTTAACCTGGTCCACGCCTTTCTCAAAGAGGGCAATCTCATAGGTGACACTTGAGTTGCCAATCTTGTTGACGCGCAGGCCAAGCTCAGCGCAGGCGGGAAACGAAATGGGGGCGAAGTAATCGTTGTGACTATGGACAACCATGCCATACTGAGGGGACGAATCGGGCTCAAGACCACAGAACTCGAAGAGATAGCTGTTAATGACGGAATCGTAAAGGAAATTGTAGATAGCATTATTCATATGTTGGTACATATCGTTATCACTCCTGTGCCAATAAAGTTAGCAGTGGAACTGGCTTCGCATAGGACAGCAGAGTAGCGACCTACCATCGCGTGCGATATTTGAGAACATAGGGATAGTCAGCCCTTGTACGGCCTTTCAACTGGTTGTAGGCGCCCATGGCGTGACTTGCTTGGATGCTGGCAGCGGATTTCGAATGAACCAGATGTGATAATGGGATGAGGTTGAAGGAAGGTGCTGGATGGAAGTAGTAGTTTAAAAGCAAAGCCCAAATAAGGACGGACGCAGGTAGTTCTACTACTTCAGACTATGCGTTACCTTCATAGTACACTCTCGGCTTTAGATCCCAATGTACCTATAGTGCAATGATAGTTACACAGAAAAAGACAGGCGTACTTGGTAATCGCGGTAGTCTAACGTCAATACGTTTTGGGCTAATGATCCTGGGTCTTAAATCTCCTATTCTGAGTATTTAGTTCTGGATGTTCTATATAATAATGCATTTTACGTTCTGTACTCTCTATTAGGAAATTAAATATACTTTTATCTTTGTAATTCAATTATAAGGTATGTTTAGCCGACGGAGATGTCGGGATGCTATTAAAGTATTAAAAAGTTGGCACATTTAAGATAGTATATATACTTCTTTTTATTTTCATTTTTTATAGCCATTTACTATGTTTTTATTTATTAGCACTTGTATACAATGGAGAGGTGTTTTTATAGTCTATTATCTAGCCTCCCTCCTACTTATACTACTATATTAGTAATATAGATTTGTTTTATTCTAGCTAAGTTAGAGCCTAATTTATAAACTTTTACTTACTTTCGCTTTATATTTATATACTACCCCTGTAGCAAGCACGGCTTATATTATTACATACTATAAAAACGTAGTTGTACATACATGCCTCACAATTTTTTTATTATATTTCTACTATAAGAATTAATACCTTTTTATTATCTATCTTACCCCAGTATAATAACAAAATACATAGGCAATATATTAAATAAATATCTATACCTAGTTAGCTAGTATAAATATATATAGTTGGTCAATTTAATATATATAAATACAAATAATAAAACTGCTAAAAGATATTCTCCTATATAGTCAGCTTATAGCTTATATAGTGTACCAGTATATACTTTACTCTAATAATTGCAACCTCTTTTTGTACTAAAATCTTACTAATTATATAGCTAGTTAAGTACCTATATTATAAGTCTATACTAGAGCTACTAACTACTAGTTATAATAATTCAAAATTCAATTTGTATTGACAGCAGGTTAGTTCTAGTAAGTAAACACTTATACTCTTGTAATAGGGCTTAGTGACCCACTTTTTCCGTAGCTCAGTGCTCCTCCAGTGGCCTGAACACTTGCTTTGGGTTCGTGCACTAGATCCCTCTCCTGCAAAACCCCTACTTATTGCGCGAAAAATCACTATTGGAATTGTATTGTATTAACTGGATATAGTAATTAGGGGCATTAGACTGGTCCGTGCATACTCCATTTTTCTTAAGCCGAAGGTATCTCAAGTACACCTTTGTAATTACCGTAATTATAAGACATATGATTGATATATGGTTGATATATGTTAGTTAATACTATTTATATTCATATGCAGGGGCCTCTAACCGGCCCCCTGTACCCCCGGAGCTAACCCTAACCCTAACTAACCCTAACTGACCCTAACTAACCCTAACTAGCCCTAATACTAATTAGTAGCCTTGCAAAGATGTTAGGTATTGACGGCTGTTCGCGGGCGTAATTACAGGCTGTTACAGAGGAGGTACAGAAAGTCACTTGGCACGTGATCGGACCCATAGTTTCTGATGCCCCCATTTACCGTCCCCGCATTAACTGGGGTAAAGACTGTAGTGGCACCAAGAGCTGCCTTCTACGCATGCAGCGGGTAAGTACGGCATTAAGAATGGGGTAAGTAAAGCCCCGCAATGGCAAAGTTTGTAATCGATGTTAACGTTAAGCGGGTATGTAATATTCGTACATCATCTGAATTTCTTGCGTTTACCTACCTACACTTAACACAACACAACACCATCACGTCCGATTCATTACGTCCCGCTGGAGATCCGGCCCTCCATCCTCCCTTTACTGTCTTGTCTGTCGACAACCAAGCAAGCCATTGCCACCCTGGCTTCTTGTCGCTCCACCGCCGCTGCATTGCTCGCGCCATTCGCATCAATAATATCGCTGTCACGATTGCTCCCAGGCACAAGACAGAAGATGGCGGCCACAGTCGCGACAAGACTCGTCAATGACAATGAAACACCGCCCCTTACCCCCAACGCCACGTCGGTTGTTGAAGTGTCGGATGCGGTGACCATGTCTCCGGCCGCTGAACCTCCCGCTGAACCTCCCGCTGTTGCGATCACTCCGTCTGATCCCTGGCCCCGGCCCTACTATGTCGAAGATGGCCTTCGCCGCGTCGTGCCGTACCATTACACCTACAACACGTGGTGCAAGGAGCGTTGGCGCGGTCGCAAGCTGATGGAAATATTTGAGGTCGAATTCCGGGACCGGCCGGCCGAGTATTACCGTAACGCCGTTGAGACCGGCCTGGTTGTCGTCAATGGCAAGGCTGTCGGTCCCGAACATGTCCTCAAAAATGGTGACCTCATCTCCCACACCACTCACCGTCATGAGCCTCCCGTCACAGCCGAGCCCATTCGCGTGATCCACGAAGACGATGAGCTGATTGTCATCAACAAGCCGTCCGGTGTCCCCGTCCACCCCGCTGGGCGCTACAACTACAATTCTGTTGTCGAGATTATCAAGTCCGAGAGGGGGCCTGGTTTCTTACCGCGTCCTTGCAACAGACTTGACCGGCTCACCAGCGGTATCATGTTTCTTGCCAAAAGTCAGCACGCAGCCGAACGTCTCGTTGCTCAAATCTCCCAACGCAGTGTCCGCAAGGAGTACATCGCCAGGGTTGTTGGCAGGTTTCCCGACGGTGAAGTGGTTTGCGATCAACCCATCCTTCAGATTTCCCCAAAACTAACCCTCAACCGTGTGCGCGCCAACGGCAAGGCGGCTCGAACCGTTTTCAAGCGCCTGGCCTATTATCCTCCCGTTGACCCGTCTACCAAGGGTCAAACCGAACAACCGACTATGCCGGACGCAGAGCAAGCGGCGCAAAGGAGGGGCGAAGGAGAGGGATATTCCATTGTCCGCTGTCTTCCCGTTACCGGAAGGACTCATCAAATCCGGGTTCATCTCCAATTTTTAGGCCACCCCATCCAGAATGACCCGATCTATGCCAATCAAAAGGTTTGGGGGTTTGATCTCGGCCGTAACGATGCCGACGCAGCTCGAAACAGTGACGAGGATATCATCTCCCGTCTCTCTCGGATGGGCAAGGAGGACATTGCTGATGCGGTTGCCTATTATGACGAGATGGTAGACAACTACCATAGGAAGAAGGCGGAAAAGATGTCTGGCCAACTTTGTGACATTTGCCGGACACCGCTCTATACAGATCCTGGCGAGCAAGAGCTTTCACTCTGGCTTCACAGTCTCAGATATGAGGATGCTGATGGAGCATGGAGCTATGTGAGCCCCTTACCCGCCTGGGCCTTACCTCCGAGTGGTATGACCGGACCGACAGAGGTAGGCGGAATGGATGATCTTGTAAGCGCTGTCGATGCCAGCTCAACATAAAGAGAAAACCTCGCGGAGGATATTGATGACCCGGGCCGTGCCCATGGCTTGTCTCTCGGAACAGTAACCTTTGTTTACACTCTTGAGGAGATGGTCCAGGCAAACTGCCGAGTCGTGGCTTGAAAGAGTCATTGGCCAACTCACTGCGAGGTTGTGCCTCGTCTGGGATTCTGGGTAAGAACCAATAAGTACATGAGCACTGAAGACGATCTATTGCAGATTAACACCATCTTTCCACCGTGATCTCCGTATTGGTGGGGACTACGAGGTCGGGGAATGGTTTCAGAAGGTATGCTTGGTGTGCGCGGGGACCCCTGATGCCATTTACACCGGTCTTCTACTACCGATGATCTCCGCATGGTCCTAACCGCGTGTAGCAGATCAATGATGTTGCAACGTGTGGGGTCGATACTTCCTCTAATTAGTGCTTGTGTGTTCTGTGCTTGCAACTGAGCGCATATACTACGTGGGTTAGTAACCAAGGTCTCAACTATATACTCTCACTGCGCGCAAACTCTTCTCAACACGCTACCATGTTGTTTCCTGAAGCCATATCGCTGTCCCACGCCCGTGCGTTTCCGACAGACATGCTCAACTGCCTAGCAAGTGGCCCCCAAGTCTCGAAACGTATCCCATCGGACTTCGGACAGGATGGAAAGCGTGGGTCCCCGAGGTGTGCGAAAAAAAAAGTTCATATCTGCACCAAAACATACTAGATAGTGCTCGATCCTTTTCCCTAATACCTCGCCTCCTTTCCCGCTTCTTATAGTCGCATTCGTCGCTTCAAGGAGATATCGGCTCGGGCTTCGGTCTTTGGGTAGTCTACACTAGTCTAGCCTTTCGCGCACTAACATTACGCAGTTACATAGTAAGGACGTACAGTTGAAATGACTTTTCGAGTAAAGAAATGCAAAAGGCAATATATTTCAAGCCTGCACATATAGTGAAGTTTGTTGGAGGCTGGAATGGCAACAATGAAAAGAGCTTGAATCTAGAGTTGTTTAATAGAAGAGACAGAATGGAAACTAGGTTAGCCTAAATACCTATAAAGAGAATGCTTGTAGATGAGCAAGGTTAGTAAATGGATAGCCCAGAATAAGGACTTCTAACAAAGACCTCATATCTACTTGCTTCTCTTATAACTTTGAATATTAAACCTTTTCTTATAAGACAAAATGCTAGTGAATAGACTAAGTATAGATCCTAAAAAATTAGCTAATAGTTATAATTTCCAAAAAAATTATTTAAAGGTACTAGACTCCTAAATGTAAGTATGATTATTCTGCTTATTACTAATATATGCTATTAGCATTACAAATAGCAATTAGCAGTCTTAACTGCTAGTGACAATATAGATAGTTAAAATCCTTAGTAAAAGAAAAGCTTTGAAACAAGTAGAGGTTAGATGTTATGGGGCTAGCGCCTAGGATTGAAGACTCGGCTTTGCCAAGTCTGCTAAGCCGGGTAGGCCGTATCGATAAGGATGCGAGCCTCCTGATTGGTCGGATCTATATGTTTGCCTGGCCCGTACGTTCAACTATAAAACCTTCTTTTAATTATACCCTTCTAATGCAATCTTCTCTTACTCTCTTTATTAAATATAGCATTTCAACTATATACAACTATTCGCTGTATAATACTCTAGTAGACCCGTTATATTATATTTAACCCTCTTTTCAAACTACTATTGCTATCCTCTTACAAATACGCCTAAAGAGTCTCCCCCTATCTATAATAATAGCGCCTACAATCTTTTAATCCTAAGACCTCTAAAAATATTTGCGATAGTTTAGTACTACTTTTAAAATTATATTAAACGAATTCGCTATTCTCAAAGCTTCGCCTACCCGAAAAATAATTCTCCTTACCCTTAAGAAGTTCTTTAATAATAAGGAAGATTTTAAAATATAAGTTCTTAATATTTAAGTAAAGTTTTATATAGATAGCTTCGCTATTAGCGATTTAGAAGCGTAGTTTTATTATTTATTCGCTTGCCTGTTGCCCGCCGTTAAAAAGCCGTTTATTGCTTTCGCTATATTGTTTCGGTCCTTTTAAGAATTTATTGAAAAGTTTAAACTTATATACGGTAATTCTAATACGGTTAGAAGGGTTAATTAAGAATTCTACCGATTTCGTTAGAAATTAAGCGAGTTAATAGTAGTATTCTTCGTCCGATTTGAAGAAATATTCTATTATACCCGTATTAATTCCTAATTAGAAGTAACTAAAATTAATTAATTTATTATTATTTTGAATAACAATTGGAAATAAAAGTTTTCCAATTAAACCGATATATTTAAATAATATCCCCTACTATTAAATTACCTTCGCCGTTTTAATAGTAATTCCTTTCTTTTTACTTTAATATCGAATATAAATTCGAAATAACCGGTTAATTACAATAATACTAGTAATTTTATAGATACTTCTATTAATTATATTGCGCTATTAAAGATAAAGGGGCATAACGATATATTTTAGAAGTAGAAGAATAAATAGAAGAAGGAGGGTAAATATATTAATTGCAGTAATAAATTGTACTAATTTAAAAAGTACCTTCGGATATTAAAGATAAATATAGTCCGGCTATAATTTAATAGGGGTTTAGACGGTTATAATAGCAATTCTAAAAGAGGAGAAGATTTGGACTAAGTAAAAACTCCAATAAAACTATGGTAGAGAGAGGTCTAGTAAATCTATAAAGGAGGGACCGTTAATAATTGTTTTAAACGTATAGTTTATTAGCCGGGCGTATAATTAATTTTAATTCTACTTCTCTATTGTAATTAGTTTAATATTAGTATTTACTATAATATATAATTGTTAGAGGGTAATAAATATAATATTTTGTAGGTATAAGAACTATTAAATTATCTTTACAGTAGTAGAAATAAGGCTCTTATTAGTAGGAGAAGTAGAGCGATACGAAGTATTGGGTAATAGCCTTAATTTAATTTGTCTTTACTATAGATTATTAAAGTAGTACGGTAGGGGGTCCCCGGATGGGTAAGGTCTAGAAATATCCCCTAATTTAATTTTAGTACTTCGGCTAGGGTATAGATTTATAAGGGTAATAGTTTACTATTACCAATTTAGGTAAGGAGTAGATAGTTGTACAATATTTATTTAGGGGTTTAAATAGAGAGATTTTTCTTTTTTAGTATTATTAATACTCGTACTTATTTAGTTGGACGTTTGGCTAGGAGCAGTTGTAGGGGATTTTAGTCGTTTTTTGTATATTTAGTAGAGTATTCTCTAGTATAATAGAGCGCGCTCCCTAAGGGGGAGGAGTAGGGGGGTAATATTATAAGGCTAGTGCCTAGGATTGAAGATTCGGCTTTACTAAATCTACTAAGCCGGGTAGGCTATATCAATAAGGATGCGAGCCTCCTAATTGGTCGGATCTATATATTTGCTTGGCCCGTGCGCTCAACCATAAAACCTTCTTTTAATTGCACCCTTCTAGCATAGTCTTCTCTTACTCTCTTTATTAAATATAGCATTTCAACCACATACGACTGCTCGCTGTGCAATACTCTAGCAGACCCGTTATATTAGACGGTGTTTATTGTAGTAGTAGTGCAGTAAGAGAATCTCTTCTAACCCTAACCCACAGCTTTTCTGCTACCAAATAATTGCTTCCGTTACTATACTACTGCCGCAACGAACACGGCCTTAGCATTAACAGGAAACATTATTGTATAAAGGCGTTATATAAGAGGCGAGAGTTTGAGGGCACTGGGGGTTATCCATTCTCTACCGCGTGTCTCTTCTGAGACCGCTCAGGCCCGGGAGAGGAGGGCTGGCGGAGGAATGACCGGCCTAGAACTAGAGCACCATCCGCCTCGCCCCCGTCAGTTCGTCCGTGGCCCGGGCCCCAATGTCTATTCCCAAATCTCCGAAACCAACTGGGGAAGGCAAGTGGAAGCAACAGCCCAAAGCATATGGCGCACAGACTGGGGCTTCTGGTCCATACTCCTCTGATCCCGATCTTTCAAGCCACCTTGACCACCTTCCCCACCTTTGGAAGGTCACTTTGAAGAGTGGAAGTGTGTACTTACTTGTAGACCCAGCAAGACCAGGGTTCCTTCCTGTTCATCCTGGTCTCTGGCGGAGCCATCTCTGATCACAGCCTAGACTACGCTTCAACGCTGTGCTGTATTCTTATAAGTGGGCATCCTGCGAGAGGCTTCCCTTGGTTCCATCCGTCCACCTGCTCCGGCTTTATCTAACGACGAACCGTATCTATTTCTTTTCATCACTCTCATCTCGAGCAAGACAAAACATTCAAGAACAATAATACGGCCTTTAAGACAACATCGATAGACATACACACCAACGTCGTAGTACATTTACCCATATCAACACAACAACCACTAACTCAAGATGGCTCGGTCTCCTCCTGCTGCCACTACCGGGGACAATAAGTCGGGTACGGTGAAGAGGAAAGGTGAGTGCTGAATACCCATTCTCCCAGGGAAATCCACCGTAAAACGTCCTGACACTTTATCTTTGTTTGCGGTCACAGGCACGAGAAGCGTCTCTACCCTCACGCCTTCACAGCTAGCTAGGAAGCGAGCAAATGATCGGGAAGCGCAACGCGCAATAAGAGCTCGCACTAAGGAGCTCATTGAAAGGTTACAACGCGAATTAGAAGAATCAAGGGGAAGGGAAAACCGCGATGGAATGGTTCGTGAACTGCTGCAGAAAAACAAGGCATTGGAACACGAAGTACGAGCATTGAGGGAGGCCCTTGGCATCGGAAACCGTCCGTTTACTCAATCTGGTAAGCTAGTTTTCTTCTTCTTCTTTTTTTTTTTTTTTTTTTTTTTTTTTTTTTTTTTTTATTTCATTTTCCTGATGTGGTCCTTTCATGGTCTCAAAGGCTAACCCACTGTTACCAAAGGCTACGAGGTAGAGGGACTGCAAACTTCGCCATCAGCAGTTCCAGGTCGCGGGTCATCCATCCCCCAAGGCTCCACGGACTATGGTGCACCGACAAGCTTTGGGTCATCTTACCTTCCTACTCCTGAACCTTGTGAGGCATGGCCTCCGGTCGTCCCTGTCTCTTCAGTCACTGTTTCTTCAGTGGTTTCAAGTCCGTCGTCATCCACGGGGCATCCTGATGAGTACGCGGCTAGCCACGTCCCCACAAGCGTCCCTTCTTCCTTGATGGACTCATCTGTAATGGGTCAAGCTACGGGAATCTCTTGCCTGGACGGTATGAAGGTCAACTACGAGGACATCGAAGCTGGTGAGTAGCTTTCGTGGTTTTTGGTCGATGTCTTATGTGCGCGCGTTTACTGACATGGCCTAGACCGCGGATATTGTCCGACCAGCGTGCCACAGCCACAATCCTCTTATCTCCCCCAGCAGTCCTGGTCCATGTACCCCACGTCAACCTACTATCCACAATCGCCTACAGTTTGATGCTATATCGACACGAATGTTTGTTTTTGAGGTCAAACAGCGTGTCGCGGACGGGCAGCCTACGAGACAACAGCTACAACAACACCAACCCTTTGGACAGCAATTACAGATACAGACAACGACCATCGACGTCGATACCAAGGCCAACGAGGCGCAACGTTCTATGCAGTCCCCAGATTTGCGTAGGCAGTTTGTGTGAGAAGGCCAGCTCGCCTTCGCAAACTCGTTTGAAACACAGATCTCGGAGCGTTCACGTCACACATCAGCTACACAGCAAGCGGCTTGTTTTGTTGGGATTATTATTATTATGATTTTTGGAGGGGTCCATAACTCTGGAGCATCTGACCTTGTTTCCCATTATTTTGATCTCCAAGAAAATACCACGGAGAAGAATAATGTATTTCTACGGCCGGCACAGGGGGTGTCCCTACTTCATCTTTTTCTTCTACGGGTTATTCGGTTTGTATCCCTACCTGTTCCACTTACTCAAAAAGGGGGCAGATGGGATGGGTCAAGACTATGTGGGAGGGGCAAGCACCCCTTCTACTTTACACCGGCTGGCGGGGGCAACGGTTCATGAAAACGCATCACTTGGCGCAATATGTTGGGTTTTTTTGGGGGTGGGTTTGTTTTTCATTTTTTTTGGGTGGGCGGTCATACACAGCGAATTATAGAGGAACGGACAATAGCATGATCGGCTGGTGGAGTACGTATACTCTCTTGGATGGAGTTCGATATTTTTCTTTTCTTTTCTTTTCTTGTTTTTGGTGTTTTTGGCATCTTTGGCGTTTGCATGGTTAGACTGTGTGTAGAAAAAAAGGCCACTTTCCCTTTGTGTAACTTACTTAGTATGCAGGATGATTTATGACACTTGATGAACCTAGAGCTACTGGATAAAGAGATCTCCCTCGCCGTTCTATAAGCAGCAAGAACGTATGATGATTCGTGGTTACGAAACAGTCTGGAGGTCTAAAGCACATCACCACGCAAGTACAGAAGCACCATGCCACTTAGAGCACCTAGCATTGTGGTTTCGTGTAGGCGGAGACGTGGATGTGCATTCGGTCTAAAGCTCAGGAGCTCCGACAATCTCTCTGATTGCACTGACCGCACTCGCCGGCGCCGTCCGATACGTCATGGTGTTACGCTCTCCTTCGTCGGAGTAAGTGGTTACTTAGCATGACCTCCATAGTTGTTTTTAGGTATGTAGTGTAAACTAGTGTACAGCGATATGGAGGGTACGAGAGCGCCAAGGTACCGGGAAGGGATGGGGTGAAGCAAGGGTTCCCGGTCTTCTTCTTAGCGCTGGTTTTGGACAAGCACCACTAGGGCGAGAGATACAACAACTCGAGAGATTGCTGCACGCAATTGGTCAATGGGTTTCAGCATGGAAGGCGCACAGAAAAAGTAAGAAAAGGGCAGATGGAAAAGGTTAGCGGAACTCGAGGAGCGACCGCTTGGTGGGGCATGGTGCGTGGTGAGTGGTTTTCTTCTCCAAGGCCAGCGGAGCTCGGGGCTCTAGAGAACTGGCGATGGCTCGGTAAAGGGAGACCCATGTTGGCGCAGAGTGGCTTTGAGGGCGAATACTCAGAACTTCAAGCACGGTAGCGCGTACGTAGACCGGCGAAGTACTATGTACTATGGCAAATCCAGAAGGGTGCCGAAGGGGCACTTCGGGCTCCGAGTTGTTGCCCACTCGGGCATGAAATGCTGTGGGTAGTGCCGAGCGCGACTGGCTTTAGCTCACGTCGCCAAGGTATGCCTGAGCCAAGAGGATACCAGACACACGGGTGAATCTGGCGAAGTTGGGTGAAGGGACAATTCCAGCTTGAAGGCCACACACGAATCCACAGAGATACATACAACTAGTGTGTGTGTCTATGTCAGGTACACTTGCACCCGAGAGACCGGTGCTCGGGCTTGTACGTGCACATTCGAGACCATCCAGCCCTGCTGGAGGAAGCTAGTATCCAAGGGGAAAGGCCGGACGTGGTGCGTAGACGGACGGCTTTGGCCTTGTAAACCTCGAAATGGAATCAGTCCAAAGCGCGTACGAGTCCAAAGGTGTCGACGGGCGAATCCAAAAACCCAGGGAATGCACGTACCGCGTTACTTGTGTGTCAGATGGCAAATTGGCGCTCTATGAATGGCTGACGCATCAGAGGTGCCATAGCGCTCGAGCCATTGGCAAATTGGCCATCTCGTGGGGAATCCCTGGAAGGCCTTGATGCATACCTAGGTAGGTACCCTTTAACTAACGAGGGAGACTACTGCATAGTAGCTGAAGGCAAGCATGTTGGCCCAGTTGCTTCCATCCCAGAGCCTCACTAGAACGGACTTGTACCTGCCGGGAGGATATCAAAGTGAAGACGTAGACACATTTAGACTACGTACTAGCTAAAAGCAATAAGCCTCTAACACCACCGCCGCCACCACACCGCCGCCACCACGACGCTGGGAGTCCTGGGTTCATGCTCGTGAATAGTGTCAGACGAGTCAACTTTCAAACAAATTCGTCTCAGGAACTGGCCACATGTAGCTCACGGCCACTGGCCCATCAAATTAGGGAACAGCACTGAGCAACCACGCCTAAGAAAGTGCGAAATCTTGCGGATGAACTGGGCGATTACCCCGACATGCTTGATCAGCAAATACCACCACTCTACTAGTGCCTGACTCCACAATCACGGAAAGCTTTTTTTTTTTTTTTGGGCGTAATTTCTTGTAATGCATTGACCGGACGAATGGGAGAGCTGTTGAGGTTTGGATAGGAGATTTTGAAATACATGCATATACAGCCTTTTGGGAGGCTATAGCAAGCTGATGCGGTTGGGCGACGCCTGCATAGTAATGGATACCTGCTCATAGTTTATGCCCACAGCCTCCATCCCGGTTCCTCCGCGTCTACCCCGACCTCTCAGGCACCGAGGCGAGAACGGGGAGGACGGCGGGACAGCGGGGCTGGGAGTACGGGGAGTACGGGGATGATACGGAGACGGGAACGGAGGGGGCACATGGGGGAGGTAGCATCCTGGGTGTGGTGGTTCATGTGGTTTCGAAGGCAGCAAGGTTCAGGAAAGGGATGACGGACGCAGGGGACGTGTAAAAGCAGACAGTCAGTGGGCGGTGGACGTGAGCGTGGACGGTGGACGCAAGCGTGGACGGTGGACGCATACCATGGGGCTGACGAGGAGAAGGAGGAATACGGGTGGAGGCGCGCACAGCTACTTGGTGCTCGCGATTAGACCGCAGCGCGAGAGGACCGTGAAAGACACTTGAATTCTTCTGTTCGTCTGTTCGTCTCCTGGTCGCCTTTTCAAAGAAACAGGGTTGTTGTTCCTCCAATCGCAAGCGCATCGGCGCATGGTGCATGCATGGTAAGGACTCCCCTCTCTGCGATGCAGTTTCTGCCCGAGTTTTGAGAAGACCGGTATCCACCCAATGTCGCTGCCAGCGATCTCACTAGTAAAGTAAAGGTAGTACTGTGTGGATTTTAGTTCGGGCCCCATCCTTCCGAGACTGGACTTCCTTCATCTGTCTGGTGAACCCAACAACCTGTCTACGCTACCCGACACTACCGCCTCTGGACGCCGTACACTACACTGAGACTGTTGGCGGCCGTCTTTACTATGTATGTACAATACGCTAGGAATCGACCGGGATAGGTAGGTAGTGTATACACGTGCAGTGCAATACACTACTACCGAGACTACCACCCAGAATCTCGCCAAGGCCGAAGCTGACCCTTGAGATCTACATGCCGATCAAACTGAGGTCGGATGTACGTCCGGTGCGAGCAGAGCCCCCGTGGTACGCCTGTACTGTGTACGATGTAGACGTCTACCTATTTGCATTAGTAAGTTCTTCGATAAACTTTATCGTCGTGCGTATATGCAGTAGGGAAATAAGTTAGGCAGCGCATGTACTATATACAAACATGCCCCCTGTTAATGCAACTACCTCTGGCATCACAGGAGACAGCTCGAATGCAGCATTAGGGGGGGTTCTTGCTCGAAGGGGTGCCTCACTAATATACAAGACTAGGACTCTGGGCTGCAGAAATGGTTTGCATCTAATGGGTCCTGTTGTCTGCGACTGCAAAAGGGGGATTTGCATTAATAGGGGACAATACTGTACATAGTATACCCAAGGAAGCGACAGGAAGTGCACAGCAGGACTTGGGAGGACCCCCTTCCCCTTGTCCTCTGCGGCGCAAACCCGGACAAATTTCGGAGACGCGAACAGCGAGGAGACTGCCAAACTACACAGTTGCGCTGGCCTTGGGGGGACGAGTGGTGGGTCAACTTCCTCAGCCCCTTGCATGCTGCACTACATAGTATATAGTGTATAACACAGCAGTGTGCGTAGTCAATGTTAGTCCCTACTATCATGGGCTGGTGTCCGTGGCTGAACGTGCCTGGCAGACTCGCCAGTCTAGGTAAGCACCAGTGTTGAGAGTTACAGCCGATTAGATGCCTTGCCTAGGTTACTGGTAACCCTTTGGCTCGTGAGCGCGCACGTCTTTGAAAGAAAGGATAATAGGCTATGCACTGCTATACACATCAACTCTTGAACGTTTCACTTAGCGCAGGTTTTGTGAGAGAGGTCTGCAGAACTCTACAGAAAGTTGATAGGAGAACCACATTCAAAACGGAAAACCGAATAAGGTGTATAGAGCCTGCGGAACGCATCAAGTTGATACCAGCTTCTTGTATAAAATGTAGTATGTAGAATGGTGATTGAGTTATGAATAGTATATCAGAATCCGGCGCTAACGGACTTTCCAGGGGTGATGTGTACATACATCTCTGCTTGGATATAAAACGTTAGCGTGGTACGGCCAAGCCGCCAGCCAAGCCACTAAAGCTCTACAATAAACCAGGGTTTTAATATAGAGAAAGGCTGCATTTATTGTCCGCTATCTTTTCCTTATCTATCTTTCCATCTAATAATCAATACTATCTCCATTTGCCTCGATAACCTTTTCTATCCTTTCTGGCATTGAATGAGCCAACTTTAAAAGGAAGTCCTCGGGGACTAAATCCCAAGCTTCTTAATAGCTACTCTAAATTATAATAGGTTGAGAGACTGAACGTTGTATTTAACCTCGATAAGTGACTTCATCCAATGCCAAACGTTCTCAATTAGTACCAAATCCGGAGAGTAAACTGGAAATCTTTTTTAGCTAAGCCTAGGGATTCCTATTAATTCTAATGCTCTCTGAGTCTCTTTTGCCCAATGAGAAGGAACATTATCATGTTGAAAGATAAGGCTATTTTCTCGGCAAAAGGCTGCCACCATTGGAAGGATGAAAAAGATATACTTTTGAATAGTGATTCCTCCAAACTCTTTTTCCCAAAAGAAATAAGGCCCTTTTCTCCTTCCAGTAAAGGATCCCTAAAATATCTAACTATAGGGCTTTCTCTTAGTAAGAGCGAAGTTATTTGGATCGTTATCTTCGTCCAAAGTCACCTATTATTTCCATATTAGATCATTAGTTGCCCAAGTCTCATCGGAGCTAAGGATATCCTCCTAATCTTCCGGGCGAGAGCGAAGCCTTCTCATCTCTTAGTACTATTGAACTCTTTCTCTTTTATTAGCAGTACTTCTTTTTATCCTTTTAGGCCTTAGTCTTCGAGAAAAGCCCAAAGAGTGAAGTGCTTTCCTTAGAACTCCGCGGCCGGTAATAAAGTAAGGAGGAAGGTAGTAAGGTAAATCACACTAAGGGATAAATCTCCGAAAGCGCTCCTCTTTTATCTACTCCTTAAGTTCATTTTTCTTGGGAATTCTTAAAAGACCTTTCTTTTCTTTTCGTTTTTGGGGGGTGATAGGCCCAATGCAGGCCAATTGGACTTGTCGGATAGTAAACCCTATCTTTTCGGAAATTTTGGCATAGCTCATTTGAGCATAATCGCGAAGGGCGCAGACTTAAAGCCTTTCATCCCTAGTTAAATACCGTAATACCATCTTTTTTAGTATTGAGGGGGCTGGATTTAAAAGATTAGGAATAGCAATGCCTCGAGAGATAGTGACCGTTATCATAGTAGAAAAGGTGGTAATGAGAAACGCTTCCCCCGGCTCCAAGATGTCTACTTTCCAGAATTTAAGTATTTCACTATAGAAACTACTAGAAGAGTAACATCGGAATACTCCGGGCCGCCGGCCTTGCCACCCCCACTAATCTGCAAATTCACTGCGCTAACGTTTTACATCCAAGCAGAGGTGTAGTACTTACCTCTAACCAATAGGCACTAAAGGGGCATCGACCAAGCCCCGAAGCAGATGCATACACCAGTATGGCATACAGTAATGGAGAAGAAAGCCGGTGCGGCACCGATGCTGTCACCTACTGATCGGTTGGAGGAAGCGGGGAGATGATGGATCATCCGGTGACGCAAACCGAACGGTCGGTCACTTCATTCGACCTCCTCAGTATGCATGGTGTTTTGACATGGCCCGCATAGCTGTCTTGTCGGTTGTTTGGGACCACCACCGCCCATAGAGGTTAGTTTTTCTTCGACGTTCAGGTTAAACTACGCCTTAGGTATCTCTCTTCCGTGACTGTAAGTGACGCCACGCTGTACCCGGATGCTGCTGTACTTGTAGTAGGTAAAGAGAATTTGTGGCGGCACGTAGGTCTCGAAGGAGGTGGCGTGTGATGTGCCCTTTCCATTCCCTCCAAGTTTATACATTTACACAACCATATCGGCTGCCAGCTGGTCTCGCCATTCTTTGCACGCTGAATCTCCCAGGTTGCCTGCCCAAGAATGAAGCGACCCTGTAGCTTCCTCCCCGTTCATCTCAAACTCACACGGCTACCTTACCCAGTACTTCGACTTGGACGCGGGTTGGCCGTTAACCGATAAGTCAGTCTTAACGATACTACAACGATTCTGGCACCCCGATCTGTGATCCCGCAGCAAGTCCCTGACTCTCTTCCTACGTCGTACAGTACCCGGCTGATCTAACGGGACCCGACTCGTGCACTCTCCACAGTGGCTACTTCCCGTAATCTTCCCGCCCGGTCCAGATGGTTTATGGGCCAGGAGTTGGGGAGCCAGGTGGGGTCAACCGCTCCGGTTCCCCATGTCCGGATGTCCCCGGATCCCGCGATGCCGCACCTGTTTTGGTGCCAGTCTTGTGGATGCGGGTGCTAAGGCGAAGGAGGCGGAGGCCGGGACCGGGAGGTTGTCCTTGATCACCAACCTTGATCACCATGAATCATCAATGAACCATGAGCATGGGTCCCGAAGCACTCCCGTCGCCATGTCGGGCGTGGCTACGGACACGGTTACCGAGACAACTATTGAGTCTGCGCCCCAGCTGCACCTCACCGGTGCGAAGGCTGTCTCTTGGGGTCACCTACCCCGGAAAAACCAGCTTATCGTCATCACTCTCGCTAGGTTGAGTGAACCGCTTGTCCAGACCTCTCTTCAGGTAGGCTCTCCATAATTCGTCATGCAATGAGCGGCTCATCCATTGCCGATTGATCGTTGGATATATCAAGTCCTACATGTTCTACCAGCTGTAGTGGTTCAACCCCGACCTTCCTGACTCGACTATTGCCGGCCAGGCTGGCATTCTTCAACCAGTCTTTCTCTCAATGGTGTATTAAGCATATATGCCATGGATCGCCGCCGTAGCGACATGTTAGCGGTCGCCGTTGCGGATCTGCAATTCCAAATCAGTGCCAGTTTTACAGCTGCCCAATTTCTGACCGCTGTACTGTGGGGGTGAGTTGCCGACTCTCCTCGGTGTGGCCGCAAAATTGTGCTTTTGATCGGTCTCGGTGGTACAAGTACGTTTCTGGTAACTACTCCAGCCGATGCTCTCATTAACATTCAAGTTTTGGTTACTGTATCCGTGCTTCTGCTAAAGGTATCTTTTCAAAGTACTATCATGCGTCGGCTTCGGCCTCTCTACTTCGTTCTGGGAAGCTCTTCTCTTTAGGTCTTTGGGTGGAATCACGAACGGGAACATAGTCGTTCTCAGAACCATGTAAGTATGGTCCGGATGAGTAATTGTACTTCTATCCGTGCTAACCTTCCGAATATTGTGCTGACCCATCTTGCTTGCAGGATTGGTGAAACCGTGAAGGAGAAGAAGTAAGCTCGCCTCTTTAGCCCGCGGCCTTTATCCTTCTTTCCCACCGACCCTGACCAATGTAATGGGTATGATAGATGCCAGTCCAAGGCCTTTCTGCTACTTCCTATGACTTTCAACATTGGTATCAATATTGGTCCTATATTGGGCAGTCTTCTTTCAGACCTTGCGAGAACCTATCCTGACCGGTTTGGCAAAATCAACTTCTTTATACACTTTCCATATGCGGCTCCAAACATAAACATTCTGTCGGCGGTGTTTCTCTTCTTCGCCATGATTTTTGTCTGGCTTTTCTTGGAAGAGGCAAGTTTATCTCATGCTGATAATGTTACCCCCCACCCTCCAAACAACAAAACTCAAGAAAGACAGAAGTTTCGCTTCTGTGACTCTCTCAGACGCTAGACTCGGGTGCAATGGTGCGGGACAGGGGCCTGGAACTGGGGCAGAAGCTTCGGAGATGCTTTTCTCGCGGTGATACGGAGGCGTTCTATGCACCACTGGCATCCACAGACTCAAGTGCCGAGCTGGAGCTTGGTTCTGCAATCGAAGAAAGGAAGTCCTCAGTCAAGCCGACGGACGGTGGTGCTAGGAAGCATAATCAGGTCCGGAGGCGATATACTCAGCAGCTCCCCTTCCGACGCATCTTTACGCGAATCGTCAGCTTCACACTTGCTGCAAACTTCCTCCTTGCGTTTTACGTGGGTACCTTCAACCCGCTGTGGTTCGTCTTCCTTACCACCCCCGTGTACGACCCAACCAAAACCGCAGCCTCTCCGAATGCTTTGGTGCGGGATCCCCCATTCACGCATCTTTACCGGGGGCTTAGGCCTACAAGCCCGTGAGGTGGGTGCGGCCATGGCTATTCTCGGTGTAATCGGATTCGGCCTTCAGCTCGGACTTTACCCGTGCCTTCTGCACGGTTGGGTACGGTCAGAAGCTGGCGCTTCTTTCTCCTGTCTTTCCCCATTACTTACTTCCTAGTGCCATACCTAAGCTTGGTGCCGAGCTCTTCGCCGCCGCCAAGCCCAAAGGACGGCATTGCAGTTTGGGTGGCCATGGCCCGAGTGCTCGCCCTTCAGGTCGCTGGACGTACGTTTGTGTTGCCAGCGCAGACCATTCTAGTCAACAACTGCACTCCGCATCCGGGTGTGCTGGGTACGGTACACGGCATCGGGCAGAGCGTTAGCAGTTTTGCCAGAACCTTGGGGCCATGATTTGTGGCTTCTTGTAACCGTGGGTATTGTTGGTGCGGCATGGTGGGGTTTCAGCGCGGTAGCTTTACTCGGATTCCTGGCCAGTTTATCAGTGTGGGAAGGTGATAGACATGAGGCATGGTTAGAGGGTGACAACGAGGATGACATGTAGCATGCGAGTGCGCAATTTTAGAGCGAGATGCTCAACGCAGCGTATCTTGGGCATTTTGATCATCCTACAAGTTGCGGTTAGCAGCGTACATTTTGGATCCTGTCCTTGTCTGTCTTTTCCTTGGAAGGGACTTACTTGTAGCTGGTCGGAAGGGAACATTAGTATATCATATGGGGATTCTTAAATGCATTAATGAACGCGCATGTCATCGGAAATCCTTCGTGGCGCAATTGGCTAGCGCGTCAGACTGTTAATCTGGAGGCTGTAAGTTCGATCCTTACCGAAGGAGTGTTGACTGTTGTCGATCACCTTATTACTTTAAGGTGTCCAACTTCCAAGTCTTAAATAATATTTTTGAGCTATCCATACACCCTACAGTAATGTGCCTCGTTGATACAACTAATATCGGCACTATGGGGGATGTCTCGAATCTTTTACATTAAGGGGGTTTTTGCATTAAGGGGTACATCACTCACATACAAAACCGGGAATCCGGGCCCAGAAATCGTTTGCATCTAATGGGCCAGTTTGTATGTGTTTGCAAAAGAGGGGCCTTGCATTGACAGGGCACATTACTATATATAACCGAGCCGGATAAATCGACTGTGTGCCCAACCAGATCAGCTGCATGGGGCCATACAAACTAACCACTAGGCCAAGCCAAGAAGCCAGGTCCTCAAAGCTTGGCATCAACCTTGCGTGCCAGCAACCACCCTTCTATTTGGGGGGTTCTGGGCGCCAAGTACCAAATCGTTACCAAAAATCATTATCTTTGAGCAACGACAATAGAGTATTGCCCGCGCTGAAAGTCAACTCGAATATTATACGACTTGCTGTTCAGACGGAATCAGATCGCCTTGCCTCTATCTCTCCTGTCAAACAACGACGTCCTCACAACAACAAAAGGGGTACAGGCTGTTCACGACTAAGCAATGGCTACCTCCATCAAGATAAGCCTGAACGGACTGGACATGGTGATTGATGCGGTGCCGCTTGAACTGGAAGCGTTTAAGCCATTTGGTGATGCGGTTGCAAATCCAAAACCCAACCTCCACCCTGCCATGGCCGCAAAGGCCAACGACACGGCAGGCATGCCCTTCGATGCCATTGTCGCCAACCAGGGGACGGCAATCAAGTACCAGCACGTTTCGCGGATAGAAAACCTCTACGACCAGGCACCGAGCGGCCGAACCGGAGTGGCCGTTTCCAACATGTTTACGTGTGCATCACGGGCGCTCCCTCGGCGACTCGAAGCCGGGGTCGAGCGGGAGGTCTTCCCGGTCACCGTCCTCGAGCGCCATCCGTTTACCAGCCAAACATTTGTCCCACTCCGTGCCGATCCACAAAGTCGATACTTGGTCGTTGTCGCCCCAAGCCTCTCGCCGAGTGCCCAAGACCAACAGCTGCCAGTTCCCTCCTCGCGGCCTCCTGGCACGATCGCTAATCGAGAGTTGCCGGGTCGAGGGCTACCCGACCTAAAGGGCCTCCGTGCTTTCATCGCCACTACGGACCAGGCTGTAACGTACGGGGCAGGCACGTGGCACTCCCCAATGGTGGCCCTTGGCCCAGCTGACAAGGCGATTGATTTCTTCGTTTTCCAGTTCGCCAACGAGGTCTCCGTGGAAGACTGTCAAGAAGTGTTGTTTGGTCCGTCCACTGTCACGGTCCGCCTTCAACCTCAGTCGAGAGCGAGTAAACTGTAATTAAAGAGCGCATTGCCGTGTGGGAATACCATTGCCTTAATGGCTACATGCAACTAGCAGGCCGGCGGCGGCGCAATCATTGTGGCATGGCTTGCTTGACTTGACCTGCTGTCCGGAGTTCGGTGTTGACCGGCCTATGTGGCGGCTGACAATCACAACCAGCCTTATGCACAAACAGGTAAATGGGAGTTTGAAAGCATGGAATTGGTGGGGCATTAGTAAGTAGAGGTAGTAATCAAGTGTCTCGGTGTTTCGCAGATGGTACTTGGTGTTGTAGTATTTACAAATAATCTGCCTTCGTGTCCAAAAGAAAAAAAAAAAAAAAAAAAAAAGGTTTGTAGAGCTGAAGACAGATTATGGAAGGAGTGCCCAATAGTACCTTACTGTATCGACCGTTTATGACATATGTTGTCCTTTCAGTCAATCAAGCAGTACCGACCACTAAAAAAAGGGCCGGCACAGGTTCAACATTACACCCCTACTCATCGTGCAGTTTGGGCACTCCGCTGGAAAAAAAAAAAAAAAAAAAAAAAAGGGCTGCATTCGTTATCTGCTTCGACCCCTTTCGTCCTAGCAAACACACAATGAAGCCCGTGATCGAATCAGTCGATGCAATAAGCAAGCTGGAACACCTCTCTGGTGTCAAGATCAGGCCAGGAGAGAACCCATACGATGCCGTCATACAAATTTGCAATGACCATCCCGTAGGTGCCTCGGTTGATGCTCTCTCCCTCCATGCCAGGGGGAAAAGTTGCGGGTGTTTGAAGCTCTACTCACCACTCCGCGCTCAACGTCCAGGCCGAGATACAATCGTTGTATGCCAGTCATCGACTGACACGGAACCTCCAACAACAACAGCAGTTCTTGTCAGCCGACTTCAAGGAACTGATTGTCGACCCTGTATTATTTCGGCTCGAAAGACCGTCGGGCCAGCCTGGATTCCGAGACCCACGACACTGTCTTGTCGTCTGGGCAAGACCACCAGAGCACATTTTGAAACTGGCTTCCCATTTGCAAACCCTTCTCCAGAAGGCGGCTCCTAGTGCGTCAGCCACTCTCCCTTGCTGCTTGCCCCGGGTCTGCGCGTATCGTGGAATGACTGATGGTGTGCGACCTAGATTTATGGCTCATGCCTACGCACCGTATGCACATGACGACACTTGAGCTGGCGCACTCGCAGACCTCGGACGAGATTGCGAGCCTTGTGTCGTTGATACGACCGGCAATACCGCTGTTGACAAACCTGACGTTTATGCATCGGGTCCGGTTGGTGAGACCCATGATATCCTATGATCTCTCGGCCATTGCCGTGTCGTTCGTCCCGGCAGCCGAGGAGCATGACGGGTACACGTACCACCATCTCCGCAGAGACCTGTTCGAGGCAGTGAAGAAGACCGGGGTTGAGGTCAGGTCGCGGTACGTGGTTCCTAGCGCTCATATCACGCTCGGGCGATATCTCGACCAAGAGGATCACGCAACACCTCTGGCGCGGCAAAGCTGGATTCGGGCGATTGAAGAGATCAATGAATGGCTGGAGACCCAAGTGTGGGACGCTGTCGACGGCGAGTTCATGGGGGAGTGGATTGTCGGTCAGGAGAAGGGGCTTGAAGTGCGGGACGGCACGCTATGGTATGGAGGTGGGCGCACCATCATGGCGGGAGAAGGATTCTAAAGTTGACTCATGTTGAACGGTTGGGACTGTTGGTGATACTACCTATAGTTTGTTTCTTGGTTCCCCGCCCTCACTGTACCATGTTGTCGGCAGTTATGGTGCACAGTGGACAATCGAAGTTTATGCTGTTGAGGTAGCGAGCGATCTCCATTTAAAGCGACCTTGTCTACTATATGCCGCCCAAAGGCGTGTTATGGTTTGTTGTACGACTGCCATATCTACAATACATATTTGCCGACCCCATTGCCCATGCAATCAACACCAGATTCTCATCTCGAGTTTGGACTTGGTGTCATTCATGACGTTGCTGGGGTGGACCTCGTCACTCCTGCCAAGGGTGGAGACGTAGTGCCGTACGTGCGTACCTAGGTAGGCAGCTAGGCTCGTCCCTAGTTCTTCTGTATTGCCCAGTATGTACCCGCCTAACCCCGTCTGCTCTGCCCCTAAACCCCACCCCCCAAAAGAAAAAGCTTCAGTACCCTGGCTCGCCTGGGCCGACGAGAATACCTCTGGAAGGGTCCAAGGTGGGCAGGATTCAGGTCAGATTCCACGCAGGAGAGCGGCTCTGCCATATTAGCCCAGGTAGTACCTGGTATGATGCATTCCTGCCAATCTGCATTCGTCTGGCCCTGAGGTGTGTCGACCTGCGGTCCATCGATACGATACTCGCCGCCGACGTCGCTGTCGACGTCTCCAAGTCCCATCCTCGAGGGGCTCCAGCCTGAACAGCGGAGCAAGACGAGGCCGGCGCTGTTGTCCTATTTCCAGATGGTTTGCGACGTCGCATTCCCCTTCGTTTCTGCATTGTACACAAGTCTCCCGGCCAGGACTTGCTCGTGGGGACCACGGTTGCGGCAGCAATGGAAGGGAGGCACCCGGTTGTGCTGGGAAGTGCTGGAGGCAGCGGTAGCGGTCGTGGTGACAGAGGTGTACTAGGGAGCCAACCAAGTCCCGGCCTACAGGGCCCCAGTGACCGTGACCGCAACCGTACCTCTAGCCATGATCGCACCTCCGTCCCTGTCCTTGCGGACGCTTCAGCATTCTCCCGAGACGGCGGAGTCACCGCGCCGCTTTCGGTACCCGCACCTGACCGCTCGGTTCAGAACACAGCGCAGGACTCGGCCACGATCACGGTCAAGGCCGCGGTCAAGGCCACGACCCTCCCTTTTGCTGTCGAGTCCGCCCCTGTGCTTGCTCTGGCCAAAATGCCAGCTACCAGCTTCTCCTCACTCTCACTCGCACCCTCACCCTCACCCTCACCCTCACCCTCACCCTCACCTTCACCTTCACCCACAGCCACAACCACAACCACAACCACATTCACCTCCACCGACAACGGCAGCAGCTGCGGCAGCGGTAATGATAACTTCCGCCCCGCCGCCCGCCCTGCCGCCACCGTCAGAGCCGCCACCCCGGAGCCGGCTGAGGTTACGTTCGATATGTCTGCACCCAGCGGCAATGCGGACTCCGCAGCCCTGCCACAGCGGCCCGGCTCATTTCCCTCCATCTCTCCCGAAACCTCGCCCCGGTCCATGCTCGGTGCTGCCGGCCCTGTGATGAGTAAGACGGCGCCTGCACCCATTCCGGTTGGCAGCCCATCTGGTCCCGTCACTGCAACTCCGTCTAGCGTCCCCACGCGACGCCAGGGCATGGTGTTTGGAGAGGGTCTGGCCGGCTCTCTCGACAGCGCCTCGTCAAGTCCACCGTCACGGCCGTCCTTGTCGAATTTTCGCCCCAGGACCCATACTTTGGACAGTGCCTTCCGGCAGCAACTTGTGACCGAGAACCGTCACCGCATCGGTTCAGTCTCATCGTCCGGCTCGGTGGCTGTCGTAGATGACTCGAGGCCTCTGCCCCAGCCGCACTTCAACTCGTATGGGCCGCCAGACACTCACCACATGGCAGCTGCGGCTGGACACAAGGAGAGAAAGTTGTCAACGGCGAGGACCCGGCTCACCAAAAAACCTGCCGCCTCCCAACCACCTTCTCCCTTCTCATCACCTCAGCCGTCAGTTGACTCCTTGCCGTTGCCTGTCCCTACGCGGGATGCCAACAATGTCTTGCTGTTGATGAAAAACCTGTGCGGAAGGATGCGCGGAGAGGCCCAGTACCTGAAAGACATGGGAGGCCCATGGTATGGTGGTATATGTTATATAGATGAGGAGAAGGGGAGCTTAGTGAGCGACTCGGGAGAGGGTAGCTCTTCTTCTTCTATCTCCCTTTTGATACCGGATCTTCGTGGATGTCGTGTACTTCCGCTCAGTCGGATGGAGAGAGGCGGCCGGCCGTCGCTGGAGATCACCAGTCCACATCTCAATCTCAGCATCATCTTGTGCCCTTCAGCGGTAGAAGAGTATGATCTGTGGCTGGCTGCCCTGCTGTGTTGGCAGCAGCTGCGGCCTTCCGGCACCAAGAACACCATGACAAGATCAGGGAGCAGCGTTGCTCTGCCACCGCTGAGGAGCGAGATGCAGCGTCGGGCCTCCTCTTCCGGCCTGCGGGAGGCTACCGTCATCAAGGTCGGCAGAGTGATGCTCTGGGACAAAGGCCTCGCCACCTCCCCACGGGCCATTGTCAAACGTCCCTCTGCGCGAGACTTGCAAATACCGCACATGGCCTGGAAACGTGTTTCTTGCATACTGTCAGACAACGGCGAACTCAAACTCATGACAGAGCACGATGTCTCGCTTCTGGCCATGATCGAATTGTCTCAGCTGTCCAGGTCAGCTATACAACAGCTGGACAAGACAGTGCTAAACGAAAACTACTGTATAGGTATCTTCCCCATCTACTCCCCCACCTCCACTCAACTGTCAATCCTGCGCCCAGTATATATATCGTTGGAATCTAGGCTGCTTTTCGAGGCTTGGTTCGCCCTTCTCAGAGCCTTTGCGGTGCCTGATCTATATGGGCTCGATCCAACAAGCCGAGGACGTGTGTACGAGGTGACCAACCTCAACTCAGCACCCAAAGGAGAAGTTTTCAGAGTCGAAAAAACAGTCAAGGTTAGAATCACCGAGGCAAGGCTACGAAGCCGAACATTTGCTCAAGAGGGAAACCTGATGGAGCGCCAAAACAAAAGTATTGCAGACCCAGACCCTGTCGTCGGTAATTACTTCGCCGAGGTCATACTGGATGGCGAGGTTCGAGGCCGTACATCGATCAAATTCAACACCAAGAACCCCTTTTGGCGAGAGGATTGCGAATTTACGGATCTTCCTCCCTCCTTACCTTACCTGTCGGTGGTTCTAAAACGGATCGTGGGCAATACTGAAAGCTTCAGTCACCAGCTTCAGGCCACTCTTGGCTTGCCCAAAACAGGCCAGCTGAGCGAGGCGTTGTGCGGTGCTGTCGACATCCCTTTGCATCTTCTGGAGCGTGGAAAAGATCATGAGCAGTGGCTCCAGGTGTATGACGCACGACAGCAGTCGATTGGAACAATGCTTCTCAAGGTGCACCATGAAGAGGTCGTCGTGTTGCAATCCAGAGAATATCAGCCTCTCTCGGAGCTCCTACACCGCTTTGGGTCAGGGCTGACGACACAGATAGCTGACGTGATGCCTGGAAACCTACGGAAGCTCGCAGAAATATTCGTCAATATATTCCAGGTTTCTGGAAAGGCAACAGAGTGGCTGGTGACCTTGGTAGAGGAAGAAATTGACGCGATAGGGAGCCAAACTGCTAGCAAGCAATCGCGGTTCAACCAGCGGCTGATGTCCAATGACTCGATCGCTTCCACGGACAAAATGTGGCAGACGGTTCAGGACATGAGCAGGACGCTCCCGGGCGAGGCGAGCTTGCTGTTCAGGGGAAACTCATTGTTGACGCAGGCCTTTGAAATTTACATGCGACGCTTAGGCAAAGAATATCTGGAGGAGACTCTGGCAGAAAAGATACGTGACATCAACGAGCTCGACCTTGATTGCGAAGTTGACCCGAGTAGGATGCAGAACGGCGATGATATTCAACAACATTGGGCGAAGCTAATTGAGCTGACCAGCGCTGTCTGGCGCTGTATCGCATCGTCCGCGCATCGTTTGCCGTCGGAGATCCGTCACGTACTGAAATATATACGGGCTGTTGCAGAGGATCGCTATGGCCACTTTCACCGCACTGCTACTGCAGTTTATACCTCGGTGTCCGGATTTCTCTTCCTCCGCTTCCTCTGCCCAGCTATCCTTAACCCAAAACTTTTCGGCCTCTTGCGCGACCACCCCAAACCGCGTGCACAACGCACCCTGACTCTCATCGCCAAGACCATCCAGGCTCTAGCCAACCTCAACATCTCCAGCAAGAAGGAGACATGGATGGAGCCAATGACCGAGTTTCTCCAAAAACAGCGCCAGCCATTCAAGGATTTTGCTGACGCCGTGTGCGCCATTCCGGCCGAAAGTACCAGCACCAGCACCAGCGTGCCTGCTCCCTACTCGACCCCCCTAACGATTCTGGGCCGCTTATCACCCCTCGCTCGCGAGGGTTTCCCTTCGCTCCCATACCTGGTCGATCATGCGCGTAACTTTGCGGCTTTAGCCAAACTGTGGGCTAAAGTCCATCCCGAGTCAGATTGGGATTCTTCCAACTGCGAAGGCGACCTACTTCATTTCCATCGTCTATGCACTACGCTCCACCAACGCGCAATGCATTGCTTCTCGCAGATGGAGACTCGCCGAAGCGCTGGTGAAACTACCAGCAGGCCACCGGATGAGCGGCTTCGTCTCTCTGATGCACTGGACAACTTGAGTTATGGCGATGTCCTTGGTTTGTCTGCGCACGGCAACGCTACTGGGATCTTTTGGATAGACGGTGGGAGCATAGCGCCCGGCTCCTCAGGTAGTGAGATGGATGGGCCTGTTATGGGAGGTGGCAGCAGCAGCAGCATTAGCAGCAGGGACATAAGGAACGCCTCGAGCGCTATACGGCAAGGTTCTAAGAGCAGCGAGCAGCTGTCGTCCATGTCGGGCGGAAGTGTGAAGGGGCTGCGCAATGGAATGCAGGCACCACGAAAATTCCTTACTGGATTTATTCGCAAGACAAGAACGGCTTCACCCGAGTTTGGCAACGGAGGTAGTCCCGGTCACGGGTTCATCACGGGGACAGTGGTGCCTGAAGCAGGCAGTACGTCGGCAGTTGCATCGGCATCTGCCACTGCTGCAGGTAAAGAGAATGGCCGAGAGCGGGACCGAGGCGCGGAACGAGAGAAAGACAGTAAAGAAAAGCATCCAGGCAGAGACGCCAGGGCGTCTTCAGGGAAATCCCAAGGGGATCGCCATCAGACGGCTCACCAACACTGGCACGAGAAGGGAATTTGAAATGACTTGATTTGGAAACACCATTAGTTGTTGGCACGTGCTTGCTTTGGAAGGCTTTGGAAACCCGGGTCTGAGAATGGGGGCAACGGCTCCCGTACAAAGGGACGTACATTGACGATTATGCCTACGATATGGAATGCGAGTCTTCAGGCAGGATATCAGACTGAGCGCTCATTCTTTTCTCTGTTCTTCCCCAAATAATTCTTGTTTAGCTGTTTGATTACTGTCTTTAGCAACGATCATGATGATCATGGCCCATTTTTTGAGGGCATGCTGGCTATTGACATGACGGACTATCCGGCAACACCAACCGCCGAATACGTATCTATGCCTCCAGATCTGGATCGGAGGAGCCGAGGTTGTCTGCTGTTGCTGGGGATGCGTCACGGAAGAAAACTGCTGTGCCTACAAAAGCGGTAAAGTGGCCTAAAAACACATTCTATTCCGTGAGCTGTGACAACTCTGGTGACTGGTCGAAACACACTCCTTTAAAGAGTCCATGTTCCAGCCTTTACACAGCTTGAACTCCCCAAACGCCAATGTGGATATCATTAGGTGTTGTATGTAATTGGACCTTGATGCCAACCCGCTCAATGCCGATAACTCCTTTTGTAGATACCCTCTAACCTGAGGAGCACTTGAACCACACACAAACGTTCAAAATAATTTCAAGTCGCCATTGCCTCAACTTGATCAGGAGAAGAACTTCTTGTAGGCAGCTTTTTCCTTCGCCATTCTAGCCGCGGCAGCCTTCTTGACAGCGGCCAGCTCGTTAACAATGGCGACATCTTCAGGCGCTAGCTTCTTGGCCTCCTCCAGACTCGCCAGGGCGCTGTCCTCGTCCTTGATGCGCACCTGGGCGTAACCCCTGCGGTATAGAGCCTTGGCCCTATCCTTGTCTGAGATAGTGGCAACAGCAAGTGCGCTGTCGGCGCTGCGAATGCACTCGTCCCAAGCGCTCAGCTTCATGTTCATGAGAGCCGCGTTGCTGTTGAGCGAGACGCGCAGGGCGTCCAGCTTTTGCTTTGTGTCAGCCGGCTCATTGTCAAGCTCGGGATCCTCGTTCAGATAGCGCAGACCCTTCTGGTACTTGTCGAGGGCCACAGGGAGGTCGCCGGCCTTGAAAGCCTTGTTACCAAAGTCCTTGCAGTCTGTCGCAATCTTGAGGATCTTGGAGGCAGAGAGAGGCTGGCCATCCGTGGCTTCGTCCTCGGGGAAGTCCTCGTATTCGTCGCCGTAGGCGTCGGCGGTCTTTGTGTCAGCGCTCACAGCAGCGTCACCACTAAGCTCGCCGCAGTCGGCAATGACGGCGTCCTTGGTCGGCTTGTCGCCCTGGGTCTTCAGGTTCTCAATTTGTCTGACGACTGACTTGCCGCTCAGCACCTCGCCAAAGACGACGTGTTTGCCATCGAGATGTGGGGTAGGAACGGTGGTGACGAAGAACTGAGAACCGTTGGTACCTACAGGGCATAAACGTCAGTAAAAGACCGGAACCGCAAAGTGATGGCCGTCAGTCGAACGACATTGCAACATACCGGGTCCAGCGTTGGCCATAGATAGGAGGAATGGGCGGTCGTGCTTCAACTGGAAATTTTCGTCCTCGAACTTTGCGCCGTAGATGGACTCGCCACCAGTGCCGTTTCCAGCGGTGAAATCACCACCCTGAATCATGAACTGCTTGATGACACGGTGGAACGTGGAACCCTTGTAGTGTAGCGGCTTGCCCAACTTGCCAACACCCTTCTCGCCGGTGCACAAAGCGCGGAAGTTCTCGGCCGTCTTGGGGACAATGTCATTATAAAGCTCGAAAACAATACGGCCGGCTGCCTTCCCGCCGATGGTGATGTCGAAAAAGACGCGGCTGCGAGCCTGCTTGACGTCGTCGGTAGAAGACATGGCTGGCTTGAGTCTAGGAATCAGGATTTCAAGAGATCTTGGTACAAGTCTAAGCTGTACGTAAACTAAACGAGCTCAATCAGCATATATAGCTCAGACAACTACGGCGGAAGCAAATTGATTGTCCATGGCACAAATCGTAAACAGGGAGGGAGGAAGATGGCAAACAGCTTGGGAGTCGTGATGTCCACAGAGCGGGCGCGAATAGAAGCTTACTTACCTGTCCGAACCAGCTACTATTCTGACTATGACGAAGGAAACGGGTTTGTAGGCGGACAATATGTAGCACAACTGCACGTTGCGAACAAGACTGCACAGAGAAAGGGCGTCTGGTAGACTGGTTGAAATAAGTATGGGAGTCGCTATCGGTGATGATTTCGTCCCAGGGTTCAACAAGCTGGGTGCAGGGCGGGGTGAATTGGTTTCGTGAACATTCGAGAATGGTGGGGCATCGATGTGCTTTAGCTCCCGCCCGTCCCATTTCCACTCTTCTCGTCTGATATCCGCTTTGTACCCAAAGGTACCCAATTCCACTCGCTGAGGCATACAAGTACGGAGTAGGTACCTTACTTGCAGCGGGAGCGGCTAAAGCAGCCGAGGCTCCACTAGTAGTATCTTTAAGATGCAACCCGTAGAGGTAGGGGACCATACCTACCCGACACTATGTATGTAGTGCAAAGGCAGATGCCGCAGTGTACCATAGAGATTGGAGCGGGAAGGGTACCTCTACATCTCTCGTGGCATCGAAGAAGAACAGCGACATGCGGCAAGTACACAGGTCCGAGCACACTTTTACAACCCAACTATCAACCTCTAAACTCTACGTCTAGCAGTTCATCTTTCCCGGCTCTATATTTGGCCATTACATCGACCCCTTCTTAGGTCCATTTCGCAATCCTCAATCACTCTATGACCTAGACTTGATCAGTCAAGCCAGGCACCTTGTCTGCCGTCGCTGAGTCGTCTTCCACGGCCCCTTGTTGTGGCTGTTTTTGCTGCTTCTGGTTAAGCCTTCGGTCTTCCTTCTTCTTCTTCTGCTGCTGCTGCTGCTGCTGCGCTGCCGGCGTGGCCGATACCTCGAGGGTGACCTACTGTCATGTTAATAAGGCCCTTGGCCTACTAGTGCAGTGTTGAAGTGCTCACCGGTCCATCATTAACCAAGGCAACCTGCATCATAGCCTGGAAAACACCGTTCTTAACCTTTTCTGCTTTATAGCCTTCCTGCACCTTCTTGTAAAACATGTCATACAAGGTCTTGGCCTCATCGGGGCCTAGGGCTCCGTGGAAGTCGGGCTTGCTGCCCTTCTTGGTGGAAGCAAGCAAGGTGAACTGAGAGACTACATCATGTTAGTCTTGCAGTGAGAGTTTAGCCAACCCGGCAAGATATCACCCACCACACAATACCTCGCCGCCGATGTCTTGGACATTCTTCTTCCACTGTGGTTTGCCGGCCGTTAGAAATAGTTCCCTCCGTCCATGCGTATTTTGTGAGCAAGTGTCGTACCCGGCCTCCTGATTCATCATCCCATAGTTTCAACTTGATTACTTTGGACGCCAAAGCCTCAGCCTCCTTTACCGTGTCGCCGGGAGCAACAGCCGCCAAAACGAGAATGCCTTGGCCAATAGAGGAAACCAATTGGTTGTCGACCGTGACAGAGGCTGAGAGTACGCGCTGGAGAATTGCTGCATGTGCTATGTTAGCCATCTATGCACGCAATGAACAACTTGAGAGGCGGGGATTTGGCTATATGGACCCTTCATTTTCCGTTTTTTTCTGTTCCGATGTGAATGGAACGGTTAGCTGGTGAATTCTTGATCGATAAATAGTAGGTATGCAAAGACCCATGAGATGAGGTGAAAAGTCGGTCTTTCAATGCCTCTATCTCGGCGAACAGCGCTGCCGGTTCTTCAAGGCCATTTTTATGGAGATGGGACGGCAAAAATGGCCTTGAAGAACCGGCAGCGCTGCTGCAGAGTGCCTCAATACCAGGTCACTACAGCGCCTGCCTGCCCGCTGGGTGTCTACCTCCAGGGGGGGTAGAAGTACCCTTGCCCCCACCGGGCACCACCTTCCATACGTTGTGTTACAGTTCTGGCAGTAGTGTGCTACCTTCCATTTTTACAGCCAGAACAGGAGGAAGAGAGGCCCAAGGGAGGACCCCCCCCCAAACAGTTCTGTATCGTAGTACACCCGCACCACCTACGGACAGGGCGGGCAGACCTAGAGGTAGTTCTACAGTGGACAGTAATACTCAAGGTCAGTAACAGCCTCGGCAGGATCGCCATACCTCTCTCTCCCTATCATCTCTCTTCGCCGAATCTGCAAAACCAGGGCAAACCTCCGGTCCTGATTCTCTCCCAAACCACAAATCCGTCTCGGATCATTTATCGACGACGACGACGACGCCGACCACGCCAGGCAATCACCAAACTGGGGATCGCCATCGAGCACCACCGCCACCACATTGACATCAACATCCGTACTCCTCCTCCTCCTCCTCCTCCTCCTCCTACTACTACTACCGTTACTCCTTAATCAGAGGTGATTCAGTCCACCCGTTGCCTGTTGCCTGTTGCCGTTGCCCGTTGCCCGTTGCCCGTGACGCCCTCTGTCCGGTTGGCCTCGCGACAGCCGGTAGCCTCGGCGCATTGCCCAAACAACATACCTCTACATAATATTGATTCATTCACCATCCAGTGACACACAAGTCCAAGTCCCATTCAAGTCGATCTCGCTTGGTCCCGCCAGCTAACCGAGGAAGCTTCCGAAAATCAGCTCGCCTCACGTCGTCTCCCCTTCCGACGACGGCTCAACGCCCTGAGAACGTCGCCTAGCGCTACTGTCACAGTAGCCCCGTAGCTTCTGGTCGCGTGGGGCCTAAACATCCCGAAATCATCACACCAACACATTGCACCACGAGCGCCCACCCCGCACCCACCGCCCACTCCGACATCTCATCCTGTATTTGAGTCTGCGAGAAACAGTCTGACACGATGGCGGCCCGAAAGCTCGCGCAAGAAGTTGACAAGTGTTTTAAGAAGGTGGCAGAAGGCGTGCAGGAGTTTGAGGCCATCTACGAAAAGATTGAGCAGTCCAACAACCCCGCCCAAAAGGACAAGCTTGAGGACAACCTGAAACGAGAAATCAAGAAGCTGCAAAGGCTTCGAGACCAGATCAAGACATGGGCCGCAAGCAACGACATCAAGGACAAGGCTCCTTTACTTGAGCATAGGCGCCTGATAGAGACGGTTCGTATCCCTGCTGGTTGCTGAGCATGGACTTTCCTCCGTGTGGCGCCGTGAACACCCCAAAGCTCACCGGTATTTCTAGCAAATGGAAAAGTTTAAGGCCGTAGAAAAGGCCATGAAGACCAAAGCGTATTCCAAGGAAGGTCTGTCGGCTGCGGCGAAGCTAGACCCCAAAGAGCAAGCCAAGTTGGAAGCAGGCGAATTCCTCAGCCAGATGGTCGACGAGCTCGAACAGCAGATTGAAACTCTCGAGGCCGAGAGTGAGTCAATACAAGCCACCATGAAGAGGGGCAAGGGACATGGCGCCAAGGCCGACCGGATAAGCGAGATCGAGCGCATCATTGAACGACACAAATGGCATCAGGGGAAGCTGGAGCTAATCCGGCGATCTTTGGAGAACGGCGGCGTCGAGACCGAGCAAGTGAACGAGTTGGAAGAAAGCATCAGATACTACGTTACCGATGGCATGAATGAGGATTTCATGGACGATGAGGGTATTTACGATGACCTGAACCTGGAAGAAGAAGAGGATGCCTACGGAATGAATGTCGACAACGACAAGGGATCCTCACAGGATGCCCAATCGATCCAGGACGAGCCCGAGCCCGAGCCCAAGCCGGCGAGCGTACCGGCGAAACCACGTACCCCGGCCGATACAGTTGCAGCATCATCGATACGACGCTCTTCTGCGCAGTTGAAGTCGCCACTACCGACGTTGGCGACGGTCCACAACAATACAATGCCAAGCATTAGCAATACACCGGCCAGCAATGTGTCCATGAAACCGGCATCACTGCCCACGAGGCCGGCCGAGGGCCTAAAATATGCCAGTGCAGCAGCCGCGGCAGCCGCCAGCGACAAGAGTGGTGTAGGAATCGCGCCCCTGCCCCCGCCGCCAACAACCAACTCATCGCTACCGGCATCACAACACGTCAAGACCAGCGCAGCAAACTCCCCTAGCGTTGCAACGGTGCAGCCTGTTGCCCAGGAGAGGATAGTAAATGCGGTACCCCCGGCTGTTGGCGGGTCGGTTACAATTACTCCGGTACCGAGCAAGACTGAACCGGCCAAGAACGTGTCTTCTCGTGACAAGGCATCGGCACCAGTCCCAGCTGCCACAGCAACGACTTCCAAAGCAACACCGGAACCAGAAGCCGTGAAGACCCAGCCCAAAGGTCGGAATATTCCGCATCCATGCCGGAGCTCGCGTACTAACGTGTGTATAGTGCCCCAAACGAACGGTGCAAGCAATGGTATCAAGCCCATCGAAGAAGTGGAAGAAGAGGAGTCGATTTACCATTTACCAGCGTCCTTGCAGGACCTGGTCGAGTCATATGAGGTTACCAAGAAGTGTCCAGCATCTGTGGATGCGCTTGCCACGCAAAGGATGCATGCGGCGGCGGTAGCGAACAAGCCGAGTGCTCTCGACACTGAGCTACCACGACCCTACTACCCCGATGTTAGGTACCACACGCACAACCAGTTCCCGCAGGAGCCCCTGGCCATATTCGAAGACCCCCGTCTCTACCAGCGGATTGATCCGGACACACTCTTTTACGTCTTTTACTACAAACAGGGAACTTACCAGCAGTACCTCGCCGCCAAGGCATTGAAAGACCAAAGTTGGAGGTTTCACAAACAGTACCAGACGTGGTTCCAGCGACACGAAGAGCCAAAATCGATCACGGAGGAATTCGAACAAGGAACCTATCGTTTCTTTGACTACGAGAGCACATGGTATGGCATAGCCCCATAATGAAGCGCCCCTGACCCCATGGTTAACACCCACATCCAGGATGAATCGCAGGAAGGCCGACTTCAAATTTACCTACAAGTTCCTCGAGGACGAAGTATGAGGACGTCTTGCTACGCGTGGCCCGGGATAAAGCTGGCGTCCTCGTCGCTTAGGTTTGCCATCGTCAGTGCTATAACCGTGGCAAGAGCATTTGCGCACAACCGGGGTGCTCGCTTTTCCTTGAGCTTGGGAACAGGGATATGATAGGTTATGGCAGGCTTTGGCGCGAGTTGTAAGCTTGTAATTCGGTGAAGCCTACCAACTTCTTAGTATTCGGAGGTGGAGCGTCATTAGCTTTTGGTGATCACAGTACAGCGGTACAAGCTCTCATCTACCACGTCAGCGTCACCTTACCTTTCTTCATAGATTCAGGCTTGTAATTCTTTCTTGTGTGAATCAAGGCTCATCGGCTCGCTGTCTACCTGTCGTTTGGGAGACTTTGAGCTCGGGATTTGCTGAGAACTAGATCTTTTCAAGCACTTCTGTTTGCAAAGAGAGAAGAGGCAGCACATTGCCTCAACTGCCGAGCTACAAAGGTGTAGAAGCTTTGAAAGGGGGAACATAGCCTCGGAGCTTAAGAGTGTACCTGGTTTAGGGTAAAGGTTGTCTTTTTTTTGTTTTTTTTTTTGTGGCCATCAAAACCTCCAATGATCATGCACCCGCCCCGTGAATGACAATGGGGCAGAGACTCGAATTACTCTACGACGGACTAGTCTAGCTAGTTATCAGTCTAGACAAATCTCAAAAAGACAAGAGGCTCCCGTTCCACATCTGGAGAACAACGCCAACCTAGTCATTTTGGCACTGGACTGGCACTATCTCTTTACCTATGTCGTGCAATATGTGTTACTCGGACATGCCGACGCTTGCGGCAAGCCGCACCATTCCTGCACTTTAAACATCCCTCATTGAGTGAATGAAATGGATGGCGCCCTGATATTACAGCCTTGTTATGTTAACTGCACTGATGGCTGGCATGGCACCCACAATCGACACTCGTTGATATTCGACTTTTTCGCCCTAATGTCGTGCAGGAAGGACAATTGCCGCCGAAAAAGGAATGCTACAAGTGGGCGGATTGTCATATGGAGGCTCAGCCGCTGCCAAACGGAAAGTACAGATCTGAAGGGTACCTGCGTACTATATAAGGGTGAAGATATCTTTCTTCGTGTTGTGTACAGTATGTGGTAATCCGCGACAGCTACTAAGTATGGTAGTAGGCACACCTGCTTCGCCATATTGCTGCGAATAGGAACTACCCTATTGGTGATGGTCTGGGTGATTTGCATTTCTGACGTCGCTCTGCTTTCCGAATATGGTACGAGGACATGGACATTGTACTGCTAAACGACTATCGATTGTCAGGTCATAGATGGGAGTTACCGTCAAGTGTACAGTACATGAGAAGCCAGTCTTTGACTTCGTGATACTGGACATATATGGCTGAAACGAATGGCTGCAACGAACAGGGCTTTTGTCTAAACCTCCTCATATCTTTCTTCTGACCGCGCCAGACTCTGTTCTCCCTTTCGCTTTGGCGGCAGTGTGGGCACATCTCCTTGGCCTAGTGACCTCACACTCCGATAACCATTCAGAGAGCTTCGTCGACCATATGATCCACCGCCACTTAGGGGGAAAGGCTGCTAATAGCCTACGCAATGAAGCAAGAGTATCGTTAGGACATAATGATCCGTGATTCGAAGTAGCTGTGTTCGGTACGGGCACTCTCAGTCATGTTCCTCTAGGTCGTATCTGGGTGTAAGTTGGGAAGACAAGGGCAGCCTTCTCAAACTGGTTTAACCAGGTCTTGTAGAACGCCGACCCCTCAGGCTCCGTAGGGCCAGGTTAAACGATGGAATATGGCAGTGCAATGTATGTCCAGGTCAGCACCCGCTCGTATTGTTGATTCAACGGTGAATGTGTGGTAGTTGATAGTCCCGCTTCACTTCAAACAGGCCGTATGAAAGCCATGGCTGTTATCTGTAAGCTGGTAAAAAGGAGGATTCGGTCCATTTTCTACACATATTCAGATCCCTTAGGCAGGCTTCACTTCGCTTTGTGGGTCGTAATTTTCCAATCCTCTCCCATACCATTGCCTGCGAAGTCAAGTTGCTTCGCTCATCTCTTCACTCAACTCTATCAAGAAATATCAGCATCACCGTGTATCAACTTACCTAAAAACAGAAGCCTGACCACAACCGAATATTCACTTGTACCGCGCACAGGTTGGAATTATTCCACAAGGAACTTGCGGACATAGGCTACGTTGATCTTCGATATACTCCGCGCCCCAAAGGGTAGGAGTGCAGGATGTTCTCACCAAGCAGCTTCACCACATGTTCAGCCGGCACGGCGTCAATTTTCCTCCCGTCAGCTTGATGCTTCAAAAGGCCGCCCATCAGCTCCTCCTTCACCTAAAGGGCTTCGATGTCCTTCAGCGATGCTGTCTCGCCGTTGCCGTGGTGCTTGAGAGTGTTCAAGCAAAGCTGGAACAAGCGGCGAGTCGGTAAGTGCAGCACCCTGGCCCCTGATCTGATATGCCGGCGTTATGCAGCCACCGTGACAAACATGAATGTGGTGACCGCAAATTTGACCTCACACTGGTTGTTTGAAATAGATCAATTCGAGTGAGGAGAAGAAACACACACCCTCATCCTGAGCCTTCAGCCGGGCCGCCGACCTAAAGAGACACAGGCAAACTCATCTCTTAGGCAACATGAAGAAGAAGTATCGGTACGACTACAGGAAACGTCTGCGGCATCAAGAGGCGTTTGTACGAGACGATCACTTCGGCCACCATCTGCGAAGCTTCCACAGGGACGACCTGACACGACGCAGCAGGCAAGAGGAGCAGGACTGGTGGCCGACACTTGCGAAGAGCGCCGTGATGAGCGGGTGGTGGCGCTGCAACAAGCGTCTTTTGAGGAAAGTAGAGATCAGGCAGCATGGGTGGGCGTGCCCTACATGTTCAACACATTGCGAGACACAGAGTAGGCAGTTCGGCAGTCGATGATGAGTGAAATAGTAATTGATTGAATCAGGGTGTGGAAGGTGCAATGGTGTCTGAAGTATTGGCGGGGTATTTAACTGTCTTTTGGGCTTTGATTGTCTTAGTCTTCTTTTCTTCCTAATCAACCACCCTCCGACCTTTCAAATGAACCCACCTTGAGCACCACGAGTGGCTGCAGGTGCTAGATGAGGGTGAATGAGAGTAGTATATGCGGGCCATGGGCTCAATGTATTATGCCTTCCGGTTTGCTTTCATGTTTCAGGGGAAACTTGTGGTGAATGGCTGTCACAGGATATGACCGGCATTGTGGTTTGCGGAACTGCCTCTCGTTTCGGGCACTGGTGGCTTCCGACATTGCCCTGCCATTATGCTGTTCGCTGGCCATTGTGGAGGACTTCAAACCGATGTCCAAGGCTATAAGCTCCAAGCGGACCGGGAGGCTGGACCATTGACAGGCTTATCGATATGCCTTGTGCAATGTCGGTCCTCGAGGTACTCTGCCTCACCACTCCATGTGATACCGCCCTCTCTTCGTTCCAGCAAGCATTGCGTAGACTTGGGGAGTTGCAAGTGTGCCTCATGATACTTCTATACATCTACGTACCAACAGGCAGCTGGCGCGTATCGCACCTTATGGCACGACATGCTAGACGTAGATGCATGTGCGCTTTGGCTTCTACAAGATACATAGCCACTACAAAGGCCGAGAACGAGACAGACAAGTGAGACATCCAATCCAGCATATCCCGGAAGAAACTTTGTCGACGAAAGATGATGGCACGAAGACGACTTGATGGTTGCGGTCGTGACCTTCGATTACACAATTGAGATCGATGCTTGGCAACGCGTTGTGCTTTCAGCCCGAACCCTGTCGGTGCCTACCTACGTAGTCTGGAGTAGCTTATCTCCGAAACTAGCGAAGGAGTCCCGAGTTGTCCGAAGCTCCTCCGGCAGCCCGGCTGAACTATGTACACTTGATGTAGCATAATTCCACGCAGTATAGTAGCGTGCGGTAGATGAACCCTGCGCCAAGGATTTCGAGTCAAAGAACGACCGCCAACTTTTATAAACAACTGAACTGAAAGCAAAAACCACCCCCAGGCCCTGTGCATCGAGACTCGGACATCCAACTTCCCCAGATGCCTTTCTTGTTCAAAACAAGAATCCTGGAAAACAGTCTCCTGTCGACCGTAAAAGGCTCTGCATCGGCTACCCACAACTTACCAGTGGCAGTTGGCGATATCGGAACATGTCGCTTCGAACCTGACTCAAGTCCGCAGCGAGTCGGTACGGTGAGCGTGTGAGTGTAGCCTCCTACTGGCCTTGCGTGGTTTTTATCAGATCCATCATCTCCGTTGAGCCAGCAAGGGCCCCACATTGACGAGCGCTCCCCGTGTTACGCCATTCGCCGGCACATTTTGAAATCATCGGAGCCGTGAGGCCGTGAAAGCCTGTGTGCCTGTTTATTGCTAATACATGATGGCATGAGCCGGAACTACAGGACGGCGTATCCCAAGGCTGAAGCCTGTTGATTCTAGGTACTTTGGTATTGTGGTGAAGTCTGCATAAGCCTGCCCTCATCGATGTCGTTGTCGTCGTCCTTGGTTCCAGATGATCCGGAATCCGGAAGCCATACACCCCTGTAACCATATGCCTGACCATGGCAGCGGTTCCGGCATATACGCTACCAAAGGTCGCCCGGTGTAAATGGGAACCGAAGGGCGAAGGCGGTGTTCCTTGCAGGCTGAGTGACCATTGAGCCAATGGAAAGCCGTCTAATGGACGGCGGTCCGCTCTGCTAGGACACAATGTTCCTGCACTCTTCCCCGGCCGAAGGCGGTGCGATGGGCCCGCCAAGCTTGCGATAGGATATAAGGCCAAAAGGGTGTGGTGTTGGACGTTGGTGTTGGCGAAAAGTGGTGCAAGCGGTGGCGGCGGCATGGACATTGCTGTTTCACGCGGTTTCACGGTCGAAGGGATCAATGATGGTGATGATTTGTCCCTGGACAGTTCCTCCACACGCCTTTTCTTGGGCAACCATCTAAACCATGCCTTTTCGGGTGCGCAAATGTGGGGGTTACACTGTTGCATAGCCTGCTGCATGCGAACCGGTCCCCTGCTAGGTGGCTCCGGAAATGGGGTGTGCAGAGCCAGTAACATATTTGGTGAGAATCGCAGCTATTTCTGTTAGTGACTTGCAAAGCCCATTTACGGAACCACCTGCCCAACACACTGAAAGGACTTGCGCCTTGTGAGCGTGCGCACGCTGTTCTTATTGGATGGTAGGTAACTTGGGACGACGACGGCCGAACCAGTGAGGGGCAGCCCAACCCCTCCAACACCGGCGCGTGCCCCTCCATCAGAGGCCCGGTTTCCCCGCTTTTCAACGTCGAGCCAGGAGCCGGAAAAGAGTTTTCTGAGGTCTGCAAGGCTTTTGCTTTACAAATACGTGGTAATAACGGCGAATCGCTCATGTACTATACACGCGCTAGAGACTGGTAATTGTGTATTCTGCTACACGGCCGCTGGCTTGATACCGGTTCGCGGCCGTACCAACACAGAGCAGAGTGCAGGCTTTTGCAGCAGGTAGAGTCAATATCGGAGGCGGGCAGTCTGGGGAGGTGCAAGGAATCTACCTATATGCGATTTGGAGAGTCCGATGGCCGGAGATGGCACAAGTTGCTTGGATAGAATATCAAAAAGACTTTTTTTTTTTTCGCTCCATCCCAAGTGAAGACATCAAAGCCAGCAGTTACCAGTCGGTCAAAGAGTCTCGGTCAGTCACAGAGCCAGCCGGTTCATCCACTGCTCCCCGCTACACGCGACCAAAAAAGTCACAGAACGTACGAAGGCAGGTACCCCACGCGCAACGGACGTTACGTACAACTGCGTACGTGTACGGTCGACGTCTTCAAGTCAGCGTCGTCCCGTTGCTAGCATTTGTCAGATCGACTGCGCAGAGTAGTGTACACCACACTCGCTACGTCTGTCTATCTGCACATGCGCAACGCCCCGCCACCGACATCAGTCGCCTCGTCCGAAGCAAGCTGACCCTGTCGAGCATCCTTAGTCGACCTAGTCGCGCCGTCGCCAGGAACCCGCCCAGCTTATATATCTACCTACCTTATCGAACTGGCGATACTCGGTACACAGGTACTTGGTTATCATTGCAAGAGTCTAGTCAGTACCATCTATGTCTTGAAGAGCAATTCCCCTACACTGCCATGTCATAGCACAAATCCCTTGTCCTGCTTGCATGTCAGCCTCTAGCGCTCCTTTGGGCCGCAGCTGAGGCTCGTCCCTTCGGTGACGACGGCCGGCCAGCTCAAGAAGGTGGCCGTCCACTTGTCTGTTGAGCTGTCCGCCTGGTCGGCCTGAGAGCGGAGATGCCCCGGAACCCGCAATGCACTTCGCAACTGCGAGCTTGCCGTGGCCCACTTTGGAGTCTGGAGTCCTGGGCTTCAGCCTCTAGGATCCGGAGGAGCACCATCTCCATTCTCCCCATAGTCATCCCACCGCGCCGGGGACCATTCAGGTGTTGTTGTTGCTGTTGCTGCTGTTGTTGTCGTTGTTGTCTCTGTGCGCTGTATCGGTCATCATCCCATTGGCTAACTTCCTCGGCTTTCCAGAGGGAATCCCAAGCTCTGCCACTCCTCTGCCCTCTGACCTGGACCGGCCGGACTTCGTTCCCCCCGCCCCTCCTTCCGTCCGTTCCGCCTCCTCCTGACGCTCCTGACTCTCCTGACTCCTGAGTTCCCTGCGGCCCGTCCCGGTGCGAATAATTCCGGGCCTCCTACGCTTCTCCCTCTCTTCAACCCCCCCTTTACTAACCCCCCCTCCCCCCCTCCCTTTTCTCATCATGTCGCCCGTCACCGCAAACCTCATCCGCTCCTCCCTCCGTCAGGCTTCTGTCTACTCCCGTCTCAACATCGCCACTTCTCCTGCCTTTACTCGCCCTGCTGCCCCTTCCCTCTTCGTCTCCAATAACAGATTCCGCACAATGGCTTCCGAGGCTTTCCAGAAGATCAAGGTCAAGAACCCCGTCGTCGAGCTCGATGGCGATGAGATGACCCGCATCATCTGGCAGGACATCAAGGAGAAGTTCATCTACCCCTTCCTTGACATCGACCTCAAGTACTATGACTTGGGTCTCGAGTACCGTGACCAGACCAACGACCAGGTCACTATTGATGCCGCCGAGGCCATCAAGAAGTACTCCGTCGGTGTTAAGTGCGCTACCATCACTCCCGATGAGGCTCGTGTAGAGGAGTTCAAGCTCAAGCAGAGTAAGTTTTGTTTTCCATCTTGGAGATTTCCACGCAGAAAGCGAAGCGCTGCACGGCGCATATCGACGCATTGGCTAACATGGTTTGTGCGCGTTAGTGTGGCTGTCCCCCAACGGCACCATCCGCAATGCTCTCGGTGGCACTGTTTTCCGTGAGCCCATCGTCATTCCCCGCGTCCCTCGCCTGGTGCCCGGCTGGAAGAAGCCCATTATTATTGGCCGTCACGCCTTTGGTGACCAGTACCGCGCCAAGGACCTCGTCGCTCCCGGCCCCGGTAAGCTCCAGATGGTCTACACCCCCGAGGGTGGTGAGCCCCAGGTCATCGACGTCTTCGACTACAAGAACGGCGGCGGTGTTGCCCAGACCCAGTACAACACTGATGAGTCCATCGAGGGCTTCGCCCACGCTTCCTTCAAGCTCGCTCTTGACAAGGGTCTTCCCCTCTACATGAGCACCAAGAACACCATCCTCAAGAAGTACGATGGCCGCTTCAAGGATATCTTCCAGCAGATCTACGACACTCAGTACAAGGAGGCTTTCGAGGCCAAGAAGATCTGGTACGAGCACCGTCTCATTGACGACATGGTCGCCCAGATGATCAAGAGCTCCGGTGGCTACATCATGGCCCTCAAGAGTAAGTCTCCGAATTCCCGCAACAACCGGTTGGAGAAGCAAACTCTAACCGAAAATCCCTCTTCACAGACTATGATGGTGATGTCCAGTCCGATATCGTTGCTCAGGGCTTCGGCTCCCTCGGTCTCATGACCTCCGTCCTCATCACCCCCGATGGTAAGACCTTCGAGTCCGAGGCTGCCCACGGTACCGTCACTCGCCACTACCGCGAGCACCAGAAGGGTAACCAGACCTCCACCAACCCCATTGCCTCCATCTTCGCCTGGACCCGTGGTCTTGTCCAGCGTGGCAAGCTCGACAACACTCCCGAGCTCATTGCTTTCGCTGAGGCTCTCGAGAAGGCCTGCATTGACACCGTCGATATCGATGGCATCATGACCAAGGATCTCGCGCTTGCCTGCGGCAAGACCGGCCGTGAGGATTGGGTCACCACCTCCGAGTACATGGCTGCCGTCGAGCGCCGCCTCAAGAGCACTCTCAAGGAGAAGCTCTAAGTCAGACTACCCTGAGGCATTCTCAAACACCTCTCCAAAAAGGAATGGAACAAGTTGGACGTGAGATGACGGTTGGATCAGCTGCCCCGGTGGGCCGGGGAAACGGTCTAGTTCTGCTGCACCCGCAGGCGAAAGGAGATGCACGGAACAGGGGATTGAAAAGTAAAGACGAAAACAGCATCGTCCTGGATATCATCTTTTGGTTCACGCATTAAAGTGCATTCATTGCATTTGCGCCTTGCGTCTTGCGTCTTTTACACCCCACCAACAAGAGGAATCAAGGCAAGGAGTCATCGGTATAATTTGCTGGCATTGTCATTGCTGTACCATCCATTTCGGAGTTTTTGGAAATCGGCGGGCATCTTGTACATAGGCTTACAGCATCTTTATGAACAAATTCAAAGAGTAAAATACCCTTCAAACAAAAACGTATTCTTTCATTTACTTACGTATTCTTTGTTTACTCGGTGTTCTCCCACATTCCGATATTTGTTTTGTCCCAGCTTTTCGAATCAGTAGATCAGCTACACTTTTCTTGTAGGGCGCTATTTCTAGTTTCAAACGTTGACGTTGGCTACGTATACAAACAGCACCACTATTCTCTATGGTCGACAATAAAGCAAACCCGCCCACTTTGACTGAATTGCATCACTTCATGCCATGAAATCTGACAGGAGCATCGTTCATGTATCCTTGGTCCCTGGTGGACGGATGCTGGATGAGGACCTATTCGAAGACTAGAAACATGGAGCACTGCAGAAAAGCCGAAGTGTGTATAAATGATAAGTAATCCTCGTACCCGAAATCTATTCCCGATTACCCCCATCTTAAAACATGCACATGCATTCCCGATTATTCTCGGTGAGCCACTGCCAAAAGGCGCGTGGTGAGAACGTGAACGCCACAACTAGCCGGCCGCCCGTAAACAAATATACGAAGAACCCGCTGAAGGACGTTAGAGGTCACTGCTATTATTCAAACACCCACCCTCATTCACGATATGCCATCACGGCGTCCTGTCTCACCCACTAATCATTGGCTTTTGAGGCTTCAACACTGGCTCCGGCGCTCTTTCGCGGCCTTTTAGTACCCGATGTAGGCGTAGCCTCCCCGCCGCCGCCTTCGCTCTTACGCTTCTTCTTGGTCGGCCGACTTGACCCACCCTTGGGCCTGTAGCCCGGATCATCGTCCACAACCCGCTTTCGCTTGCCTTTTGTTGTACTCGGTGTCACCGCCGCCTCCAGGTTGTTATCTTCGTCCAGGTATTCGGGCGCCTCAACGACAACAGCGGCGGACTTGGCGCCGCCCCTCTTTGTACGAGCCAAGTTCGAGTCGCCCCGACCACCACGGCCCCCTGACGTACCGCCACGCTCGCCTTTAGCCCGTCCGCCGCGACCTGAGGTGGTGCCGCGAGACTCACCGTGGTCGTTGTCATCCCCGTGGGCCTCTGTATCTTGTAGAAATGTCTTGGGCGCATGTTTCCGCAGCCAGTTGTAGACAGATGTCGGGTTGCGTAGCTGGAAGTCCCGGGAGGCGAGCAGACCACTCTCCTTCGCGTTGGTGGCGGCGCCGTTCGGCTGGGCAATCGGTGCGAGGGTAGGCAAGGCCGGAGGAGGCGACACACCAGTCTCGGTGGCCTCTTTTCTCGCCAGCCGTTGGTCAATCTCCCAAATGTAGTTATCGATATCGTCCGCCGTGAGAAACGAAGGCGGGTGGGGTTGTCCCTGGAACGGATCGGCTGGCGAGTCGCGGCCGGCTTCGAGGTCGCGGAGGAGCTCCGGAAAGCACTCGGCCGCTTGGGAAAACCGCATGTGCGGCACATCTTGGAGGAGTTCCTTGTAGGATTTCGAGGGCCGGATACCGCCCGGAGGCGTGGAAGGCCTGTCGATGTCCAGGTATAGACCTTCTTTATTGGAAGGTGCCTTGACGCTCAAATCGAAGCGCTTCTCTGGTGGGATCTGGTTGGAATTGTTGACGTCGAGAAGGAGATCGAGAAGACGGCTGCAAATTAGACATGCGTGGTTAGCAGAGGATGCCGACAAGGTCGATGGAGGGTTCGATAATCCTACTCCTTCTGAATGGCTAGTCGCCGGGCGGTTGCTAGGGCCTTTTGCTCGGCTTTGTACAGCTCCTCGCCTTCATGCATCTTCTGATCAAAGGTTATACGCATCTTGCGATACTTCTTCTTCCACGACCGATAGGTCGGTTTGTCGTCAGCCATCCTTGTGTCGATAGAATCATCGTCGCCTCCCCTGTGGCTCAACTCAGTGCGGCCGCGCGGGTCGACCTCCATTTTGGAGAAAAGAGGGATGGCTGGGATTGGGAAATTGACTGCTTGGTTGCGGCTTGTGATAGTCTACCGATGCACGTCGTGAGAATGGAAAGGGTGGTGCGTGGAAGATTGGGTTTCGAAATAAATCGTGGCGCGGTGTCGAGCTGATGGTTTGGTCAATCAATGACGAAGGGAAAACGTTGTTTTGCAACCTGAGTAGATGGCCGGTTCCAGCGAAGGTTGCGGCTTGTTTGTTGGATCGCGTGTAGTGCCATGCTAGTGTTGCCTGCACCGCTCGGTACACTGCACTCAAGGATGCTGTTAGTGTAGAGGTACCTTCGCCGCGAGAGTATTTACCCTTCCGTTCTCGCGTAACAAAAAGCTTGAAAACCCCTGGCGTCCTCTTGCCATCTTCAGCTTCGTGCCTGCCGGGATGCGGATCAGTGCGTATAGCCTCTCTTTACAATCATGTCACTGGGAATGGACGCGCGGTAGATCGAGGCGAAACTGTCTGCTGACACGCTGCGATGTACATGCTCAACACTAACAGAATGCGATCTATAGTGACAATGTAGAGACGGTTGGCTGCACTCTTTGCTCGCCTGTCAGGCTACCTACCTAGCCGGGCTGCCATGCCCCTGTAGTGGAAAATATAGGTATGTAGGCCAGGGGCTATCCACAATCTAATCGATAGCGCGCTAGTGTAGAAGTAGGTACGTACACTAGTGAAAGTATCAGATAATGGAGCTGCTGTGTACAAGTCGGGCTGTTGTTTGTTGTCAGTGGGGGAGAAGAGGGGCGTGGGAAATAAGATTCCCTCCATTCTTCCAAAACGAACCCTACCTTTTACCGCTTGACACCGAAATTCTCTTCTAAAGGGTTCATGTTCACTCGTCCACTAGCATTTCTCAAAACAATGGCCGAAAACGCAGCGAAGCGCATCAAGACCGATGGCGGTGCCCTGACCATCGGCACCCACAACGGCCACTTCCACGCCGACGAGGCTCTGGCCGTCCACATGCTTCGCCAGCATGTTCCCAAATACACCGGCGCCCGCCTGGTTCGCACCCGCGACCCTGCGCTACTTGAGACCTGCGACATCGTCGTCGATGTTGGTGGCGAGTACGAGCCCGCCCGTGACCGCTACGACCACCACCAGCGCACCTTTACCACCACCTTCCCCGACCACCAGACAAAGCTCAGCAGCGCCGGTCTCGTCTACATGCACTTTGGCAAGGGTATCATCTCGCGCAGCCTGCCCGACGCCCCTGCGGAGGACAACGACAAGGTTGGCTTGATCTGGAACAAGTTGTACGACAGCTTCGTCGAGGCCCTCGACGCTCACGACAACGGCATCAGCGTCTACGATTCCGATGCTCTCAAGGCTGCCGGCATCGAGAAGCGCTTCTCTAACGGCGGTTTCACCCTTGGTGCCATGGTCGGCCGCTTCAATGGCAACTGGAACGATCCCGTCCCCTCGGACCCTGTGGCTGCCCAGGCGGAGGAAGATGGCAGGTTCGAGCAGGCCAGTCAGCGTATCGGTGAGGAGTTCGACCGCGCTCTCGACTACTACACCAAGGCTTGGCTTCCGGCCAGGGACGTCGTCGAGACGGCCTACAAGGCCCGCAAAGAGTACGATGCAGAGGGTAGAATCCTTGTCTTAAAGGGTCAGTCGGCCCCTTGGAAGGATCATCTCTATACCCTGGAAGAGGAAGAGGGAGAGCGCGTCCAAAAGGTTCTCTATGTCCTGTACCCCGAGAAGCCTACACCCGACGCCAAGTGGAGAGTGCAGTGCGTGCCTGAGACTGGCGACTCCTTCCAGAGCCGCAAGCCCCTGCCCGAGGCTTGGAGAGGCTTCCGCGATGAGAAGCTCGATGAGATCACGCAAATCCAGGGCGGCGTTTTCGTTCATGCGGCAGGTTTCATTGGAGGCAACAAGACCTTCGATGGCGCGTTAGCCATGGCGAAGAAGGCCTTGGAGTAGGAATCCAGCGCTGCTATGAAGATTGGCAAGCTCGTAGGCGTTTGTTGAAAAAGAACTCGACTTGATACTCCTCCCGCTGTTTTAAGGCAGAAAAAAGTATCACCGTCTTCACGTTCAGCACTATCAGTCCATATCTTGAAAACATATTTGTAAAACATACTTGTTCTTGTTCACGACGTTGACCGGCTTCATGACGTGCCGTCTGAGCACTGCGATCGATCCAATTTGTGCCTTTATGAACCTAGACATTGAAGATGGACTTCAGAGCAGCACGCGCTGTCATGCTAAAGGATAGACCCGACTCGACTAAACCACTCGAAACATAGATCACAAAACCCTAACCCATTCATATCTCATTCAAACAAAAAAAATCTTACACTGAATAACGTCAAACCCAACGCCACAAACCCCAAGACGTGATCTCATACTCATGCTATGCGTGACTGCTTAATTGCCGTGTGCTGGTGAGTGTTCTTGGTTACACGGTAGAACGAGATGCTCGACAAATGGTTTCGAGGAGGCGGAACCTCCGTCGAATGCCATGAGCCTGTTTCTCTGGATGGTTTATTGTCGGATAGGGATGGGCTCTTGCTGATCAGCAGGCGCAGCTGAGATGGTGTCTGCGGTGGCTTGCTCTTGCTGTTGTCTGGCCTCCGCATTGTGTTCGTTGCTGTTAAGAGCGTCGATTTCCTCGGCGCTCAGCCCGCGGCTAAAGTAACTGCTTTCCTTGACAGGGCTGCCGGCTTGAGGACCCATGTTGCTGTGCTGATGAACAATGTGATGAGCTTGCGCCAGGCCGCTGGCACCGTTGATAGCACCGCAAGGGTTCGTCAAATGGGGAATGTTCTCGGGGACGGGGTGCTGGCTGCCTACTGAGCCCGTGTCGACACCGTCGCCCTTGCCAGCCTTGCTCATGGCATAGTCGCCGCTATCAAAGTACTTGCGCTCCTTGAGATGCTTGGCGAAATGGTCGCTGCGGCTGGGCAGCTTGCCGTACAGACGGAACAGGCGTTGTTCCTCAGGGGAGAGCGACTGTAAAATTTGGCGAACCGTCAGCGTCGCTATCATGGCGCGAGTGTTGGGAGTTGTTGTGCTGCGCTGTGAGCCCGCAATGCTTCATGGTGTCGGTTGATGGTATCGCAGTTGGGTCGTGTCTTTTTCCGAGCCTGATGGCGGCCGGCTGAAGTGGTCTGATGGAGTTGTTGCTGCGCTGACGGATGATGTCAACCTACCTGAATATCAACCTTCTTTGCCTGGTGGGGATTCATGGCTGCGGTTCAAAGTCGGGCTCTTTGCTGTGCGCTCAATCGCTGGCTCTTCTCGAGGCCGTTCTCACAATGGATCGATCACCCGGTGCTAGTCTCGCTGGGTTCTGCTGGCTGTCGTTCGCTTGTGATGGCCGCAGAACGTCGAAGACGGGGCGACTAGAATGATGCAGGACGTCGATGGAAGCGTGTGGATGCACGACAAAGATACGGTATGGGTGTGCTTGCTAGGGGGTCCGCGTTGTCATCTGGTGTTCTCACTTGCACTTGGAAGGACAGGTGAAGGAGGGGCGACGCGGACGGGAAGATGGGGTCAAGACGGAGGCGTGACCACCCTCTTGGAGGTGGGACAGACAGGTGGGACACTTGAAGCTACTACTGTACGCAGTGCGGCAGTCGACGTGCAGCATTGCCTGCCGGGACTGCAAGTACCTTGGTGAGGCGGTGACGGTGCCTGTCTCTCTTCTTGCGTCCTGTCCCTGTCCCGAGGGCAGAGGTACCTAGAGGTGACCACTCTTGTTACCTAACCACATAGGCTCAGCCGGAAGCCCGTGCACCATTGTCGGTTTCGATACCAGATGGTCTAGGGTGCTGTTGGAGATCCAAGTGACCTTTTCCGGTCTTGGAGTGCCCTCCTAGTGTGCTCCTGCTCGAACAAGTCGAAACCGTCGCTCTTTTCTCATCATGTCTACTCTCAGCATGAAGGATGGCCACAGCTAGTTTATGAGACCTACGACGGGTGACCGCATCATTGCACAAAATCCCCGCTTCTCAAATTTCCATCTCGCTTGTGCGGAATAAAGACCAAGCCGATTCTCCATGGGACATGATTACCTTCCGCCATGTTGCCTGGGAAACCTGGGTATCAGCCAAGGTGCTGGCGAGCCTGTGCTCGAAAACGCAATCCAGCCAGTGGTGGACAGTGTTGTAGAGGTTTCACGAACTTAGCCGACATATGTACAGACGTGTGCCGCTTCCTATACTTTACTGTCGCACGCTCAAAGAGGGATAGCTTTTTGCCAACTAAACGTGTTTCTACGGTACGTAATGCCACGAGGGTACCTGCAGTGGTCTGTTGGCTGTTCCCTATGACAGGTGCTTTTGTTTCATCCAGCTTATGTATGTCCGCCAGTACAGTAGTTTGATGTGAGGCGACAGTTTGGGACAGCCAATCAAAGAGTTGTTGTCTTCAAGCATGTACAAACAAACATCTAACCTTCCAGGAGATCAAGGCACATATCTCATATGTCCAATTCCCTTCCTCGTGTGTCTCGACTCTACTAGGTACGCCCCAGTATAGTGAGTCAAGCCAGCAGTTCTTCTCATCCTGTCCATGATCAAATGCATCTTGATATTACGCATCAAGAACCTCTAGAGCTCCTTTCATACCTACTCTCAACTCAGCCCTTCAGGAAGGCAGTGCCAACAACGCAAATGTCCCGCCTACGACAGGCCTGGCCACAAACGTCGGTCCGTCCTGCGGATACCCACCTGTCTCCGCATCATACAGGTCAGTCATGGCTCGATTCGTTGTCGTGTTGCCGATCCAATTTGCGAGCTTGTCGATTAGCAGTGCCTTGGTGTCTGGGCTGGCAACTGCCGCCGCAAACATCATCCAGTCTGACTTGGTCCAGGTGTGGCGTGTATCAAGCGGAACGGCGTATTTCATCGCAATGCTTTGGTAGAATCTAGACTGCATGTCGAAAATCGACTGGTCGACAAAGTTGAGGTCCAAGAGCTTATCTGCGTATATGTTGTAGAGAAGACCTGTTGTTCTCTGTTAGATACTGCATCGTGCCAAAAGAGTTTACATGCGACACATCAGGAAGCAAGTACACAAAGCGAAAGGAGGGAAACATCCTCACCATAGCTCTCCTTGTCACCATAGCTCAAAGTCGTGTGCGGGAGGTCGGTCTCATTGTTGATGGCTAGAACCTTCCATTGCTCCAAGTACTCATCTGCGATCGCACCCCAGTTATCGCTGCTGGAAGTTAAATTGGCAATTCTACTCATGGCCTTGAGGCCTATGATGCCTTTAATGGCCAAGTTCGTTTGATTTCTAGGCAAATTATTTGTCAGTCATATCCAGTACAAAAGTTGAACAGGATGTGAACGTACGCCAAGGTACCGGCAAAATCGTCCGTGCTGAGCTGGTTGGACGGGATTAACGAGTCCTCGACCAGGAACTCTGCCCATCGCGAGAGTGTCGGGTAGTGTTTCTCGAGATAGCTGCTGTCGCCCGTGCGCTCGGCGTAGGCCAGCGTCATGATGACCATGTTTCCGCACTCCTCCAGCGGCATTGGCTCGTCATTGCCAGATGGATAACCTTTCGCAACCGGAAAAGTCCCCAGGTCGTGCTCGGCCCATTTGTTCGGGTACGCTCCGCTCTCTTGGTTCTCGAACAAGGGATCAAGCAGGTATCTTGCGAGTGTCGCATTCAGGTAAAGCAAAATAGGGTATGCCGGAAATATGACATCAACCGTTTGGATGTCGCTGTTGGAGCTGATTTCTTTCAAGAAGATGTAGGGCTTTGAGGGCGTGCCGCCGAACTGAAGTGCCCCAAAGCTTTGGCGAACTGAAAGCGTCGTGATTGTCGCGTAATTTTGGCCGCCGACTTTGACGGAGTCCTGCTGAATCCTGTTATCTAGTTCACTGCTGTGACTAGTTGCATACTGGTAATCGTCGTAAAAGGCATCAATGGCCCGTTGGTCATCGTGATCGAAGTAGGACTGCCACAGTCCAGGGACGGCATCGAGGGTTTTGTTGATGCCTGCGAAGTGGATGACATTGTCTTGAATCAAGCCCAACGTGAAAAGCCGTTCTATATCACTACTCCCAACGTTGCCAAGGTCGTGGGAGAATCCAAATACCGGCCTAAGATGGTCAGATGTCGTTCGTAACACAGAAATTGAATCTTGTGGCCGGGAACTCACCAGTTTTCCTGAACAGCTCTGAAAGTGTCGTCTACGGTATTGGTCAGAGTTTGGTTGCTTGCAAACTGACTTCGTACGAGTTGGTCAGAGCCTATTTGCCAACTCAGCTGCAGCAGACTGTTAGTTAACTGTATAACCTACTTCACTCGGATTTTCCAGCTTGACTGAATGATTGTACTTACGCCACTGTCGGAACCAGTAGTAAAGTACCATCTTCCCCAAGCTGCGATCTCGCCATTCTCGCCGTACTCGACTTGCTCAGTCCGTTCGAATGTATGGTAATCCAGCTTGTTGGTTTTGTCATGAGCCCAAGTGATCTTCTGGGAAAGATCGCCGCTTGCCCATTCTGTGGGTCATCATTAGCTCGACAGGCAACCACATCAGCAGCACGGAAATGGTGTAATATGAAATGAGTACTAACCTCCAGAAACATCCATATATAGCCGGACATCATGAGTCTCTCCGTCGGCAGATTTGGCCTTTGCAGATATGTACGAAAACTGCTGCGATTGCCTGGAAAGATCATCTGCAAACACCGGAGATAAAAAGGTGACAGTAAGGTTGACTTTGCCGTCCACGTCAAAGACGAATATGCTCTTTGTTGACGTATACTCCAAGGACACTTGCTTGACGACCGGATTCTGAAAGGCCTTTCCCATCCAGTTGAACACCTTGCCATCGACTGCGACCAGGCCCTGCCACCCCAGAATCTGTGTACTATACGAATGCAAGATTTCATTAGTGGGTAATAGCAACGCCAAATGTGCGGACGACTGACACTTACGTCCAGTGTCGTGGCCAGTTATCCGGAAGCAAGCACTCAGGCTCACATTGTAGCCACGAGTTCAAATATGGTGTCCGCACTGCCATCGGTACCGCCGGGGGCCTCGCAGGTTTATAAGTTGAGGCATGCACAGTAGCCATTCCGCAACACATTGCAGCCACGATGGCCGCAATCTTCGGATACCACATTGCGAGGAGGACCATGAGAGGGTCTCGGAAAGGCGAATGGCGGACCAAAGAGACGATAAACTCAAGGAGTTGCCCGATGCTTGCGGAGCTACTGACGTGCGTTTCGGAAGTACTAATGCAGGCAGAAGGGGCTGTCCTGGGTTGACAAATGTGGGAGAGCTGCGAGTTAGGGGTCTGTGAGGGTGGACGGACACAACCCAGATGTTATATGGAAAGGAAGACTAAAGATAAAATCAGTCGACACGAGCTTGAGAGGTAACGGGACCAAATTTTAATTAGTCATGAGGAGCTGCCAGTCCACATCGTGACAAACAAAAATCATCGTCGATGCCTGGTTCTCCAACTGGTAGGTTGCCTGAACCAGAATATGACGGGGACAGGTGAGCATAGCGTTGCTATGGTTTGACGGCCATCGAGAAGGTTTGACTCAAGACATGGATGAAGGCCAGACCTGAACGTCTGTTGATCAAGGTTGTTAGTATAGTATTCCTCCCCAACCGGGCAAGCTTGACCATCGAGGTCGGCACGAGCATTGTACCCTCCTGCATGATGTCGATGCGCATGCCGTGACTGCGGGAGATCTACAGTAGCATCTTGGCGAAAAAGACATATCCACAACCTCTCACCTATAAGGCTCCGAGAAACACCGGAAGATCGACCCGGATAATCCGACTGTGTGCGAAATCAAACGGCATATGTGGAGTAGTCTCAGCTCTCAGACCCACTCCCTGCTGACTTCCTCCTGGACAAATGCACCAGCAAGTGTCGCCTTGTCTTATAAGTCTACATGCAGCCTGACCTAAGACGGGTCTCAACTTGGCCTATGTACCTCCGTATCACGATGGGATACCAGGAGAAGACACAAAAGACCAATCGGTTGTCTAGGAATGACCCATGAGCATGCGCTCGCTATAGCAAATCGGGGATATTCGTCGAAGAGGAGGTTGGAATGTCGACCCTGGGAAGAATAATATGTCTCGTGGGGACTGCTGAATCCAAAAAGTGGGCAATGAGTTCGTGAACCCAAGAGACCAAGCGTTGACAACAGCAGTATGACAGCAGGATCCCGAAATCGTTACCTCCTACAAAACGATTGATGAGGAGGCACAAGAAGCACATGGAGAATGGATGTGAACACCCGAAAATCATATGTCTGCAGCTATTGCGGTTGTCGTTGTCTGAAGAAGGAAAGTGAACTTGAGAACCTGCTGTACGTGAGAGGTAGAATCTTTGATGGAAGCTGAACTAACGTATGTAAGCCTGGGCCACCAGTTGATGATCGAATGAGCGGGTAGAAAATTACGAGGATCAAGGTCTCTCAAGGTCACCCACGAGAGAATATAATGTAGCCGTGGCTCAGATCAACCGTTGAAAATTAAATTCTTGGTAGGTCGCTAACAAATTAGTAAGGAGTGTGTACAAGATTGAATGCGCCCTCTGAACGCGTGTGCAGACATCCAACTAACCCGGCACGTTCAAGGGTACGAGCCTCCAACCAAGCATATTCCGAGGCAGTAGCGCTTGGTAGGGCGGTGTCCACATTCAAAACCACCCACTGCAGATGTTAGTCTCACAACTTCAATATGTGGTTGTTGATTCGTAACGTTCGAGAATCTCATACATGATGCCGCGGGGTTTGGACGTTGCACGGTTGAAGGAAAGCTTCCACTTTTGTTGCTCAACTAGTCGGTTGAGATGACTAGCCACGAACCAGGATCGATCTGCCGGTACGATGATAGACACGAAGGCTTGCGAGAGCCTCACTGAGGCGGGCAGACGGTGCGTCATGCGTACTGCAATGACACCCAAGTGGTAGGTGTGTCTCGAGTGTCCGGGTCCTGGCCGTTGTACCAGTCCATCACTCCTTTCGGGTCTGACAGGTGATTCATGCGAGGATATGTGGCTGTTTCTATCGACCGCAAGAGGGTACTTGCTTGCGTCTCAAGCTTCGTGTTTCGTCCTGTCTTCTTCTTGTTGCAAAGCTATTGAGTACCGTCGTTGGTCATGATATGCTGGTGCGGTGTGTATGAGATTCAAATCATGAGACCGAAAGAAACCGGTCAGTTGGGAATTAAGGCAGCGAAGGCTATTTATTGTGCGTCAGATGCATTTTGGAGAAGCGCATGCTGCGCGGCAGGATTTGAGCCCCCAAAATGATACGCTCAGCCAGGAGTGGCTGGGAAGTTTTGGGATCCTGGACAAGATTGCTGGCTGTTTTGCGACAGAACTCCATCATATGCGCCTTGTTTAAGGCTGTGTGACGTTCCATTGCCTTGTACACTCACTGTTGGGAACCAATGCTTGGTTGGCTCTCAACAAAATATGTGTATGCAGTATTGGAATGAAGTGGGAGTCCGTCATCCTGTGTCTCATTGTCGTAATAGATCTACGCAAACCGACTTCTCTGGAAGGTCGCATGATTTGGGACTGTGATCGTGGCCAAGATGTACTTGTAGGTCTGGAACAATCCAACCCCCCACAATACTCGACTATCTTCACGGTCCGATTAAGCGAGGAGTTTCATTATACAATATTCGTCAGTTGCGTGACCCTTCCTGGAATCAGCAACGAGCCGAACAGTATCGTCGTAAGACACCCCTAAACTTCGGTTAGACGTTGGCATATTGGCTGTCGGTCACACAAATTCTGACAGCCAATGCATGGCTTCTGAGTCTGGTTATTGGGCAGATCAGGGAACCACAGGGCAGCCGTTCTCGTGACCCCGTATCTCTTCGAAGAAGAGCCCATCCTTTGAGAGCACAGCTATGCCGGAGTGTCGCCGTGTCACGCGCAAGCTTGAAGCGTTGTTGGCGCCCACCTGCTTTTGGTGTTACGGACAAACACCTTTCTTATATATCTTGATTCGTCTGCAATATGCTGTTCAGCGTCAACGCGGTCCTTCGATGCATTGTATCCCGAGATTTGGAAGGCAGTGCGATGTAGAAGGAGGGCGGAAAGGGCGGTGAATGATACCTATACGCTTATGATGGAAGACGCCGTGGCCGTTCTGATACCGACTTGCGGTGATGTTTTAACTTGAGAACAACCTGAGCAGTATCGGTCTACAGAATGACGGGCACGGAGTTTTAAAATGGGTCACAATCCTTCCTTCGCAAGCATGTCGGCAATGTCGAGATAAAAGGCGATTGCATTAAAACTGGGGTCAGCGGAGTCAGAAAGGCCCCAGAATAAGGGAAGGAAGGTCGAACTGAGCGGTTTGAGAACTTACGTGGGCGGCCTGCCCATCCACCTTTGCAAGGTGAAGCGGAATCTATTGCTCCAGTTGATAAGATCAAGATGGTTCACGCCAGAGAGCGTTCCTTTGTACGTGCCCCACTGGCTGCTCTGTACACTGACGAGACCATCATTGGGCCCCTCAATGCCGTGAATAATCCCGTGGGAAAGGCGGAAAGGGCTGAGGAGTGGTGGTTTCTCATGGACCATGGCTCCGTACGAGAAGTAACGGACCTCGGGGTCATCGGGTGTCTTGGGGTTAAAATCTTCAGTCATGTACCTTTTGGTCAGCTGGTTGAAAGCGCCCGTCTCGAAGCCGGTGATGCGCTCCCATATGTTGTAAAGACTGGGCAAGCGTTCAGGCCCAATTTCATCCATCAAATAGTCGGCGAAGGTGCTGCCATGGTGGGGGGTCGCGACGGTGACGAGCGACTTGACCCTTACACCGGCGGGTTTAAGCTGCGAGATCATATATCGAGCATCCAAACCGCCCATACTGTGTGCTATGATGTTAACGCTCTTTCCCTGGGCCCGGGCTTCAATGCCACGGGCTAGCTCGGCCGCACGCTGCTCGACCGAGCTGCTTGGAGGGACGGTGGTGGTAATGACCTCACAATTCCTCCTGCTAAGCGCGTCTTTGATGCCGTGCCAGTAGTGGATAGAAGGCAGAAAAGAGCCGGCAAGCTTTAGTTCAGCAAAGCCAAGAAGGCCATGGGCCAGAACAATGGGGTTTTCGGGTGTTTCTGGAACAGTCAGTGACGTGTGCTCTATTTGTTTGGACGGAGAAGCTCGGAACTCACCATACTGGTCTCTGAGGATGGCATAGTCGTCTACAATCTCCTTGCCCAGGTACTCCTTGGGCGCAAACTTGTTGCGTGGATCCAGGCTTTGGCGGCGACAAGTCGATGACGCTCCAAAATAGCGCCTGGGTGTTGGTGTAACTTTTAGATTGAGCATCCTTTGCGCGGGCACCGCCACTGCTACGATGACGGCTTTCCCTGCCTCCATGCTGCTTCAACACTGCAATGCGCTCTGCAATGCGCTGTCTTTCGGTCGAGTGTGCCGGTCGCAGAGAACTTGATCGATGCTTGGCTACTATCACGCCTGGTGGTGTTCGCCGGGGTGGCAACGAAGCGAGCTCAACGCGATATTGATTCTAGATCTTGTTGTCTTGCGCTGAGCGAGGGCGTAATCACGGTGAGAGACCAACAAAAGGAACTGGAAAAAAAAGTCGATGACCAAATCCAGGGCACAACTTGAACCAGCAAGGCACAAGTGGGATACTAATGATAAAATGACAGCGACACGGCTACCTCTTCTAGTGTGCAGTGTACTAGTGTACCTTACCTTACTTGGCTACAAGAATACCGAACTGGAGGAAGGCACAAGGGCGCAAATGTCCAGCCTGGTGTTGGTGCCCTGAAAAAGGAAAGCTCTGCAAGCCACGGTCTTTGTCATTGGACGGTAGACTCATTATTACGGGGCGTCGATTGTTCGAGGCCAGGAAGGGGCGAGCGACCTGGTGAACATGATGACGACGGGATGTGGCTTGACGCCGACGCTGGCAAAGTCACCCAGGGTACACTAGAGGTATACTACACTATTTGGTGTACATTATGACAGGACTTGCAGGCAGCCTGTCAGTTCCAGGTTGGTAGGAATCAGATATAGCTTAGTTGCATCAGACGACACTTGCCTGAGTGGCTCGGACTGATCAGGAACCAAAAATCATTAGGTGAACAGTTGGTTCGTGCCCTTGAGGTTCCTTCTTCCTCCTTCTCTTAGGTTGTCCTGCAACACGGGCAACATCCGACTTCCCCGGCGGGGTCTCCATTCCAACCTCCACTTGCACCTACCTCTCCTAGATGGGCACGGTTGTACCGCGCTTAAGGGCGTTTGGCTCGGTTAAACAGATCAATGGCATGTGAGCGTCCCGGTGTCGACACTATTGATCGTCATTGGTAGTCTGCCGCGTTAGCACCAGGGCAGCAACAAGCCCCCTATTGGCCAGTTGAGACGCTGTCACAAAGACTGTAACCCTTTGCCGACCAACACCAACCAACGTCCACCAGCCTTCATGCAACCAAGCATTCACATCCCGCGTCTCGTGCAGGAAAAGACATGGGCTTGGAGGGCTCGGCTAGGCAGAGAGATGTCTTGACTGTGCACCATGCGTGGAATCAGCATACGCCGATACAACGCTGTGGCCGATCCAACGCCTTCACGGCAGTGGTTGCGAATGGCATCAAAACAAGCGCGACCAGACGGTCAGACAGACCCATCTCCAATGCCCCTTGGGCCCCCAAACCCCACTTCACTGCAGTGTTCGCTGTTGGCTACCCTCTTGACCATGCCACTCAGTGTGTCTACGTCGGAGCGTTGATTTCGCATGCAATGGCCGGCCGGGACTTCATTTTCAACCAAGATTCTTTCGCGTGTCATGATGCTCCCTGCTACTGACGGACGAGTATGAGACACATATGTACAAGTCATTTTACAGAAAGAGCCAAGGTTTCTGCGATTGGAGAACACAACATCAAGAGTTATTGACCATGGCAATACTACACTGTAAGGTGCTGGCAAACATGGTTGAAACAAACAACGGCCCGGCACTCATTCACTAGTTACTATACAGGTGGCGTCTTGTTCGTACTGTGTCGGCAGCAGGTGCGCTCCTGGCTGATCGGCAATCTGCCATCTTCACCTTTTGGTTCTCCTCTCGAACATGGACCTTAAGCGCCCGGTACCATGGGGTTCCAGTTTGTCGGGTCAGTGTCGAGACGAGGCTGGAAAGGCATCCTGACGAATTGGCTCGTGGGATGGGTACTGGGTTGAGGATATATCTCTGCGATGGGCGCGCCACCGCCCGACGGCTATGTTTATGTCGCTTCCTAGTCGCATGTCGTCCATCCCGTATGTCGACCCGGCATTCAACTCTGTCAACATCGATGAGCACACAGGCGGCTCCAAATCTGACAAGATGTTGACCGCCCGAGACTGCAGTTCCGACACATCATGTCCCATCCCCAGTGGCTTCTTGTCATACCAGACATCCCCTGCCAGTACTGCTTTTATGCTTGCTGCGTTCGCCGCCCTGATCCCTATCAACATATTCACCGGTGTCCGCTACAAAACGCCCCTTTATGCCGTATTGGCCACGCTTGGTCTACTTCTTGAGGTTGTGGGTCATGCTGGGAAAATACTGCTGCGGTCGAACCCTGCCAGCGAAGGCCGTTTCCTCCTATATATGATAGGGACACTGTGGGGACCGACATTCATCAGCGCCGCCGTCTACCTGGTTCTCCCACATGTCATGGTCATCTATGGCGAGCAGTTCAGTCTTATCCATGAGCCCATCTACTGTAATATTGTATTTGTGGCGCTCGACATCTTCACCTTGGCCTTCCAGTCCATCGGGATTGCTCTATCGGCTACGAGCGATACCGAGCTTGAGGTACGTGTTGATACTCTGAAACCCCGGCGGTGGCACCTGAACAGCGGCTCGCTAACCCAGCAACTGCAGAGACATCAGGGATTGAACATCCTGTTGACAGGATTGGCCTTACAGTTGACAAGTCTTACCCTCTTCTTGGGTGGCTACTGGTACTTCCGGCTTAAACTATCCCATCGCCGGTTTATCTTCGACCCTACGTTTTCTATGGTCTACTTGTCTTCCTACTTCAAAAAGTTTCTTCTTTGTAAGTTGCGGGCCTTCCCCTTGTGTTACAGAAACAAAGCCTAATTAACAACTATAACAGGCGTACAAGCAGCCTCAGTGCTTCTGCTAGTAAGAGCAGCTATACGATTGGCTGCTTTTACTGGAGGACTCGCCAGCGGCCTCGTGCAATCCCAAATCGTCTCGCTGGTACTTGATGATACCCTCGTACTTGTCGCCGCTATGATTCTCTCCGTGGCACCCGTCGGGAGGGCCTTTGGATCATCTTGGGCTGAGACTGCCCCGTTCACGCTTGCAAGCGATGAGTCAGATCTGCCGCTACGCAACTGGCGGCCATCGACAAGCCAGCACAGAAAGAGAGCCATCTCACACCCATTTCCAGCATCTCCCATGATTGCGCAACCATCTCCGCGGTCATACCATTCCATATATTCGCAAATCCCCCCTCCACCGTTGGCATCGCCGCAAGACAAGCGCGTGTATCAGCGGGCTCCCTACGAGATTACCCCGGTACAGGTTGTACCTTACGTGCCCAGCGAAGCGGGAAGCCCGCCCCTTTCAGGATCTATGCCGGCGGACACGCCGAGGAGAACGCCTCGAGAGGCGCAGAAGCTTGTTGACCCTGATGCACTTTGGAGCTAACTGCAGGTCCTTACTCTGCTGCTTCTACCCCAATTTTACCTTGAGCATCATCTGCTTAAGAGACCGGACGGCTTCGGCAAATTTATGTGGTGTGTCCGCGTTCTGTGTCTGATCACTTCGATTTCTCGTGTCGAAGTTGAACTTGCTTTTTGGCGGCATACTCAAGGTCGACCTGGATGGGTCGGTACAAATGTTTACCAGTTATTCTTCTACTTTCTCGCTCCCCTGTTTTCTTTTCTCTCCTTTCTCTTACTTCCCTTTCTCTTTTTTTTTTCTTTCTTTTTTTTTTTTTTTTTTTTTTTTTTTTTTTGGGGGGGGGGGGGGGTTCAGTTTTTGTTCTTTCATCATGATACCACTCCTTTGTACGCGGCGTTGTGGCTAAGAGATACTTGTAAATACATTGTTTTTCCTCTGGACCAACGTCACGGTTATGGTCAACCTAAATAACCGAACATGGTCTGCGCTCTACACGTGCTGTTGAACTGATTGCGAAACCTGAAAAGCCCACGGCGATCACAGTGCCTAGCTAGCCCGCCCCATATTTCCTTACAGGACCTGAACAACTCGAATAATAGTACGCGCTCATACATTGCTCATGTGCCACATCATCACCGGTAAGTTGTAGGGGTGAGCCTTCTCAATGCAAAGAAGGAGTAAAGTCCCCCGAAAATGGCACCACCAAGGTGCGCCCCGTGTCCAATCTTTGAGCTTTCATCGTTCAGCATCCACATATCGTAGGCAAAGCTGATCAAAGGTACCGTCCACAACTGCAGCGTCAGCGGCATCGGCAGCATTCCAGCGAACTTTTGCACCTGAGTATATGGAAAGACCACAGCCACAGCGACGCTCAATCCGCTCACGATACCGCTCGCCCCCAAGCCGTAACGGGTCATGATGACTCCTCGCCGACGGCTCTGGCGATCTCTTTTCAACTTGTGTGTGAAATGCCACAGCTGTGCCACGGACCCAGCGACGGCAGAGCCCAGGCAGACGCAAAGAAGCTGGCCGTTGGACAGACCTCTGTTGATCCCGATGGTGGCTACGCTGATGAAGGTGGTCAGATTCTTGACAATGTGGTCGAGATCCTGGTGCGAGACAGCCCCGCCGAAAATGGTCCACCAACGGCCCTGGGCAGTGTTATCAAGAGAGATGGTGAAGTGGCGGCGAAGGGTCTGCAAGTGATTGGCCTCATTCTGAAGGCTAAGAAAGGATCCAGATCGTCCCGAGCTCGCGCCTCCCTGATCCCTATTGAGATCGTGGATGGTCCTTACGTTACTGCCCAGACCTCTACTGCTTCTACCACTCCTCGCTTGCCGTTGCTGTTTTGTTTGGAAAGAGGAAATGAGCCTGGAAGGGAGGTCGAGAAGTGAAGGGTATCGCCAGATGGCGAAGACGGCCGCGTTGACGCCGCAGAAAAGGTAGACAAACCAGCCCTTTTTGAAGTTGCTGATCAGATACCTGCCGAGATAAGGACTTTGCTGCCATCTCACGTCGAAAACGACATGGGGGAAGAACTCGAATGGATAGTGGGCGAATACTTTGTCGGCGTGTTGAGAAGCCACCTCCGAAAGCAGGGCGCGCAGTTCGTTCATGGGCAGCACAGGGGCTGTATATTCCATGACAAAGACCTTGAGTAAGAATAAGGTTGAGTGGCAAGGGGCTGAAGTGTATGCCGCCGTTGTCGCTCCGGGCGTTATGTCGAGCGATGATGGGCAAGTGCCGATTCGGGGTTTCTTCTTGACCAAGTGCAGAACCAACGAACCAAAGCGCCAACAAACGAAGGGATGACCTGAGTGAGGCTGCAGGGAGCTCGAATACCCGACCTCGGCGAGGACTCGTTCGCAAGAGATGGATGCCTTTTTGGAGTAAAGCAGAGTTGGTTTAGATTCCGACGGTTTCGTGTGCGGCATACTTCCCGATGGGGGCACGTCGTTGGTTGCTGCTTTAATGTTGCATTGCTCTCTCCGACACAGATTTGCCTGCCGCCATCCTCCCGAACCAAAACACACGACTCGAACGACAGGGGGGTTATCGCGCTTGACACCGCCGAAGCATCATGTTTTCTATGTTGCAGAATACTTGGACTACTTGGAATGTTTGACAGAACCACCCACGATGTGAAAGGGAAAAAGACCAACAACGCCATGATGGGCAGGCACGGTTCATCTCATCTGATTTCATTCGGCCGTGGCCCAATACGCTTCGTAAGCGCATTCTCCTTTGTTGGTCTCCCCTCCGCCTCCTCCGTCCGTATCCCTTTACGATAATGCGCCTTGATCACAGGCCGTCCCTTTGTCCAGAGGCTTCTCTGATCAATTGAGCTTTCAGTTCCGGATATGACACGACAAATGACAAATGGCGGTTATAACCCCATTCTTCTTCACTCTTCCTATGCGTTTCCGTGGTGCATCGATAAAGCCATTTTGAAGATGACATGCACCCGGTTACACACTTGATTGCTGGTCCTATCTGATCAGAGGCGAAATATTTTATCGTTCTGTATATGTTACTCCGCCAAGCCCCTGGAATGGCGCACCTACAAGGTGGATCAGTGTCCAGAGGTTCTGCCGCCGCTAGGATCGAATCAACCAGAGCTATCAACAAGTCCCTTATTCGCTGCAAGATCCTTCTCGAGTGTGGGAGCACTGCTGACTTCACCTATGACCACTGCATCTCACAATGGCAAGGGGAACAGTGCCCGAGGCCTGCCGCTTCGGTCCTGTCCGGCTCTAGAGTAAGGGCAGCCACAGCTCTCTCCCACGCCGATCACGCCCTCGACCTCGCTTCGTACTACGACCAACCCCAGCTGGTTGCAAAATCTCAGCTCTTCCGCGGCCACTGTTTCCGCCGAATGGCCCAATGGGACAAGGCATACTGGTGTTACGTTCGCGCGGCAAGCGTGCGCGAGTTCGCGGCCGAAAAGGGGCCAGAAGGACTAGAGGCTTCAACGAAAGAGTGCCAGAGGAGGTTAGGCAGAAGGAAAGAGAGTCACTACTCCAGCGCTAGCGAGGAGATTAGTAGTGGGTATGGATCAGATGACGTGGTAGTGAGAGAGGACAGAATATCAAGTCATACATTTGGCTGTCCGGATACCAAGTTGCTTCAGAGGGATAGCACAGGTAATAATGACTGTGAGATGTCATCACGGCAGCGAAGCAGTATGAGGAGGGACTCCATGTCAACTTGGCCATTTTGGGTAGTTGATGAGTATGGGAGGGGAGTAAGAAAGTTGACAACGCTACCCATTCTAAGATCGGTTGAGGGGAGGAGGATATTTGGGCGAAACTGATGAATTGTACCATCCTAGTCACCCTCTATAGTCTGAAAGACATTGGGACCACGTCTTTCTCGTCACCAGACCATCGTGATCTCCTCTCCCTTCCCAATATTAATTCTTGATGTTGGCTTAGATCTAATAGACCACATCTCGAATTCACCCATAGACAGTTGGAAGAACTAGGCTTCCACGGAGCATTGCACAAACGGAATGGTCATTTATTGCAAACTGCCTAAGAAGTCGTCCTGATTAGTAAAGTGACGACCCATCATACGGAGAACACCAAGAAGATTAAGAAGAATTCAGCAATCAATAATTCATGCACAGAGCGCTCCGTCCTCTCAACAAGCTTTGGTTTACATAAGTGGGGAAGCAGCGAGCATGTCCCTTTTCAAAACCATTTTTCTCACGATCCCTTGGAAAAACAGATTTTTCAGAGTGCCGCTCCATATCTGGGAAAGAACACGTGAGTGAAACACCACTGCAACTGCTCTCGACACCAATGTAAAGGATCTACAGAAGTTGATGGGGAAGGAAGAGGACAAGGGAACACACTCACTTGACCTAGATAGAGGTATGGACAACAATGATCAGCATAGACGTGGTGACAGCATATCATGTAATTACCCAATTCAAGGCATTGCTGGTAACGTCTCCGGCTTTGTGAGCCTCCGCTCAAGACAAGGTTCAGAAGCCGCCGATGAGACCCCAACGGCTATGAGTTTCAAGGAGATGATGAACTGCTATTTTGCTCGGGTCAAGAGCAAAAACACCGCTAAAAACGACGCCGCTTTGCCCACAACTACATTGAGAGATCTATCGGAGGAACAGTGCAAGTTACAAAGGAGGGAGCAACGAGAAAGCGGTGAGGTATTCGGACCAGGTGCAATAGGTACTTTCTTCCGGATTGAGCCGCTCTTCCTTCTTCTCTACGAACCAGAGTGCCTTGCAGCACCAACATGATTACAGCGAAGTTTGTTGTACCTGCGACAACAAATCGAGGCAAGAAGACGGCCAAGGTAAACCCACCGAATCGGAGTGTGAGCCTTGGTGGTGGGTAATGCAGACAGGATTTTACTCCCTGGTCTACTGCGTTTACGACTTTGCGACTGCTGTACAGTATGGCTCTCAGCTTCCTAGACGTCATGTTTCACATATCAACGGTGGTCATGGCAGTATTATCATGTTCACCACTTGTTGGCAGTTCTTTAGGTGCATCTTGGGCATAACGTACCTGGGCAGCTGGCTGTCTTCTGAGGCAGCCAGGTTGGCAATCGGTGAGATGGTGGTCTTTATGGATCGTGATGCGGCTCGGTCGATGTTTAGGAAGATGGAACAGGAGTTCTGGAAGGGCTACGAGGCTGTAGTTACCTATTGATCACTGATCTAGCGTTGATCGTCGGGAAAATGGGAGCCTGGGGAAGCAAAGCTTGACAGAACTGAACTGGTGTCCAAAGGCCACCATGATTCACATCGAATGTCCATTCCCGGCCCTAGGCATAAGAGTCCCATCTCATGTTTTGCGTACCTTCAGGATCCCATACTTGTAACTCAATTAGAATGCGAGAGCACATTTTTCACAGATCTCAGGGAACAGTTGAGGGTTGGCTATGGGTTTTCCCTAGACGTCTCACATCCTTCTTGGGCATGGGTTTTTGATTTGAATTACTTACTAACTTTGAATGGGGCGCAAAACTCCAGAGACTTGTGAAGTGACAAACCTACATCTCAGTTAATGTAATTACCAGGTACCTACCTACCTAGATATGTTAGCATATCGGTGGCTTTTCTGAGCTCCGGCTGCTTCCACGCGTCTCTCTGTTTCTCACTGGCTGATGCAATCAGCAAGTTAGCTTTCCGCAATCAAGACGGTCAGGCCACAGGCTTGATGTCGATACGAAGTGTTGCTCATGGAGTCTGTTTGATTTCCTACTTGGTTTATGATACTTGAAGTTCCGGAAGGGAATATGAGTAAGTGCTGACAGATGAGCGCAGCCATGTTATGAAGCAGAAGAAGGCAGGTGATGTCCGACGGCCAAACAAGAAGGGGATCCGCCGGTCAGTAAACATGGTCCCTCTGCGTTATGCGGTGGCCTCGATGCCAGGATTGCTTGGCGGCTGGCATCAAACTAAGCAGTGACAGTCATCTTATTTTGCTGGGAGACTATTTGTAAAGCTGAAAGGAACTGAATGGGAGACCGGTGTCTCGAGAAAGTGTCGCATGCGTCGGTACCTACGCATCTCTCTACACTACCGAGGATTGAGCGGGGTGGCAGGGCGGGACCACAGACTGATAGTGAGGCAAATGTAATCCTGCACTTGGTCTTGGATGTGAAAGACGCACCTCGGTCAGGCAGTGCCTTCGTCATGGGCCAGAAAGGGAAGTTAACAGAGGAGAGGCCCAGATACGGGGGAAGGAAGACTGAAGGATGAAAAGCCATTTTGGATGAAACCTATCATCCAAACAATCGAGGACAACCCCCACCCCCAGGCCACCCCAGCCGAGGTTGCACCTTCGGCGAGGATGCTTGCGCGATTCCAAATGGAGCAAGTGCTTCTGACTGCCGCTGAAGCACGCAGAGTGTGATCCATGATCCACGTAAACCACGAATTCCATCGTTGTCAAAGCATGTGAAAATAAGAAACAGAAACCTTCCTTTTTCATTCTCAGTCTCACCTTCCAGCCCGCTCACCCTGCGTACCTACTCGAAGCCGTCCGAAACCGCGGGATTGCTCACTGCAGGAGAAGGTTATGCGAGATAGGCCAGCCTGCAGTGTGCTTCTACATGCCGTCGTACCGCCGTCTCCAAGGAATCGAGCTGCTGGTCTGGTGCTGAGATCCCACTTCTTGAGGACTCCGCTAAGAAGGATTGAAGGAGGCAATGTAACCGCGCAGTTCGTCACCGTCGGACTTCTTTCCGCAAACCATCAGGCCCTTGACGGACACCTTCACTGATTCCACCCCGTTGGCAACTTGTGATACGTGGTATTCAGCTAGGCAGGTAGTAGTGATCCTCCATAACCGGAACCCGCGCTTTGGGGGTACGAGATCGAGTACTGCAGAGTACTTGTTAGGATGACATGGTCCTTGGCGTAGTCGTGGGTGGGGAGGAGAGATCATGAACCAGCCAGCAGTGTTCATACTTCACCACGGCACGGCTATGGCGTGCGTGAGGGTCTTGACGACGATCATATCTGTCAGAACAAGTGAGATCGCGCGGACTCAAATTGTACCTGATCACAGCGGCAACGAAATATGCACTGTGCGGGTACCTCATTCTTGCGCCCAGAATTATGACGCCAAACGTTCCAAGCATCGAGTACCACACGATTTAACGTCCATCCATTTCGAACAAGCGGTTTTCCACCACCTTGCTATACACGCCTTCCATCACATTAATGAAGGTCATCAGGAAACAGTACCAAGGCCCAACCTCCAGGGTCAAACTGCTGTACCCAAGCGTTATATGCCGTCTAAGATCTTCATCTCATTCGTCGACTGTTTACAGCCCTATCCTAGTATCTCTCAAATCACCCCGTTTCGAATTGGCAACCTCTTGTTTCCCCTGCGTATCGAATATCGAGCCTAAAGGCTATAACATATCAAGTGGCTTGGTCGTTATACCTGAGATCCAGTTATAGGCCGTTGATGTCTACCAGTAGACTAGTACTAAGGCTTTCCTTGCCGACCGGCTTACCTATCTGCCTACCTACTGTTTGGGGTGCATCATTCACTCTTCCACTTCCACTTGACCGCTAACATCGGACTTCACAGTTACTTGTATACCTCATGCTTGCGGGACATTCCTTTTGACAGGCTTGATATAATTTTGTGGGGTTTTCGGCTATGCACTCGCCATATCTTCGCTACCACCCAAGGTACCGTGCCTTCACGTGGGCTATCAAGCTCCATGCCAATAAAAGCTGCAGGTTGAGGACTGTCGTGGCTGTTGTGGAGGTTGATCAAATGTTGCATCTCGTACAAGGTCATTGGGAAATGGCTTGCTTCCTGATACTCACCTATCTGGTCGTCCTTATCCCTGAGTAAGGCAGACGCTGCTCCGTCTCAACATCGAGCCCCCATTGCCTTTTGGAGCCCGGCCATCTTGTACCACAGAGGTGCACTTCCAAACTCCCACTGCCGAGGAGAATGGACTATCCATGATATTGGCTGACAAGTCACACCAAGAAGGTGCAAATCTCAACTTTTTAGAAGAGGTTCTGTTGCCTTCAAAGCCATTTTGTGCTTAGATTACGTGCATTTGTGGGGTAAATAAGGTTGAGAAGCCATGTCAAGCCGACCAAACCCTGAGGGCGAGAAGATGGGTTTTTACCCGCCTCTCCATATCTCTCACGGTCAGGCGGTACTCGTCCATCTCCTTTGATTATATACCGCGCTTTATCCAGATTACAAATGCTACCCTTCCAGCATCCGTAGACGTGGGTTGTCCTGCTCGACCTTCCAAGCGTTCCACAATGGTCACCACTCTCACAAGTCGTCCGTACACTACCTACCCTGTTCGGTCAGTCAAGTGTTGGTTACATGTATTCTGCCAGGCTGACAGTATCTTCGCTCAGTATCACCCTCAGTCCAAGTTAGGAAGCAGGCAAAACCACAAAACCCTCGGGAAATGGCGCCGCACGATCGACTTTCCACGCGTACCCGGCAGATCCAGCCACATCCCTCTGGGTCCTGCATCCAGGCACAGAACGTGCTTCTGCCCAGACTATGCAGAAAAGACCTTGCGAGACGTGCAGTTTTACTGCTGTTAGTCTTTCCTTGGGCAATGCTCCATGCTTGGACCCAGTTTAGAGAGGGTAGCTCCTAGTTATGTCGACCGGCAATTCTAATCCCACGTTGGTATTGGGCAACTATACCGGACATGAATCACGCAACGGGTTCTCACTGCCGTTCTGCCCGTGTTTGCCAGGATTCCGCTTGCTTTCATGCGATGGGCAAGTAATGCACTCGTTATCTCATAGAGGTCTTATACTGACCTAATCCTGCTCGCCAGTCCAATCACTTCCCATTTGGTACCACCCCCTGGGGAAGAAAAACAAGTACCTGATCAGGTAAGAGAACACTCGGCGAAGATGTCCCGAGCGGGTGGGGGAAGGCAACATGGACTAGAGGTACCTATAATTCACAAGACCGAAATATACCCCGGCCGAACTCCTGAAGGTCCAGACTCTTACTCCTCCCTTCATCCTACAAGCCTTAAAGTGTGCCTTCTTACCTTGTCTCTCATACCTGCCCCTTAGTCCAGTCCAAAAGCTTGGTTTAAGAGGAAGAGGCGCTGCCTCACTCACCTCTCCCTGAAGATACACTTTGGTTTTGTTCACAGAGCGTCACTCGTCTGACCATCATTTTATGTGAATCTTACCTACGCATTCATAATGCTCCCACCATCACCTTATATTTCCAGTGGCGGAGGCCACGCCGGGACAGGAGGAGGAGGAGGAGGAGCAACTGCTTCGAGTGACGGAGGCCATGAGAGCCCTGCCATGCAAGCCTTTTTTGCTATGAGGCAGCGGAAGAACGAGCACATGATGAAGAGGTACGCAGCAGCACTATGTGGCCTAGTTGCTCTCTTCATCGTCTTCCACTGGACGAGATGGTTTTTTGTTAGAGCAGAAAGATCATGGAAGCCATTGGCTACACTGGGACGTCCCTTTGTTGCCATTGAGAGGTACGTACTGTACTCCAACTTTCGAGTTACGGCCTGTACTGAAGGGTTCTGTACTAGGTCCGCAAGGAATCTTCTTGTCCGCAAGGTCCCTGGCTTTCAATCGGCTGGGCATGCGCTGCTCGTTACAGCATATGTTGTGGCCAATGTTGCCGTTGGGTTCACGAACGTAGATGCCAGCTCCAAAGCTAACTTTGCCTCCAGGTTTGGCTGGTAAGTCATTCATGTATTTCCCAAGGCTTTGCCTCAAAGTACTAATGAGACTGTGCGCCAAGGCTGGCTCTATCAAACCTGGGACTCGTCATCTTTCTGGCACTCAAAAACACCCCTTTGGCTTTCCTCACTGCCTATTCCTATGAGAGGCTTAACTGTCTCCATCGAATTGCCGGATATACAATGTTCATCTGGATGGTACTCCACGCGTCCCTGTATACCACATACTTCAGTGAAGCAGGAATCATCGTTACAAAGTTCCAGGACCGGTCTGAAATTGCGGCTATCGTCGCCGGCTTTTCCTTCCTGACAGTAGTCCTCTCGGCCACCATCCTCCGGCGAATTCGGTATGAGCTATTCTACGTGGTCCATATTTCGAGCTGGATTCTGGCCATTGTCGCGCTTGGAATCCATCGATCGGATTTTGCAAAGAAGGGAATCATCGTTATACTTTTGGCAGCTTCCATGTGGGTTCTTGATCGCCTTATCAGGGTTACCAGAGTTCTATATTACTCCTTGAACAACGAGGCGACATTATATCCTCTTCCTGATGGTGGGACCAAAGTCATATTCAAAAAGACACCCGCCAGGGCGGTAGCAGGAAAGCATTGCTTTATATGGATACCGGCAGTACGCAAATTCGAAACGCATCCTTTCACGATCCACAAGACGAACTCTGTGGAGTTTACCATTAAGGCACAAGAGGGCTTCACTCGTGACCTCCACCACCATGCGCTTGCCAACCCAGGTATCAGCGTGAGGGCGTCTCTCGATGGACCTTACGGCACATTTCCGGATCCGATGGACTACGACAAAATTGTCCTTATCGCCGGCGGTGGAGGTGCTACTTTCACCTTTGGCCTTGTGGCGAATATTCTTGAGAGATTACATGATGAACCTCACAAGAATATCACGTTCATCTGGACTGTGAAGAAACACGGTGAGTCTTGCGCCATACACGATATGACCGTTTCATTCTTGCTCTCATGAAGGATATTTTTGTCGACTTGAACCATGCCTGTGACGGTTTTTGTCAAGGGAGAGTAACTGACTATTTTGGGTCCGTGATATAGAAAACCTGGCGTGGTTCAAGGAGCACCTGGAGACAATGAAGAATCACGCACACTCACCGAAGGTCGACGTCTCCATCTACGTGACACGATCACCAGTCGTTTCTCTGCATCACCGCCACTTGCCGCACATTCATGGCCACAGCCTGTTGCACCACGCACAACCGCGCACCTCGGAATCGTCCTCGGGAGGATCTTTACCTCCTCTGTCAGGCGTTAGCGGCCGCAGCGGCTCCCCAAGTACCGAAAAGGTGCCTCAACTGCCACTACCTACTCATAGTCACCAGCACCGAAACCACACATCATCGGCCCTGTCAGAAAAGGATCTTGAAGACGGGGGCGGCGGCCTTCCCGTGGTCTCTCACCACGGCAACGCGGCAGACCACAGCACTGGTACCGAATCACATGCTCATCCCCATCGTGCGCACGGTTACGAGCATGCCATCAGACCCGGCAGACCGGACATGGCCACACTAATCCGCCAGGCCGTCGTCGGTCTCCCTTCGAACCAGCGCGTACTCGTGGCGGCGTGTGGACCAGACGGGCTCATGCATGTCGTGAGAGATACGACGGCGAGGTTGATACAGAGAGACGGGCCGGGAGTGGAGCTACATTGTGAGCAGTTTGGATGGTAAATGATCTGCGAGCCGCTTCAAAGAATTGGCACAAGGAGGTTCGGTCTGGTTATCGTTTTCTTTGCGCGTGGAGAGTTATGATCAGCGATAGTTGGCAATCACATCGTATATAGCCCGTTCCTCTGCACCCATCATATATGTGAAGCAGGTGTACTTGGGGTATGCGTGCTGTTATCTGTTGTGACCTAGCTGATTTGTATTTTTGAACGGGTGTAATCGACATGGAACATGGGGAGGGGACGCAGGTACTGCTCGGGGAGTTCTTGTTCATCAACATTCATTGCCCGTGGGAGGGGGGAGGCTTCTAGTGTACTTCAAGCTAGGGGGGAGTCAAGGTTCATGGAGCCTATCAACCACCCATGAACGACCACAACTCTCGATCTTTCCCAATGCTGTGACAAAATGTTGACCGAGAAGCTTAGCAATCAGCCCATTGGATGTCGTCCATTCATGTGGGTTTCTGCAGGCCCCTTTTCACTGCGTCGACGTCCGCCACGATGAAGTGTCATTCTTACCATTTTCGCATTTTGCTTCTTTGAAGCCGACGTGTTGGCCTCTTCCGGACTTGATGACTGGAATCTAGAACAAACAACTCAAGTGAAAATTCTTCCGTCACTCCGTGTTGGGGTCGTTAACTGGACAATGTCGATGAAGGAAGCTGGCTGTGATAGGGCAATCAGGATTGGAGGTACCTTGCTGGCCATCAGCTCCTGCGCAGCTGGCACACACTGTTCGGAAGCTGTGACTGGGCAATCAAAACTGAAAAGACGTTGCCAACATGGATACGCCATCACCAAGAGGGGAGGGGAAATTTACACGCTGGTGTACTGATGGAAAAGAAAACGGACAGCAGGTGAAAACGAGTTGTCAAGCACTCCTGTCGGTGTACACTGAATGATTTTCTGATATATGATGGATGATCTAAATGACTCCTCGAGATGTCCATTATGAACTTGGTGAGTGCACGAATGGCGAGGTGGCTCTTCATCACGTTTTTGTAGTGTAAGTGGTGTGCACCCCTCTGCCGGCATGTAGTGCAAAACGCTAGCGCGGTGAATTGCAAAGTGGCGATAACCTTATTTTCTAGCGTAGTGTAGTGTGAACAATAAATGGCTGCTTTGTGGTGTAGTGTACGCAGTACTCACCTCCAATCCCCTGGATATTGTAAGTTAGCGGTACCATGCTGACAAACTAAATACCGACAGAGGTGTACCGGGTCGGGTGTGGAAAACCTCAAAAAGGTTGCCGGAACTATCTAAATCAGGTGATTTCCTTAGCCAAGTCTGTTATGTTAGCACAATGAAGTGTTTGCCAAGGATCTTCCAAACAATCAAAACCTCTGTGTTTGATGGAGCCTTCAGTTTCTTTTGCTTGTGTTTTGAGGGAACAGCGATCAGCTAGCTCAGCGACAGCAGGCGAGCTAGGGATGCGAGATAGCGACGTGAAAATGATGCGCGTTATTAGCTATTGCACATCATATGTAGTCCCGCTTTAATAAGAAACCCGATCGCCGACTCAACACTAAGGACGGAGTTAACTGAAAATAGACAGATACCCCTGGCAGTATTGCATCAGCCATGGTCGAAGCACGCTGGGAGGGGGTTTTCCTAGATACGTAGTGTAGATATATAATCATCAACGAGGAGGAAGAAACAGAAGAAGAAGGAGAAGAACTTGAAGAAGAACAAGAAGAAGAAGTAAGAAGGAGGGACACCCAAGGTTGGCTTGGGACTGACGACGCGGAGAGCCGGAGTTGTGCTACATATTAGGTAGTCAGACATCTATCTGTGACATGGTTCCCTCCCTCTAGTGTAGGTCCTTGGCGCCGATCTTATCAATCCCTCTGGAGGTTCATGCACGTAGGTTGTTTGCAGTCCACCCCACCTCCCACCTGCTTCATATCTCTCAAGATCATGATCTCAAAGGCATCAATAGTGAGTTCATATGCAGTGGTGACTATGGGTGGAGCTGATACAGGATCTATCGTCTGCAGGTTGTTATATAAAGTGTGCGAGATCCCAACTCTCGTGTTCAACCGACCTGATGAGCCCCTGTGTTGTTGTTGTTGTTACTGTTGTTGTGGTCGTCGTCGTCGTCGTCGTCGTCGTCGTCGTCGTCGATATGTCTGCGGTCTTGGTCTTGGACTTGACGCCTCTTGGATAGAGAAAAGAGGCTGAACAGTAAACAATGGCAACATTAGTGCAAGCAATGCGCTGGGCAAGAGGCTGAGGTTACATGGCACAGTTGAGAAAGGATTTTGTACCCTGGACGGTTGGCTTCTCGTCACGGTAAGCACTTCAAGCATCCTTCCCCTCTTGGCCTCCAGTCCCATCTGATTGTCTTGTCTTTGTTGCTGCCGTCCAATGAACTGCGGCACGTTTGAAACTGACAGGGACTTGACGCCTGGAATCGGAAATCGAACTGTTTTCTCTATTGATAACGGAGCAGATGGCGGTGACGGACACGGTTTGTTGATAAGGGAAGTGGTCGATGGTGGTGCACACAGCTTGCACGGCAGCATGGAGGACGGGAAAATGGGGCGTGCTCGGTCGCTTCAGACAAACGAAGCGATTCTTAACAGCCTGTGGAGGACCCGTCGGATGTGGAGCCTCACATCCCTGCTGTCCTGGCGGCCGCCCCTTGCAAGCCCACTGCCCGGTCTCTGGTCCCAGTGGATGGGCTCTCTGACCCAAAGTTTTTGGGTCTTCTCTTTGGTCCCTCTTGAGTCTCTCTTTGCAGCAGCCAGGTCCAATTTGAATTGCGGGCTCCTCCTTTCCGATCGATCCAAAAAAGCTGAGGAGCTACGAGAGGTAACTAGGTGGCCCAGGTTGTACTAGAGGATCACTGCAAGGGGCATTTTTTTTTCCGCCATTGTTTCTTCTTGGGCTTTTTTGTTGTCTTTCTTCTTTTCTCTTTTTTTTTTTTTTTTTTTTTTTTCTTTTTTTTCTTCTTCTTCCTCTTTGGAATCTTCATTCCCTCTGTGACTTCTTCTTCTGGACTCTTCCCCTCGTCGCGTCCAACTTTTGAACTGGTTAATCCCCTACCTATCTTGTTGCATCTCCCTCCAAACTGCAACCATCTCGCTTCCTCCCCGAATCTCCAACCGCCAAATACGCTACCAACTAACCTGACGTCAGCGACAGTCAGGAAGAGCAAAGCAGTGTTGCGCCACTCCTTTGCATCTATAATCTCCAAACAACCGCCCGACCCTTCAGTTTCGCGCGACCACCGACCTCTTTGTTATCCACGTACTCGCCAAACAAACCGTATCTCTCACGAGCACATCATTAGTCGGATTCGAGCTCGAAAAGCAATTCGATCCAAGAAGCGACATCCAGTCTCGAAAGCCCGAGCCAGTGCACGAATCAACAAGCTGACAATGGGCACCTTTACCTTCAGATGGTTAGTCGCGCAGTTCCATCCAATCCCTCCCGCATCGTTCCATTCCGGCACATTGCAAGAAGCGGCAACATGCGGCCGTCCGTCCAAGGCCGCCATCCAATGCGCGATGATCTCTCACTGTGCATGGAGGCATTGGATCGCGAGACAGGAGCCAGAAGGCGGCCTCTCATCTGAATGCACCACCGCTGCCATTCCAACCTAACTCGCGCACCAGCCTGCAAGTGTCGGGCGGGTGTGAAGTACCATGAACGCATCCATCGTTGCGGTGTCACGATGGTGGTTGTGTAGCACCATGTCATCTCTTTCTGCGAATTGTGTGCTGACGAAATGAACAGGCCGCACGCCGCTGAGGAGGTCTACGTGACTGGCACCTTTGACGGCTGGTCCAAGAGTGAACAGCTCGACAAGGTTGGCGACCATTTTGAAAAGACAGTCATGCTTCCCGATTTCGAAGAGAAGGTCTACTACAAGGTCGGTGATGATTCCGTCTGGTCTTCTCCCCCCATTGCCCATAATACCCCATTCGTCAATTCTATTTGCGCTCGCTGCGCGGCGCTGTGTGCTGGCCCCGCTGTCCTCCAGGCTTTGTGTGGGGCGGATGGAGAACGACTTTCACCAGTTGCTGGTAAGGCCAGCCTATGATGTTGCAGCTTTGATGCCTCTAGTTTCTCGAGGCTGGCACCGAGTCGACACCACATTTTGCATCGCAGGGGTTGCGCGCTTACAAAAGAAAGAGGAGGACACAGCAACCAGCAGACGAGTTGAAAAAGGGGGGCGTCCAAGGATGCAAGCGCGTTCTCTTACCCTTTTCCCCCCGAGGTTGATGTCAAGCCGGATTTTGGGAAATGAGCAATTCCGAAAAGCGCTGGAGAACGACATTGCTCACTTGCTTTGGGGCTGCTTTCCCTGTCGCAAGTGTGGAAAATGTTTGATGCTCCAGTTCCAGTGTGATCCGCGGCCGTGCTACAGCGGCCTCGGGCGGTTGCTGGGTCCCATTCCTTAGGTTGGCTATGACGCAACGCAACATCGCGTGACGGTAGAGAGCCACCAGGGTCCCCAATAAGCGAGCCAGGCCAGAGCCGCAAGCGAGGCCGTGACTGGCTGGAACGCAACCAAATAATGGAGCACTAAGCTCCAGAAATACATTGGTGGTCTTTCCAAGCCGGCGTGTTGCACGCGAACAAGCAGGGTCTCTGCACTAGTGTGGAGCTGCAGCTTACTTTATTTCATCACTGCCATACATTGCCTTGCTCCCGGGAGGTGTTTGGCAGCGTTCTGGCGCCTCTTCGGGTGGCATTATCGCATGCGCTCTGTCGTGTTGCCAAGTTGGTTGCCAGAGAGACGAGGGTACAGGTGGAATGGGGTTTTCCAGCCGGGCAGGGGCAGACCAGGGCAGCGGACGGGCAGTCTCGCTCCTGCTTCGTCATCCAAGCGCAACGGAACCCCTCCTTGCCTCCTCGTCCTGTTTCCCGCTTACCTTTCACTTTCCAAATTCTCACATATAAACGAGACACAAACCATCCACCTCTCTGACCAAGCACTGACGCAATCACATTCAACAGTTTGTTGTGGACGGACGCTGGACCACCGATCACACCGCACCACAAGAAAAAGACCACGAAGGAAACGAAAACAACGTTTTGCTACCCCAGAACCTCATCAGAACCACAGACACATCAACACAAGAACCCGAGCAACAAGCCATGTCGAATGAGAAGCGCAAGACAGAAGGGAGCAGCAATACAGGAGAGCCCAGCTTTGCAGAGACCATCATGAGCGCACTCAACACTGTAACTCCTGATACGACTGCGCAATCTGTCAGCAACCCTCTAGAGAACAAGAAGAACCACGGCCCTCCAGGTGGCTGGGTTGAGACCCCTGCGGCCGACGGCGACAAGACCTTCAGCGTGAGCCCTCTTCCTGCCACAGATGGCGCTCTGAACCCCATCGACCTCAAGCCCGGCGAGAAGATCCCTGATAGCATCTCGACCCAAAATGTCGAAACCCACGTTACTCTAGATAAAGAATCATACGAAAAGAGCGACCGCATTCCTGGCGTCGATTTCAGCACATCACCTGTTGCTACCCCTATCGTTGCCACTGGCGCGCAGACGGACTTCAAAGTCGACCCTCTTCCTGCAACTGAGGGTGCTCTCAACCCCTTCAAGCTCGCGCCCGGCGAGAAGATTCCCGATGACGTCAGGGCTGCAGACATCAACACCAATGTTACACTTGATAAGGAATCATACGAGAACAGCGCCGATCGGATTCCCGGCCTCGACGCCGCATTGCCTCCGATTTCCAAGAACATGATCCCCGAATCCAGTCTTCCCATTACTAGCAACAGCGATGTCTTCATCAACACCGTCACTCCCGTCTCAACCACTGCTGCCTTGGCTGCCCAGGTCCCCTTGGACGACTGCACGGTTCCCGAGGCTGTTAAGCACAGTCAGGAGGTGGCCCACGTGGAGCCCGGCGCAAGTGGTATAGCCGAGGAGGTAATGGGCAAGGCCGCCGTTGAGGATGAGCTAATGCACAAGGTTTCCAAGGCCCCCTCCACCTCCGAGGGCACTGCTGGACATGGCACTGAAAAGTCTGAGACTGACTTGTCCCTTGCTGATGCCGTTGCATTCGCCGGTAATGCCGCCGCTGCTGCTGTTGTCGGCGCTGCCACTGTCGCCGCCGACAAGCTCCCCGGTGTGCTCGAGAGCACCGCAAACGTCGCGGTAAATGTTGGCAACAAGATCCCTGGTGCCGTTCAAAGCGCCAGCGAAGCTCTTGGTACCACCGCGAATACCGCCAAAGACACCACTCGTGATGTGCTTGGCAGTGCTACCAATGTTGCTGCTAGTGCCGGTACCCAGGTGCAGGAAACCGCCGCCAACACTGCTAGCTCAGTCCAGCAGACTGCCGCTGACGCTACGTCGACTGTTGCAAGCAGCCTCCCGAGTGTGCCAGACGTCGCTGGCCACCTACCACAGGCGGTCCAGAATATTCTCCCTACATCGCTTCAACCGGCGCCCCAAAACGGTCAGGCTCTTCCTACTTCTGCCGAGGTCGAGAGGTCCCTCGCGGCCGAGAAGGCATCCCGCGTTGAGGGGATTTCTGCGGCCGTTCCTATTGAGGTCAAGGATTCCATTGAGAAGGCTGGCGAGTCACCTGAAGCTACTACCAATGCCGCCGCAGTCTTGGAGAAGCAGGCCGTTGAGGCCGAGCTGCTGAGAGAGGTGAAGCCCACACGGGCCGAGCCCCCTGCCGTAGCCGTGTCGGTTCCATCAGAAGTCAGGGATTCCCTACAGCAAGCTGATGAGTCTCCCGAGGCTGCTGCTTATCCTGCCGCTGTTGAGGAGAAGAAGGCCGTTGAGAATGAGCTGCTGAAGACTGTGAAGCCCACGGAGTCCATCCCGCTAGCCTTTGCCTCGGCGGTTCCAGGAACCGTCAAGGATTCCATCACAGAGGCCGGTAAGGCTCCCGAAGCCGCAGCCAATGCCGACGTTGTAGCGGAGAAGACTGCAGTTGAGGCCCAACTTTTACAAGAAGTCAAGCCCGTCGAGGTAGTAGCCGACAAGAAGGCTGTTGAGGCTGAACTCCTACACGAGGTCAAGCCCACTGAGCCTGTTGGTGAGTCGTCTACAAAGGCAACAACCAATGGCACGGCAGCCAATGGTTCAACAGCCGCTGCTTCCAAGCCCGCTGAGACACCGGTCACTCCAACAATGCCGACAACTACGGAGGGGTTCCCGCCGGCTGCCAATGGCAATGGCAAGGTGACTGAGCAGCCTACTGTTACCACTGGCCCCGAGACCACAACCACGACCACGCTCTCTACCTCTACCACCCCAGAGAGAAAGAAGAAGAACCGAGTCAGTGGTTTCTTCAGTAAGCTCAAGCACAAGTTTGCTTAGAGACAAGCATAGTGCATTGGGCGTGATTGATTCTTCCTCTTTCTTCCTTTGTTGCTGTCATAGTCTCGTTTTAAATATTCCCCATGGGCTGGAAGGTTGATGAATTGGTAGGACGCAATGCGTCTTTGGCTTTGTTATTTCTCTCATGTCATTGGGCACTTATTGTCAGATAGAAGCGCACATGCAATTAATCATGCGCTCATGCCCGGGTGGATAGGCTCCTTACGCATCTCGGAATCTTTTGTCCTTTTGATCTGTTATCCTTCTGCTTTTGATGCTCTCTCATGATGCACCTGAACGATGGAAGGCACATGATGATGGCAGGAAACCGTCCTAGCTACTCCACCTAAACTTAGTCGTATGTTTAATACTTATTCCTGTCAACAGTACCTGAGCTAGGTCCTTCCGGCGTCTCTGGAATATGATTGCGCGGTATGAAACCAGGGGAGATTGGACTTGGTGGAAGAACAGGCGCAACGGTGATGACCTTGTCCAAAAGTTTCTAATATTGCTCTCTCAGTTGTCGATTTATACCAAGTTGTCATGGACATTAATGTACTGGATGTTGGAAGCTAAGCTTGATTTGGGCATTTGTAATCGAGGAAACACTTTGAATTCTTATGTTTGCTACACCCCGCACGGATTTCGCAGTGCCTTGATGAGATCCCTATAATCACCGTCAACCAATGATTATACAGACATGACCAGGTGCTAATCTTGAGTCCAATTTCCATATGCAAGATCCGTAGTCGTCCTGGGGCTGTTCGTCATTTTTTGTCCAACTGGGTCAACACACAGCCCCTACGTACTATGCCTAGGGGCCATTATGTCACAGTCCGAGGTGTTGGCTTGCTGAAAGTATTGCGATGCAGGCGTCCTACGACGAAGTAGTGAATACCAATACTCTAAATCTAATCAAGAAAATGCGTTCATTTGAGTTCCGCTAGCAATTTAGGCTGTCAGTATATTAAAAGATAGTGCGTGCAGTGTTGTGGTTGTTTTGCAACGGCCACCGCGATTGTGTAGGAAGACATGACGGGAAGTAGTGTACACTAAGATATCGGCCCCTGCAGATGCACACCTCGGAAATTGCATAACCATGTACTACCATCATCTAACTGCATTCAAGCGAGATTACAAATCCCTGTCTCCCACTACACTGTAGCTCTCCCTTCTGCATATATGCCAGTCAACGCATAGCATCCTTGCGGTCTCCTACAATCTGGACTATATGCACAACCAGGGGACAGTACTTACAGAGTCGGAGTCAGCTGACATTGGACATGACAGGGCAGGCACTTTTGGCCAGTACCTGTTTGGGGTACCGCAACGCCCGGAAAGTTGCAGCGCCTCGCTCCCACCTTCAGTTGCCATTTGCCCCGCGTATCTCTTACGGCAACGAGAGACTCCTGCCCGTCCTCCAACTTCCTGCTCGTTCCAATTCCTCATGGGGTCCGAATTTGGACCCCTTCTCAAACCTAATTTCATATACTAGCGTTACCAAGTCTTTGCCGCTCATCTTCTGTTATCCTTGTGTCCATATTCCATCCCGTGCGTCGGTCTTTGCATCACGAGGTTGTTTCCATTCCCAGAGAGCAAAGACCTCGCGTTTGAGATAACAGACGTCATTGTCTCCCTGCAACGCCAAGAGATATGACAACCGTGAGGTGATTGAGACAATAAGGTATCATGCATCAGTCAACCTCGCCAGCTTCTCAGTCTTCCTTTTGTCGGAATTTGTAAACCCTGCCGCATGTCGGGGTCGCTTTATGGGAAAAGGTGCTGACAGCTTAGTGAAGCATTGTTAGGGTTGTCTTGCCACCGGAGAACTACTGGAGACCAGGTACTTGAAAGCGAAGCATCTGATCCACCGCAAGAGGAGCACGCTCACTCGAGCCATCAACGCCTTCTGCCAAATATGAACTCGACCCTGTCAGCCCCGGGCAAGTCCCTTTCCGCTCCTCAAACCTCCAACTTCTCGCAAGCCTCCTCGCAAGCACCCCCACCTGTGGGCTTTGATTCTGCTCGACGCCAAGGTACAGGTCAAGCCCAGGGATCAAGCGCTTCACCATCCGCCCCACGGAGGAATCAGGGCGTCAGACGGCAACATAGAGACATGAGGCGCCCCGGCGCAATGCGGCAGCAGAGCCGTGTGAATGATGACGAAGACATTCTGGCCGAAATGCGAGCTATGCGGAATGCTTCGAGCCGTCGCGGACAGACCTCCATTACACATTTGCTGAATCTAAACCCTCCGCCTCGCCCGGTCTACGACAGCACTCACAGCTATTCCTCCCGCTCTTATCGCCGAAACCCTAGCTATGGCGTTGGTTCCGGCTACCATTCCATGGACAAGGCTCGCTATGTTCATGCCAATTACCGATTCGTCGTGTCACCTGGTGGCAATTACACGGCGCAAGCATCAGACGCAGACGAACATCTCGAATGGACCGATATCCTCCAGATTATTGCTTCAACAGAGTCGCAACAGACCTCATGCCCAATCTGTCTTTCGGAGCCCGTCGCGCCACGCATGGCGAAATGCGGCCACATTTTCTGTCTGCCGTGTCTTATCCGGTTCATGAATACGGTGCCCAATGATGACGGCCGCTCACACCCGGAAAAGAAGCAGAATCGATGGAGAAAGTGCCCCATCTGCGATGATACAGTCTACCTAAACGAAGTTCGCCCGGTCAGGTTCTATGCCGGTCAAGAGAGCGCCCTCCCCCGGCCAGGCGAGGATGTAGTGCTGCGTCTAATGGCGCGCAATGCAAAGAGCACTCTCGCACTACCCAAAGAAGGCGCTGCAGAGGTACTGCAATCGGGCGATGACATTCCCTGGCACTTTGCCGCCAACGTTCTGGATTATGCAAGGATCATGAAGGGTACTACCGGATATATGGAAGAGCAGTATGACCAAGAAGTGGACGACTTAACCAAGCAGGAGAAAGAAGATGAACTGATGTTCCACGAAGATAACGAATGGACACAGAAAGCCATCAGGGCAGTTCATACGGCAAAGGAGAAGTTGAAGGAGCTTGATTCTAGCCAGACAACGGCACTTGCAACATCGGCCGCTGCCGGATCCCAGTCCAGGAAGCGTGATGAGGACCTTGATTTCTTTTTCTACTCTGCACCTCCGCATCTTTACCTTTCACCCTTGGACATTAGGATTTTAAAGACCCAATTTGGCTCTTTCTCCGAATTCCCAACCACACTTCTTCCAAGGGTTGAGCACATCTCTACAGGCAACGCCGTCGACGATGTCATGCGGAAACGCGCCAAATACTTGGGTCATCTACCCCGAGGATGTCTCATCAGCTTCCTCGAATGCGACTGGACTGACATCGTTACCCCTGAGGTTCTTGAAACCTTCAAGGAGGAGATTGAGCGCCGGCGTAAGCGGAATAAGGACAAAATTGCTCAAGAGGAGCGTGAGCGTCTGCAGGCAGAGCGCCTGGAAGCCGCTGCTATCCGTGGTGCCAGGCGTCAGGCGGGCCCGTTAGCAGAGGAAGGGATCATTCGGTATGGTAATGCCGATGCGGATCGGCCTCCGGTGAACATGGACGACTTCATCCCTCTTGGTGCGGAAGCGCCAAGTACGACACCACCAAACCCAAGGACTGGATTTGGTACCCTGTCAGAGATGAGTACCAGCCCGAGTGCACAAAGGACGGTCTGGGGTACGCCGGCTATACATGGGGATGAGCCGGAATACATGGTGCCCAGGAACCCGGTTGATGATGGCTGGTTGAAGGATGATGATGTTATAGACAGTCTGAGCACGCAGGATATCGCTTTCCAGATGGAGGCAATGGGCCTTGAGAATGGTGCTGGTAGCAGCAGTGCTGCCGCTGCCGCTTCCGCGGTGGGCGGTGCTAAGGCCGGCGGTGGCGCCAAAGGTGGAAAGAAGAAGAAACAGAAGATCACATTGATGAGTACCGGAGGTAGGAGGGGTCTCTAAGAACACTGGCCTGGAAAGGTTAGCAGATCTTCAAAAGCCGGGTCATCTCTTTAAACATTTGCGCAACAAGATCATCAAGAAATTGGCTTCTGACCTGGGCGTTTGTAGTGTAGTGTCATTGAACGACTTGCTAGTCTCCGCGATGTATCTGGCTTGTATTCATCAATCAAGGGATCTCAAAACATGTTCTGACAAACAGATACTCCACGACCAGTCTCGGGAAGGGGGAGGTGATCCGGACCAGACTGCAGCACCATGGTTAAGCGGATAATCTGCATAGTCATGGATATGCAGAATCTTGATACTATCTAAGTACTTGCTGGTGTGTATTGGAGTGGTTTGCAGCGTGGTCGTTGTATCAGCCGTTGACGGGCGGCCCGAAAACGGGAACTGCTTCTGCATGATGGAACAACATGGAACCCTCCGCGATCCCAGTGCCTCTCTTAAGGCGGGTGTCTGCGTAAGAGGACCAGGCATTGGGATCTTGATTGGAGTTGGAGTTCCTAAGAGAACACCCAGGTGCAGATCGCCGATGGAACCAATTTTCCGAGAAGCCCGATCTCCCATGTAGTCAAGGTACACACCACCCAACCGACTATGGCGCATATCACGTATCAGCAAGTCTATCCGCAAACTTCTGGATGGTACCTGGGTACAATGAGCGTGCAAGATGCAGCAGCACAGACTCAACCATCCAACTGCGAAGCAAGCAACATCATGACATCATCCGCTGTGACATCATGCTGCTGTTTTGCACGTCCATTACGTTCCAAAACAGATCTACCCCTTCTCACAGAACAGCTAAAGCACCTCTCTCAGTTACCTCCACCTGAGAAACACAAGCCGGACTCAGAAAGCTCCTGCGTACAGCCAAGAAGCAACGACACTCGACCAACACAGCTAGATACGCTTACTCCTCTTACCTATCGATTCACAATAAACCTGTCACACCTGTCCACCATGCCGAAGGGTCAGAAGGTAGGTTTCAACTCCTTATTCCATGTTCACGTTCATCTTCGATACACCTGTTGTGCCTAAACCATCCTCCGTCTGTACAACCCAACTAATGCAGAGTCTTATCCAGGTCACCACTGAAAACGTCCCTCCCAAGCACGAAGGTCCCGGCCAAGTCCCTCCGGATTCCCTCGCGGCCGAATCGATCCGCTCCGGCGGTGCCTTCGCCCAAGGTAACCCGTCCGCCTCCGCAGGCGGCTCGGCTTCGCAGAACCCACGGGCAAAGGCCCCCGGCACCGCCCATCAGAGCCACCCCGAAGCTCAGCAACCGAAGCATGAGAATCCCGAGCAGGGCGCGCCGGCGCCGACCTACATTTTCCACCATGGCCGTAACCTCCCCGACCCGGCCGGCCCACACGGCAAGAATATCAGGGAGGTCAAGGACGACGAAATTGACGAAAGTTGGACCGAGCCTGCAAGCATGCCGGAGCCCGGTAGCAAAGAGGATCCCGGGCGTGCCGCGTTGAAGCGTATGCTGGTCAGCACCGCACCCGAAGTCAAGATGGATACCGGAAAAGGAAGCCAGGAGGGAGGAGACGTTTTGCCGTTAGAAACGCGCGAGGCGGGATTTGAAGCGCTGGGAGGGGATGCTGAGGCTTGAACCCAGAACAGCTGAAGAATGAAGTAAGTGTACGATATGAGGAGGTTGGCAAAAGGAAGTCAAAATCAGAATGGTAATGAACGTCTTGACAAGTGGGGACAACGGGATAAGAACTATAGTAGAATGGTAATGAACGTGTTGAACAAGTGAGGGACACTCGTCATGTTCAAATTCAGCGTGATGATAGTCATCCATTTATACTGATGTGTTTGGCAGGTTCAGAAACAAGCATTGGTAGAACGTGAGAACATATCATGTTCATTCAAACATTACATATCATAGTACCTCATTATATATTACCCCAAAGTCCGCCAAGCACAACCCTCCAACACCCCTCCGTCTCTCCTTCACATTCCCAGCTGCAGTTGACATGAAATGTCGCAGTGTCTGCGAAACTGGTCCCCCATTCTTAGAGCGAGGTCGTGTGCAGCACAACTTGCTCTTCGATTACATCCACATCGTGTCCCCAATCCAGCTATCCACACCGCTGGCGGTATTTGGAAACAGATTTACTCCAAAACACAACGACACTTGACAGCAGCCTTTTCATTTTTGACGCCCCTCAAAGAACCTTTCCTCTTTCTTCGCAATTCAAAGAGCAAGACTTTGATCATTAACCGCTCCCAACTCCCAATATTAAACAAAACGCCAACTGGTTATACAGTCAATCAGTTACCGCTCTGGACCGGTAACTTAGAGCACAGCAGCAACGACACCAGCAAAAGCAGCCAGCAAGCCGCCGGTGCTCACAAGAACCTCACCAGCGGCGTTGCCGGTCGCGGAGGTCGAAGGGGCGGAGGCGGTGTTGCTCGACGCGGCGCCCGTGGCGGTAGTGTTGGCGTCGCCAGTATTCTCGTTGTCGCTGCCGCTGGAAGAGACGGCGGTAGTGGCGGCGGTGGTGGCAGCGGCAGCGGGAGCGGTGTTCAGGCTGGTGGTGGCGACAGCGACCTTGGTGGTGGAGGACGGGTATTGCTTGTCGAGAGCGCACCAAGTATCACGGTCGCCCATGGCGGATGCTAATTACGGGGAGAACGACGTGTTAGTATAATTGAAAAGGAAATCACCGAAAGAGAAATTAATCAGAGGGGGAAAACAAGGAAGGGGAGCAGCAGTCTTACCCTTGCGGGGATCGTTGGGGCAGTTGTTGTAGCAGGCAATGATGTTGGGATACTGTGCGCACTTGCAGCCGTAGTCATCACGGCCGCACAAGGCGAGCCTGCTGTTCTCGGTGCCAAGGCAGGTCTCGACGATGTAGGCAGCGGCGCAGACGGAGGTGGTTTGGGCCGCGGCAACGGCGAGCATGGCGGCGAGGGGGAGGAGAGCGGCCTTCATTTTGGCGGTTGGGTAGGTTTTGATGAATTAGGTTGCTTGAGGATAAAGACGGAACAACAGCAAACAAAAGAAGATGAAGATTAGCAATTACTTTCACAATACGGGCAAAGAAACTATGAGTGAGAGTAAGTCGGCAAGTAGGTAGGTAAAGGAGGAAGATATGTATTAGGTGGGAAAAGGGATCAGGTGACCTTGTATATATGAAGGCCGGTCCGGTAGAACGATGAGTCTAGACCCAAAAAGAACAACGATTGGATATTGCTCTTTCCTGCTTGGCTTTCTCTTCCAATGATATCGAAGAGGCAGGAGAGAGCAAAGAGAGGCAGCGAGGACGAGTAAAGAGACGGAGTGTGTGAAGGGAGTGGACACGCGGTGTGGGTGTTGTCAAGGGTAAAAAGTAAGTGGAGACGGGAGAAGAGAAGAGAAAAGAGTGGTTGATGAAAGGTCCGAGAACCTGGGGAATATGGCCAAGTAGTGTGCCTATACTCGTATGTAGAGCTCCCAATGCAGTAAGTAGTATTCATAGTACATAGTAGGGGCAGTGAGTTAGTCCGTCTCTATTCGAAATCCTGGTCCCTGTCAAAGCCATTGTTGACTGACGGACGGTGACCTGTGAGAGTCAAGAGTTCGTTCCGTTCGTTCGTCGTTCGCGAAAGCCCCCTGGAACATGTCAACCACCCCCGGGTCTGTTTAGTTATGTAGTGTATCGATGTATAATGTAGCATGTCAACCCAAGGCACGCTAGTCCAGGTTGAGCATGACCGAGATGCAGTCTTGATGCCGCAATTTCATGTCCCGAAACGCCTCTCTAGCCTATTCGTTTCCATGGAGGCCGAGCGTCACAAGCGGTCACAAGGGCTAGTGTTCATTTCACAGCAAACATTGGGGGACATGTGGTGAAGTTGGTGAGAGAAAAGAGATCGCCAGCTGGAGTTTGGAGTCTACGCTAAATTCGCGATCCTCGCTCTTTCCCCTGCGCTCCCGCATGTTGGGATCCATGAGGACCCCAGGTCTCTCCACAGTCCTCAGTCTCCCCGCCATGCGGTTCCGCCAGAATGAGAAGACTGTTGCCGGCGCCGTTTTGAGGCGAGGCTCGGCAATGACTTGACTGATGCGATTGCAGTCACGTAGCAATGAAAAAGTCTAAAGCCTTGGAAAGTTCGTTGCACCATGTAGTGTAATTTCCATGTACCCGCCTGGAGTTGAGGAAACTACCTCTAGGTACTGTAACTCTGTCTGGACGGCTGATGCATAACTTGAAAACCAAATGAATGGAAGGTGCGTGCTGATTCGCCAATGGCACCCCAATCGGCCGCAATGCACCGCTCCCGCAGCGAACTGAGAATGCAGCCGCCCGGGGTCCCGTCTGTGTCTGTGGATTCTGTGGGTCGCCAAGTGGGGGAGACCAAGCACAAAAGTCAGATGAACACAGGAAACCGCTGGGCTTCTTCAATGGCGCAAACTGACCGACGACGGCGGACGGGCCCCCCTGACAGCTGCGGCACCTCTTCTCATCCCCCACGGACGTTTGCTTTCATACATCTAAGCACCTACTCCTGTCGACATTTCGAGAGGTTCAAGCACGCTGCCGACATGTCCATCTCCCGGCGGTTGCAAGAGGGTCAGAAGACTCGCTTCGCATCACACAAAGTGAATTAATCAAGTTCGCCGTACCTATCACCCACGCCCAAACAAAAGTAACGGAGCAGCTGGGACAAGATCTCAACTAGGCGGAAGATATAAGAATCAACGTATGGATGACTTCGACAGTCAGGAAGAGCCTCACGTAAACCAGCGATCAGCGATCTGCACTGCACTGCGGTTCGGTTCGCAGCGATCCAAGCAGCCCATCCATCCATTCAAACACACGGTGCCTCGGGCGCTTCTCCGCTTTGCTTACCGCAACCTCACATTGGACATACAGTAGGTAGGGATGTCGCACCTTTCTCCCACCAACACGGGCTTTCACAGCAGTTGGACGACGTTCAGACGGCAAATACGATGTGTAATATGCTTGAAACATCATGTGTAACTTGCTGAATACGGCGTCACACCTACTTCCTCTGTTGGCCGCTGCCGCTTGGAGTTACACTAACCAAAGACCGAGCCATTCCCATGGCCTAAATGATCAGTCAGTCACTCAATCATAGCCTTTAATCATACAAAGCTTCACTCAACTCATCGTTGCATCCTCGATGACGTTTATGCTCCCTATTCTTTTAGAACCATTGCTGCACTAGCTGAGATCACCGTCGTCAAACCTCTTACATGTATCAAGTTGATCTGCTGTTCCTCTCCTCAGTTCGAGATCCACGCCTCCGATCCTCAACTCTCTTCCTCATCTGCTCCACGGCCTATACACCCCCACACTAAAGCTCTTCGATAATCTCAATTAACCTCCAAAGACGCAGAACAATGATCAGCTCCGCGATCTCCTTGATAACAACATCTACAGCAAAGCTAGCAACGATAGCCATGGCATCCAGCCAGTGAAACTACTCTCCAAAGAAGCTTCCCAAGCCGCGATTATACGGCATAGCCTGTCAGCCGACAACCAATCAATTTTTCTTTGTAGGAAGCAAGCGGGAAAAGAAACGAAGTTAAAAACTCACCCAGCTCCAAAAGCATAAACCACCGCCACCAACTCTAACAATAAAGGCGAACTGACCACCGTGCCGAACACGGGCAACCACTTCCTCGTCTCCGTTACCCTCTTTGCGCTCTCCTCATTCAAGTGGCAGGCGACCAGGGCAACAACGATGTCAGCAACAATGGAAGCTACGCCTAATGTCACCAGAGCCAGGACGATGAGGTGTCTTGTTTTGGATGAGAGGATTGTCCTTGTTTGTGCTTGGAGGTGGCGGTGGGACCGTGCTGAGGGTGACGGTGGTTCAGGGAAGAGATCGTTCTGAGATGAGGAAGAGGATCAAGAGGTTCTTCCTCTGTAGGATGTTGCTGCAAGTGCGCAGATACGAGAATTTGGAGAGCCTCGCTCTGTCGTTCTTTTTACGAAAATGGAGATCGGGTTTATTCGGAGCGACGTCAGATGAGTAAGATGTGGATAAGTGTTGAGCGCTTGAGTGCGAAAGAGGGGAGGCATTTAGGGGAAGATGGTGAAGGACGCAGGGTTTGTGTCTGAGGAGGTGTGCTGCCTCACAAAACATCACACCAATTTGCTGTGAAATAGAGTAGCGTAAGTATGTGATATTCGAGACGGCCGTAGGAGGAGCAACAGTTTCATGAGAATGAGTGGTCGTTCCAGTGACCTGGAGGAGCAAAGAGGCGAGAACGGCGATGATTAGTAGAAGGGCATGGATCAGACTGAATGTAGTCACAGGCAAGTAAGCACTATCTGAACTGGAACATCATCCATATAAAAACGAAGATACAACAAAAGAAATCCCAATCCCCTGTTTTCCTTGATCCCGAAAATCTCGTAAAGTCCCAACAGTTTACGGATGAAAAAAGCGGATGGTCTCCTGCTCTCAACGGAGCAAGATGTGGTCAATCGATTTTTGTTTGACTGAAGCACCTCACAGGCAAATTTGATATTTAATTTCACCTTGACATTATATGGGCCTTGAGCTTACTCAGTATTGCCCCTGGAACTCAAGACGGGACTGAACGTTCATACAAACCACGTTCGGATGACACTATGCATCTAGGACCTTAACCCAACCTCGTGTCGTACACTGGAGAAAAGGGGTATCATTATATGCCTCAGTCGGCACCCTCGAGACACCATTGCTTATAGCTCTCCGCCGTTTGTGACAAACCGCCATATCTTCAATCCCACACACCTCGCCTCCAGCGCTAGATGGAGCGATAAATCCAGGAAGTTCATCCATCTGACGATGATACACGAGTCCGAACATGACCTGCAAACATACCCCGAGGCAGTTCCTATGTCATGGAGAGTAAAGGCACCGAGAATTCCATAAACACAAAACCATGCTAACCTATTACCGTGCAAGTCTAACTCCAAAAACATCAATACAAGAGAAAGAAACCCCCAGCTAAAGAGAAAGAGTACACTGGCACATCTTTGATGGTATAATGGTGTCCCAACGCCCTAGGTGCAAATCGCTACCTCTCCACGAAAATGATGCCCCTCCCAGCCTAACCTGGATTCCTCCCAGTAAATGCCACGATCCTCCAGTTACGCTAGCCTTTGACCGCAGAGAAATGCAAATGTGTTGGTTTGAATGTTCCCCGCCGCGATGAAGCCCAGGTTGTACCCCATGCCCATGATGTACCTCTGCCGTGAGGCATCTGTCGTCTATCTAGCGAAGAAGGCGTTCCGTCATGTCTGTGTTTTAGGTGTGGCGGCTCCTTTTCGAGTTCTGGTTGAAGGGATCCTTGTCATTGCCAGGCCCAAAGTTGTCGATTCGAAAGAATTCTGCAAGGTCGACCACCTTTCGCTTTTGTCCTGCGCCACGGCCAAGTGTTCGTGTAGCAGACTGTCTAAGTGCGCGGTTTCTGTTGTTCCGCGAACTTGTCGAGGTCGAAACGGAGCGATTCCTAGGAGCATCGGAAAGCGCCAGATTCTCCAACTTCATCGCCTCCTCATGAGGAAAGGGGTGTGCTGATTGAAAGGTGAATGTTTCCTGCGTTGGCACCACAATCTGGAAGTCGTCCGCGTTGGAAGGCGGCTGTCGCTGCTGTTGCTGGTGCTCCTGCTGTGGCTGTTCGTATTCCTGTTGTGGTTGTTGTTGTTGTTGTTCTGTTTGAGGGTTTTCGAAGACAGCAGGGGCAGGTGGCGAATCTCTCATTGAATCCTCCTCTTGAATGGGATCCAAAGATTGCGCCTGGGGAGATAGTGCGGGCTCGATCTTCTCGTCATCGTCGCTCTCTACCGTGGGGAGATCCCGACCGTCCAGGCGCTCCGTCGCCCAACTCCGAATTATCCATCCTTCGCCGTCACTCAAGCCCAACCTCCTCCTGTCGAGAAACGCCAGAAGATCGTCGAGACAGTCTTGATAGCCCTCAGTGCGCGCCTTTGCAACGGCGGGACCGGTGGTCTTGTAGAGCTTAGTCACCGACAAAGCGGCTGCCTTGAAGGCTTCGAGAAGATCGTTGGAGTCGGCGCTCATTGCGGCGGACTGGTGAAAAAAGTTGTGTAGTGAAATGAACGCAGCGCTGTTTGCTTGTTGTAGGATATTGCTCGTTTCCGGAAGGTTGGTTAGGTGGTTGTAGCCGATTGTGTGGTCTAGAGAAACAAAGAAAAGACAAAGCTCGCTGATAAGTCGGTGATGGTTTGTCAGGAGGAATGCAATGATGTCTTTCGGGGCTGAGGTGGGTAGGGCCAGGAGGGGTTTTTGCTGGAGTATCGCATGTGGGTCAGTTCCGTTGCTAGTGGATACGAAGCGAAGTGAGGGAGTTGTCTGGACCCTTTGGATTGGATGGAGTCGCTGATGGTTTGAACAAGCACGTGTCCACGATACAGTCATTACATGATGCCCAAGCCCAAGTTACTACCTTGCTGTGCGAATCCAAGGTACTAACAAACCGTTCTGGCCTACAGAGGATTGGATGCAAAGAATGGGTAATCGATGGAAACTAAGTAAGTAAATTTCAAGGCGCAACGGACCGTGCACTTTGGCGGTCGGACTTGAACTTTGGTTTCCCAGACCAGACGTGGACTCGAGGCTGGTGGAACTTTCCAGTTTTGGTCATTCTTAAGGTTATGGATCATGTCTTTGCCAGGCGGCATTCCAGTTCCTTCCAAACACCGTGAGCGTCAAGTGGAGTCAGCGTATCTGTTGCACCTTCTGGCCAAAAACTAAATGATGACCTGTGCACCTACCTTATCCTCTGCACCATGCGTAATACTTAGGTGGAGATATTTCGATGATAGGTACATAGTATATAAATGTATATGTAAATTTGGGTACCTACCTACCTCTATTGATATATTCGACAGTTGGATGGTGTGGCGTCGCTCGTACTCATTGGAGGTCAGTTCCTGTCAGTTTCCCCAACTCTGTGTGTGCGACGGAGCAAAATTCAAAGTCGTAGATTCACTGTGGGGGATCATGCAGCACTGGCACAATAACGGAAAGTGAACTACCTACAAATCCATCGATACCTAGAGGTATGTAGGATATAGTGGCCTAGGTATGAATGACAACTGGAAAAACTGATGACGGGGAATGACAGTTAAGATTACCTCTACGTACCCTGAGTAACAATGTAGGTAGCTCTTGAAGACGGCCACTCACTGCCCCTGCTTAACCTAGGTATGTATGCTGTGCCTGAACTAACCGACTTTAGTGCAGATGGAAGTCTCAAGTTTCGGCCTCTGCGCAACTGCGGGCGATAGCACGGTAGGTAGCTTCGACTTGGACGAACCCGTCCCCTTTGTGTGCCTCTACAAACAGGAGTAACATAGGTACCTTATGGTAGGCACAACGAAACCGAAAGGTTGTGCCGACACTTGCAACTTGCGCAGCATATCTACAGTACCTAGGTTGAGGTTTCTTGCTGAACCTCACCGTACGTCAGATAGCGTCTACTAGCGTGCGATCAAGACAGGGACCCGTGTCGTCCAACCGACCGGCAGGGTACTGGCTGGCAGACGCCAGATGCTTGCGTCTCAGCTGCCCGGCACTCGACTTGATCCCCTCCGTTGTCTGCACCGGGTCCTGTGATTGGCTGAATGAGACGCGGTTTCGCCCATTTGGGATCCTCGACTCTCGAGAAATTCCCACCCGCAGCCATCTCGACCCTTCAACAAACAGCATCTCCAGACCGCGCTTCTTTCTCGTCAACCTGCCAGTCAACCCCGAGGTCGCTGGCCAACACCAAACTCAGTTCAGAAACGAGGACATTCTTCCGGCTTGCGCTGCAACCGACATCATTCACTGAAGCGCGTGCCAGTCGCGTTTAAGTGGTTTTTGGGCCGTCTAAGCCAGGGGCCTTCCAGTCTGGACTCCGGTTCACCTTTAACCGAAGAAAACGAACAACACGACAGCAACCAAACAAAACCCCACCATCATGGCCCCACGCTCACGACAGCCCGTCAACGACGACGACGCGTCAATGCCTGACGCCCCAGAGACCTCCAATGCTCCCGCATCAGAGATGGTATGAGGCCCACCCTTTCAATGAATGCATCTTTGCGCCACCACATTTTGCTTTTCGCGGCAGTGAAACTGACGTTCGACCGCGGCCGTACAGGAGGTCGACGAGACGCCCGACTACACCGACTCTGATACCAACCCAAATACTACCGAGAGCAGCGTCGCAGGCGAGCCAGTAGATGGGCGTAGGAAGCGATCTGAGGCCAACCAACTACGACGGAGTATCTTCGGCAAAAAACATGATAGGCTAGGAGAGTCCAAGGTGAGCTACTACCACTACCGTACATTTCAGACTGTTCTCACGTCTCGAATCTTGGTCCCCCATCGCAACTGCCCGGTGGGCTCTTATTCGCGATCCTAACTCGGCTCCAGGAAGATGATTCGCTCCGAAGATTCCGCTACCTCCTTGGTCTGACCGACCTTTTCCGTCACTTCATCGAGACAAACCCAAACCCCAAGGTCCGCGAAATCATGGCCGAAATTGATCGCCAAAATGCCGAGGATGCAAAGTCAAAGAAGGGCGCTGGTCGCCAAGGCGGTGCTACTAGTGAGAGGCGTCGTCGGACCGAAGCTGAGGAGGATGCCGAGTTGCTCAAGGACGAGAAGGTGGGAGGCTCCGCCGAAACTGTGTTTCGCGAATCGCCTGCCTTTATTCAGGGCACCATGAGGGACTACCAGATTGCTGGCCTCAACTGGCTAATCTCTCTCCACGAAAACGGTATCTCGGGCATCCTGGCCGATGAAATGGGTCTCGGAAAGACACTACAAACCATCTCCTTCTTGGGTTATCTGCGACATATCATGGATACTCCCGGTCCCCATTTGGTCATTGTTCCCAAATCGACTCTGGACAACTGGAAGCGCGAGTTTGCCAAGTGGACACCAGAGGTGAACGTGCTGGTGCTGCAGGGTGCCAAGGAGGAACGTCAGCAGCTCATCCAAGACCGCCTTGTGGACGAAAACTTCGACGTTTGCATCACCAGTTACGAGATGATTCTCAGAGAAAAGGCTCACTTGAAGAAGTTTGCCTGGGAGTACATCATCATTGACGAGGCCCATCGTATCAAGAATGAAGAGTCTTCGTTGGCCCAGGTGATCAGAGTGTTCAACTCGAGAAATCGTCTCTTGATTACAGGCACTCCCCTGCAGAACAACCTACACGAGCTCTGGGCTCTGCTCAACTTTCTGCTACCAGATGTTTTCGGAGATTCCGAGGCGTTTGACCAATGGTTCTCTGGCCAAGATAGGGATCAAGACACAGTTGTACAGCAGTTGCACCGTGTGCTACGACCTTTCTTGCTGCGCCGTGTCAAGAGCGATGTTGAGAAGAGCCTTTTGCCCAAGAAGGAGGTCAATGTCTACATTGGCATGTCGGAAATGCAGGTAAAATGGTACCAGAAGATTCTTGAAAAGGATATCGATGCCGTTAATGGAGCTGGTGGAAAGCGCGAGTCCAAGACGCGGCTCTTGAATATTGTTATGCAGCTTCGTAAGTGCTGCAATCATCCTTACCTCTTTGAGGGAGCCGAGCCCGGTCCTCCCTATACCACAGATGAGCATCTCGTATATAATGCGGGAAAGATGCTTGTACTTGATAAGCTGCTTAAACGACTGCAGAAGCAGGGCAGTCGCGTCCTCATATTCTCGCAGATGAGCCGCCTGTTGGACATTCTCGAGGATTACTGTGTTTTCCGCCAATACAAGTACTGCCGTATTGATGGCGGCACTGCCCACGAAGATCGCATTGCGGCTATTGATGAGTACAACAAACCCGACTCGGACAAGTTTGTCTTCTTGTTGACAACAAGAGCGGGTGGTCTCGGCATTAACCTTACCTCTGCCGACATTGTTATCCTCTACGACAGCGACTGGAACCCGCAGGCCGATTTGCAGGCCATGGACCGCGCTCATCGTATTGGACAGACAAAGCAAGTGGTGGTTTATCGTTTCGTCACGGATAACGCCATCGAAGAAAAGGTTTTGGAACGTGCAGCCCAAAAACTGCGCCTCGATCAGCTGGTCATCCAGCAGGGTCGTGCTCAGATTGCCGCAAAGGCTGCTGCTAACAAAGATGAGCTGTTGTCTATGATTCAGCATGGTGCCGAGAAGGTCTTCCAGAGTAAGGGCGGTTTCGGGGCCTTACCCGAGAATGGCGCCGAGTTGGGTGATGACGATATCGATGCTATTCTCGCGGCGGGTGAGAACCGAACCAAGGAGTTGAATGCCAAGTACGAAAAGCTCGGTCTCGACGACTTGCAAAAGTTCACCTCAGAATCAGCGTACGAGTGGAACGGAGAGGATTTCGCGGCGCGCAAGAAGGACATTGGTATCAACTGGATCAACCCAGCGAAGCGTGAACGCAAGGAGCAGATCTACTCTATTGATAAGTACTATAAGCAGGCCCTGCAGACCGGCGGAAGGACGGCCGACACAAAGCCCAAGGCCCCGCGTGCTCCCAAGCAAGTACCTGTGCACGACTGTCAGTTCTATCCTCTTCGACTCCGCGAATTGCAAGACAGGGAGACGGCATACTACCGCAAGGAGATCGGCTACAAAGTTCCCCTCCCTGACGGCGATGACGAGACCGTGGAAGAGCGCGAGGCCGAGAGAGCTCTGGATCAACAAGAAATTGATAACGCCACACCCTTGACAGAAGAGGAGCAAGCTGAGAAGCAAAAGCTCGCAGAACAAGGCTTTGGTGACTGGAACAGGCGAGACTTCCAGCAGTTCATTAACGGCTCTGGCCGCTATGGCCGCAACGACTATGAAGGAATTGCGCAGGAAGTTGACAGCAAGACTCCTGCAGAGATCAAGGCCTACGCCAAGGTATTTTGGCAACGGTATACCGAGATCGCGGACTATAACAAATACCTCAAGGTCATTGAGGATGGTGAGGAACGTATGCGCAAGATTGAACACCAGCGCAAGATGTTGCGCAAGAAGATGAGCCAGTACCGTGTGCCATTGCAGCAACTGAAGATCAACTACACTGTCTCGACGACCAACAAGAAGGTCTATACGGAGGAGGAGGACAGGTTCCTTCTGGTGATGCTGGACAAGTATGGCGTCGATTCTGAGGGCATCTACGAGAAGATCCGGGATGAGATCCGCGAGAGCCCTCTTTTTCGCTTCGATTGGTTCTTCCTTAGCCGTACTCCCATTGAGATCAGCCGTCGCTGCAACACTCTGCTGACGACGATCGTCAAAGAGTTTGAGGACGAGCCTAGCAACACCACCAAGGCCAAGGCGAACGGGGTCAATGGCAAGCTCAAGCGTGAAGCGAATGATGAAGACAATGACGAAGACAGTGTTTTGGGCCTGGCTCCTGCCAAGAAGAAGACCAAGGCCAATGGTGTCAAGGTAAACCATCCCTTGCTTTTCTCACTTTGGAGATGTTCGTACTAACTTTAATTTACCCGCGTAACAGAACAAAGCGCTAGACAACGTTAAGTCAGCGTCCGGTAGCAAAGCCACCTCGGCTGCCCCTTCGCGCGCGTCAAGCGTGGCGTCGACGGAATCAAAGGCGACCAAGGGCAAGGCTGCCCCCAAGGGAAAGAAGAAGTAGACCGCTTGATGTTGATCCAGACCAGAAATACAAGCTACGGCACATGTATTGACCTGGCTTGGTATTCGAAGCTGTAGTTGCGTTTCATATGACTGGGTTAGATTGGGTGAAGGGGCTCGGTTCACCACTGAGAAGAGTCCAGGGAGAGTTAATGCAGTTGGCTCGCGGCGTTTCCGTTGTGTCGTTTTCATGTTGCGGTCTCGGTGATGGTTATCTCACCTGCCGTCATTTAGCGAGAGATTTCTCTGCCTACCTGAGGAACAAAAGATATCACTTTGGTCAAAATCCGTTCTCTTGGTGGATGAATAGGGCATGGTGTGTGCAGTCTTGTACTTCCTTTTACCCCTGTATTGTTGTTTCCACTTGTGTCGGATCCTTATTGACCATAAGGGAGTGAGTAAACAATTGGCGAGCGAAACTAGACCTCAACTTATAACGTCCAGTCTGATATCACATGAACGAGGTTGCGCAAGATAGTAAGCAGAAGAACGACCGAATTCAAATATGACAAATGACTCTTCTGTGCTTCGATGAGGGGCAAAGTTTTGGGTTTAAAAGGGATCAAGGGTTCCTTTCGCGACAAGATGGAAATTACATATCCGCTATCCGCGCGACTCACTTATTCGTTCGTTTGCTTCACATCGAACCTCACCACCTCATCGCCCCAATTTTTACTCCTTTTCACTTTTTTTTTTTCACCAAATATTGGGTGGAACCGCCCAAATTCTCAGATTAGGTTGCCTGAAAAAAACGCCGTTTGTGAAATGCCCATTTCCCCCAAATTGTTGGATCCCTGGACGCGCGATGTAAAAGAACCCGTCTGCTCATTTCCTTTCTCCGACAAGTCGAGAGAATCCTGAACTCAATAACACGACACCCATATTTCGTCCCGCGAATCGCCTTTCCGCCCCTTTCTGCCGCCCCTCCTCGAATCCTGCTTGCTGAAAGTCCGAAAGTTTCGATCGATGTCGATAAAAGGGATCTGTTTAGGCAGAAATGGTCTGCTGTTGTTGCTGGTTGAGCTTGTTTTGCCTCTCCCTCTCGACCTCGTACATAAAGTCAAAGTAACCCTTGTCGAAGTGATGGATACGGACGTAACCGTCCTCACCACCGCTGGCGTAGCTCTTGCCGGTCGGGTCAGCGGCGACCGTGTTGAGGGGACCGAAGTGACCGCGCACACGACCAATTTCGCTCTCGAAGATCTTGTGGTAGAAACGCGCCTCGAATTTACCCTGACGCGCGGAGGTGGTGGTGACATCCATGGCGGCCTGACCACCACCGAGAATGACGAAGTCCTTCTTGCGAGTGATGGTAGCGCTGTTAAGAGGGGTGTCGGCGGGGTAGGTCTTGAGGACCTCCAGGTCCTTAGCTGTGATGAGCTGTGAAAATAATCAAGGAGTGTTAGCATGCGATTTTATGTTCATCGCTTCCGGTCTTGAGGATCCATTCCGGGAAGAAAAAAAAGGGGGGGTTGTTGTGGAGCCATGTGACATACCTTGGAGGTCTTGTCCTTGGAGGCGGTAATGAAGTATGTACGGTCGTGCGACCACTGGAGATCGGTGATGGGCTGGTTAAGCTCGTGGATGGGAATGTTGTAGAGGAGGTCGCCGTTCTTGCCGTCGAACTGGGAGACGGAGCCGTCTTCGTGGCCGGCAATGATGTACTTGCTGAGGTAACTCCAGCCAGCGACAGTGGCCTTGCTGTCCTCGCAAACGATAGTCATGGCCTTCTCATCGCTCTGCTCGGCGTCAACGTCGAGCTTGATGTCGAGGACAACGATGGTACCCAGATGACCCATGCGCTTCTCCGTCACACCCAGAAGCTTGCTGCCATCCTCGCTGAACTCAACGCGCTTGACGGCGGTAGGGAAGTCCCATGTCTTAAGAAGTCTGCCGGTCTTGATCTCCCAAAGGCGGATGGTGTTGTCGGCAGAACCGGAGGCGAGGATGGTGGATGTGGGGTCGACATCAATGGTCCAGATGGCACCCTGGTGGCCGTGGTATGTACCGAGACGCTCGCCGTTGTGCGCGAACCAAACGCAAATCTGCTGGTCCTTGGAAACTGAGAAGAGCAAATCACCGTCGCGGTTGTACCTGTTGGGGGTAAAGGGTTGCTGTTAGAGGCTGCATCTCTATATGCCCGACATGCCAAAGCCAGAACACCAAGAGGGGTCGGGTCGGCGGGTATGGTATGCGATGATGATGCGGAGGGAAGACGAACTTGATCTGGGTGAGGGCACGTTCGTGGCCCGAAAGAAGAATGGGCCTCATCTTGATTGTGGGTTATTAAATATGACGAGGCGTAGGACGGCGGTGTGGAAGTGTAATGGTCGTTAGAAGAGACTGAGTGGATTCGTCGTCGAGAAATGTCGCGGGGGGGTTGCACGACTTGGGAGGTAGGTGGGTGGATTAGTGTCTTTGTAGATGCGGTCGTCGTCGTCGGATCGGTCTTTGGTGTTCTTTCTTTGGGTGGATTTCCACTCCCAGTAATTTTTCCGCAGATTGTGCGCGATAGGCTGGCTGGCTCTGGCTGATTCTGACGGCCGCGGGGCGAACCAACACCTATCCCTGCAGATGCCAAGCTGTGCCCCTCTCCAGTCCCTCGTCCCAGCCAGCCGTGTGCCATTGAAGCTGCTGGTTTCAGTTCGGACCGGACTCTGGACCTTGCGATGCAGCCTGCCACCTCGATCCGCCGCTGGCAGCCTGCCGGCCCGTCAGCAGCCACCGATAGGGAATTGTGGCTCAGTCTGTGACTCAGAGTTTAAGAGTCAGTTGTATCCGTCAAGCCTGTGCCGCGGCCACGCAAGCCACACCAACTTGAATCTAGAACAACGACACAGACAGGACAGTGCGAGCACATCATGATCCGAGCTGCTACCTGCAGCAAGCCGAGAACTTGAAGAGTCATGGATGCAGCAACTAGACACCGACTTCAACTGCAGTTATATGGATGCCCTCCTGGGAGTCGCATCAAGGAGGAAAAGTTCTTCAACTCTCGGAGAGGAGAGTGGTAGAGGGAAATAGAGGCTTTTCTATCGAGACATGGTAGGATTCTTGCAAGAATGCATGGTGAATACGTACTTTTTTGAGGAGCTTGGGTTTGGGCTCTATTCTATTTAGGTTATTTGGTTGGCTTCACGTTTTGTTGTCACATTTACACTGATCATTTGCGGCACGTCTTGAGACACTCACCTTCGGTGACTCCTCGAGATGAAGGAAAAGAGAAAGAAAGAAAAAAAAAAAAAAAAAGATCACAAATCACGAACCCTCTATTCCCGCCAGCAAGCCGGCGATCATTGGATCCTCGACATCGATCCCCCGTCGTCTAGGCGGGAACCCATTGTGACTCCTCTGTGCGGCGCAGAAAACCCCTGGGTCCCGAATCCGTTTGGCCCCACCCCGTCGTGGAGGTACCCGGGGGCGTCGAGAGAGCTTGGCCGGGCGGAAGCCTTGAGCTTCTGAATATCCCTTACCCCGAGCCTGCGTCCGCTGCTGTTCAGTGTGATGTTGTTACAGCACGCACGCAGAAAGACCACTGCACCCTTCCCTTCTTCTAGCTCTACAGTACCAGTCTGCGTCGTGTACCTAGGCATGGCCATCTCCAGCTTCATCCAGAGGGTGTCTTCCACGCCAAGGAAGTCGCGTCGAGCCGGAAGCTGTCTCACATCCCTGTCCGCACACGGGTCGCTGAGCACACGGCGGCGCATTCAAGTCGAGCATACGGGACAAGACGTGCTCAAAAGATGGACATTGTCGTGGGGCACGGAATCCGACTCTCGGAGCTCTACCTCGGCTTTCGTCGCCTCTGAAGCTGGCACTACTGACTTCTCCGCCGCCCCGCGATCCACCTGCAGCCGCCCTAAGAAATCCCGTTATTGGCGCCTATCTCCAGTGACGGGGCTTACGGGGTCCCGGTCGTTTCTGGTGTCACCGTCATGCGCCGGGGCAGCAGCTGCTAGCGATTTTGGAGCTAATGCACTGCTCTCCCCCTCATCTTCAACTCTGCCTCTGCCTGACACTTTACCCTTTGCACCATCTTCCTCCTCCCGCTTTTCTCACATCCAGGGTCCTGTCTCTCGATACGCTGCTGCTTTTGGCCATCCGCGCAGCTCCATCAGGACATATTCCAGTTTAGCTTCTCCCAGAGCCGCAACAAGGGAGCCTGAAGCAGCAATGGCCTCCAAGATCGACGGCACCGCGCTGGCCAAGCGCATCCGCGAAGGTCTCCGCGCTACCATTGAGGAGACCAAGAAGACCAACCCGCGCTTCCGCCCCTGCCTCAAGATCATCCAAGGTGCGCTTGTGTGTGTGCTGTGTGCTTTTGCAGATGAAACCGAGTGGCTAACCAGTTGACTGCAGTTGGTGATCGATCCGATTCCTGTACGTTGTGACTACTGCACCGTCCACCACTTTATCTACCCCACCATCACAGCAACATTTCTGTGTCACGCATTGTCCCTTGCTGACTGACCGTCTGTCTGCCATGCAGCTACCTATGTGCGCATGAAGTTGAAGGCTGCTGAGGAGGTACGCACAAGCTCGGGGATATCCTGTCCTACATCAGACGACTGGCAGGCAGGACTCGGACTGACATGTGATATCAATTACAGTGCGGTATCGAGGCCGAGCTGATCAAGTTCGACGAGAATGCCACCGAGGCCGAGCTTGTTGCCAAGGTGGTGCAGCTCAACAACGACTCGACCGTCCATGGCATGCTCGTCCAGTTGCCCCTCCCTAAGCACATTTCCGAGTATGCTGTCACATCGGCCGTTGCCGACGAGAAGGATGTCGACGGTTTCGGCACCCTCAACATCGGCGAGCTTGCCAAGCGCGGCGGCCACCCTTATTTCATCCCCTGCACCCCCAAGGGTGTCATGGCCCTTCTTGCCGAGGCTGGTGTTGAGCTCAAGGGAAAGAACGCGGTTGTCCTCGGCCGTAGCGATATCGTGGGCAGCCCTGTCAGCTACCTCCTTAAGAACGCCGACGCCACCGTCACCGTCTGCCACTCCAAGACCGCCGATCTCCAGCAGTACCTCAAGGAGGCCGATGTTGTTGTTGCTGCCATTGGCCAGCCTAACTTTGTCAAGGGCGAGTGGCTCAAGAAGGGTGCCGTTGTCATTGATGTCGGTACCAACTACGTTCCCGACGATACAAAGAAGTCTGGCGTCCGCCTGGTTGGTGACGTCGAGTTCGAGTCGGCCTCCCAGGTCGCTTCCGCCATAACTCCTGTTCCCGGCGGTGTCGGTCCCATGACGGTTGCTATGCTTTTGCAGAACGTTGTTGACGCCACTAGTTTCTACTTCGAGAACCAGAAGAAGAGGGGATCCATTCCTCTCCCCCTAAAGCTGGCGGAGCCCGTTCCTTCCGATATCGATATTTCCAGGGCCCAGGTTCCCAAGCCCATCACCCAAATTGCCACCGAGATCGGTCTTGCGCCCTCCGAGCTCGAGCCCTATGGTGCTTACAAGGCCAAGGTTGACCTCAGCATCCTCAAGCGCCTTGAGCACCGCCGTAACGGTCGCTATGTCGTTGTTACTGGTATCACCCCCACTCCCCTCGGTGAGGGCAAGTCCACCACCACTATGGGCCTGGCTCAGGCTCTCGGTGCTCACGTTGGTCGTTTGACTTTCGCCAACGTCCGCCAGCCCAGCCAGGGTCCTACTTTCGGCATCAAGGGTGGTGCTGCTGGTGGTGGTTACAGCCAGGTCATCCCCATGGACGAGTTCAACCTTCACTTGACTGGTGATATCCATGCCATCACCGCCGCCAACAACCTTCTCGCTGCCGCTATCGACACCCGCATGTTCCATGAGAACACTCAGAAGGACGGTCCTCTTTACAAACGTCTAGTCCCTGCCAAAAACGGAAAGAGGGAATTCCCTCCCATCATGTTCCGCCGCTTGAAGAAGCTTGGCATTGAGAAGACGAACCCCGATGATCTCACCGAGGAGGAGATTAGCCGCTTTGCCCGTCTCGATATTGACCCCGAGACCATTACCTGGAGACGTGTTCTGGATGTAAACGACCGTCATCTGCGAGGTATCGTTATCGGCAATGCTCCCACCGAGAAGGGCCACAAGCGTGACACTGGCTTCGACATTTCTGTTGCCAGTGAATGCATGGCTATTCTGGCCCTCAGCACTAGTCTTGCTGACATGCGTGAGCGTCTCGGCAGAATGGTTGTTGCCAGCTCCAAGAGCGGCGACCCCGTCACTGCTGACGACCTTGGTGTTGGCGGTGCCCTGACTGTCTTGATGAGGGATGCCATCAAGCCAAACCTCATGCAGACCTTGGAGGGCACTCCAGTCTTCGTTCACGCCGGTCCTTTCGCCAACATTAGTATTGGTAACAGCTCGATCCTGGCTGACAAGATGGCCCTCAAGCTCGCCGGTACGGAGCCCGATGAGGATTACGCTACCAAATCTGGTTTTGTCGTTACTGAGGCCGGTTTCGACTTCACCATGGGTGGCGAGCGTTTCTTTAACATCAAGTGCCGCACCTCCGGCCTCATGCCTGACGTTGTTGTTGTTGTCGCTACTATCCGTGCCCTCAAGGTTCATGGTGGTGGTCCCCCGATCTCGCCCGGTGCGCCGCTCAACCCTGTGTACAAGGAAGAGAACGTTGAGATCCTGCGCGCTGGTTGCGTCAACCTCGCCAAGCACATCCAGAATGCCCGTTCGTATGGTGTCCCTGTCGTCGTTGCCATCAACAAGTTCTCGACCGATACCCAGGCCGAGATTGATGTTGTTCGCGAGGAGGCCATCAAGGCCGGTGCCGAGGACGCCGTGCTCGCCAACCATTGGGCCGAGGGTGGTAAGGGTGCTGTTGACCTCGCTCAGGCCGTCATTTCTGCTAGCGAGAAGTCTACCCCTGAGACTCAGAAGCTTCTATATGAGGTTGAGGGCAACACCGTCCAGGAGCGTATTGAGAAGATCGCTCGTGAGATGTACGGTGCTGCCAGCGTCGAGTTCAGCGAGCTCGCCCAGAAGAAGGTGGATACCTACACTCGCCAGGGATTCGGCAACCTGCCCATCTGCATCGCCAAGACTCAATACTCACTCAGCCACGACCCCGAGCTTAAGGGTGCCCCCACCGGCTTCACCGTCCCCATCAGAGATGTCCGTATGGCCGCTGGTGCCGGGTACCTCTACGCTTTGGCTGCCGATATCCAGACTATTCCTGGTCTGCCTACGGCTCCTGGTTACTTTAATGTGGACGTTGATACCGAGACTGGTGAGATCCAGGGTCTGTTCTAGAAGATTTGAGTTCAGTTGAAAGCTGGTTGTTTCGCCTTGCAACCATTTCTTGTCGGTTTCGCTCTAGATATATTCGTCCTTTACCTGGGTATATGAGTTTGGTGTTGCGGTTTGGGTATATAATGCATTCATGATCAACTCAAGGGTGCGGTAGAACCGGTTTTGGAGTATGTGTACGCCGGTAGTCTCTGTTCTTGTCTTTTAACAACACACACGGAATGGCGGCGCCACGGTGTACGGATTTAAAAAGAAGAAAGGGGCGAGCCCAAAAAGATGGGGGCATCGTCGTGCGTATATGATATCATGTTTTGTTTTTGTTAGGTTCCATACATGAAATAAGAGGCCCTGTTGAATCCACCGCGTTGCGCCATCCTGTGCTGATCAATACTCGGCCCTAATGCCTTTTCGCGACCTCTCTTTGAGCAGTACATCCTGAAGGCCCTTCTTGTCCGTTCGGAAATACCAGGACATCCTCGATTTCTGTCATCTCTGTCTCATTCGTCGTGCACCATCCGCATATGTGTCTCTTCTGTCTTTTGATCGTTCTTGTTAAGTTCTTCATAATTTCCAATAGGCAGTTTCCTTACTTTTCTACTCGGTGCCCATGACTCTGTTCCATGCGGGGTTTGTGCTCTCGATGAGAAAAGGGAAACGAAACGAGGTGTGCCCGAGGCAAAAATAGGTACATCGAAGACCACAACAAAGTGAAGGCTGTAAGAAAACATAACGATATATTGAAGAAAAGAATAAATGTTATGGTCCGTGTAGGTAGACGTACAGCGAAGGTGCATCCGAGAAATAGTACTAAAGGGAGAACATTATCTTTATCTTGGACTAATAACGATACAATAGGTATGATATAGAAAAGGTCGGACAAAGTTTTTACAGACATTACGTGTTTGTCTGGGAGCATCCATCTTCGGTCATTCATCCGTCCAAGAAACAAGTGATGATGATTGTGCTGAGATCCTTTGGCTTTGTTGTTTTTGTCGAAGAAGAGAAGGAAAAGTGATTGACAATGCAAATGTGACGTCAAGTTGTCGCTGAGCGTGCGGCCATAGCAATGACCAGCGGATGAAGAGACTGAATGATTGGGAACAGCAAACGGAGAATTGCATGAATGTGAAGAGCAAATGTAAGAAAAAGTCGCCATACTCAAACAGGTTGTAAAGAAATGGAAGCGCATGACGTCGTAAAAGGAGTGTGTAGGTAGGTCATCCAGAAAAGTATAGCAAGGTCGCGTGTCGTGCCCCGTGAAAGTCGTATAGTATATCGCCACGCCAAACAGCTTGACCGCCCGTCGCAAATGAAAGAATCTTTTCCTCTCCTCCCTGCCTTTTCCGTCCAGAAGTGAGGGATTGTACCAAGCCCCTAGAGAAAAGAAACAAGCACGACCAAACTCAGCACCTGCCACCGTTCCCAAGAACATGACCCATTGTGAGCTCCAACTCACCACATCACACCAACCCTCCCCGATTACCCCAGACATTTTTCATCATGATCTTCTTGAATACGCGTATATGCTGAGAATATCCTTTGTTTTCCTCTCTTAAATACGAATCATTAAGATTAAAACCAAGGTTTATCATTTCTCTCCCCGTCCTCCTCTAGCCTCCTGAGGACCGCGACAGCTTCCACATAAAGCATGTTCTTGCCCCCAATGCAGTCAACTTCCAGTCGACGACGCACCAGGGAGACAACGCTCATCGACTCAGGACGGCTCCGTGCCCGGATGATATCTTCCTCTGTGACGTTGTCCGCACCCAGCATGCGCAGCCAACTCATAGCGCGCTGATTGGCTGCTGCCGAGCTTCCGTGCCTCGAGGTAAGACTAGCCCTAATATCGCCCGTTCGCTGACGCTTGGCCGAATGATGCTGCTGCTGCTGTTGAACGTCTGTGGCAGCAGCGATCGTAGAGCTAATCGTAGGGATCGACCGGGCTCTGTGGCCGAAAGCCCAGAATATCAAGGCACAGACGTACAGAGCCCAGTAATCGGATATGTCCTTTCCCCAGAATGACGATCGGTCTTCTGTTGCCGCACCCTTGACCGGCGCATACCGGGAGACCCCAGGAGAAACAGGACTCAGGAACTGTACAATAGAGCGGGCGGCATACTTGATTGCCTTGACCACACTAAGATTGGCCATATCAGTAGGTACGTTCGCATCACCGCCTTGACGATAGTGATAATTCTCTGCCCAGGCTTTCAGGCACCTTTGGTGAATGCCAAATGCTGCGGCTGACAAGACTTTCTTGGTGAACAACCACGATTCGCCGCTGACAGCAAGAAGATCACGAAGCGGGGTATGATGCAATGCGAGGTAGGTACTGGCGATAGGACAACCGGGGAAAAGGCTTCCAAGACGTGTCTCTACGTCAAGTGAACCGCGAGTTCTTGAATCTGGGGGTTGCAAGAAGTCGGGCTGAAAGCAAGGTGATTCCTGCTGAAGAGGACTGAACTGGCTATTCATGTAATGCAATTGGGGATCGACTTCGCTCATTGAGGACTTTCGGGCCGAAGCAGATGGTGCGGTCAAGCCCTGCCTGCATGGGATTCGCAGATATTCAGCTACAAGAATGATCATCCGATCGATGCTGATCTGCCTTGAAACGAAATCGGGGGTAATGGTTCCTGGCGAGGGTGCAGAAACTGGGATGCCAGCCGAAGGGTCTTCCGCAAGAATCTTTGCCCAGGGAGCTGCTGAAGAAGCCTCCCAAAGCCTCAAGCTCGAGCCCATAAGAGGGATAGGTGGGTGTGTCAATTTTGAGGCCACTGAGGACTGGCCTAGTTGCGGCTGCTGCTGATAGATAGCGACGTGTCCATCGAGGAAAAAGCATGCTGCCAGGAGACGGCGATGTGCCTCTACATCAACCCAGTTCTTCCAGGAGGCGTCAATCGATAATTGTTGATCCGAAGGGGAGGCCGTGTAGTCGATCATAGTTGGGTGATGATACAAAACCTGTGGGTTGAAAGCACCCTGTAAGTACGTCTGTTCGCTGACCTCAAGCTGTGGCTGAGAAGGAAGAGAAAAGCCCAAAGAGTGATGATTTGATGTAAAATGAGACGACCCAAACCTTCTCCGCCGAGACGGCTGGGCAGGCGTGAGAGGAGAAGAGAAGTTATTGAAATTATCATTATAAGAAGTGAAAGACGGGGAAACAATGCCGAGAGGAGAGGAGGTTGAAGATGAATACGACGATGGAAAATTGCCGATGTGGGCAGGGTCCAAAGCACTGAGGTGTCGCAGTGCAATGGAGGACATCGTGTTTGAGGTGGCTGCCATGGAAATGGAAGAGCAGTCCGAAGTAACAGATAACGAACCAGGGGACCAGGCACTGGGATCAATGGCCCATGATCCTTGAATGCTTTCGGGAGTTGAGAAAGACGACACAGTAAGGAACTGTGAAGCACTCACCCTCTTGTAGAGATCCTCAAACAACCTCGAGGGTCGTATAACGGCATTCTGTCCGCGTAACCGGGCAAAGTATTCGCATAGAAAGATTGCCTGCATGACTTGGATATTCCACTGTAGTGTCTATATTGACTCCAACCGTCAGTGAACAAAACTTTATGCTGCGAAGACCATGCTTGGTCCTCCTTGAAGGGATTGAGAGTGGCCGACTCACTTTCTTTACCTCCCTCCAAGCCAAATCATGCAATTGGCTGCCCTTGACACGATCTTCTTCGTCATTGAGAAGCTGGGTCGCCATCGCAGCCATGGCATACCGCAGCACCTCTTCAGGCGCGTTTTCGAAGGAAGCTCGATGGACTATTGGGAGCATGGGGTGAACTTTCTCCCAGTATACCGCAAGATACCGCGGAATAGCGCCGTGGAGAGAATTCGTTAGTGATTTAGGAAGAGTGGCCCCGGTGAACTCGCACCCATTACTTATCGGCAAACCCAGTGTAACCAAGTTTCCGTTTTCATAACCAACATCGTCGCTGCTGTAGCTGGAGCCGGCACTACCCTCAAGCCCAGCTCTCATAGCGTCAAACATGCCGATGTCCTCCAAAGGGAATGGAGCACCCGGCATACCATACGAGGAGCCCAACAACGCCTCTTTCTGGATCCGGGTGTCCAACTGAGGTGGAAGAGCAGTGGCAGGCAACACTAAAGTTTGTGTGTGAGAAGGCGTGTTCAGAGGCGGGGTTGAACTACGAACAGACGAAAACGAGCTACCACGCTGGCGGTGGTGGTAAGAGCCTTGCGGGGAGCTCGCTCCACCTGCTCTAGGAGGCACGATAAGATGGTTGTAGGGCCGCGACTGTGAGCCGGAATTGTAAGACGGCGAGTTTGCTAAGCGACTGGTGAACATATTTTCCTGTTGAATTTGATCCACAGTATTGGAACTCGATGGATATGATTGGGGAAGGTTCGGAAAAGGAGTCATCACTGGACCTGTCCATATCTCCGTACCAGATACTGGAGTTGTTGAATAGCTCGAGGTGGTCGTCGTCGTCGAAGGAGAATGACGCCAGGAGTCTGACGTAGGTACGTCCGGAATGGGTGTCTCCATTCTCGATTCTGGCGGTAGTGTCCTAGGCGGTTGAGGCGGCCAATTGATGTCTGGGGACGATACAACCGGGTTGTATTGAGGCCCAGGGGGGTAGTGATATGGATCTTGGGCTCCGACATAATCTGACTCTGACTGCATTCCTGATACTGTATCATGGCGTAGTACTCTTCCGCAAGGATCGGAAGAGCCTGGTGATAGCCCGCCAGATGGCCTTTGGCCCGACCGTGAAGGTACAAATCCAATCGGTGGAGAGGGTGGACCAGGATTGTCATGCTTGTGGTTACCTGATACAGTTTGAAGCATTTTATCGCCTTCTTGCTCACTGCGAGCAACATCATGATTAGTACAAACTTGGCTGCGCACCAGTTCCCAGATCGGTACTTACTGTCTCTGCTGATGTCGAACCAGCAGGTCCGACCGATGGAACGCCTTGTCACAATTGGGATATGGGCAAGAGTACTCTGGGGGCCCATGACCAAGCTGATGACGTCTCAGATGCTCTGCCCTCGTAAAGGTCTGTTCGATAGTGTTAGCAGAAATAGCAATACTTACAGGACATGTGAAGTCTTCTTGCCTTTGATGGCCTGCAGATGTCGCAAACATGCACCGGTATGCCTTTTTTTGCTCTGCTCACTCGGCCCGTGATGGGCGTGAGCCTCATGGGAAGCTCGGAAGTATGGGACTGTGAACGCATTGGCCTCAATGGCGTGTGCGACTGGGGGTAGTTGCCGCCCGTTGATGATGTTGACGCAGAACCAAACCCGGTAGGATGATCCGCCGAGTCATTGCTCGCCGTGCTACGACGGCGCATCGTGGACCTGATATGAACAGCTAGTGGAATCGAAGATACAACAGGGTTGACGCCTTTGGATCCCCAGCCAATGCCCTGGCTCTTGGTCTGAGAAGAGGCAACAGCTAGGCTGATATCTCGAGGTTGGATAGACGGTCCGGGGTTACTGTCATATCTCGGGAGCGTGATAGGTGGTAACGTTGTCGGTGGTAGTGATGGTAGTTGAATATGGAGAGGTGGTCTATGGGGATGGCCCATGTTGACTGGATGGTCCGAGGCGACGTCCTTTTTATTGATGTGGTGAGACTCGGCATGGTCGTCGTTGACATCCATTATGAACTTGAGGCTAGCCATTGTGGGCGGCAATCTCAAATTTGGAAGTCAGATACCAAGTTAGGAATACACAGCCCGGTTTGAATATCCGCAAGAGCAGAGGTAGCAGTCAAAGAGGGAACAGAGGGAACGTCAAGCCAGATCTGGCAGGGCAGTACGTAGTACGTACAAGCGCGGCTGCAGCACGCGCGAAGAGGAGACTTCGGTTGATGGGTAGTATGTGAGCAAAGGCAGGAGACAAGCCCTCAGCCTTCCTCCGAGTAGTAGAGAAAGGCCGCGTCGTTGGGCGATCCGAGTGGAGACATGTCGAAAGGTTGCGTACCAGGTACGGGCTCGCGGCACGCTGGAGGCACTGCCATATCGAGATGGCCTTTGCACCGTACTGTGTAGGTAAGGTAGACTTGGTTAGACTTGTCGTTGCGTGCTGCGGCAGAGTAGCAACAGAGAGCTGCGTGAGTAAGAGACATACGTGAAGGCTAGAGAGAGTGTGTATGTGTGGTAGCAACGAAAATGATGGGATGCAAGGGAAAATCATCCATTGGTACCGTCTTAGCCTAGGGCTACCTTGCAGAGGCTGGGTGCGCACCCGTTTGAGAGAGGCTGTTACTGCGACCAGGGGTCAGTCCCTGTCAGCTGGGGATGTGAATGTGTGCAGGGGTGGTAACGGAAGGGTCCATAGGACAGACAAGGGGAGATATCAGGTACACTACCTAGACGGAGAAGTTTGGGGGGACGGGAGGACTACTGACTGTCCCTAGTACACTACTTTCCAGAAAACATCTCAAGATACCTCTCGGCCTACCTGAAAGCCATGGGCTGCTAAACCCAACAACATGATGTTTGCCGCGATGGCAAGCACACATGCCTTAGACGCCATGGCGGCACCAATCAAGTGGTTTGAAGCCCACCAAGTCAAAGTGATAGTCGCGATCAGACAAGCGCGCAGGTGGTGTCTGCTGCGACGCATCAGCTTTGCAAACCCGATGCCATCGTGCGCCGTCACATACATAGGTAACTTGCATGTTCGTTTCCATGACAGTGGGCGTTCACGTGTGCGTACTGCCCGCTAGAGATACTCTGACAACGAGAGCTGGAGGCGCAGCTCTTCCTACCTCTACCCACCTGCAAGCCCGGCCAAATCGTAACACAAGCATCTAAAATGGGGGTAACTCGATGCGCTGTGTGACCGTCGACTTATGGCGCTTTTCGACCCATAATCTGCGCTATGTACCGGTATGACACGGTCTGAAATCGGACATCTTCAAGGATACACCGGACGCGGACTTTGAAAAAAAAAAGGGTGGAACTAGGTGTCGTGATAGAGCCAAGTCGGCGTCTCCACATGCCCTTGCACACAACTTGTCAAACATGCTCGTTAGGCGGCGCTTGTCCCGCATCTGTCGGCTCTTGAGTCGTCGAGGATATGGTACCGCGTTATGTGTGGTGTATACCTGTGCAGGCATTTGCAGTACACTGCTTTGTTAGCGTGGTGAAATTGTACACTAAGTGGCGATACTGCGCTAACAGAGTACACTAGGTAAGGTAGGTAGTGATTACCGGCAGAGGTGTGCACACAGAAGTGGAGTACAGTGCCCACACTTAGTACATAGTGTAAATGTACATACAGTAATGTGCCCTGTTAATGCAAGGCCCCCCTTATGCAAACACATACAAACTGGCCCATTAGATGCAAACGATTTCTGTGCCCGGATACCCAGTTTTGTATGTGAGTGAGGTACCCCTTAATGCAAAAGCCCTCTTAATGCAAAAACTTTGAGCCGTCCCCCATAGTGCCGGAATTAGTTGCATTAACAGGGCACCTTACTGTAGTATGACTCGGAGGTGCAAGAGGCTCGGTCCGCTGTGGGCCAGGGGTAACTACAAGGTTGGGATAGTTCTACTTTTTCTTTTATCCAACGTCGAATATCTCAAACAGGCCAAAAATTGACCAACGGAAAATAGTGTAATGCATGTTATTGCCTTGACTGGCTGTGTTCGGGTTCCGGATTCAACATCTTGTTTTTGAACCTGTGTTCTTTCGCGTAGACGCGACTAGGTATCGTCATATTCCGCTGATGAAGAATGACATAGTGGGTGGTGGACGCTGACAAGGGGGGAACGCCATCGTCGATTTTCATTGGCGTGGCCGTTCCCACTGCACAGCGCCAGGTCAGAAATCCTATTTCGAGGAATTCTCTATGCAAGTTTGCTTGGGTTACGGCTCGGGAGCCAAGCTCAACTGCTCAAGTGCAGAACTTCAAAGTAGACGATAGATGATGGAAGGTGCCGTTGACGTGACGAGTATACACTACGTGCTCGCCTCTTACTGGGTTGCAGCATCCATTCATCATGGAGATCCGGCCGAGATGAATAGAGGTGGTACCTTGTTGCACTTGGCCATGTGAACGGCAGCAGGCAAATGAAACCTTGGGCATGTCTCCAAGACACATCATCAAGCCTTTGCTAGGGCCCATGAGGCTCAACGAAGGAGGCTTCGGGCTTCTGACCCGGAAGCTGCCGGACACTTGAACGGCTGAAGCTGAGGCCTGCGGGCCGACAGTCAATGGAGAAGCGGGGGCCAAACACGGGAACAGTCCTCTGAAACAAAATCGAATTGGCTGCATGAGCAAGACCTGAAACCCAGGCTGGGTAGGCGTACAGAGTGGGAGCAAGGTTAATCAGCCTTTCCACTAAAGGTCATCAGCTCCATTAGCCTTGCATGCAAGGCAAACAAGCGAGCGTATATAGTCAGGATGCATCTGATAACGGCTGAGCTTCAGCTGTGCTGGTGGAGGGTAATGAAGGGGGTGCCCGTGTAGGGTGTTGACAGCTGAAGAATGGACTGCGGCCTCGGGCAACATTCACTAGCAGCTGCCGAGGGCAATGTACCCATGATATCGCCTCATATTTCTCTCCGTGATGCTCTTCGGCGGATGAAGCAGAGAGCGAGTTGTGACGAGCTGTCCAGCGCGCGTAGACCACAGTTTTTCATTCGCTTTCATGGGCCTCAAATGAGAGGTGCTGAACAGGCAGTAAGTTCTGGGTCGTCGGCTGGCGCGCCTAATATTCGCGGTGAGTTTGGTGATCAGGCGCAGGCACGCCAGCTACACAAAGTGACCCGCAAAGGACCTGGGATGTACACTAATGATGGTCCCGATGTGCCGGCATTGCGGTCTGAAGTTTGTGTGCAGTGGAGGTGTGTGAGGTACAAACAATGCGTGGCGGCGGTTGCGATGTGCATACATCATGATATCTGCCATGGATACTGACCAGGATCTTGTGTCGATGCAAACTGGGTCAACCATATCGCCATGCTTTGTGGTCCTGGGCAGGTGGCAGTGTGATGGTGTTGAAAGACGGTGCAAGCCACAGGCCCATCAGGCAGCCAGTCATGCTAGCAGGGACCGGAACTTGGTGCGGGCCCGCGATGCGTACTCGATGCTGGAAATCATGCTTAGATGCTACTACAAATCAATGTTGTGAGGAATGAAGGCAAGGTTTCGCTGGAGTTACAGTCATAGCCAGATCATCCATCTAGGTGCCTTCATGATGGCCATGCCCGGTGATCCCGTCAAACGCGGGGCATCATCATCCAAGCAAGACAGCATTGAGCTGCCTCAATTGGAGGAGATTTCCGAATTTGTCTTTTGAAACGAGCGAGGTGCATGGGTGATGAAGCAGTTCGGCAGTGCTGCGCTTTGTGTTGCATTGGAGATGGACAAATCGAGGTGTTGCGGTGAGGTTAACAATTTTTTTTTTTTTTTTTTTTTTTTGAACGCCGGTTGGAGGCGGTCAAAAGTGATGGAAGATACCTCTCTAGCTTAGAGATCAGGTCCTGGATTCCAAGATTGGAAAGATGGAAGCACGCGACGTCCCATCACTCAATTCGTTCGCAAATGCCCGTACAGTGCAATACCCAGAGGTTAAGGGCTTGCTTGCCCCGTCTGCGCACATACCTAGACCACGAGTTGGTGCCGACTGGTAGAGGTACTAGTGTAGAGCAACTGCAGAACACTATCAGATGCTTTGCATGATTGGTTTGTTAGTTCCCTCTTGGTACATACGCCGGTCTTGGCCGGCGCTTATGGTGCTTTTATTTTTAGCATCCGGCTTGGCATCTCCAACTTCTCCAACACAACCCCACCCCCACCCCTTCCCCCCCTCATGGAAGTTACCCCACCGTCGACTACATACTATCCATCGCGCCTTCACTTCCACAGTCTATTGCAGGAAAATTCCTTCCAATTTCTTCCGATCATGACTGACCATTCTCTTCCTCATTCTTTCCATCCCAACATAACAAGGTCAGTCATTCCATGTTAACTGCAGTCGGCAAGAGACCAACTTGAACCGATGCACGAGATGGGAACGTTACGTCCAAATCAGTTATCTATGTCACCGCATCCAATGGTGCCCTCGATCCTGTTCACCAGCCATGGGGGACGAGCCACAGATTACACGGGATCAGACACGCTAAGGACATACCCGGTAGGTAGGTATCTATGTATGTGCCGCGTCCATTGTATCCTGTTCTTTGCCATCGTCATTGACTCGGTATCAACGTCCATAACTTCTCTACAGTGCTGCTACGCCAGTATTATTGCCTTACAGGTACGTACCCCTTTGGGTTGTGTTCGGGGGCTGTAAGGTGCAGTTTTACAGCTGCACTTTTCGTGTTCGGTTGGATTTCCAGAAAAATTCTGCAATCCGCTGCATTAGGTACCCAATGCATGCACCATAACAAACCAGGGGCAATCAGAGATCCTAATTCCTCACTGAAATACGAACATTTATATCAAGAGGTATTAACCCCGGACCAACGGTGCTCGCTGTCATCAATTGTTTCCTATCTTGTACGTCCCTTTCTGCACTTAATCGTCATCAAGGGAGCCATATCCTACCGTCTATATTTCAGTTGAATCTTGTGTCTATTCGGCCTTTACAGCTCGTGGCATAATTCTGCTCCGGTCCAATCACACGATGAGCACCTTTCAGCTCCAAGGTGCCGTCCCTGGATGCTCTTCTTTGCGGCGTCATTTATCACGGGACGACCCGAAAAGACAACGTGTTCAGGCGTATGTAATCTTAGCTGATCACGGTTATGGCTGCCAAAAATTGGGAAACTGGTGCCCTGCGGAGCTAGAGACGGCTCTTGTTTGGTTCTGCGAAAGATTAAGAACGTTACTTTAATAGAATATGTTTGGCCGAAGCACAAGTTCAGTTTGTTACAGATCTCGGTTGGTATAACCTCGTCACATTATAGAATCAACCGGACCGCCGGGAGGTGGAGTTATCGGAGAGATTATCAACCAGTTTGGAAAACACAGCTACACGGCTGTATCTCCGTCTCGTACTCTGGCCAGATGTGCCAGCCAAAACCCCTCCTACATTTCTTTGAGCAAACACAGGCTTCCTCACCCTCGGATACTGTACCGATCCCTAATCGCCCAGATCGTCTTATTCAAGCGTTTCTTGCAGGATGCTAGCCTAGGCGAACCAGTTCTATTTCAACATGGGTATACATTCTCACTACAAAATGGAAAGGTACGAAAGGCTTTTACTCACCTGGATAGTAAGCCTACTAAGCCAGGTTCAGATCCATACTATTCTTGAACACCTAGAAGCAGAACATCCCTGTTTTCCTGGTAGATGTTGTGGTACAGCGCGTGGTTCTTATGTGATACAAACTATTACAGCCACAGCCTTACCAAAGTCCTTTTGGCGCTACCCATATGTTGTTTCGCACCGTGTGTACAAAGAGGTACCTTCAAGTAGAGGTGGCCTTGTCTTGACGCACAAACTTCCATCGCATATGAAATAAACAACAACGTCAAACGTTGGGATCTTTCCTTTTGCCTCGAGGATGCATTCAGCTTTCAGCCCCTAGCCGTGAACAACAGAAGGTCCCATGTCTCGAGTGCCGTTTCATTCTTGTATCAATAGTAGTTTGACGCTCAGCAGATGAAGGAATGGCAAATTATAATTTATCATTTCGAGCATCATAACAAACCAGCTAGCTCTGAAGTGAGTAACCATTTTGTTCTGCGAGTCGGGTATAGCCGAACCTCTTCCGTTGAGGTGTAGAACTGGGCAGATTTTCGGCCTATAGACCAACCACTCTAGATCTTGATCTATAATTCTTTTCAGTTATCGTTCCTGACCTTACATCGACGTTACTTACCTTGATCATATCCAATTGAACACGACAATATAGTCCGCCATTGTCCCAAAGCTCCTCGCCGCGCGAACAACATTGCGTTGGCCCTTTTTACAACACATAAGACAAAGACACTAAGGAAGCATAGCACATGGAGAATGAGTTAGGTAGATAAAGACTACACTACCTTGGAGATAGTTACCTGTTTGGGGAAATGATCGGACGAAATCAGAACTATACCATCTGTGCCGCCCCGCTTGCCCTTGACAAGCGACCAATCCAGGCCTAGGTGGCAGGATCTCCTTCGAGACAAGAGTGGTGCTTTGTAACTAGAAATGGAACCTATTTTATTGCAAATGTATTCTTCGTTTTCATAGTTTCTGCTGAGTTGGAAGCCAAGGCGGGACGGTATCTAGCAGTAAAAGAAGGCCACGCATAACTTGACTGTGCCGTTCTATGCTGCTCAAAAAGCGGCGGTGGATTGTGGGCATTAGCTCTGAAGTACTTACCTTCGAGGACTAATGGAATTCTGGGATGATTGATGCGGTGCGCGGAATGTTGGCGAGGATGACTCTGCGCAAACTGATTCAGTGGAAGGAACAGAGGGTATTTAATTTGCGATAGGGCAACCGGGAGATTGACCATGGCTATACGATAGGTGGCTCCTTCCAGATTTAGTCAACCATAGAAATGAATGTATAGCCGTCAACACTGAGCGAACGTGCCACATACCTCAGCTACCTAGCTCCGCAGATTCGAAATGCATATGTGCGATCGGAATAGGCATCGGAATCAGTATTCAGATAGGAATCGCCAGGCCGGTAACTAAGCGCATCTTGATTGATTTCCCTTGCTCGTGGAGCACTGGTTGGTAGACTCGAATCGTGACTTGGATGTCATTCTTCCAAAACTCTTTGGCTGGTTCCTTTATACGCGAACTTGAGCCGCTCGCTTGTTTCGAGGAGTGGGATACATAGACGGCACTCATCCACGTGGCAAGGGAAGATGGGCGAGTGGTCGGGTAGAATTTTATAGCAAATGATGAGAATGTCATTTCATCCCATCGTCCGAATGTCCGAGTCGTCTTATCAAGCGATTCGGGTAGTATGCTCCAGACATTTTGCATGTGAAAAAGGTATTTCTTACTCTAGAGGTATCCAGGAATTAAGAATAAAGATCTAATCTTCTTGATACCCAGGGGTCGCCATTGTAAAAGTCGATTTCCAAAGAAATGAAACAGGCAACAACGGAGGACTTCAAAAAGCCCACATACAAATAGTGGTGATCTGGTATCAACAAAGCTAATTTAGCAATTTATCAACATTGCCTTCGCCCACTGGAGAACCACAAAGTAGACTTCTTATACCACAAGGATCATAGAACGATAAATGCCACGTATCACACACGTGCCCAGGACCAAGCAATAACACCTCTCCAAACAGGGAAGATGGTGTACATATAAATTCGGAGACACTGAATAATGGATGGGAGTATTACTGTAGCTGTACGTAAAGGCCACAAGAGCACCCACCTTCGCTCACACCAAATAATCCTCACGTGTTCCTGTACCACCCCCCAATCTGACAGGCCATTACGTGCATAGATTAATCTCACCACAAGTTAGTGATGGCGAGGGTCGAGTCGGGTGCTAACCCGCCGGCGCCACCACCCGCACTGGCGGCCGCGCTTAGCTGAACGAATAAGAAATGACCTGACTATAGTCTGACTCGTGTGAAAGTGAACGGAATCTGTATGTGATATTTCGTGCAGTATCGGTCGGGTAGGGCGTTAATGGAAGGTCGGACCATTCGGTGTACACGTAGTGAGATGTACTCGCGGGAGGGTAGTGACAGTTAGTAGCTTGCAATGCGACTGGAGTTCATGTCAGGTGATAACTGTTGGTTCTAACGGAACGTTCAAGGAAGCAGCAAAAGCACATGCTTACGCACAATGGTCAGTTGGGCAATGGAGAGCGGAGGCTTTCAGAAACTGTGCCGCTTGGGCGCTTGGAGTTAAACGATGGTACCTGGCTGGCCCTTGGACAACTCGAAATGTGGCATCTCCCGTGTCGGAAGAATTTTGTTGTTGAAGTTGACTGGCTCATCTATCTCTTCTTGTCAGTTAACTTAAGAGAAACACAATAGGCTTGAACAGTGCTCAATATGGGCCGACTTTGAGAAAACAGACAAACACGTATGTAAACGCGTGGGCTGTTGGAAATATGTGGAAGAGTAACTAAAGGAGCAATGGAGACAAACGGAGAGGATTCAGTACCTACCAGGCGTTCAGGTAATCAGCACCTTTTTTGTGTGTTTTGTTAGCTAAGGGGGGAGAGGTTTCACACTCGAAATGTTCTGCAGTTACCTTGTAGGGACAACCTTTCTCCTTTACAGCTTAGGAGCCATGAGCCATGATACCTCTCATAATGTATAGGACGATCATTAGCAAAAAACGAAGTGAAGAGAGAAGTGAAGCAGAAAAAATGACTGGAATGTGGTACGCATATAAAGATACCGGTATTGAACAATGCGTTACTTACATGTACGTTTTCAGAGACGTCAACCAATAAGTGAATTTAGAAATATCGGGATAGCGATAGTCAAACAAGAAGAGTACAGTTACACTCTACTATCGAAGTAAACTCAAGAGCACTATGCCGGGAAGCAAGGGGAGAGAAAAAAAGAAAAAGAACAAAAGTCATCCATTATATTACACCCGTAACCGGCCCTGTGCCCTCCATCCCAACCCCAGTTCATTTAAGTTCTGTTCAGCTTTTCGATCCTTCCCATCCCATAATCATATTCAAAGAGACACCCGTCTAACCCAATCTTGAGCATTTTCTCGTTTTATTCAGACACGCCTCTGAGCACGGCTGGCAGAGGCCGAGGCCGAAGCCGCACCGGAGCCAGCCGGGACATTCGACCTCCGCTTCTCGCCACTTTTCTTTTTGTCACCCTCTTCCGAGTCATCATCGCTAGGTGCCCGGCTACCGTCTTCCTGGCTCGGCCCGCGGGTCCTGCTCATCTGAAGGGGGGCAGAGTCAGTCAGAGCACTCAACAAGCAGCGCTCAGTGAAAAAAAAAAAAAAAAAAAAAAAAGATGGTAGAACACTTACCCAAGATCGTACACCCCCAACCAACCCAAGAGTATAACCCGTAATGAAATCGTTCACGTTTCCTGCTGCCTGCGCAGCTGCCTGTGTCGGGCTCTTGGGTGCCAAGTTAGAGGGACCTGCTTGCGCCGATCCTGAAGCTGGACCAAGGGGACTGGGACTGGTAGCATTCGACACATCGGCGCTGCTACCGCCGTTCTGCGCCATAGCCAACAGCTGCGGAGGCAGTCGGGGGAATCCCGAAGGGCTTGGGCTTTGGGGTCGACTAGACGGCCAAAACTGGCGCAGCTCCTTGCTGAGCTCCTGTCCGGTCGTAGCCCAGTTGCTGCGGATATTGTCACGCAGATCCTGGATATGCCTCTTCAGGTCAAGCTCGTTCTTCTTTAGCCAGCTGACGTTGAGCTCTTGACGCGATGCGCCGCGCTTGAATTGACGAGCAATATACTTTTCATAATCGCGGACGATCCTGCAGTGAAAGAAATAGCTGTTAGTACAGAAACTGGTATGCAATGCGTGGAACGATAGGTGAGGGATAACTCACTTGGTGATGATGCCAGTGGTGCTCACACCCTCTGTCCGTTGCGTGACCAGGAACTTGCCAGCCGCCTTGATAGGCGCATAGATATCGTCGCCCTCATCAGCGCCGTAGGGGATGTCGTCGTGGGCCACATAGTCAATTTTGTGTTCCTCGAGGAACTCGGGTGTGACAATCCAGGGGCAGTCCTCGATAACTTCATCCACCCACTTGCAATGCCGGACGGTTTCGGCACGCTCCTTGCCTGACAAAACGGTCAAACCCTTGCGCTTGTGTGTATCCTCGTCGCCCGTCACGCCCACAAGGAGGTAGACTTCGGGGAAGGCCTTCTTTGCTTGCTCAAGCTGGCGCATGTGTCTTTTGTCCTTGTGGTTAGCAAACGCCGTTACAAGAGCTACAAGGGGCCTCTTTCGTTATCTTCTGCCACATTGGATGCCAAATCTGCGTCAATTACCCAGCTCCGGGGGGCATTTGCCTTTCCCCTGTCTTCAAATGACATACTACCCACCACTAGGGAAAAAGAAGAGGAACGTACCCGAGGTGGAACAGATCGAAGACACCATCCGCATATACTCTGACTGGCCTACCCACGGGAGGAGGGTTCGTCTTGTATCCCACGGGATGGGTAAGCTTTCCAATGGGCGGTGGTGCCATGGCCGGGCCCTTGGATATTATTGGGTAACCACCCGTCTCTCCGTCTTCACTGCCATTGTTCTGGCCGACCGTGGCCTTGCGGCTGCTCTTGCGGGTGACTCTTTCGGCGATGTGATCACTGGTTTCGGTGGTATCACTAGGCTCGCCGGGATCGATAGCCTGGGCCTGCTCTATCGCATCAGTGGTGGCGGGGCCTTCTGAGAGCTGGTCGTTGTTGGGACGCTGGCGCTTGCTAGGCGGATGGCTGCTAGTGGCCGAGTCGGTCTTTCTGTGGCCAGCGGCAGTGCGTGAAGACTCGGGAGCGGTGGTGTCGCCCTCTTCAGCCGAGGCGTCGCGGGACTCGGTCTGAATGATCTGGTCCTGGTTCATGATGGCGGCGTCGACGGGGTCGAGATGTGTGGTTTTGATGTTGGAATTTGCAATGCTGTCCGCGGCAGCAGAGCTACGCTTGCGTTTCCCAGAAGCCTGAGGCGTTGACGAGTTCAGAGAAGGTGACATGGCGAGTGGATGGGGCGTAGGAAGAGAAGGAAAGAAGGGTGGGGGAAAGAGTTGATGAGTTGGGCCAGCCGATACTAGAGGTCGGGCTAAGAGGTTATGGAGTATGCAATGGAGCAATTGAGCAATGTCGGGTAGAGAGAGGTCCAGTAGAGGTACTGCAGTGGTAATTGTGGGCCCCGTGCTATACCGTTTCCAACGCAGTTGCTACCTCTACAACACTTCGTTCCTTCGCTGTATCTTTATGCCGTCTGCAGGCAAGAAGTGCTCATATCAAAATGCTTGGTGCAGTAGCAGCGTCGTCTGAGGATCTGTAACTAGGATGAGGAGCGATTGAAGTTAATGCGCGAAACTATTGTAGCGTGCAGTTTGGTACCGATTCAACGGCGCCGGGTAGGTATCAGACTTGCAGGTGACGGGACTGACGGGTTGGAAGGTATCGACCAGGTACGAGCACTTCCACTATTAACATATATCACCAGGTCTAAAGACAACAGTTGTTGTGTTTCCGAGTGGCCTCTCTTTCTCTGTTCCCTGTTTTTCTCTTCTTTGCGATTCCGAACTGATGGAAAACTCCGGCAAACCTGATTGACAGAGGGTCGATTGGCACGATAATGCGGTTGTTGTACAGTTGACTGTAGCAAGTACTCTTTCAGCTGTCGAGTCCAATGGCAGTTCCGGAGGCTGATCGGTCTGGCTTGGAAAATGAATTACTTTCTTTCACATGCGGCTAAAAAAAAAGACATAGAGAAGACGTCAGAGGGCCCCTTTGCCTGCTGCCACACACACACACAAATCAGAGACGGCTAACAACAGACTCGTCGGGCAGGTCAACATGACCGACAGTCTGACTAGCGGGCAGGCACTAGTTGCGATCATTGATTCGTACCAGATTCTTGTATCGAGGCAGTATATGGTGTGTATGCATATATGCTATACTTATATGCAGGTAAGCCCGCTAACTAGGTAGTTTAGCGTAGGCGACTTTGACGCTAAGGAATGTAGCGAGTAGAAGTCGCTTTCGCGGTTCGAATCGCTGGTCGTGTACCAGTCACTGATCCTAAAACTAGGTGGCTACTCTCGTAGCTCTGCCGCTAGTCAGACGGTCGACTTTAACGACCTGACGAGCAGCATCCATCATCTTTCCCCGTCGTCGAGGATTTCTCGTTCCATTTTCATGAGCATGCCTAAAGAAAAAAAATAAAAGGGTCATCTGCATGTTTTGGCGCCAGCGTCCCCTCAATTGCGACGCTATTGCTGCGGTGATCTGAGGTTTTTTCTTCCACCAAAAGGTGAAGTCCCCGGCTGGACTAGTTTCCTTCAACTAAATCGTAGTTAATGTAGAGAGCGATGCGCCAAATCTTGCGAGCGGGAGGTTCTTTGTCCAAGCCAGGGCGAGCGTGGTAGAAAAAATGACACTTACAAGAGGGAAGCAATGAAAGCTGGGGCGGGAGCGTAACTGCCTAGAGGTAGGGGCACTGTTAGAAATCGCTAGAAGACTCGCGCTGTCTGCAAACAGTGGACCGCGCCAGGGTGTGCCGGAAACCGGAGTGGTTGTCCAGGCCGTTAGTGCAATTGGGTGCAGGCGTGACCGCTCCTAGGTAATGGAACATGGGAACAAGCGAGCGGCGGCAGTGGCAGCTGAAGGGAAATTTTTGTTGAGTTGCAGGCCTTCGCAAAAGGGAAATCACGTCATTGCCAGTTGCCAAAGCAAGGGCCAGACCACACACCATGGGTGGGTAACCTCGACCGTTACTTTGGTCTGCGGTACGTATCTTCGAATGTTGTGGCTTGCATCGAAGACAGACCACCACAAACACTCTCGGCATCACCGAAGTGGCACATGCCAAACATTTGTCGCTCGTTCGCTTCAGTCGACGATTCATTGGCGATGACGAGGCTGTCGGCAGCATCCAAAATCGGTTTGGGGAAGTGCTCCATTCATTTGTAGGGTCAGGCAGTGACGCTTCAATAGTCGGAACACTCGGCACGGCGTTGGTAGGGTCAGATAATGTTTACTTCATTGATATGTTCCCAAGACATTTGTCGAGGCATTTGTCACGGGAGATTGTAATTCTCCCTCACCTTGCGAGGTTTTTGCGTCCCCCAATGCCGCTCTCTCTACTTATGTACCTGTAATAATCCCATTCCTTCGTGACGAGAATCCTCTCGTAGCCAGTCGAATTTGATGCCGCTTCAGAAATCCCAAACTCAACAGGTTATCATCGCCTCTTGATGTGTGTATCCAAAAGAGAAAACCACACCATGCCGAAAATTCCAGACCAAAGTTTACTGCAAAACCACCTTCGACCTCCGCACAAAATGTCGCCCACACCGTGTCTTGTCGCCAGGCTTGCTCATGTAGCAATATGACTTGGCACCCTCGGGCGCAATCGGCCCAAACTTTTCCGTAATGGAGCAGTACTCCATATTGTCGCCCATCCATTCCTGGATGTGCTTATGCAGCTGGCATCGCGTGATGCCGCATTTTCTGCAGTATGCTTGGCCACGGATCCGGAGCTGCGACAGTGACAGAGACTTCTTGCTCTCTTCCTCGCTCTTCTCTTCCACTGGAGAGGATGGGGCCGATCTCCTGACAGTGCCTGCAAGATGCCACGCCCACTCCAGCTCGTTTGGACCCTCGCGCCGCGCCCTGAGCGGAACGGTCCCATGCATTCGGCGGTGAATGGCGTAAAAGTGCTTGTTGGTCAACCCGAGACAGGTGCTATCAATGGGGTCAAGAAAGTCGAAGATGGCCATATGTAGCTCTGGTGGCAGATCGAGCAACAGCTTGCCTGCCGATGGCACGGGCAACGGCAAACGATCCGTGACAGAGTAAGACCGGCGAGGAGGGCCCAGCGCAGGCCTTCGTCGTACCATCACCTTTTCTTCTGTCGGCTTGGGCTGGCTCCTCTCCTTCACAGGTACCACCGGCTGCTTGACAACATCTTCTTCGGGAAGCTGTTGAATAGTGTGGAGGGTAAAGAGAGGGGGCTGCGGGATGTGATATTCCTGGAAGGTTTGAGACCGGCGTGGTACTCGCTTTCCTGACCGCATAAGGCTCATTTCCTTCCTCATGTGATCCTCTCTGGTGAACGGCGACGCAGAGCCCGGCAAGAGGGGTGGGGTGCTGTAGAGAACCTCGATCATGATGGTAATGGATAGCTGATCGGTACTAAAGTTCTCTCTCGATAATGGTTATCGTCGTGGTGGTTGTTGAGATTGTGTAGTTGCTCTGTGAAAACAATCCCTCTTTGGTGACGGTAGTGGTAGATGGGGGTATCGTCGTGTATCACTAGTTGTATCAAACTGTAACGGATGTAGGAGGTTGGCTGATTCCGGTAGTGGCAATGATGCTAGAGGATGAAGGTAGAGGCAAAGCGGGCTCGGCTGCTCTTATAAAGACTTCAGGTACCAATGCCGTCGGCCACAATGAGATAATATACGGACCCCCTCACTAGCAAGCTCATAAGGAGGTGGAGGGTGGGATGGCGAGACGGGAGAATGAGGGGGTGATAGTCGTAGATGTGGAACAGATGGGTCGATAGGCGGAACGGATTTCTGGGGAAATGTCTTGGGGTGTGGAATCCGGCAAGTAGGTTGTACCTGACCTGACAAAGGAAGTAGGCAAGTACCAAGGATCCGGTTCGCTGAGTCGGAGGCGTAAATGGGAAGAGGGCAAGAGTGGGAGGCGATGGATGAACGCGGATTAGCTCCCGACGGAGAAAAGGTGAGGTGAAATGGAAGAAAAGAACGAACCGTAGGCAGTCTCTGTGGAGGGAAAAATCCAGGGCTTGTTTGTGGCACTGCGCTAGGCAAGCGGTGGGGGGATCGTCACGAGGCCAGACAGGCCTTTGCATGTCACTTTCACCCTTTTCCTGATTCCGTTGCGATCCGTTTCCGAACGCCTCTTGGAACGGCCCGGCATGGTCGGAGTGCATTCTGCCTACTATGCATGTACATGATACACCATAACGCTACATATTGCTGTCGATTGCGGCCGCCGCAGATCTTCTCGCCGTTGCTTCATGTTGTCTCTCAATCGCTGATATCCTCAGCCCGGTTGGGCCCTGGTGGACTCGCGGTGGAGGTGAAGGCAAAGCAGGGTCTCGGGCGTTGTGGGATTGTGGGTTCGAGTGGTATCAGAGCAAACTGGCAGTCGTTCTTTGGTTCATCCCAATCTGCAGAGGACCTGGCACGAAATGCACTGCATTGACGTTTGCCTGAACGGGCATCAAAGAGTAGCCAATTCACAACCACGGACGTCGTTCGGCCAGGAAGGCTTTGACCAATCACGTTGATTCATCAGTCTGCTACATACACTACATGTCGGCGTTCGAAGAAGTCAACATTCGATCGGCCAGAACATGTTGGAATCCTCGTGTTGCACTGCTGAACTTTGCTAAGGCTTTTTGGGAACCTTGGCCAGGATCGCAAGGGCCTGGTCCCGTCTTGGACTCCTGGGAAAGATTGTACATATCTCATGGAATTGCCTGGACTCTCCATACAGTCAACCCCCTGTTGATGCGACCAATTCGGGAAGGGCAGTTCCCTGGCATCATACGGTCGTTTTGCATTTGTGGGGGACATGCCCACCACCTATACTGCGTATACTACACTAGTGAAATGTAAACTACCCAAATAGCACTACACATTATATACATAGTAGGCACCAAAGCTCTCTGCATCAGACAGAGGATCTGCGCTTGAGGGGGGGTCGCATATGGTGTACAGGGGGTTTGACTGTATGCCGTGAGCGTGATGCGCTTCGCAATGGCAGGTTGCAACGTGTTGACAGCTGCACCACTTTTGGGTTTTGCAGTCATTGCCTCGTTGAAATACACTATTATCCCCGAGGCTTGACGGATCGCGGACACTGATGGTACGAAAACACCGTTACGATCTTCGCCCACCGCCGTTTATCTTTCGTCCGATAAAGTGCATGTCGATGTCCCATGTCAGGTAACACGTCGCACATCAACCCTCAACCCTCGAACGAACATCTCCAAATTCGCTGGGCCAGATCGTACGTCAATGACACGATCCGGACGATATCTACACTGTCATCCCGAAGCCAAGACGGTCGCTGACACCGAGAGAGTTTGACCTGCTTTATCCACTACCCCGCCTTCTGATATCATCCCTATTTACGGAGTTCTTTCACTAATATGTACATCGACACATTCACTCCTGACGACCTCCCTCTGGTAAATGTTGTCTTGGCAACGGGCCGCCATCTTCACGCCAGGTCTGGGTTGTCTTGATAAACTTGAAGAGTGATGGTCCGGCGTCTCCTTTTCGGAAAAGCTATGCCATCAAATGTAGACAAGAAACAGGCACTGAAACCCAGCTTAACCTACTGACAGCGTTGTTTGGAGTGGGGAGGTTAGGGAGGAGTACTTGCGTTCGGTGGCGTAGTTCGCTTCTTCTTTTTTGGACTTGTCTATTTTGTAGTGTACATCACAACTGATATCTAACTTTCCCTGTTACTATAACAATCGGTTGCCTTTACTTTGACTGGCTATTCAGGGGGCATGTTTAGGGGTACAATTCATCATGACCCTTCAATGATCGGCGGCTATGATGTGTACACTAAATCATTTAGCTGTTCCTCTGCACGTGGTGGTGCGCCGAACAGCCGCTAGATGGGGATATCGAAACTGACTTGGACCCAATCTGATCCATCCTTCGAAAAGTATGCGCATGGTACGCGTGGCGTCGTGTCGAGCTCGCAAGGCTGTTAGAGCGCCCAAAACACGTACGATGCGATCCGAGAATCAATGGGGAGAGATCTTCATCATTATCATCCAAATGGAGGTACACGACTCGAGTGCGGATCAAATGCGTGGCGAATATGGCGACATAATTGATGCTGTGCCGCTTCAATGCTGATTTCTTGCTGATCCAAGTCCTTCAAAGAAGTATCTAACTAAATAAGGTCAATCAATGGTGGTGCGGTTGACAATGCCACACTTCATGGTGCAGGACGAACAGCAACGGGAGACATTGCTCCCAAAGCATTTACCCGCCAAATCACATTTGATTCTAAGAGATGGTACTCAGTCTCGTTCAGGACAAAAAAAAACTTGGACTCCAGAGCACCATGTCGTCGTCAACTTGACAAGACACCTAGGAATTTATAAGCCTTTAAACACGTGTTGGAGACTATAAAGCACTATAAGGATGAAGAAGGGGAATTTATATAACGATGTAAACGAAGCCCGTCTTGGGGTTTGCGGCGATGTCATGGTTTTGGTGGCCTGGTCCGGCTGCAGTCTTCGTTATTTTGTTCCGGACGAGCTGGTGTAACTACTACAGGCTTTCCGTTGCGAGTTAAAGACGGACCTGCGTTTTGACTGCGAACCGGGCAGTGGCCGACACACAGTCTCGAAGGGGCAAACATGAAGCGAGCACTCGCATGACATTTCTCGTAGCTATCAATGGAAGTCACGCCAATCAGCCTACCAACAAAAAATCTTACCACCACCTCTCGGCGTGCTCGACTTGAGGGTACGGGTTTCAGCAAAACGACCAGGGCTGATCAGAGTTCAATGTGTAACTGATTCAGATCTTGTCAACAGTCTGGCTTCCACGACTGTTCATCGTTTTTTCGTCGTGAACTATACCTGGCCCACCACACGTTCCCGCTATGCATGAGCACCCGCGACAGCCTTCAATGTAGGGGCAAAACGCAAAAAGAGGCAGCATCCCCAGATCGAACTGATTTCTTTTCGCTTATAGGAAGCCGGGCTAAAGCCTAGTGTCTCGATGTTATATTGGGCCATGTATCAGAAGTACACCGCCTGAACCCTCAAGCCTCGGTGGGACAAGCCAAAGCATGATGAGAATACCCCCATAGACGTCATACCCGCGCTTCCTGGCCCCGGAACTTTCTCGTAGCAGAAGCAAGATACCTCCAGTTCCGTGATCCGTGATCCGTGATCAGGGCTCGCCAAGCTCCGCCTTGGCCGTACCGTAGCTCCCGGGGCATTAAGTCCGATGGAGGGCCGACGATCTTTCCGAGGTTTCAGGTCAAGGTCCCCCGATTGTTGTAACCCTGAAGCCTACCGGTTCCATCAAAATGGCCGTATACACTAAATATCTCAGAAGGCTTATGGCGTATTGTGTCAGCATTGGTCACTTGACATGTACTGGTCCTTTGATTTTAGTAGGCATTATTATTTTGCGACCGTTATTCGACTTCGAAGTCATATAGCCGCGTCAATAGAACCACACCATCGAGGACCCCCGTTCAGGCACGACAGCCCCCTTTGTGATAGTCCAGCCGATGAGGCCACCACGGACGGCTCACGTTCATCCCTGTCATTCAGTACCATATGGAAAAGGTTATGATATCATTACAGAGTAAATTATTGTTCTTCTCGCTTGTTTGGTATACTGACTCCGGGCTCCCTGTCCCTCACCATGCGCCTCTCCATCCATCCATCCATCCATCAACCCCACATCATAAGGGGTGAACCGGGTGGAACTTACGCATCTCCTCCTTCTCTTTGTAACCCCAATATTAGAGGGCAATCCAAATGAGCATGATGACAACATCGAGCCCCTTTGCCTCGCCATCATATTTGAAGCTCCACATGCCGTCCGTCTTCTCGTTCCAGTAGCCCGCCGTCGCGCTGTGCATACCGCGGCGGCCCGCCTGTCCCTTTTTGCTGGCGGCAGGGGCGGCAGCCTCCGACGAGGTCGACTCGCCCTCGGGGCCGGTGCCGGTCGATGTACTTGTGCTGGTGGCCTTGTTGAGTTGCGAGGTGGGCACCACGTGCTGCACGATGGTGCTGTTGACGGCGAACTTGTAGGCCGGGGTTGTGGCGCCTTGGGGGGTCGCTTCAGACATTACCGCCTTGAGCATTTTTTGCTGGAACCGGAGGTCAGTTAACGTGGGATCCTTCTCTATACTGGCGCACATCCGAAGACCCCTCGCTCGTTCACCGGGTCAAAGGAGGAGAAATGTTCTGATTTTGTCGATGCGGAGAGGGCGGTATGGAAAAGCAGGCGGGCAGGGACAGAGGACTGGACAACGTGGCGGAAACGTACAATGATGGCCTCATTCCATTGTGCGGTCTTGGGGTGCTCATAGTATTCGACGCTGGCGAAGGTGCTGTTGCACACCTGTTTGTTGAGAAAAAAGTGTCAGCGCATTTCGCAACATTCGAGTAGCAGGTCCGGATTCCGTTTGACGACCGCCGCGCTGGAAAAAGGGGTCGAAGGCGAACGTACGTCGGTAGCGATCTGCTCAAGGCGCTTGGGCGGCAGGGGCTGGTTTTCGCATCGCAAAGTCAGTAAAAACTGCTCAGCTCAAGGAAGCCGCCGAATTATCCTCACAGAGTTCGTTGGGGAGGCCATTTTGTTGTGCGGTGCCGTGTGGTTGTTGGGTGTAAGTCGGCGTTTATTTTGCGATTGTTGCGGTGCGATGCGATAGAGGAGGAGACCCTGGTCCAAAGGCTGTCGCGTTAAATGGAATGTCCAACCAATCTCGTCTCTGAAACTCTGGGGCAAATCATACAGCTGCTCTTCGAGGGACAAACAAGGGTGGATATACTCTCCAAGACGCCCCGGGATGTTGAAAAGGGGATGCTAGGAGACGGCTGCGGGAAGAAAGTTGTTGTGATGTAGAATTGTAGATGCCCAAATCATGTATATACACGGTCGTTAGTAGGTAGGTATCACCAACACACCCGACACGCGATCAGCTCGCCCGGTGCCCGCCCGATACGTTCTGCCACTGCACCGAGTCGGTACCTTGAGGTACCCAAGTATCACACTGCCCTACAACGAGTGGATGGCCGCTGCCGCTGGACGGGCAACTGCCGCGGGTGCGGTGGAGGGCGGGCGGGCAGCAATGCCAAGCGGCATTTGTAGCCTCAAGCGTTGGTCACTGACACTTGACCAAGCGAACAGCTGACAGGAGAACATCGCACTTGGACAAATGGCACGTGATCCGGCGCATGCTCACGGTCGAGAGTTCACGGTCACCACGGTGACGACAGAGGGGTGGGTTCAGTATCGCTTTAGCTCTGTCCAGCGGAGGCATTCCCATCCAATCGTTCTGAAAAGGAGGCCCACGTGGGCTCCATTTTCCCACTACAATTCCAGCATTAGGCCTGTTGAAGGATAGCTCCACCCTCTCTCATTGATCAATTGACGTTTGAAGCTTTGCAATTGGCGAGCAGGAATCACCTTCTTCCACTTGTGGCAGCTTCTCGCTGGCTGCAGCGCCGCATCATTCAAACATCAGACTTTAACGTCGTGTTGGCGAAAGAAAAAAAGGACAAAATTTCCTCCCAAAAGCCCGAGACGCAGAACACGACAGCGAACAGTGCTCCACAAAGCCCAAGAACCACGAAGCTTGTTTGTCGGTGACGCAGCACAAAATCGTCCCTACTCTTGTTTGACAGCTCCAATCGCTGTGGGATATCTTGTCCGAGTCTCTGACGGAACCGGAGCCGTGCGCGGACCGCCTGCTAGCTTGATTTTGAATCCGGATTGCCACTACGGAAAACACTTTGAACGACCGACAGCAGTTTCTTCAAATCTCGACGACACATACGCGAGCGCCTACTCCTCAACCGATATACCTGGCACCATTTCAAAGCTAGAACATCATCAACATGTCGAGTCAGCCTCTCCTCCAGACTGCGCCAGGTAAGCAAACATTCTACTTTCCGCTCCGCGGCGCTCTTCCCGCTGACATCATCCGTTACCTCCACAGGCAAGCGCATTGCTCTCCCCACCCGCGTCGAACCCAAGGTCTTCTTCGCCAATGAGCGTACCTTTCTCTCATGGCTCAACTTTACCGTCATCCTCGGCGCCCTGGCGATAGGCATGCTTAACTTTGGCGACCGGCCCGCCTTCATCTCGGCCTTTCTCTTCACAGGCGTCGCTATGGCAACCATGGTGTATGCGCTAGTGACGTACCACTGGCGAGCCAAGTCGATACGATTGAGGGGCCAGGCCGGCTTTGACGACCGCTTCGGTCCGACCTTTTTGGCCCTCATTCTGCTGCTCGCTGTGGTGGTCAACTTTGTCCTGAGAATCACATATATTTCGCAGCAGCCTTAAAGAGATTGAGGAAGACTGGAACTGATGAATGGACGACCTGAGCGACGACAAGTATGTTACGAATTGCTGATGGTTCAACGCTCGCTTCTGGGCGGGCGTTGCGCCATATAAGCCAGCAAACGAGACTTTGCACACCGGAATGATGTTACTACCACTGGCGGGATTCAAGGGAAACTAATCTTTGATCTTTTGTATAACACACGACGGAGCTTCCAGTACGATACGTCATGAGCTACTAGAATGGAGAGCGCACTAAAGCAAATTGGGGTAGGAGATCTTGAAATGACTATTCATCATTTGTAACGAGAGGCAGGGGCGTTTGGCATTGATGGCTTGCATGGGGCCGGCGTTGGTCGAGTTGGAATCCTAAAGCATTACAAACTAACGAATAAAAGTTTAGAGGAGGTACTATAAAATGAAACTATCCCATTGCTTTGCGACTGTTGTCTGCATTGTGGCAATCTTCGTCTAATGACATCATGTGACTGATGAAGAATGCCACCCACTTTATCGATTTTCTTAACCCATAAACTTCTCTTTCCTGACCGCCGGCGGGGATGAAAAATTGAGCGTACGAGTCTGACAATGTAATGCTCGTGTCTTGATAATGCGAGGTATCAAGACAAACGACCTGATACCTGATGATGCTCCCATAACTCCGGACAGCGCCCTAATCGTTTGTTAACCTCGAAACAGAGATTTATGATCTGAAACTAAAACCTCCAAGAGTCGCGAATATACTAGTGCGGGTCACTGCCTATGCTCAATGCCGTCCCTCTAGAACCAAACATGCTCATTATGCCCCTGAACTCCATGATAGTGCCCCGACCAGGTGACAGGCAATATCTGCCATCATGATAAATGCATAACTCTTCCCACAAGACCCATCCTTCAAATGGGCAGTTGGTCGGCAGGTCTCAAGCCACCAAGCCTACCCTCTTCTTTTTCAGATGCTCAATGTGATGCTCGTTGCTCTGCACAGCAACATTTCGCATCGTCCTCAATTCCTCGATCGGGATCCTCGACAAAAACACGCTCACGTACTTATTGTGTCGAATCTTGGGTGGCTCAATAGCTCTTTCGAAAACCGTCGGTTGTTGGTCGTGCGATGCCCGGCCTCCTCCTCCTGCATATTGCTGTCGTCTCTGATTACCGTTGTTGTGAATGCCCATCATCTCAAATGCCTCTTCCTCTTCGTCGTGATCGCCATCCTTGGTCATGTCCATAACCGTATCCTCCACCACCTCCGTCCCACCAGCATCTTCCTCTTCCGTCTCCGTCAGTACATTATACTGAAACCACTTTTGCTCCCCCTCGCCGATCCTTCGTCGTACCAGCTCGGCAATAGTGACAAGCTTGCTCGAAGCCACCGGCTTGGCGGAGAGGAGCACCACGCCCGGCAGCACGGATTGGTCCCACAGGTTGAAGCGATCGAGGTGTTGCAGCGCTTTGTCGACGTGCTTGGCGATGCTAGTCGAGGGCATGACGCTCATGGTTTTGACTTCATATCTGGGCCGGAGCTTGGCGAGGAGGGACTCGTATGGTTGGAATGCAGGGGTTACAGCGCCGGCGGTGGTGTTGCTCTGGTGCGGGTGGTTACTTTGCAGTGATGTTGTCTGCTGGATGTTGGAGTTTGCTGTGGTACGCTGCTTCTTGCTGGAGTTGCCTGGGATATCGCCTTCGCCGACATGGCGACGCTTGTTCTGGTTTGCCGACACCGATGATGAGGCGGAACGTGGGGGGGAAGAGGCTGACGCTTGATGAAGCATTGTGTCTGCGGCGGCCATGAAGTTCCTAGGTAGATTTTGGTTTGGGATCGATTGATCGTTTCCGCTTGCGGGCTGGGGATAAAAGGACTGGTGATGATAGAAGTGGTTACTGCTCTGTCCGGTGCCTGGCCGGATGGAAGGCTGTTGAGGATGAGGTGAAGTGTAGCTGCGAGTAGTCGTTACTAATGTTTGGTTATCACCTGAAGGGCAGCTTGAGAGGCGGTACGTACCAATGTTTTGGCAGGCGACTGTTTAATGTCGAATTTGATGTGGGGTCCATGGATGCGTCGATTATTTTGTGGATCGATTTAGGGCTTATCGATAAGAAGCGTGCAGTCTTAAGGGTCTACTTTTAGTTGGATGCTGGGCGCGGGTGTCATTCGAATTTTACGAGCATGATACGGATGCGACAACGCCTGCATCTCAGTAGATTCCCACTTGCGTCTGGTACCCGCTCGTTTACTCTCCATTCGTAGATACGTACTGGTATCTCGAAGTCTGAGTTGTGTGTACGAAGCGCGCCTTTGACCTCGGCGACAACATCGGCGGAAGTTGACAGGAGGCTGAGACTTGAGACGTGGTGCCTTGCATTCTACGCACCTACTGCATAACGGAGTGGGCATTCAAGTTCGGGTAACAGGAGGTAGATACCTAGGTGGTGCCTTTGAAAGCTGAAAATCTCGAGATATTACAATGGCTGCTTTTGGAAAAAGCATAAATTATGAGTTCGCAGCCACGAGATTGTACAAAACACACATTGGGCTTATACCTAAAGCGATACTTCAAAGCTACATACTTCAAGTTGCTGATTCCACTTAGTGGACTTTATTTTTTTTAAAGGGGGGGGGGGGGGGGGGGGGGGCTGCCGATGATGAGACAATGAAAATGTATCTAGAGGATTTGTTAAGGTACTCTTGCCTCCAAAGGCAGGCAGTATTTAGTTCTCATGAAACTACCAATCTGGAAAAGACGCAAGCTTGTCTAGGTCTAACCTCATTGCTAATTGGCGCCGCCAGGGCAGCGGCTGCTGGACATCTCGCTGTTAAGTAAAGCATGATTCAGTTTCCAATACCATGATTCTTACAGTTTAAATCTTGTGGTTACAAATAACAAGAATGATATAACATCAACTCTTGAAACCAAAATGATACTCGTTTGGCAGTCGGACGTTCTGAAAGCGTCTGAACATGTATCCACGTCTTTTCAGCCAATGAGCAGACAGAGATCATTATGCAGATCTTATACTCCCCCCCACTATCTATAATCGGGACTGGACATCCTTTCTGTCTCAATATCTGCTACACAATTTGTTCATCATCCAGCAAAGACTTTATTGACTTCATGATGGTAGCGAGAAATCTGCAGTAAAAGATTCAAATACGAGGCATGTCGCACGCAAAAATCGACTCGGGAAGAAGTACCCTAGGCTCGATGCAACGTGTCCGATGAAGAGAGTGCAGACCGCAAGTTTCTCAACTTTTGGAGTGCAGCAACTGAACGTCAAACCTTGGCCGCCTGGTTTTGGGCAGAGTTCCATTCTCTCCGCATGTCTTTCGATGAGATGTGGATTTGCGGGGTCTTCAATGTGTGTACACTAGCCACATGTTCCAGATGATATGTTCCTTGGCTTCTGTGCAAGAAGTTCGAAGACGATAAAAGAAGGTGCACGTACGACAGCGACAACGACGGTGAGAACAGCTAGTAGCTCTCTTATCACAAAAATAACCATGTGCAGCCTGGTTTGGGTTACTTTCGTGCTCTACAACAGACAAGTCACAACAATCGACGAGAGGTGGCTGCTTGCAACGCGCTTCCCGAGAGCAAAGAACCTTGGCTTTTAATCCATTGACTGTCATCGACAAGCGCACATCGCCTTGGGGCACTGGAAATGCAAAACCGGCGAAGAGGCTGACCTGGTTGAGATTGGGACCTGGCAAATCAGGAGGAGCGGCTCAAGTCAAATTCGATTGTGTTGTCTGTCGCTGACACAGTTCGTGATTGTTCACATCCGCGCCGAGTTCCAGTTGGCTGGCAAGGGTCAAACTGAGTTGTGATTCCAATACCTTCCGCTGTCCAATTAAAAGTCATGAGGGAAACTCCCAGGATTGGGCGCCGTCGTTCCATTTGCCTTGCAATCGCATCCTTATTGTGCCGTGCCCCTCGCCCACTCCAACTTTCCCATCTCATTCGCACTTCAATCCCATCCAGTTGCATCATACATGCTCATATTATAGTATTGCAAAGCCCTGAAACTTGATTGTGACGGCATTTTTTCATGCTCTTACTTTGCAACCTGGAGCCACCATTTTGCCATCTGTTTGTGTAGGACATTTGAATAATGAGACAGCAGCCAAAGATACCCTAATTACGTGATTTTTTTTACTACAAAGGAGCCGCGCGTGCGACGACTGACGGTGAGATATCAACTCAATTTTCAGATCAGAGAATCGGTTCAGTTTACTTGCGGCTCGTAGCATTGCGCAGGAATCATCAGTGCGCAACAGGAAGGAATGTGTGCATGTGTGGTGCAGCCTTCTCGGCGTTTGAAGGCAGCCTTTCGAGCCTTCTCGTCTTAGGTTTGTCTCTGTCGAGAGCGTTCGTTTCACCTTCGAGTGTGGTGGAAGCTTCCTCCGTCCAGTCCAAGCATGCAGATGCTCTTATACCAAAGCTACCTCTTACTTTGGACGGGAGCGGTACGCAGCAGAGTGGCAGGGCATGGGATGGGGCTCGTGAGACATGGAGGTCCAACAGTAACAGGCGGCTTGGCCTCCCACCCTCTATCATGGAGGCTTTTGTCCAATCAGGACTGGAGACTGTGGCCTTTCCTGGGTGCTCCAGTCCCCCTCTCTCCCGTCGTTTCTCTTCCTCGTCGTTCCTCCCCGACCTTGCCGACCCAAGTTTGGCTCGGTGCCCCCCTTGTCCCCTTGCGTCCATTCTTTTGGGTGATTTTGCCATTCAAGCGGCCCCGTCTCCTTTTGAGACTCCTCGGCCCTGCAGCGCTCTCCCCAAACCCCCTCAACCTCAACCAACCTCGCAGTGTCTTCCCAGCACCTCCCCTTACAACCTGCGTGACAGCGCCTATTCACTCCAACCCTCCCCCCCAATCTTCAATCAACCTACAACCAACTTCTTAGCAACATAATCCGATCAAATCCACCCCGAACCACAGCGCAACCTACATTTTCCTGCTCTTTGAATTCCGCGCTTTCACTTCGCACTTGTTATTGTTTGCTATCATCGCTGTTTCGATCGAGGCTTTGACTAGTTCTCGCGCGCTCTTCCGAAAGTCGCTACCTAATCACCACCGTTGGCACACTACGACACTCGGCCGACCTCTGCTATTAGGTTCTGTTGGGCCAGCACCCAACACACGCACTTCGCACCTTCCGACTGCCACCACTTGTGACTCGGGTCGGACCCTGCTTCGTCCTCGGTTGGGTCTTGGTCTCCTGGGGCGCGGCCACATCATCAAAGCCAAGGAGCCCACTCTGCCAAGCCTTCCGTCCCCTCAAGGTCTCCGCCCCTGCGCGCTGCTAGCGGTCTGCGACTCTGCGTGCGGTGCGGCCTCTTGTCAGTTTCCCCCGGCTGTGCCGAGCTAATCTGAAAAAGGCAATCAAAAACAACCAACTGGCAATCCACAACAGCGATCAAGCGGCCCCTGATTTCAGCGAGAGCCAAAGGACCCACTTGCTCTCTTTCTGGGTTACGTCAGCCTCACACCCAAGAACAGGTCCCCTTGTCAGCTGCTGCCGGCCTGCCACGCATACCCGCTCGGTTGCCTGTCCAATACGCACCCCCTATTCGGCCTGTTTATCACAGTCGCCCCCCCCTCCCTTTTCGACTTACACATCACCCACCACTCTCTGTGACTCTTGGGTTATCAAGTGTTCCTACTGCCTGCAAAGTTCGTGACGCTTGTATCACGTCTTCCGCCCTTCTTTCCCGACCTATCATCGGGATCACAGCCTCAGAACGCGTCTACGCCTGAGACCTTTTATATCATCACATGTTTCCTTTCTGGGCTACCGAGTCAAGGGGAAATGACAAGACGTTAACGTTAGATGCAAGCCATCCTACGCTTTTGGATCTCGCCGAACCATCCGTGTCCAGCGTGTCAGCTCTTCCGACCGCGTCGGGTCTTCCGACGCCCATCTCTCCCTCATCCACCCACTCACTGAAGCGAAGACGGCTGAGCGCTGTTGATACCGCTTTCCATGACCATGGTCATTCGTCGAAGCGCATCAAGACAGAGCAGGATGGTGGTTTACCTTCGCCGACCTCGACCTATGCAGGCGGGAATGAGGCGGCAAGGCCGTCCAAGCTCGCCACCTCCGGGCCTAATCTAGAACGTGCAAAGGACGTCATCCAATATCAGTTTGGACTTGAAATCCTGATGAAGCATGACGAGCTCCGTCTCATTAACCAGGAGCTGGCCAAGTGTCAGATTGCTCTCGAGCAGCTTCGCCGGTGTCATCTCATCCCCTACCCTGTCCAGTGTCCGACACCCAGTCAGATGCTGGACATCAGCAGTGGCAAGGGTCCTGCTCTTCAGTCGAAACCAGGAGAGTCTGTACCGAAGTGGGCGCCACCCTTCGGGGTTGTTGACGGCCCGTATTCTCGGCACTACGCTAAGTGGCTGATACCCGATCCCATGTTTGACGGTATTCAACCGGAGCTAGTCGTGGAGACTGCCCGGGCAAGAAACGCCGTTGCTGAAGGCAGAACGACGAGGAATAGCATGTCTGACGCAGGTGGTCTAGGAAAACAACGGTCTGCCCGCGGGCAGGGCACTCAGAAACTCCAAGCGTTATCCAGTGGATATTCGCATCCCAAGGATAAATCACTGCCTTGCATCGTGAAACGGTCGGATGGGATGACGGTCAAGCTCGTCTGCCTTGATTGTCACAGATGGAACTTTTCGAGCACGCAGGGCTTCATCAATCACTGCCGTATAGCCCATCGGAGAGACTACAAGAGTCACGACGAAGCCGCCCTTCATTGTGGGCAGCCCATTGACGTTGATGAGATCGGAGGTGTTGCTGCTGAGGAAAGAAAACCTTTGCCTCCCATCGTTCCAAGCGCTTCAAATACTACCAGCCCCGCTTTGGTGCATCCGCTGGCGCGCAGCGAACCCCTTTCGGAACAGCAGGCGTACAAGGCGTTGCTCTCGCGTATCAATGCGTCACTGGAGCTATACCATGCCGGCCAGCTCCCAGATGTGAAGAACATACCAACCGCGCTACCAGCATCATCATTGGTTTCTTCCAACGCACCAGATTTTGTTGGCTCGTCCGACACGCCGTTTTTGACGAAGCTGATGCGAAAGAAGAAGGTTGGGGGTAATCTGAGTGAGAAAGTAAAGGATGCAAAGACCAAAATAGATTGGGACGCAGTTCTGTCGCGTAACGATTCTGAAGATACCGATCAATCGAATGCCGCAGAAGGTACTTCAAGCTCCAAGAAGCCTGTCGCGTCGACAGCGCGGGTATCAGCCGTCATGCGCAAGCCGGCCTCGTCTACCATTCCTCCTCCGCCATTTTCGAGGATTTCCACTTCCCCCGTCCCTCTACCAACAATGAGCATAGGTCGTGCTCCGGCCCACTTGACCGGCTTGCCCATCACAGCTACTAGGCAGAGCAATCTACCGGATCACCCCGAAACGCCCATATATGAGGACGACATAGACACAGAGTTGAGTCCGAACACCGTCGCTAGCAATAATGCGCCCTCACTTGTTAGTGATGATGGGGAGTATGATGATTCCGACGATGGATCTTCCTCCGACACCAGCGATGAAATTGAAACTCGGTCTGTCTCGGATGTGGCAGAAATTAATATTGAAGAGGATGTTCATGATGTGGTTGTCGCGCCTCGCGCTCAAATTTGTCAGCACCGAAAAGAAACCACGACCGACAGGACAGGTACCGGGAAATTCAAAAACGACGAGAGCCGACATGTAACATTTGTGACCCCTATTCCTCCGCCGAAGCCGAATACCAAGGCCAAGTCCAGGGCTACTGGCGGCAACAGGCGCAAGCAAAAGTCTTGAAATACTCAGGAACAGTGGTTCACGTTTGATATCGGAGGGGGCAGGAACCTCATTCGCCACACCGTCACGTCTGTGACCGTCTCCGAGATCATCCCCTTGTTGGCTTGAGCAGGGACAAACCTCCCATGTATACCTTACTATTTACGAGATGTTACTACATTTATTTTAATGCCGAGATGAATAAGGGAACAGTGTTTCGGTTTCGAGATAGGAAGGAATGCTCATAGCTTGTGATATTTGGGTCCGGCAATTTGTGATTTTATCAGAAGCGGTTTTTCTTTTTTTTTTTTTTTTTTTTTTTTTTTCTTCCTCTTTTTATCTTTATTCTTTCGTGTCCCTCTCAGTTACTCAACAGGGATTGTCATCCGAAACAAACGAGAACGGCCAAATAAAACAAATCTCGATTGAATTTTCTTTTCTTGACAGCATACCATTATATCAAAGCAACTTCTGTCGTATCTGGCTGTCCGGTCTACTTGATTGAAAGGGGAAAGACAAAACAGTGCTATCTCGAAAGATCCCGATCGCGTTAGGCGAAGGAAGAGGCGGAGGTGGTGTGAAAAAAGCCAGACACGCTTATACCAAACCATGGCCAGAGAGTGTCCAGACTATGTTTCACACCACCTGAGGCGAAATGAAGGAAACTGGTACGAACCAGGTAGACCATGTTTGTGTGCAAGTTCTTTTGGCCAATGTAATGTAAATCATACGCCAAGGACCTTCCTACTTGATTATATAGATAGTTTTGAACCTTTCCAGAGTGATTGGTTGCCTTGCCTCTTCTTATGTGATGACCGGAATACTTGACCGGAGGTAGGACAGTCACTCCGCACATATAGAAAGTGGAAAGTTAGCAAGAGAAGTATGGACAATATTTGTCTCGATCCAGGCTTTTGAAGCGACCGCTAAGTGCCTTACAATATATATGACTGATATGTACAGTTATATGCTTGTTTGTATGTAAGCCTAGTCCTCCGAGTAAGACTTAATCTCACCGGTTGACACGCCGGAAGATCGAAACAATAGGTCAAAGCGAAATCTCACAAAAAAAAAAAAAAAAAAAAAAAAAAAAAAGGGAAAAAAGGAAAAGAAAAACATTGAGAAAAGAAAAGAAACAACATCATAGGTAGCTTGTGTGCAGTAATCCAAGCCTTTGTTACACATAACCTGAGCATGGAAAGGCCTAAACAAGTTGACAGAAATCTCAAGCTAACGATTTTGTTAAGGGTATATCTACAGTATATGCGCCTCAAGTAACGTGTGTTACCTTGAAATGCCAAATATCTGCGTATGTATCGAACATCAACAACGGCATCCATATTCTTCGCCCTCCCCCCACCTCCCCACCCAAGATAATTAATCACCATAATTTCCCGTCTGCATGACATCCTCTTCATTAGGAAGGAAGCACCAAAGGCTTGCGAAGCATCAACTCGAGCGACTCTACTAATCGTTGCGTACAGTAATAGTCATTGTTTTTAGCAATTTATTATCCAGGCCTTATTCGAGCTGCTCCATGTTGTTCTTCGCGGCGCTCCGGGATTGCCTCTGTTCATTACCTATCCCTACTTTCAACGACAGATTTGCTTTAAATTGCCATGCTATGTATGACACGATCCGAGTAGCTTTACATATATATCCCTTGATTGACGCTAACCAGCTCTAGAAAAATGCAAATGAATGGTGACTGAAGTGGTGGTCGGAATGCTAGTCGGTGTTGTGATGCAAGAATCACTGCTATCAAGGTGATCTCAGACGGGCAATCAAGAGGAAGCGTTGTGGGCAACAGCTCTGCAGCTGTCGGTTTCAACGAAATTGAGAGATAATGACCCGGAATAGGAACCCCTTCCATAAATTTCCCTTGCAAGTGAAGCATGCGTGGTCCTGCGCGAATGAAGCTCACTTTCCACTGGGTCATGGCGCAATTCTATATATACAGCAGGTCCAAGGACCCAACCCCAAGGTATGAACGGCCTCAGTCCAAGCTTCTTTTGACTGTACTACCGCTCGTTAGAGCTGGCAATGTCACTGGCAGCCAGACTTCCCTCGAGTTTGATGGTGGCAAGACATTGACTTTTTCCGAGCCCTATACCCGTGCGTTCTTGCATAATATCAAAGTACGGCATCACCATAAACGTGGCATGTGTCATAGACAATAAGGAGGCTCAACACCTTCGGGCATCACAAATTAAGATTCATTCATGGTAAATGAACAATTAGATAGCTATCCAGATAGAATAATATAAATGAAGGGGGTATAAGGGGGGAGGAAGGGAGGTATAACGAAATGGTACCAAATAAACCAAATCTGCCAAGTACCCAACGAATCTAGCATCGGCAAAGTGTGTCGTTTCGAATTCATGGCATTGTTCTTGGTTTCTTTCTTGCAGTTGTTGCTCTTTGTCTCGATTCTCTTCATCATCATCATCATCATTATCATCATTATGAGACCCGACTATTAGGTGGAAAGCCGCCTTACTACTTAGGCAAAGCACCCTTTTCAGGAACCGCGGCCGCAGGGGATACAGCAGGAGGAGCGGCGGCACCCGCAGCCTTGGTGTCAACAGGCGAAATGTTGATGGGACTGGCAACGACACCAGTCTCATGGGGCGACGGCGGCAGGGTCTGGGCCTCGTTCAAGGTCAGGTTGTTAGTCGCAGCCTCGAGCTTCTTGTCCTCGGTGTCCGGAGTGGGAGTAGTGACGGGGGTGGCTACGCCAGGACCAAGAGCGCCGGCAACATTGCTAATAATATCGAACCACTTTTGGGCTTCTGCGGCGCTGTGGGCCTTGAACTGCAACTCCGAGGTGCCCGCCAACTTGCTGCCGATGCCCTTAGACTTGTCCTTGCCCTTGACATTGAACTTGTCGTCCTTGGGAGCGCCGATAATGGCATCGGGCAGGTAAATGCTGAGTTCGGGCTGGGGGTCCTTGCGCTTGGGGTCGTTGTCCTTGAACTCGTGGAGGTACCTGGCAGGGGTGACGACGTAGTAGCCGGTGTTGTAGCCCCACGAGAGCTTGTTGCGAGACTTGCGGTCAAGAGAGCCCTCGATGAGCGCCTTGGTAGAGGGGTTATCAGCGTTGGGAACCAGGGGAAGCAGGTGGCCGAGTTCACGAGGCGGTTCGTTCTCGTTGACGAGAAGGTCGGCACTGCGAACCCGGAATTCTTGCCACTCAAAGTCGGGCGGGATGTTCTGGGAGGTCTGGAGCACTTGGGCGTAGAGACCACGAACATGCTCGGCATGGCCACCGGCGAGCGTGTTCAAGTCCTCCATGGCCTTTTGGATGCTCTTAACAACCTTGACCTCGAATTCCATGAACTGGGCCTGGGCGGTGATGAGTTCGGTGCGATGATTGTTTTCATCCTGGATTTGGTTATGGAGGCGGTAGATGACGCCTTGGCGAAGAACATACGGATCATCGGCCGGATTGAGGTCGGCGCCGCTCGTCGGAAAAGAGGCAACGTGCTGGGAAAGCAGCTCGATATGCTTTTGAGTCGTGTTGCGGGACTTCTCGACCGCCTTAGCTCCCTTGTTCAGGCTGTGAGAGAGCCTCTTTGAGTAGTCCTTGATTTCGTGGTGCAAGCCCTTCAGGTCGTGGAGGACAGTCTCCTTGAGTTTCTTCTGTGTCTCGAGGTTGCTGTTGATCATGCCCTGGGTATTGGCGCGCAAGACCTCGAACATGGCCGCAACACCGGTGACATTGGTGGCATGCTGGGAGAAGTGATCCCCTTCCCTCAGGGGGTGGGAAATGGTCTGCCGAGCGGTGTGAGTATTCTCAAAGCGCCGTGATACAGAACCATGTACTTGTAGCGGGAGGTTCTCCTACCTTCAAGACCTTCTCGTATTCCTTTGCCTGAGAATGGTGAATCTTTTCAACGGCCTCGACATAGTCTTCCAGGTAGGCGACGGCGTGCTTCCATGCCCGGAGACGCTGGACGAGAATACCGGCGGTCTGGTATGCAAGTGTGTTAGCGACATTGGCCGTGTAGGTGCGCAAAGTCCAGCGAGGGGCTGGAGACGTACGCTGTTGGGATCGAACTCGGGAATGGCCGCGTCATCGCTGGCATTGCTCATCATTGTTGTTTGCCTCGAGGGCGCTGCCGACGCGTTGGCGGACATATTTCTTGGGGGGAACAAGAGCTTGTTCTTGTCGCGAGTCAGCTAAAGGTTGCGTGGGGATGTCTGTTCTACAAGAGTTGCTACTCGCAGTAGTATGTTGATGATGATGGTGGTATGGAACACTGTCGCAGAACCCCTTTTATTTTACTCCAGAGCGAGGAAGACTTCTGTCAAGGATACTCGGCTTGAAAAGATCACGCAAAAAAAGGGGCAAGGATGGGTTCGAAGCGAGTTCCAAGCGGTTGGGTTCACAGGCTGAAGTGTTCGTCCCAACCCTGTGCAAGCAAAGTGGGTGTGACCAGAGTTGACGCGCAGGAGAACAAGGTTGGATGAAGTCATCCAGACCCTGCAAAGGAGGGAACCTTTTTGGCCAGCCTTCCTTCACACAGCAGTGCGCCCTCCTCCGTCCTTTCCCCGCCCCCCTCTTCATGACCTGGGAACCCCCAAGCAAGCTGGACGGTGGAGTGTCGGGTCTAGTTCACAAGGGAAGGTGGATCTCTTGGGAGAGACTCAGACTATTGGCCAATCGGTCGGCATACTCAAGTGGAACGCCTTACATATTGCGACAGTGCAGCATTGGTGCAGCGAAATAGTCTCATAAGTAGTGTATGTAGGTACACTACTCACGGCGAAAGCTCAATCTGAAGCTGAACAACAAAGTCGTTTTATCCTTGCGCGGATCATGGCAGATGGTGGTATGACGTATGTCTTGGCCGTGGGGGCATTGTGCTCTCCAATCCAGCTGAACCTCCCTGGGGGTTCTGGATTGCTTGTCTCCCCCAGTTGCTCCCCTCTCTTCCTGTGGAGATGTGGCGATTCACTTTCCAATCTTTTCTACACTAGGGCAACCACGCAAGAAGAGCATGGCTTGCATCGATTGGAAAGAGATGAGCGCTGCCCGTTGCGTTGTGGAAAGCACACACACCATGGCTTGACTTGCGGCGTTATGCAAATTTTGTCTCAATGACGTATGACGGGATTACCAGCCAAAGACTGCTGTCAAACACGGCAGCTGAGGGCACCGCAGGACATTGTCACCTGAAGCCGACCTTCTCCATGTCCTATTCCAGCGGCATGCCCGCCATTGTCCCTCTTGTCGCAAGTCGCGACATGGCCGGGTTACACTGCGGTACATCGCATCTCGTCGTATGGCTTCCCATTGCAAGACAACGACATGCTTGAGGCGTTGAATGAAGAAAGTGTGACAACATCTCAACACGTAACAGAGATATTATTTTTTGTATATTGGTATTACTCGATATTGTCCATTGCGAGAAGGGGTATCAGAATCTATGTAGGTGCTAGTTGAAATGCGGACGCCGCCGGTCCATCTCTCAACAAATATGCCCATGTATAAGCCAGTTCTATCACTATCCGCCGTTGCCAGTCCGCTGTTTTACCCAAATCATACGCGCCCAACGAAAGAGAGAAAAGCCAATAACCAAAAAGAAATCCTTTGTCGCCATCCCAACCTAAACTCCGTGCAGCTATGCCTAATTATGTGACCAGCCAAGAACAAGCCAGATTACCACGGATTTTGATCGCGAAAGAAACACATGCCCCGGCAAACCTCTACTCAATTGGCCTGCATCATCGACGAGTGCCGTCTGCGATCTTCAGACTCGGAATGGGAGTGACCGTGGTGTGAATGCGAGTGATGGATGTGTGGAATGTGCGAGAGCGTGAAGGCGAGCCGCGACCGCGCTGACTTGCGCCGAGGTGGTTCCGGACGCGATTGGTTGCGCTCTTCCACTTTACTTGCACCATCCCCAGCCTCCGAGTGACCAAGTTCCGGTGATCCAGGAGTGGTGCTTCCAGAAGCGCTTGTCGCAGCCACGTAGTCGGGCAGGACCGTGCCCTCAGGGTACACGATGGGCCGAACTGGTGTCTTGACCGCCGTGTGGTAACTCGGAACCTTGCTGAGCTCCGTTATGCCCGAAAAGTCCAAGTGCTCTGGCGTATGATATCCCGACATGGCCTCGGCAGTGATATTATCGCCGCTATTCTGTCGTGTCAGGGGTGCCGACGGAAAGGCCGAACTGTGAACGCTGTCTGCGGGGCCATTGTTGGGCGTGGCCGTCTCCGAGTCCCCATCATGCCACGAGGTGCTGCGGCTCGAAGGCTCCAGGGACACATTCTGTAATCTAGACGTGAGTGCTGCCGGGGGCACCGCCGTGCTATGGCTGTGAAGCAACGCTGCGAGGTTCTCGACCGATCCTGCGCGCGAGTGGCCGTACAACGGGCTCGCCATGCCGGCTGGAGTCTGCAGGCCCGTGGGTTCCATATCTTCGTAGAGCTGGTCTAGTGTATGCTCGTCATAGCTCGGAGGGGGGGCCGCGACCACATCCCCCGGCGTCGTCCCATTAGGCATCTGCCTCACCAAGTTACCCTCTTCATCCAAGGGCATGTTGGGGGAAATGAAGATCGAAACAGGCAACGTTGCGCGAAGTTCCGAGATATGCCCATCCGGATTGTGTAGAGCGAGCACCACCTTCAACTTGTGGCGCACTTTGATGCCGTGAGCGTTGACATCCTGCACACACTTGCCAAGCGTCCGTGGCAAGTCGAGTCCTGTGTTCATCACCCATCCTTCCTGTCCAGTATCCTCAATGACATCTTGCCAATGCTTCTCCCTCTCAATGGGAATCTTCCAAACCGATATTTCCCGTTCCTTCTTGTGTTCGCGGACCCCGTAACCTGAATGTGACTGAAGTATCAACTCGTGAACCTCCAGCAGCCTGATGGTGATCTCTCCCAGCTCCAGGCCCTTCAAAAGAGGCGTAAATCTAGTTTGCAAAGGAATCGTGCTGCCAAAAACAACAGCCTTCTTGGGAATCATGATTGAGTACTCAATCTTGTTTGGCCAGATGTTTTCCACGCTCATTGTGTGAAGAAATTCCAGGGTAGACGGGTCGAGGGTTCGTATGATGCGCAGACGCTTATAGGCGTGAAGATCGTAAGCAAGCTTGCCCCGTGCTACCGTAGCCTTAAGTTTGTAGGTGAGACTCGCTTCGCGGAGACCTTCGACGCTCTCGGTCATATCTCCCGGCAGCATCAGCTCAAAGGGCCATTCGTAGTTCCCGGCGGGTAGTGTAACACCCCTGCTCATGAGGCCATTGGGGCTACCGATGGACTGATTTTCGGCGCCAACACCCACAAAGGGCTTCCATCGGTGCGAGTATATCGTAGAGGTGCGGTCGATCTTGTGGTTCGATATTCCGGCGGCAGTGACTCGAGGGTCGTTCCAGCTGGTCATCACATGTTAGCTTTCAGGGGACATTTGAACCTGGGCTCCACTTTGTGCACCTACCTCATGTGCAGAGTTCCCGTCAATCTTAAATGGACGTCCTCGATTTTCAGCGGCGCTGGTAGGCATAGCACGACGGTGCCCTGCAGAAGTTGGCCAGCAGATTCGTGCTCATTGCCGCGGAAGACGATGAAGTCGCTCTCAAGTCTAGGGTTGACTTTGGGTTAGCCACCGCCTTGAGCGCAAGGTCAAAATGCAAGCAGTTCGGACGCAGTGCAAAAACATACCGAATGTCAAAGTAGGTGTAAGCATGCTTCCCTGTCACCGAAGTGAAGAAATTGGTGAACGACATGGCCAGCTAGTGTAGGGTGGGTATCCTGGCGATGTGTTTCGCGTTGTGAGAGAGAGAATGGCGAAAGGCGGTTGGATATGACCAGTAAATGGATATGTTTATTTTGTTTATTTTGGCATTGATGGCAAAGCTCGAAGTGGGATGTAGAGATGTAGTAGTAGGCGGCTATTGGGTAAACAGACGTAGTGGCGACGCTATGAGCGATAACGGCGCATGATATGTGAAAGAGCAAAGGTTGCTTTATGCGATTTCAAGAAGATAGTATAGTCAAGGATAGAGATGGAGAGAGGACAAGGAAACGAGAGGGAAATGGGCAAGCGAGAAGACGAGGTAAAAGAAAGAATGACAAGTTAGACGCTGGGAGGGAAAATAACGACGTTATGGATCCTGTCGAGGTACCAGGGCGGGCGGGCTAAAGACTCTTGCAGAGAACGAAGAGACTCTAGAAAGGGACAGGGATGTGAGGGCGAGTCAAGTGTGGATAAGGCGGAAGCGATTCATAGGTTGGATGGGCAATGAGATGGGGATCGTGATGGGTCTGGAGGATACTGTAGGCGGAATGGCGGCCATCCTGGGCCCGGCATGCCCTGGCCCCCCTTCTTCAAGTTTACCTTTCCGTTGCCAGAGTATCCCCACTCTTCAGGCTGGGAAGTGTTACCTTTGGTTACCTCGGCGGGGACCGTGAAGGAGGATGAAGGCTCCCAAGTTTAAAGAGGAGCCATCCGGACCTACCTCGTCGACGATGGACACGCCCACTCAGAACTACCTCTACCTCTACCTACAAGTACCTCTCCCTGCGAGCGCAATCCTGCACCGCGTGACAGCCGCAACTGCCGCTGAATATGCGATAACTCGGGTGACTGAAAGCAGCAGCCCGCGGGACACCTCAGATATCAGTGAGGGCCAAGATGGTGCCATGACACCACAAGCGCGAACCTCTGCTTCTACCTCCCGTCTACATACTACGTATAAATGATTGGACACACCAAGACATGAAACGACTGCGGTCGAGAATGTGATTGGGAGGATGCTGCGCTTCTGCCTTCGTTGTCTCGGGTGTATCAAGACCAGGTTGACAAAAGGTACTCGGGCTGCGGATACCAGCGACATGAAAAAGCCATCCACAATCTGTTCAGCGACATAGGTACATCCGCGATACATAGCCGGCTCCCAGCCTGCCACCCATTTATGCGAGTGGGTGTTCCACTTACAATCAAAGCTCGATAGAATGAAGTCTACTGATCAAGTCGAGGTTGTTGAGATGGCATTGACGCAATGAATGGGAGCGCCATCTGTCACCGTGACAGAAGACACATGAGACTGAAAGCACTGCATCGATCAGTCCCTATCGACGGGATGTTGGTGTGGGGGCATATCGATAGCGTCATTCAGTTGGGAGGGCTTTCGTGCATCCTTGTCAACACTGGGCTGAGGTAGCTCGGGTAGGTACCCAGGAGTACCTGCGCATGCAAGTGGTGTAAGAAATGGGGGGCGTCGGTTACTAGCGATTGCTGAGTGCAACTGGCGCCTCCCATTTCTTTCACCACCTGGCATGCAAGTGAAAAAAAAACGGAATCTCGAAGATCGTGAGGGAAGGGTCGGAAAAAAAAGGCGGCGGGAACCTGGCGCCAAGAGATCGCTACATACTCGATAGGGTTACACACCTACAGGTATAGACCAACTTCAGCATGGAACAAGGTCCCTTCATTATTCCCGCCACTCGCACACCCAAAGCAATTCCTTGCGCCCGAACTTTCGAGATGCTAGTGTAGTTCTCCCTCAAATACTCACTTATTCCCAGGCAAGGTGCTATATGGCCGGTCAGGCCTTGAAGTGCCACCATCATTTTGTACCAAATGCTCAGCCTCGCTGATTGTCGAGTCGAACGGAGCCACGAACCTGTGTCAGCTTCTAGAACGAGTGAAGGAAAAACTGAAGTGCCCCCACGCCGGCAGTTCTACACTACCAGATAGACTCCTGGGAAAAATTCCCCAATTGGTTAGGATGGACACCACAGCTAGTGTCGACACGCGGCAAACGACGCCGCCGAGACCAATCACAAGTGCATGTCAAGGTCATCACACATTGGCGAAGAGAATCGCGATGCTGGTTTGGTAACATGTTGGTCACAAGCGAACAATGGATGATAAGAAGTGCAAGCCCAACTCGTTGTTGAGCTCTCTGTTCTGTTTGCTACCGTCGAGAGCATGTGTTGGTGATTCTGGCTCTGTCGATTCTCCCTGGCATTGAACCCCTCTCTCTGGGTAGGGACATCTAGAATGTTGATCATCGATGGCGCCATTGACGGAAATTCGAATCAGCCCATCGGATGCAAGTGTCAGTCAAGCAGGTCGAGACATCAGCCGTTTTTGCTCCATCGACAAATCACACAGCCAAGAGACCTGTCAGGTACGCATAAAATGGCAGATCCCCAATTTGTGCAACATCCACAGGATGAGGGTCGAACCGTTCGTCTGCGACTCTGGCGTCGGATGCCGGAGCCAGACGAGGGTCCTGGTTGCGGCAAAGTGGGCTAGTGGGGGGGGGGGGGGGGCGGGCCCTCCTTGTCCGAAACGCGGTAGACGATGCCGACTGACGCCGAGCCACACGAGCCTCACCGAAGCCAGGAAGCCGCTGCTCCAGCGGGAAGGTCGACTCCATTCAAGGGGATAGGAACTACCTAGATCGCCCTGTTGCTTGTCTGTTCCTTTTTGCACCTTGGTAGCAAAAGGCAGTCATGCGACGAGCGTAACTCATCGGCAGGAAGGGGAAAGGAGCCACTGACAGCCAGCAGCGGTACTTTGATGATACATTGAATCAGCTAGAGGTTATGAGGTACCCTCCCATCACCAACAACAAATACCTAACAACACATTTTCCAACCATCAGTGGCTTTGACACAGAGCCGATTGGCCATTATCATCGCCGCACTTGTCGATCTCCCGGGCATTAACCTTCAAAGCCAAGACGAGGCAAAGCTGGAAGCGAGCTCCAACCAAGATCCAGATCCGTCGTAAACACGAGCGGCCGAACAAGTTTTTCTTCTCAAATCCTCCACTCTAGCCGGCCCTTCTCTCTCCTCCAGTGAAACGTCGATGCCAGTGCCTTTTCCATCTCAATGCCTGAGTCATTATTCCGCAGCAAATACAAAAGAGCCCCGGGTCAGAGATTTCTAAACACACCGCCAGATGTGGGCGAGATCCCTCCTGCGTTGTGCAGGTGGGGACCATGCGATAACCCTCAGAAGCTGAACTTTTAGACCAGACGGCGCCCCTCCGAATATTCAGACGTGGAAGTCTCTAAATATCACGTCATGTATGTTATCGGCGGGATTCGTGGTGCTACGGTATGTAGTGCATGATTTTTCCTGCCTCTACTGTTGCCCCATCGTTGCCGTTCTCATCAGCCCTATGAGAAAAAATATTCAGAACTCCAAGTTGCTGCATGGACGCAAATCCGAAAAAGGACATTAGCCGCTCCCGTTCAGTGGGTCATCGGCAAACTCCCAGGGCTACGTTACAGGATTGCGGACCATTACATGTTCGGCCCTTCTTTTACGGCATTTGCCCCTGCATTGCACTACAGCATTGTCCCTAGTATCTACATGGGAATTCGGGCAGTTATCTCCTTGCACTCAAAGGGGATTCAGCAGAGTTAGAGACGGGGGAGGGATATCACCTATGCTCCGAGTACACTATCTCACTATCCACACTAGTAATCTAAAGGCACCAATCAATCACTTCCCTGAATTTGGAATAAGGACCTCTCGGGCTGTTTGTGGCGTCGATTGTACACCAAGTGGAGGAGGGTCTGCTGGGAATGTCTTTGCCGTCGCTTGTCGAGCAGCTCCCTTCCTACCTATAACCGGCTCACAGATTTGCGATCTAGACACAATATGACACCCAATTCATATTGTCAAAGAAGAAATAGGCTTCTCGGTGCGTATTTCCCTTTCGAAAGAAACGGCAACATGCCATGATTTAGGCAGATCATCCAGTGTATCATTGCCACTACACAGTATCGACCGATGCTCCCAACCTCATCATAAGGACCGGAGTTTACATACCACCGCGTATCGCACGTGCAAAGGCTGTGATTTATACATAATATAGTAGCTGTTCATAGCCAAGACGTGGTGTTTGACTACCGACGGACCAAGGTTCGACCCCATCGTCGCGATGTCGAGGAGGCAACCGTCACCGCGGCGCGGAAATCGACCCGCTTTTTCCATTGCGATAAGCCCGAGTCCAGCCTTTGTCAGGGACCATTCATTGAGACATGTGAAAACGGCGTGTCTTTCAGCAACAAAACAACCGCAGATAATGGGTTGAGCCAGCCACTTAGCCCCTCTTTCCTTGATTTTGTTGCCGGTCTGAACGAGTCAAGGCTGGTGCATCAACCTTTGTGTTGTACTCACCACGTACTGCGTAGCTGTGTTCATTCGAAACCCGGGACCACTCCGGCAGCCGGAAATCGTCCGGAACATGTGCAGCTCTTCCAACCGCCTATTGGTCCTCCCATCACATGTTGGAATGATAAAACAACAGGACCCAGCCTCGACATCCACTTAAGAAAAACAGATTCAACGAGCTAGTGTTATCTCCGGCCCGCCCTTCAACTTGATAGCAACTGCATAGAAATGTTCTGGAAGCCCATCTTACTGACACACACACACGCACACACACAAATCTGCACCCAAGGGCGGCGGCGGCTTGGCGTGCGATATTGCAAATCCGTTAGCGGCAATGCTCTTCGAGGTACGAGATGTGAACTTTCACTTTTCACTTTGAGGATGTGATGGCATGCGATTCAGGAGGAGCGATACTATGTGTGGTTACGTTATCAGCTTTCGAGTATTCTATCGCTTTCCTTATCGATCGTTAGACCAAGATTCTGAACCAGTTCACGTGGTGGCAAAACGGACTGCATATGTATGAAGTTCATGGAAGGTTACAGGCGAAGAGAGAGTGTCTTGAGAGAAAACCGATACGAATTACACACTCAGCGGGCAGATGAAAGTGGATGATACATGGATACATATGAGGGTAACCTATCATTTTCTTTGCTTCCATTTTTCACCGTGATGTTGGGTGGCGAAGATTACCCATGATAGTGGTGAGTGACATCGTTTTGGCTGTTGGGATGCGATCAACTCTGTAACTGCTAAGCCACCGTCAACTCGTCAAATGAGAGATCGTCCCATCCATATCTGTGAAACCGAGCAGGATGTCCTAACGTTTATACGACGTCACATTGTTCTTTTTGGTTTGTCGGTTGGCAGACGAGACTCAACGTTTACACTGGCATGTTTAAAAAAAGATAAAAAAGAAGAAAAAAGAGAAAGAGCGAAGGAAAGAAAGAAAGAAAGAAAGAAAGAAAGAAAGAAAGAAAGAAAGAAAGAAAGAAAGAAAGAAAAAAGAAAGAAAGAAAGAAAGAGAAGGAAAGAAAGAAAGAAAGAAAATAAAGAAAACGATCCATGACATCGATACTGTACAGCACAATAACTACCATGCGAACCCCCTTAACTGGGAGACACAACGAATATGTTATAGACAGAGCATATTGGGGTTCGCCTACTTCACAATGGCATGGTATTTCGGATGTCCAGTTTCCTTATGTTCTAAGGCGGGAGACGCGACACATCACAAATGCTCTTGAGGGATCATCGCCCATCGATTCTGGCTTTGATTCACGAAAATGGTGCTCCAGCCTTTTCTCATGTTTCAAGATAAGATACGAGACATACTGTGTGTAAGTCGGAGTATAACCACATTGGTAGCCTGACTATCGGGGTAAAGCCCTTGGGCGAGACTGATCTTCCTCGGGTCACCCAGCTACCAGGATGATTATGCCCGTCATATATCGTGACACATACTATCCTCTCCGTGCACCCTTAGGTACTTCCAGTGTAGTTTGGTCAACATGCGCAGCAGGAACTGTTACAATCTGCCTGAAAGTTACAAACAGCAACACATACAGGAAAGGCTTTTCATCGAAGCCATACAGCAGGATTAGCTTGGCCTTCTTGCTGACCGGTACATGTGAGTGGTATATGTGACATTTTGCATACAACGCATAGTACTGTTTGATCTTGTGTGCGCTCCATGACTTGTTTGCTGAAGTGCTGATGCTATTTTTCTGTTAACGACATTGTAGGTAATGCTGTTTGTTGACCGCCGAGATTGCATCCTTGAGAGATGGAAGACGTTCAGGTGGTGAATGACGCAAACAAGAATTCACGGTATATCATTTCTCTTCCGTCCTCGTTCAAGCACAATGGAGGTATGATGATCCTAATATTCTGCATCAGAGTCCAATTCAGTCCAACGTCTCTGCTTGCTTTCCAAACACGTGCCGCTGCGCAGTCTGATGAGACCAAACATCGCCCTTCTCGCCTTTCACTCAATCCAAATATACCACAACCTGGAACATCACTGAATTGCTGATCCTCCGCCATGATGGAAAGCCCAAAAACGCCCAAAAGAGATATAGAAACGTAGAAACAAGAAAGCAAACCCAAGTCCATGCATGCCATCGTTAGAAAAGAAGACGCCGAGATAAAAAGAACGGGGGAAGATAGCGCAAGAAAAGTCGTAAAAAGCCCAATGAACGTAGCAACCCTGGTTTGCCTAAGTAGGGCTAGTACGCCCATGTGGCTTATGCTGTGGTCCTCTTCATATGCTTGTGCACGCGGGTGCATTCAGGAGCTCAGAAGGAGTCGTCATCGTAGATCGCCTGTTGTAACCTCGCTGCTTAGGTATATCCACTTTTTCTTTACTCGATCATCTTTACGTAGTTGCTGGGAAATGTGCCATGTCTTGTGCCGATCATGCCAGTCCTAAGAAACACGTTAGTACGATAATGCCAATGTCATTAATATGCCACGATGTGTACTCACCACCAGTCATTGTCGCTGTCGGTCTTTTTGAGGATAGTGATGATCTCGCCCTTTTGGAAGCCCAAGTCTCCAGGTTGGTCCGCATTGAACGTGTAAAGTGCGACGGCCTCGTTCTTCTTCATCAAGGCTTGTTTGCTCGCGTAATTCGGCTTCGGTGCAGCCGGCCGCCCCGGGCCAGCCTTCTTGTCAGCAGCCGCCTGCTGGGCCGCTGCCGCGCCGTAACCACCGCCGAATCCACCTCCATTGGTGTCATTCCGGCCGTACTGTACGGATGCCCTGTTATTCGAGAAGCCACGAGGCTGCTGGTCGTACACATCATCCTGCCACGTGGAAGCGCGCTTGGGTCGGCCAAACTCGTCGTGTGCTTGTCCTCCCGATCCACCCGATGCCCCATAACCGGAATCGCGAGTTTGGCCCTCGCCGTAGGCATTCCCTGTCCTGTCGCCCCATACCACGCTGTCATGAGTGTTGTCGTAGACGGGCTGGTCGTTATACATCCGGTCATCGAAAGACCCAGAGGACATGCCGGCAAAGATCCGTGAGTTGAGAATGCTGAGGAGAGGAGCGGCTTGCGGCGGGGGGCGCTCGGCTCCCGAAAGGAGCTCCTTGGCGGAAACCTGACGACCATAGAGCTTTGCATTGGCGTCTTTTCGCTCGATTATCATAGAACCTTCGAGAGACACGCCAGCAAACAAGCCCTTGGTCTTGGAATAACTGAAGATGCCCGCTACGCTTCTCAGCGAAGCGGCTCCGGCGGCCTCGGCATTTCTACCGACAGGCCCGGCCGCGACCGAAACGTTACCACCAAGTGTAAGTGACCCAGCCTGGGCGAAAGTTTTTACGGCGCTCGCGTCGTTGAGAATGAAAACGAAATCTGTAAGCTCGAAACCGATCTGACCGCCGAAGCCGGCACCACCCGTAGCAATGGCGGTGGGTGCAGACCAGCTGCCGTCGGGGAGGCGGGCGACTACCAGACCGCTACCGAAACGGGCAGATCCGAGGAAACCAGCTTTGATGACGGTGAGTATAGCAAGACCCTAGGAGAACGTTAACCACCTGGTCGCTTTCGTTGAGGTTGCAGATGCTGTTTCGTACCTTGGCATTCGCGAGCACAGATGGCGGGATCACCTTGTCGGGACCAAAGGCTTGTTTGGGCTCGATGAAGGAGGCGAGGATTTTACCGCACTTCTTACATTCCGCTGGCCACAGACGTGTTAGGTTGTCGGATTCGGCGAAGCGAAGGGGAGTTGCGGGGTCGGGCTCTGGACAGCACGGGAACCCCGGGGACACAAACTTACACGAAAGTGACGACGGAAGAGGGTTGTTGATACCCATCTTGAAGTGTCGAAGCGGAACTCCCTATAGCGGACTGGCGCGGGTCTTGAAGGGCGAGGGCGTGTAGAGCGGCTGCGGAGAGAATGCCGTGGAAATGCGACAGCGACAGCGAAATATTAGAAAGAAAGAAAGAGATGGAGTTCGTCAGTCAATTCTCGGGACACTGGCCGATCAATGCCTGCAGGCACACTGGCAGGCAACCAAGTAAGCAGATCAGCCCAGTCAATTTCTTGTGTAAATGCGAGGTTGGTACCTGGGCGTCCCCACAACGGCGGTTTGTCAAGATGCTGGGGAGATCCTTGGGGTCACTTGTTGTTCGTGATGAACGATCTTGTTCCCGGAGGATAAGCTTTTGGTCCTGCTCTTTTGTTGGTGTAGTTTTCCGTTTGAGAGTCTTTTTATTTTTTTCTTTCCCCTTCTTCACATATCGGAGTAACTGATGAGCGAGGCTAAACAGTGGCATGGAATTCATCACATCACAGCCAACATTGGATCCGATGTGGCGGGTCAAAGGGAGGTACTTGGAAATGGAAGCTGGAGCTCGTGCCGCGCGTCATGTGAGAACTGTAGCACTTGGACCCTCGATCACTGGAACCGCTGGGATGGGCTTTGGGCAAGCACTGCCGTGGGCTGTGCAGTAGTGTACACTACTGTCCGGGTACCTCTACTTTACTCCGTCCCTGCGCCCTGCGCCTTCCGTCACTTTGAATCTCTTTAACCGTGTTTTGCGCCATTTTTTTCCCGACAGGGGTAACTGACCAGTCGGATCTTCTCCCAGCCAAAAATCCACTATTTCGTGACATCTAGTTACTTAGCAAATACCACCAAAATCAAATGCTAGAATAATATGGCCATTTTTCTAAGGGAATTAAACCAAATCTCATAGAAACAGTATAGAATTGAAGCTATTTACTAATCGTCTAGAATATCGTCCTCAAAATAAATATCCCAATTTAAATAATCTACCCAGCACTACTTATTCTTCCTACAAATGGGGATTTTATACTGCCCATACCTATATATTGTACGTATATAGAGTAACTCGCTAGACTTAGGAATAGTATTATTACTAGTCTAGTAGCTCCTTATTTTTTTAATAGTAATATAAACGTACATTTTACACTATAGCGGCTTACTCGCCCGTACCTAATAGTACTCCCTATTATCCCTTCTAATAAGATATTTAGTATTTTACTCTTTAGTTTTATGCTGGCGATAGAATATAGTTTTAGTATTAAAGGTATACTAAAGTTCGTTAATTAACTATATATAGAAGTTTCGGTATTAAGAATTGGGCGTAGATTTGAAAAAGACTCCGTAATTTCTAATTCGCCAAATTAGGAATATATTAGTAATAATAACTTCAAAATAAAAGTTATAGAACAATATTATCTATAGGCCCCTTCGATAGTAATATTTATATATATTATTGGTATATAATTAATTACCGATATTAATACTATTTATATACGTATTGTATACCTAAATAATCTTAGGGACTTTAATTATTATAATACTTAAATTACTAAAAATATCCTTTATTATACCCTTCTTAGTCGGGCGCCGCCGCTTAATTTCCTTAGTTCCTATACTAGTACTATAGGGATTAAACTACGTAGAAAGAAAATTAATAATTTAACGATCTTTTACCGCCCAAAATACTATACTATTATTAACCTTCCGGTAAATATATCTATATAAAATCTTCTTTTTCGTAGTATCTATCTCTTTAAGGTTAGTAAACTCCTTAGGTATACGATTTTTACGTACTATACTAGTAATAATAGTATTATAAATTCGAAGGTAGTAGGCGAAGTTAGTAGTAACAAAGAGATTATTGTAAAAGACGTAGTAGATTAACGAGGGTAGGGGAGGAGGGAGTATAATAATAAAGTGCGCTACGAAAATTTAAATATCCTTAAATTTAGCCTACTTATATAATTATTAAATATTATTTACTAGTAATTTTATATAGGGGTAATATAGGACTCATATAGCGGCTAAAATTAATAACCCCTTTATTATTATTATAAAATAACTAGCGGTAGAAATACCTACTAAAAACGGCCACCTATATTTTAATCCTAGTATTAATAGGCTTACTAGGGATAATTACTATAATCGTACTCCTCCTAGTATAATATACTACCTTCTCGTTAATAGTAATATTTTAAAGCGGTTTACAAATCTCGCAGTAGAGCCTTATAATATACTTATTAAACGTATATATCCTCTCTTATAGTATTATTAAACTACTATAGCTATTAAAATTCTAATAATAGAAGTAACGTATTAATATCTCGAACTTAAAGAATAATATCCACTTTGTAATAGGGTATAATAAATTACCGGGCTTTTCCTTCTAATATACTATTAAATTCGGCTCAATATAGAGACTAATATAAAAGATAATCGCTATTATTACGTAAAGTTCGTCGGTATAGTAAAGGACCTAACGTTTATTGTAGGAGTTAGGATTTCAACCGCCGCCCTATAGTATAACGCGCCTTTAATTAATCTATATCGCCTATTTTTCGACGGTATCGCGGGGGAAGAATTATAAAAAGAGTAAGAATATTGTAGAGGGATTATAATAGATTTAGAAAGTAAAGTAATCGCCTTATAATAGTTTAAATACCGGTAATAGATTACTATTTATTATATAAGGTTCGCGCTATCGTAAGTATAAGGGTTCGTACGGTACATTATTTCCCTAATCTATACGTTCAAATTAAAAGAATTTCGACCGTTAGAAAGGAAGGATTTTCACCGATTAATATAGAATCGAATTTATTAGCGGGACTAGGGAATTGGGGGGGGAAGCTATTAATAGGGACCTCCTTAGTATAGTAGGGAGCAATAGTATAATTAAAGCGCTAATATTCTTCTTGAACGTCCTTAAAATTAATAAAACTATCCCTCTCCTCCTCTTAAGAGGGTTATAAATCCGGGTTATTTATAGTTACGATAGTGGCGCTGCGCGGGGATAATGCAAGTAAGACAAAGAGATACTAAGTAATTAGGATTTAATTGATTTTATATAGTGAAATCTCTGCTTCTCCGGGTATATAATATTAATACGGGAGGGTTGTATAGGGTAGCCTTGGCGTACTATAAAAGTATTTGTGGGCCGGGAAAAAAATGGCGCAAAACACGGTTAAAGAGATACCCGGGCCTTGTCCAGCGGGCAGAGCAGAGCGGGCGTTCATCGTTAGGTGACTGCCCGACTGACGGGACCCAAAGTTGCAGTGGCCCGACCACGAGCACAATGAAATGGCTCCAGCAGGCTCCGCTCCCCCCGAAAAGGACCCCGCATTGACCATGCAAGTGCTTTACGCGCAGCCACACGTAAATGGCCGAAACTGACATCATTCGCGACTAGGAGGCCGTAGCTGTGGCTGGTGTATGCATCAACAAGCTGCAGTGAGCCGGCCGCCCCCATCGTGATGGATGCATGATCCCGGTGTCCTTTCGTTGTGACCCTGAACTGAGTGCATCTGGAACCTGCTGCAACCTACCCCCTTTCGACATCCCCATAGCACTTGGCAATAGGAACACCACGGCTTCACTCCGAACAACGGACGCTGCAAGACTCTCACTGAAGCCGACCTCCGCGCGCGCGACAAATTAACACGTTATAACATATACGAAAATACGAAATTCGGGCCATATCAGCGAGTTCCAATTAACCCGATACTCAAAACTGACGAGTGAACCTCCTACACGGCCGCTGAGCGGGTCGCAACATACGACTACGACTACAACACAACCCCCCCATTACCATTACCATTATCAAAATGTCCGCAAACTACGAGCGCGAGCGCCAAAACAATGCGCGCCTCGACGAGCTAGCCTCCAAGGTTTCTGCCCTTCGAGGTGTAACGATTGACATTTACGACCAGGCGCGCAACCACGAAGTTATTGACCAAACGGTACGGTTCCTTTGATTTTATTACTCTGCACAAAATAATCAACTAACAAGTCCCACCAACAACAAACAGACCGATACCTTCTCCTCCATGGGCTCTCAACTCAAAGGCTCCGCCACCCGTCTAGGCCGCATGGCCGCATCGGGGAACAAGGTCGCCATTCTCAAGCTCTCGGGTATACTTATTGGGAGCTTCCTGGTCATTTACTATCTTTATCGACTTTTTGTTGGTTAAATGATTCGTAAAATCACGACGTGTGAGAGGGCTAAACTCGTATGAATATTGGGTTTATTGGGTCTATTGAACTTCGACATGCGGATACAGGCCCGGCAGCGAAAAGAAGGGAGGTTCTCTTCATCGGGTTCACTCCAACAACACAGGGCGAAGGATGTAGAGGGCGGAACGGTTCGATTAACGACAAATATCAGGAATGATTAGACGGATGCGTGCGAAGCCGGACATCAAGACAGGATGGAGTTTGTCCGGATAGCTTGTTGGATGTTCGAGTTCTGGTACAGGCGATGTGCAGTCCGCTTGCTCCCAGAAAAGCCGCTACTAGTATTGCGCAGAGGAGGTGCAATGTAGGGTGGGGCAATGGATGGGAGGGCAGCAGGTCACGCAGGACCGTAGGTCTGTGTTTTGGTGGATTCTGAACGAAGTGTGGATTTTGGTTTACAGACTGGGCTTAATGTTTTGTCTCGACAACAGGCGGGTAGATGCAAAGGCATAGCAATGGCGTTGACGGTTCGGTTTTGTTTGTTTATTTGGGATCTGGTTACTGCGTACCTCACGTTGTCATTGATACGTCGTGACGTATAAGCCAGACATCGACATTTCACAGTCCCATCCTTCATTTTCATTTTCAAACTTCAAGGACATCGAAAGCACATTAATGAGGGCAACACGCACCTTACGAAAGATAGGAGGATCCTATATGAAAGTGCATTACTTTTGCCCTACCAACGAACAATAACCTGTTGTCTATAATGTAAATATGCCAAAACAAAACATGACTTGCTGTTATAAGCATGACTGCGTTGTTCATCATTCCCCTATTTGTCTTGCATAAACCATCATTTGCCTAGCTCTGAACTAGATCAGACTCCCACAGCATTACTATGACATGGTGTTCGTGGACAGCATCCCCTTTCCAGTCAGGTGGTATAGAAGAAAAAAAACAAGTTCGGACGCTTGATGGGTCTGGTTTGGTGTAAGCTTGTCCGAGCTATTTCTCACATCACCTGCCGGTTGATTATATATTTACATGGTCGGCATCAGGCGTGATGACAACAGCAAAAGTCCCAGTACACTGCACTCAGTTACCTCTGAACCCCATGTGGGAGATCCCTGAATTGCCGTTCTAAGGTTTCTTATTGCCAGACGTTTGAGAACAGGTCGTCACTGCCACCAAACCCGGTAGCCGGCTTGGATCCGCTCGGAGCAGCTGGTGTGGTAGTGCTGCTCATCCAGCCCCCAAACTCTTCGTCGGCCGCCACCTTTGGTGCTGGCGCAAAGCCGCCCGAAGCGCTGGGGACGATAGGTTGGCTTGCGAAGGAGCCGCCGGTAGTGGAGGAGGTGGTGGTGCTGTTGCCCCATCCAAAATCGTTAGAAAGAGGGATAGAGGTAACAGGTGCTGGCTTGGGCGGTTCAGGAGCCGCAGGCTTGGGGGGCTCAGGGGCGGAGGCCCACTCGTTGGAACCCCATACACCTGCATCTGACCAGGCGTTAGACGTCGCAATAGAGGCAAGAGGGTTTGGTGTTGTTGAAGTAGCAGCTGCAGGGGCCGGCGTGGTTGCGGCGGGCTTGGAAAGGTTGAATGCAGAGCTGAAGTCAGATGAAGGCTTCGGGGCGGCGGCCGAGGGAGGAGCGGTAGTAGTAGTAGTAGCTGTTGTGGAAAAGTCAAACAGGTCGCCGATGGCGGAGGAAGCGGGCGCGGGCTTAGAGGCTGGCGCAGGAGAAGGGGTTGATGAGAAACTCAGTGGGCTGCTGATGGACTGCTTGGATTGGTGGGAGGATGTGGCGGGCTTGGAATCGAAGAAGCTGCCACCGCTTAGGCCGGAAAAGGCATTGTTGCTAGTCTGGGACGAGGGTCGGGGAGATCCAAAGCTACCGAGGCTAGCAAAGGCATCGGTTTGGGCGGGCTTGGGGGAGGGTTGACTGTTGAAACTGAGGCTATTGAAAGCATCATTAAGCCCACTAAAGGCATTTTGGGTCTGGGACATGCTCGGGGAGGACATGCCGCTCATTCCGCTAAAGGACCCTGAGTGAGAGTGTGAGGGCGCGGCTTGCTGTTGTGGACGAGGTGCACTGGCATAAAGAGAGAGGATAGACTGCTTGAGATCGGGACGCGACTGGTTGGTACCACCCGAAGTACCCGTCGTGCTAGCGGGCCTTGGGGGCGCTGCAGTTTCCGTGCCGAAGAAATCCAGTCCCAAAAGCGAAGCATTTGAACTCGTAGCCTTGGGCGGGGCAGGCTCAGCCTTCGGGGGCACCTTTGACGCTGTCGGTCCGGTGGTGCTGGCTCTAAGCGGAATCGGGTCGGCACCAATAAGGTCGGGTACGGGAGCCGGGGCCGGAATAGGGGCGGGGACAGATCGTGAGGCCGCAGTCGGAGTGCTGGACTGGCTACGAAGAGATCCGTTTCTCTCCAGAGTCTGCTTCTCCTTCACCACACTCAGCGGGACATCATCGTCACCCTCAGCATCTAGTGTCGAGGGATCTGGCATCGGGCCATCCATTACCCATCTCTTGAGCTCGTATTTGGTGCGAATAAAGTTCTCGATTTTCGATTCGGAGGGGACGTGGCCCTGAGCCAGCTTGGCCTCCCAGTACTTGTTGGCGCGAGCATTTCCCCAGTTTAAGACACTTTGTAGCTGCTCGTCGGTCCAAGCATCGAGGTCGACGGACTTGACACGGCTGATGTGTGTACCCATTCCACGGTGAATGCCCGAGCAGCGGATGCAGATAAAGACGCCGAGGTTCCAGCTGGCCCATCGTGGATCTGTGTGTATGCGACATGATCAATAACCAGGCCTGGTAATGACCGACGGTCGGATTCCCAGCAGAAACTTACGCTTGTTGCGCTTGCAGTCAGCGCACACCTTGTTGGCCTCGAGTTTCAGGAGCGACTTGATCGTCTGCTGGTTTTTGGCTGCCCGTTCGGCAGCGGGGTTCGGCGGGCGTCGAGACATGGCGATGTGTTCGCAATAAACGGTTGCTTTGCCGTGGGTTTCTGGATGGGAGAAGGAATCCGAGCCGGCTGGGATCGGAGGACAGGTTGCTGTCGAGTCGTTGGAATGTAGTCGGATTGGGTGAGCTGTTCAACGACCTACAGAAAAGAATGGCTGGCCCGGACTGGATATCAATGCAGAGACTCAGGAGTGTCCTCCACTGCAATGCGCCCAGGCCCCGTCAATGATGGCCGGGGACCGCCACTATCAAGGTCCAACAGGGGTCAGCTGGTGCCGTTTAAACAACACCGCCCTTTGATCGAGCGTTGCGTGTTAATGGCACACGAAGCAAGCCACTTGTGGCTTGAATAATACAAATAAGTATAGAGGTACTTTTGTATCTTGACAGATACTGTGTACATCATCCTCCCTTGAGTTTCATTATGGCTGTGGTAAGCAGCACTGCAGCGTTGCAGTCCCGCATGGAACAGTCTGGGCGCGTATTATAGACCTAGATACATACTTATCAGACATCGGTAGTTATTCTACGGAGGCTTGTCGCCGTCTTATGAGCAAGAGTAATCGATGCCTTTGGATGTCGAAAGCCACAGCCATGAGCGACTTCAATGCTTTGTTTTTCCATACTGTGACGGGATCGAGTCTGTGACGCAAGACTCCGATCCCAACTTACAGCGAGAGGTTCCTAGTGTAATAACACTACGTACCCTGTCATTTCTGGGGCAACTTCAAGCAGAGAAATTCCTATTAGTTCTATTTCATTTGCATGTGATTTGTAATTGTAAACTTCTAAAGACAATTCCAAGGTGTGAATGTCAATGATTTGGTCATCGATAAGAACATACGAACACCTGAGGCTATCCAACATCCAGCAACAGTCGACCTTCATGCGTAACTATCTCCAAGCCGCCAATCTTCTCCGCATTCTGCGCACTTTGTCCACCTTCACACAGAGGCGACGCATACCGCAACACGCATCGTTCAGAACCGGAAACAACATAATCCTAAAGTCTTCCATGCCTACGATTCCCTTTCTGGGCAGCTTCTTCGGTTCATCCTCCTCGTCATCATCCCAAAACATGCCCGAGAACTATCCTGTTCAAAAGTCGGCCGATGAGTGGCGTGCGGTTCTCAGCCCTCGTGAGTTGCCTTCCCAAATCATAACCCATATCAGCATGACTCTCATCTCACCAGCCCCCACTCCCCTCAAATCTCAATCATCACATCATTCATACTTACCATGTAAAAAAATGCAGAACAATTCCGCATTCTCCGCGAGAAGGGCACAGAACCTGCCGGCACTGGCAAGTTCGACAAGCACTACCCCTCCGCAGGCGTCTACACCTGCGCCGGGTGCCACGCGCCCCTGTACAAGGCCTCGCACAAGTTCAACTCGGGCTGCGGCTGGCCGGCCTACTTCGACAGTATTCCCGGGGCCGTGACGCGGCATGAGGATCGCGCCTTTGGTATGACGCGGACCGAGATTGTTTGCAGCAACTGCGGCGGACACCTGGGCCACGTCTTCAAGGGGGAAGGGTTCAATACGCCGACGGACGAGCGTCATTGTGTGAACAGTATTTCTTTGTCATTCAGTGAGGAGGATTCGGCTGCTGAGAAGAAGGGGGACGGGGAGCGTAAGTGAGGTGAAGTAAGGTCTGAGTGATCGAGATAGTTTAGGTATGTATGTAGGTAGTAGAGAAAATATATTAGATTGCATTCATATAGCCTTCACTCGAGGTGAAACGACACTGGAATTGGTCAAACTTCACATCTGCAAGAAGCATCAGGAGATAAGTCGTATGATGGAATCTACATGAGAAAAAGAAGAATATACCCTGCAGGGGACGAGGTTACGGGCTGTAATCTTTGGGCCACAGGCCAGATGAAGAGTGGGATGGAAGACAGGCGGGAGAGAAGCATGTCACACTTGACTCGCGTTAAGCAGCAGGTTCTCATAAGGCTCGAGTCAGTTGATCTAAGCTTAACTTGGGTTGACGTCTACTCTACACTATATGTTGAGGCGGCACCTTTCGTTCAGCTACGCCTGCCCTGAACTCGTTTATGACGATTGCCCAGGCAGAACCCCATTCAGAGTACCATACTATACAGGATGCGCTCCATTCCGCCGCAGAAGTCCGTTCAAGTGGCAACAGCCAGCCTAGGGAGAATCAAATCATTCGACCGCCCGATTGTCCAACAAGATCATAGGAATCCACTAGCAGATACACTTTCGCCCCAGATGCCCGTGGTAGATGGTGAACTTGGAGTGGTTGCTGTGAGCGAAGAAAACTGCTTGGGCAACACAAAATGACTTCTTGGCCGTAAAGATGAAAAGACGGCCGATCTGCTGGAGAGAATAGGAGAAGGCGTAGCCAAAGGAAAAGTTCCTGCTGGGGCAGGAGGTATCATTATCGACTGAGGTGTACTTTGGATCATAGGCCTTCCTGAAGCAAAAGGCATGTTGGGGGGGAAATGCGATCCTACTCCTGGTTTGGGCAATCGTCGAAGCGTACCGGTCCCGACTGGCTGACCTCTCATCCTCCTCTTAGTAGCGGCTTCTACTTTGTGCAGGTCTCGGTAACACACCCTTGCATGTCTCATCCAGATCCTGACTTTCTCTTCAAGGTTGCTCACCAAGTCACTCTCCTCTTTACCCCGTCTCATGTGTTCATTCCATATCCTAGTGGCTTCTGTCAAGCCAGCCATATAGTGTTTGCTGAACTGTGAAAGACGGACTCGGGACCTGCGTCGCAGCTGCTCGACAGTGGAGCCGCGAGTTGCATTGACGGTGCTTGAACTTAGTCCCGAAGTTTGCCTGGCAATTTTCAGTTGTGTTGGCAAGGTGGGTGCTACTTCTCCTGCCGTAGAAGATGGGAGCCTTCTCATCCTAAATTGATCGATTGGGTTTGATTTCAGTTTGCTGATTTTGTAGACACCTTCTTCAAGCATTCCAGAAACTGCAATAGTGCTTGCCGAGCGATGAAGGAGACGTCCGGGAGCCCATTCTTGTGGAGGTTGAAGATATAAAGGTTGACGTAGGTGCTGGATTGATTGGGAACTCTTAGCCAGCTGGTTTGTAATGCTCACTGAATGGACTAGGTGCGGATTTTTGGGATCTATCAGCAGGCCCGGGCGTACGTTGGTGATGTTTCTTCGGAGCCGTCTGGTGGATGACTTGGCCACAGTCAGAGGATTGATTTGAGCAATGGAGGGAAGACCCTGCTGTTCTCTTCTTATCCAGTAACCGTGTCCGAAGCCATGCCTGCTGGAAGCCATAGTCACTTCCCACCGCTTCATCTCGCTGAGGACGTTCTCAAAATCAGAAGTACTTTTCATCGAGAACAAGAGGGACGCCTGTCTCATTGACGTTCATTGTGGTCAGTCTTGTCGAAATGTATCATGTCAAGGTTGCCAACCACTCACCCTTTCTGGCCCTACGGGATACCAAAACATGAAAGCACGTTCAGAAGGTGAACATGCGGCGGTACACTGCGAAGGGGGGTCCATGGCTTTGGCAGCTGGGGTGAAGTCTTCCAATTCCAATTTCACCTAGGGAGCTAAGTTTAGAAAGTTGCACCAGAACGGGAGAGACATGGATGACATGAGACTGACCAGCTCGTCCGCTTTGTCCTTGATATGTATCATCAGCTGATGATGACAAATGGGCATCTGGGAGTTTATCCCAGCATTGTAGGGCATCCCGCGCGATCGATCGAGTTGGCTTTTGAGGACCAGTTGGGGATCCCTAAAATTGTTGTGGCGCTGGTTGATGAAGACATCTTCAAGCTCAAACCGACGCAAAACGGGACTGATGGTTACCACTGCTTGCCCCTGCTTCTTCGGCTTCTTGATCTTCGTGGGCGCCATTCCCAGCAACTCTGAAAGTGGTCAAAGTGACAACTTGAACAGGAGGGACTTGATAGGACTGGAAGTACCTGCAGTTCAATCAATCAGATGTCAACTACAGACACAATCGTGGAGAGAATCAAAAGACTGCGTAGAGGATGCTCGAGGGGGGGGGGGGGGGGGGGGGGGGGGGGGGGGGGGGGGGGGGGGGGGAAACGATGACGGAAGAGAAGGCGCTGTGAGTTCAATTCAGTCCTCCTCCTGCTTCGAGTTTTGGAAGAGGAAGAATTTTAGAGAGACGGGAAGGTGCAGTGCTACAGGTACCTTGATCACCGCTCCATTCCTCCTGTGAGGGGATGCATGTCGCAGAGGAAGGTGCTCTTGGGCATCAATGGCACCGATTCTGGAGTCGTTCCTTCCCATAGAGGTAGTCACCTCGATCTAAACGTACGAGACCAGCTTCAACGAAGTTCTGGCTGATAGAAGAACACTTCAGTAGTCGATATTATAAAGTCTTGATGTTTATACTGAGAGTTGATTAACTCGAGACATCCACTTTGGAGACTCCAGTGTCTCCTCGAGATCCATTATTTTCTGTGTGAGTGTCATTGACCCATGTTGGGGAAGCACTTGGAACGAAGCGACGCCGAAATATTTGGACGGTGTTCAGGTGTCTGTCAGTGAGAACCTTGGAGGCCAAGCAGATGGAGCTCCCCGTCGCGAGCAGAGCTGCTAATATGGCCCGAGCGTGATGTGCGTCAAGCGGGGCAAAGGTGTCTTGACATTGGCCAGTGCGCTGCAGGGAATGGCCGTTAGCTCTCTGTGACAGTGGAAAAAACCGACGCCATGCCGTCAATCCCTCCCGCGATTTCAGAAAGTGGAAAGAGAGCCTCGCGTCGCATTCCCTGGACCATCGCGACAGTTCAGTTTCATATTTTCGATTTCTATCCCAACATATCGAGACACCGACACGTGCATTACAGCTACGAATTCCAATACCCCGATAACATTACGTTACATTCCACCCGAATGATACAGTTTCCAATTGGCGCTCATCCCAACAATCGCAATCGCCATCGCAATCGAAGCCTTCCTGGCTCTCCCTTGAAGCCCTCAGTGGGAGCCGTACTGCGGCTCGATCCTCCAGAATGGCTCCTCCGAAACCCCAGCCCATGCCCGAGCATACTGTCGACCGTACGCCCGAATATGAAAAGTTTATCGAAGATCTGCGTGTCTTCCACGAGAAGCGCGGGACCAACTTCGACCCTGAACCCAAGATGGGCAACCTGACAGTCGACCTGCTCAAGCTCTTCAAGCACATTGTCGAACACGGCGGATACGATAAGGTCTCGGACGAGAAGCTCATGTGGCGGAAAATGTGCGAGGGTCTTGGTCTCATGAGGCACAATGCGCCTGCGGATGCTTATACTTTGAAACAAATATTCTACAAGAACTTGGCCGCCTACGAGATCAAGACGGTCCACAATAAGGAACCGCCTCCACCCGAGATTCTCGAGTTTACTACTGCCAAAGGAGGATCACTCCTAACTAGAACCCTTGAAAACTTTACCGCAAGGAGTTTGAAAGGTGATAAGGAAGATTCAGGCGACGACGGCACTCCGAGTAGGGAGCGGAGTACTGTTGACACTCCCAACTCAGCTCGCGCGTCCCGGGGTCTCAGAGAAGCGCCTGCCCCGAGGGTGATTTTCCATCCGGACACAAACTCGACGCGGCAAACACGACATGCCGGTTCTGCGCAACAACAATCCGCAGCCAATCCTTCTTCCAACTCCAATCCACAAAACAACCAACAACCCCCGTCGCATTCGCAATCTCACTCCAGTACCCCCATACCCTCTCACGGCCCGCCTCACGCCCACCAAAACCGAGGAAGCGCGTCAGTTATGTACAACCCAGGTCCAGACCACAGTCACCACTTGGTGCAGAGTTACCAACCTGCGCCGCTGCAGCCGATGCAGCTGCGCATCGTCGACACGCCCACGAGCAATCCCGAGTTATTCAACAAGAGGCGGCGCCTCTTAAGGCAACCTGGCCCATCTGGCGCTCCCGGTGCTCTCAGTACTTCGGCACTGGTACGCGCTGCCCTTCCACCAGGTAAGTCTTGTCGCGACCGCTCCCTTGGTCCCATATGCTCACCAGACGTAGGTAGCCTCGATGGCCCGAATATTTATGAGCGCTGTCTCCTAGCTCTCCGATCCGGTATCCGTGCTGAGCAGGCCTTTGGACTCAACCATCTTGTCAAGATTTCATTTGAGCGTGGTGATAAGTACAAGTTCGCTCAATTCAGTGGACTGGCCGAAGGGTTGACCGAGTTTGCCCTGGGCGTAGGCAGCTTATTCTACAACATTCAATGGGTCATATCGAATGACCCTGATGTTGACGACGGCGACATCGGCGAGCTCGATGGTATTAACGGTACCTCGGATATCCTAGAACGCATTGCGGAGCTCAAGCGGAAAGATGTCCAAGACAACTTTCAGCCTTCAGAGTTTACCGACCACATGACACTTATTACCGAGGCCGTTCTTACCATTCGGAACATGGTGATGCTGCCAGATAACGCCTGGTTCATGGCGGATTACCCACCGATAAAGGATTTACTATGCATCCTTCTTCACCTTCCGGACATGGATCTCACCGTGGAGCTCAAGCATTTTGCGCTGGACATTGCCGAACAGATTACACCCAACTTGGTACTGGAATCCGACGATCCCTTGTATCAAACCCTGCTTGGCCAGCTCAAGTCTAACGACCGTGGCACAATTCTCACCGCTTTGCGAGCTATTGGTCGTATCTCAATGAACCACGCCACGGAAACCAACAAACTTCATAATGTCCCGGTCTCTGTCTTACAGAACCTTATGGACTGGCTTCTACTCAACGACGACGAACTGGTAGATGCCTGCCTTGACTTCCTGTACCAGTATACTGCGGTTGTCCCTAACTTGGATGCCTTGATTAAGGGTACCAACGTGGAGCACCTAGTCACCCATCTCGTCCGGCTGTTGTCTCACGGGGCTAAGCGCCACCACAAGGATATTGTTGTAAGCGAGGCTCGGATTGTGTACGACGCGCCTTCCGAGCAGGTCGTGTCTATTCCTCCCGATCTTCTCGAGCGGCTGTTGGCTATGGAAGAACCGGAGCGCACACACCAGTGGGTGCGATGCACATTTGAGGAAGATCCTGATGCACAGGTGACACAGATCGCGATCTGGCAAGCCTATAACGCAGCATTCCTCGAGCCGCTAAAACGTACCGGACGAAGCATGATAAACGCAGCTGAATTCATCAGAAATATTAGCTCTGTGTACCATACCGCTGGTGCGCAAGTATTCCGTGAACAGGGACCTACTGGGGAGGTTCAGAGCCGCTTCATCATTAGGGGAATCAGACCTCGTGCTTTCCCCATTAGTCCCGAAAACCGTGGCTACCTGGGCTGTCAATGGACACGACAGCCCACCAGCGACGAGCAGCAGCAACAACAACAACAGCAGCAACAGGTTGTGTGCGGTGCCTGGCACCTAACCACCGAATCGATGTGGAACCACATCCTCACACACCACCTCGGCGAAGCCCCCGGCACCGATAACAAATTCTCCAACAAAGAAGGCACTTACTCTTGCCACTGGGACAGCTGTCGCAGGTACCCGGCCCCGACCAAGCTCAAGCTGATGCAGCTTATGATGCACATCAAGACCCACCTCAAGGCCGAAGAGGCTCGCCACAACGCGTTATACCCCACCCTGCAACCTCCCCCTACCCCTGCGGCTGGCGGCGCAACAGAGCCGTTCCCCGGTGGTGGTGCTGGTGGCATGACCACCCCCGGCGGCGGTCCTGTGCAGGTGGCGTCTTCGCCGAAGAGATCTAGGACAAGGGTGATCAAGCCAGCCGGCACTATTTCGCTGACGTTTGAGGAGACAGCCAGCGTGCGGGACGAGAGGAACCCGAACATCCCGCCGCAGGCGGCGGGGATCCCGCTTAGCGCGGTGCTGATTCTGAGGAATATCGCCAGGAACGTCGTTAAGACCGACGCTGAGGAGCGGTTGAGGAAACAGAGTCGCAAGCGGTTGCGTGCCGCTGGTGAGGATGATGGCGGTGATGATAGTGAGGGCAAGGAGGAGGAGAAGGGAGCGTCGGCGTTGGTATCGACATCATCATCATCATACCCTGGACTGGTGGTGTCGTCGGATGCGGGGTGGAACGAAAGGCTGTTCCGGCCTGTGATGCCGAGGCTCTGGGAGGTATTTTGCGACAACAGGCTGTTGGCGCCATATATCACCAGCTTGTTCAAGCTGCTGGAGCCTGTTGAGTAGGCCTGGCTACGCTCCCATGGACTTGGTCTAGCCGATACTTTTCTTGTCGGTTGGTTCCAGATAGATCTCTGTTACTTTGTCCTTGATGGGCAGTGAGACATTCAAAGACAGTAGCAGTGATTTGCATTGTTTTAGCTATTCATTCTACATGCCAGATTTCATGGCTATTTTGGTTGTTGGAATGCCTTGGTCATTAATTGGTGAATGAGACAAAAGACCATGATAGTGGCATCTAAGAAGAAAGCCTAGAAGGGGAGTTGAAAGTCCTGACTACCAACTGCGCTGCGCTATGCGGTTTACTGCTCTGTTTGCATTCAGAGCTCCATTTTTTTTCGATTCTCGGCGACCCAGCGGCGCCAATTCAAGAATTATCATGAATGAGAGGTTTTACACCACCGACACGAATTAACGAGTGGTTGAAGGTGACCAGGACGACCAAGTAGATACCCATCCAAGTCAAGATGTTCGGTTGACTAGTAATGATGTGTGTGGGTGAGATATGTCACGAGGATGCCATACAAGCTGTCATCATCTGCGCAAAAAAGCTGTCCAGAATGAGTCGACGACATGGATTGGCGCAAGGTGAGGGAGTGAGGTTGAAAATGGGTGTCGAGGTAGGGATCGATGCGCAATGTTGCTGGGCATCAAAAATACCTTGAGCTCAACCTATGAAAACAAAGAAGAAGAAGGAGAGAAAAAAAAAAAAAAAGGAAAAAAAAAAAAAAAAAGAAAGAAAGAAAAAGAAGTCCCAGAGGGCAACAAACTTCATTAAATCGGATACATGTACATCTCGGTATGATATAACTCATTAGCATTGTACCTTAGTCCTATAACACTTGGGCTCGGTGGGTGAGAGAGGAATTGGATCAGTTGAATACGCAGAGATCAGTAACGAATGAGAGTAGAGGAATGAGCAATTAAAACATCGAATGAAAAAAAACTAAGTCCTTAAAGAGCTACTGTTTTTGACGACCTTTTTGTCGTGAAAGTGACAAGCCGAAATCGCAATGACAATGCCAACCAAGCGTTATTCACCGGTTCACCGCTCATCGTTCTCGTTGTACACTATGTTTGCGGCGGGCGGGCCCCTCAGCCCTACGGCAAGGTGCAACACCATCGTTCTAGGCTGTGTGCGCCAAAATCCACTTCACGATCTTCCTCTTTTTTTAGGACCCACGTTTGCTGAGCGCTGGTAGGGCTGGGCATTCGGGTCGCGGATCTCGGGGCGGCGCGACTAGCCAAATGAAAACAGCCATTTCGCCTCTTTTCAGGGTCCGGGGGCAGCAGCAAATCATCGTGAACTCCGTGCAAGGTCCGTGTGAGTGGAGGGGAGGAGCGGGAGAAGTGGACAGGTTTCGCGTGACGCGATTGGGAAATGGCACCTAACCCACAAAGCAAAATCATCGTGAACCCCGAATCGGGCCGGAACTTACCTTTTGACGTGTTTGGACCCCCTCCCCTCCCCTGAATCCAGCCTGACCTGGAGAGGCGAAACGACACGAGACAAGACCGCTGGCTGCCACCAAACGGCGCAATTTATGATCGCCGCTCCCGCACCACATGCCCATCATGCAAGCGCGGGACCGACAGACAACCAGGATCGTGAACCATCCCATCCAATTTGTGCCAAGCATCGTGAAGCGAGGAAGGGCGAAATCGGGAGGGGGTGGCCCTAGCGCGCCATGCGGTGGCAGGGCCGTTAGAATGGACTGGGCGGCTCCTCCCAGGCGTCCAACAAGTGGCGAGTACCGTTTGAAGCTATCGTGAAGTGTTAGGGGCGCATGGCATTGGCGGTAAAGGGGCACTGCGTGCTATGTTTCACGATCTTTGCGATTATCCTCCCCGGTTTCCCGACTGGTTGGGACCGACGATGGACTGCACGACATTCTAAGAAGCTGTGGCGACGATGCGGCTGAAAACAAAACGACGACATGCGATATCTTCCGATTCAGTACAGCGGAAAAGCACACATAATTCTCGAAGCTGGAAGGTCAACAACAACAATTTGAATGGAGGAATCCAGCTATGCAACTCCGATGAGAAAAGAAACCACTTGGATGGAGCGAAGCCATCAACTGGTCGGGCGTCGACAATCAGGCAGCAATTCCGAACGAGTCAACGACAATGATATCGCTGTTACAATGTCAACCTTGTCTAGGCTCATCTGTGTCTCGGAATGCCTTCATCAAGGTTACCGATGAAAACACCAACCGCCCTATGCGGCACTCCTCCAAGCAATCGGGCTTGTGCTTGCTCGAATTGCGGTAGAACATGTCATACCCGAGTGCGGAGGATGCAAGTTGGTCGCACTGCGGAATGGTCTCGACTTCCTTGGGTCTGCCAGTTGGAAGTTTGAACACGGATTCCATAGTGTACACTCGAGACTTCTGCCAACTCAAGTATCGAGGGAAGGCCATGCACGTGAAGCATGCGGTCAATCTGCCACTGACCGCAACGAATGCCAGCCGCGTCATTGGCCTTGAATGATGGAAGGAACCCGGTGTGGTACCTGACATGATGATGGCTGTGAATTTTCCGATCGACAAGGCGGCGCATCTTTCTGCTGGAGACAGGAGAGTGCGTGCGGATTTGCTCCGGACGGCAAGAACGAGGATAGGGGCACACGTTCATCAACGAATCAGACCGTCATGAGATGCAACCGCCCGAGCTTGGCTCTTTGAGTTTCGACTGAATGTGCTCCCTTCTGGATACATATTCGGCGTGCCCGGTGTGTACACATCGACGCAGTAGTAGTCTTGGTCCCAGTGGCATGAGGCTGGTTTTGACTGGTGGTGCCGTTCAGCGGGAACTTTTTCGACTTCGCCTCAACGTCAATCGATGTCGTTGCTTGTGGCACATGACCAGCAAGTTCTTCTCCCGTTTTGCGTCCGAGACTGGTCCCGTTACCCACATACACTAGTATGCACGGCGTAGTGATATCCAGGGGTTTTCAAGGTGATAGCCGTACACGGTCAAACATGGGTATACACCAAAGTCCAGTATAAATCCTGGCTTTTGCAAGACCCTCTCTCTTGTTAAGGTTCTCGGGCTGACGGAATTGGTTGCAGAAGCAGGGGTTTCTACTGTATTGTGTGTAGAGAGAGAGAGAGAGAGAGAGAGAGAGAGGTGTAGGTAAGGGTGGTATCCGGCTTTTGACTTTTGTGACGTCTACTTCGGTATTCCGGCATTGATCCGGCCGCTGTTGGTTGGCCACTTTTGACATCAGCAATAGCCCACAGGATCAGAGAAATTGACTATCATCAGGCTTGGGCGACGACATTCCGTAGCAGTCAAGACTCATGGCGCTGCCTGGCTTGCGTATTCTAGACTCGACAGCTGTGCCGCACTTGCGTAAGACGACGAGGTGGGAAAAGTGCTTGATACTAGTCTGGGAATAGAAACTGCTCGAAAAGCGGGGGCATGGATGACAGTTGTCGATGGCTGGGACTGCTGGAGAGAAACCCGAGACGTAACTTTTAGTTGAAGGTTCTGTTTGGCGAATGACTGCAAATTTGGCGACCCAGCGAGGCGTCCTTTCGAAACGATCTAACGCCCAACTGCGGATTGTAATCGGGACATGGCTTGCTTGATTGTGCGTGGAAGGTACATCTTGCGTTGCTGGCATGAACAACTTGCAACTCCATTGGAAGACACTGTCATTACTGTAAGGTACGTGGCCGGGTTTATGCAAATCCCAACGATGGTTCATGATAGCGGTGAGCCCTAGAGGTAGTCTCCCTGTTGCGGCCAAAGGGTTATCGGACTAGGGATTTGTATTTCTGCCGAAAAAAAAGAAGAAAAAATCAACAGAAGAAAAGGCCCCTTCGGATATCTAATTCCATGCGATTTAGCTACCTGTATTGTTGCTTGTGCTAGCAAGGGAATGTGGGGTTTGGGCAGAGGAAGACATGAGCCTGATACCTAGCATGCCAGCAGTGGACGGGATGTGGTGTAAAACCTGAAGCTAGCACAGGCGCCATAACTCGGTGGATGGAATCCCGATGTCGAAAAGTGCACCCCCACTCTGACTAAATGTCCCCTATTTCTAAACCCCCCTTGTCCCCCACGTCGGTACGTAGGTACTTTAGCCAGAAGTACAGATCAACCCTAATAGGGAACGTAGACTAGGTACGTAGGTAACCCCCCCCCCCCCCCCCCCCCCCCCCCCCCCCCGAGCACCCTAAAATCTTCCGTTAGTTGCGCGCCTGCAAGCTCGACAGATTTGGAGCTAGAGAATATGGGGGGCGGGATGGGGGCTCGCAGTCGTCGGGTTTCTAAACCCCGACTGTAGAAGCAACCTCTATTAAAGTGCACCGAACAGTCAAACTTGGGCGGCCTTCCATCAGTGTTTTTCATCATCAAAAGAAGAAGCCGCGAGTGACAACTCGATGAGCTGTGGCTAACGACCTGTCATGTTGTTATGGACAACAGTATCATGAAAAAGCTATCTCGGACGATAAAGTCACCTACAAGACCAAGTTACCCTGACCGGAAACCGGCATCAAAATTGGTCTGGTGTAGGAGTAGTGAAGAGCGGTAAAATCTCCCATTTCCACTCGGGCGACTATATAAGTGCCACAGCGGAGTGGATGAGAATCAGGATCTCGTGAGTGTTACCGTTTCGGGTTAGATCACTGGACCACCGTGGAGAAGTGAGGCCATTGCTCGATTGTTGAGACTTAGGGAACCTGACCTCATCTGCTCGCCCACACAGCTCCATTATTTCTTGTCTAGTGTTTTTTTGGGCGTGGACCCGTCGGTATTTGCGAACAATCAGCCTAATCAAATATCCATGTTTCCATTCATGACGGCAGTCGTGTCGGTTAGAGAAGGAACTAAACGAGTTGATGGGTTGAAGCGTACTTAGACATGCCCGTTGGATGGTGTACGCTGTAGCACTCGGTCGAAACAGAGTTTGAAGATCCATATACATGGATTGGGGCTAAAAATGCTACTCGTCTAGGCTAGAAACGCCTCGCAACCCAGGCTTCGCCTTCTACTCTCAGGTCAATTCGCGAAACGGAGTTAGGACTTCGGGTGCACGCCAAAGTACCGAAAGTGAGACCAAGCTCACGTCACGTGCTGAGCACCTATCAGGGACACCGAGAGAATTAAGGTTCTTCCTTGCCACTCGCAAGAACTGTACGCAGTACGCGACGCTTTTATGTCTGTATCAAGTGTGTACGGTACCACTACGCTGGGGGATTTCGCAAACTGACCCCCGCCACACCCTAGGCAAGGCCTGGAGGCAGGAGGCGCTTCTTCTAACCCAGATGAGTACTAAAGCACTACCTGGGTAATGTACGTGTTTAGTGTATAGACTAGTTACGCAATATGTACACTAGAGTAGTGCCAGCCTTGCACGACGGTCAAGAGGGACCCGTTCAACCCCACAGTTTCGTACCCCTCCCCCACTCTTGTCCCTCCGGCTCACTCCCGGTCATCGCTAAGACCAAAATGAACTCCAATTCTCCAAAAAAAGCAAAAGATCCCAACGAGATGGAACACCCGCGGCACCACAATCAGCGCGCTATCGAGAAGGTCTTGGGTAGGTTTCCAGGCACGCTGCACAATCAGGCATTCTTCGGTAAAAACTGTGATGGTCTTGTGACCTGTCGCGTACGATCCTAATTTTCGGATCCCCCCGATCCTAGGAGGCTTCCACCAGCTTCCGTCGAGCTTTTGCCTGGGAGTTGTCTCACCGCTAGCCAGCAACCTGTCCTCCCGTCACAGTGTTTTGTTATCCCAGACACTTCTTCAAGACTACTACTTGTACTCGATGCAAATAGAGAAGAAGCGGCATAGAAGCTTATCGTCTACCGACCTGAGGTAGTAGTTAGTCTCTAGAGCAATTCAATTCCATCCGCTCCGGCACAAATCATATAGTCGGTATGTATATGTTATGTCTATGTAGCCGCCTGTGGGCTCCATTCGTCCAAACTCCCACCTTACCACCTAGAGGTATCTGTTGTGCGTCTTACTCTGCATAAAATAAATAGTGGTAGTAGTGATGGTGATGCTTGGGCTAGATGCGGGGGAGAAGCCGACTGGGATATCCGCGGCTACCGACTACCGTTCCTTTACTTCTGAGCGGGTGTGAATACCTCAACTCCCCATGTTGCTTCATTCCCGCGTCAAGCCCGTTGACCTCAAGGTATCAGAGTGAAAATTGTTCTTGTCACTCGACCAGCTTGTAAGTTTAGTGTACTTACATTACAGTGCAGTGTAGTGTACCAACAGAGCTAGAGGTTTCTACACCCCTGGTTTGAAGAATGGCAATGTGGAATGAGGTGCAAAAACTGCAAAGGTGGAAGTGCCAGCCTAGCAACTTGCGCTTCTTTGACGGTTTCTCCTTCTCAGTCGCGGCAAGTAAGAGGTACCTACATCTAGTTATCATTTTCTATTCTCCATCTGATTTAGGTACGTATTTCCCTTGGAGTCTGAAGAGGGTGGGTCGGTGTTGCGGCATGATTCAGTTCACCGTCGATCCGCGACCCTTTGATAGCCGTTCTCGCAACAATAAACATCATTCAGGTTCGAAACCCTTGGTTGCGTTGTACACAGCAGATTGGAGAAGGATCCAGACCGACGTTTAGCTTCGGAGGTTCGCAAAGGGTTCAAACTAGTGGAAGAGCTCAGCAGCAGTGCTGCCACATAGAACCACAGCATCTCCGAGTGTGACTGGGCGCACTGACGATCGACAGAGAATAGACAAGTGCAGCAACCCAAACGCACCAGCAAAAACTAGCACAAGAAGATCTCGACTCGCCTCCGCCCCTCCCCTCCCCCTCCCCTCCCCTTCTCTCCCGCTCCTGGGATTGCTTGGCTTCCGTCCCCTGGCCCTTGTCAAACCCTTGCAGGCTTCCCCATCCGTTACCAATCCGTTACCCATATTTACGAGAGTTGCCCATCCATCCTTGGCCACCACCACCTGGCATAGAGACCCGCCTGGACTTTGCCTCATCCCGTCTCCGGTGTTCCTAGTGTTTTGGGCTTCACGTATCCGTCACAACTCCTATCTATCCATCTCCGCCCTTCAGGCGACGTTTTTTCGTTTTAAAAGACTCCAAGCTCCCTCCTCTCTTGCTCTCTCCTTTTGCTTCTTGATCAAACAATTTTGTTGTCGCTATTGAGGAGCCCTGGTCCCTTTGTCAAACGACCCCTTCACCCCACTGGTCATTCACTTTGTTTGATACCCAAACCTCCATCCCGTCTTCCGCTCCTGCAGCGTTGTCCTCTTGTTCTTGTCTGTCTGTTTGTTCGAGAACCCTGGAAACTCCTCCAGTCCACTTTCCGTCATCATTCCACAAACTATCAAAATGGCCGCCGCTACTCGCTCCGTCCGCATGGCCTCGCGCCTCACCTCCTTCTCCCGCCCTTCGGCTCTTTTTGCCCAGAGGGCCTCGGTTGCCCAACGCGCCGCCTTCTCGGTTTCCACCCTCAACCTCAAGTCTGAGGTCGTGAAGGAGACAGAGGTTCCCGTCTCTATCTACTCTGGCGACGTAAAGGGCGCCGCCTCCTCCAACACTGGTGATCACTTCAGCATTCCCGTAAAGCCTCGCCAGCAGGTTGCGGAGAGCGAGCCCGATGACCACGTGCAGCCCTTGGAGGATAAGGTCTATCGTCAGATGCCTCGCACTCTTCAAAAGATGAGCGTCATGGGCAAGGTTATTATCATCACTGGGTGAGCTTCTTTTGTCTCCGGATCACCATTTTAGATCAACTGCTAATACAGTATCAGTGGTGCCCGTGGTCTCGGTAACTACATGGCTCGCGCTTGCGCTGAGGCTGGTGCCAAGGCCATTGTTATTTTCGATGCCAATCAGGACCTCGGCGACGAGTCTGCTGCTGAGCTTCACCAGAAGACTGGTCTTCCCGTCTCATTCTTCAAGGTAGATGTTCGTGATGGCAGCGCCATCAACGCTGCCGTCCAGAACGTTGTTGACCTCTATGGCGCTCCCGACGTCATGGTCAACGCGGCCGGTATCGCCGACTCGAACATTCCTGCCGAGAAGTACGATGCTGCCATGTTCCGTCGTCTCATTGACATCAACCTCAACGGCTCTTTCCTGATGTCCCAGGCCGTCGGCCGCGCCATGATGGCCGCTGGCAAGCCCGGCTCCATTATCCTTGTTGCCTCGATGTCTGGCACCATCGTCAACTACCCTCAGGAGCAGTCGTGCTACAACGCCTCCAAGGCTGGTGTCATTCAGCTCGGCAAGTCTCTTGCTGCCGAGTGGGCCAAGTATAACATCCGTGTTAACTGCATTTCCCCCGGTTACATGGATACCGCCCTGAACAAGGTCCCTGCCCTTGACGCCCAGAAGAAGATCTGGAAGTCGCTGACTCCCCAGGAGCGTTTGGGTGCCGTTGACGATCTCAACGGCCTCTGCGTCTTCCTTGCGTCTGACGCTTCCAGCTTCATGACCGGCTCCAATGTCATCATTGACGGTGGTTATACCCTTTACTAAGCTGGCCGCCTGTGGGATTTTTGGTTTGGGGAAATACCTTGGAGACGGACTGTTTTTTTTCGGCTTTGGCACCCCAAGACTGATCGTGCATGGAACTTCGAGCTCCTGCACACATAAAAGAGTCGCGGACGGATTTTAGTTTTCATGACAAAGGGACGACGCCTTTTTCTGATTTTGTTGGATCTTTCACAGTTGGCATGGCGGCTTTTCTTTTCATCTTACTAGACGGACAACGGGGGTTTCTCGCTTTTGTTTCAGCGCAGCGGATTTGGCTTGCTGAGAATTTTCGAGACGAAAAGACACAGGAAAGACGGGATGGCGTTTGGGGACATGTATAGATGACTTACTGTTTTTCCTTTTTTTTCCACGGCGATGCTCCTCGAGTTGCTCTGCTTTGCTTTTGACGCTCAAAGAAAGTCATAACAAAATAGGGGGTGAACGGGGAAAGGGCTTTTACATAATTGAATCGAGCATGATCTCTTTCGATCAGAGTTAGACGATACGATTCTTGGCATCAGTATTGATGATTGCTTATTCAACGTGATATGTCACTGCTTGAAGTCGTCCCCATCCCACAACCGCGATACATACACGAGCCACGAGAATCAGAACCGCTAAGCACCGCCATCATTTGATGGTTGGCAGCTTACGACACACTACCAAGGACTTGATCCAAACTAACGAGCACAGGTGCAATTTTTCTTTTGACTCGTGCTCCTGTGGCTCTTTTCTTTGAGTTACTAATATGTAGGTAGGTGCTCCTTTCATGCGCTCCATCGACATGACGTCACAAAGTGGATCTTGCCAGACGATGTGGTCCCTGGACCCTGACTCCAAGAAGTCGAACGGAGAGCGGAAGGAGGAGGGGCTAAGAGACCAGGGGGTTTCAACTTTGGAGAAGGAATGAACGGTGGGAGAGAAGGAAGGTTAGGGTGTGAGAACGAGCAGCCTTGGGAAGTTCTGTGATGTGGTTGGTGATGATGACTTTGTCCGAGATCTGGAGTTTCGGTGTTGACCTGACTGGAATTCTGTTTTTTCTTTTTCTTTTTCTTTTTCTTTTTCTTTTTCTTTTTCTTTTTCTTTTTCTTTCTTTTTTTCTTTTCTCCGGCTTGTAGCATGCAGCTTGCATCGTGGAGCTCCTGTTGGTGGCATACCTTTGTCGGGGTTCCTCAGAAGTCAAAAGGAACGCTCTTTAATTTGACACATCATGAATGTCGCATCAAGAGAAAACGGATATCAGGGTCAAGTCTTTCAACGTCCACTTCAAGTAATACTTCTGTATCCTCCAGCCTAGCCATCGTTCATATCTCCCTCATCCCGTTCCAAGCGTGCACTTTGTCCCTGACGTCCTTTCCCTGCCAGTGTGAGAAACGCCAACAACATCCTTACTTAATAAACACACTGTGAACCCTTGAAGTGAAAATCTGGCCCCATTCGTCTTGGTGCAGCAGTTTGAATTCTTCTTCCATGTTGTATAGTTGCCATAAATATCATCCATAACCAAGAAAAAAAAATGTTCCGCCTCTTGACAATTCCTAATTTCCCAACCCGAATTCTGTAATAACCCGTAAAGAAGACAAAGACTTCAGTTGCCTGTGTATATCGAAAGGCCGTTGCCGTTTCGAGGAAACCAGCAAACATAAAACATCCGTCGCGCTCCGGCTCGCTGTGCTATGCCTACTTCGCTGTGATTTTGGCTTGTTTGCTTGCATGCTTTGCATTTCGTATTCCGCTCGCTGTGCAACGGTTCGTTTTTTCCCCCCCTGTGTAGAGGTGTGTATACGCGTGTGCTCCGGGTTCGCTTCGCTCGTTCGGGCAAAATATCCTTCGTTCGTGATAAAAGATAAAAAAAAAAAAGCCTAAAAAAGAATTGGCGTTTAAGGATCGAAGTACATATGTTATGTGTCGGGTACCCACAGATCTCTTGAACCAAGAAAGAAATTCCAGCAGATGCAAAATCAAGACCTGACCGGCCACGTAAAGGTAGAGATCGGGTTGATAACCACACCTAATCCACAAATCTCTGCTGCAGAAGAGAATTGCTTTAGAACCCAGAAGTGGAAAAAAAGAAAAAGAAAAGTAAAGAACAAAAAGGGGGTTGCGAAACAATAACGCTCCAGGGGAATATCTCTCGTGCGTGCGTGTACAGCACAGAACGCCTAGAAGAATCAGACACTACTGCCCTTTACGGGCCTTCTCTTGGGCCCGGGCTTCCCTTGCTGCTCGGACTAGGGGCGCCAGTGTTGAGAGGTCGACGCACTTGTTCATGAAGTCGTGCTGTTACAGGAGTTAGCTCGGTGCCCGGCCGAAATATCACCATCTCCTTGAGACTAGCAGCGTATTGCAGCAGGTGAAGAGCCGCAAACAGAGGGCCATTCAAAATGCAGGGGCGAACCAAGACTTACCCTTAGTAGATCATGAGCGCTGGCCCTCTTCTCCGGGTCCACCTTGAGGGCAAAGTAGAGGAAGTCGCGGAAAACTGGTGAGAGTGACTGCTCATCCTTGATGTGCGGCGTACCGTTGGTCGCAATGAGCCAAAGCGCTCGAAGCGGCGACTCGGTCAGGTAGGGAGGCTCTCCTTCAATCATCTCGATGGCCATGATGCCCAATGACCAGATATCCACTTTGCGGCCGTACTCTTTACGTGTCACAACCTCGGGCGCCATCCAATAAGGCGTGCCAACCATTGTCGTACGCTTACTTTGAGCTTCGTTGATTGTAGCACAGAATCCAAAATCGGCTATGGTGGAAGAACAAGGGTTAAAATCGGGTCACAGCACCGGATGGGAGTTGGGGGTTGAAGATGGTGAGAAAATGAACAGGAAAATGCTCAACAAGTTTGAACTTTCCGAGACTGCCCAAAAAGCCCGAAGGGGAAAACTTACTGAGCTTGATATTGCCTTCCATGCTAAGGAGAATGTTGTCTGACTTGATATCTCTGTGTATGACACCCTTGGAGTGCAGATGTTGAAGGCCCCTAAGGGTTTCTCGGCAAACTGACGCGATCTGCCCTTCAGTCATGATGTTGAACGTGACAACATCCGTCAAGCTACCACCCTCCATGTATTCCATGACTACCCACAATTCCCCAGCACATAGGTAACTGTCAATAAAGTTGACAATATTGGGGTGTGAGCTCTCCTTCATAACCAAAATCTCATTGATGATGAGATCCTTCTTTGGCTGTTGCTCGAGGTTCATCTGCTTGATAGCTACCAGCCTGTTGCTTCCCCTTTCATGGCCAGTATACACTCCACCAGAGGCACCCTGACCAATTTTGGTAAACCCACGATAAATCTCTCTCGGATCCCCGTCGGAGCAAATCCTCTTCAGGGAAGCCACGACATCAATCGCGTTACTTTGCCGCGGTCTGTGACGGGGTCTTGCGCTAGCTTGGGGAGCCGCCCCTTGAGTCTGTGGCATACGAGGAGCCCCATTGATGTCTGGCTGCCGGGGGTGTTGGTGTTGTGAGGTGGGCGGAGTTGGTTGTTGTCTCTTGCTGGCAGCTCGGCTCAGTTGACCACTCATTGCTGCTTGGGCTTGGGCCATGGCCTGTTCTTGCTGGTGTTGCAACAATTGCTGCTGATAAGCCGCAGTCTGGTTCGCCGCGGCGATCGGGTGCAGTGGGGACGCCTGCACGGGAGAGAACGGGGCAGCGCCGTTTGTTCGGGAATTCGATCTGGACCTGCTCCTGTGCTCCTCCTGGTACATATGCTGGACATTATCCTTGGGAGGGAGGTACGGCATCGGGGCCTCATCACCGGGCGGTGGCATGCCAATTCCTGAATCCTTGGCTGGCAATGAGGCTGGCGGCACCAGCGGTCGTGTGGATATTGCTGGTGGCTTCGGTGCCGGTCTGCTGGGGATCAAGTTGATATCCTTTGCTGGAAGAGGGCCAGGGCCCTTGGGAACCGGCGGCGGCGCACGGGGGTTCTCGAAGCTGCCTTCATGACCAACTTGGGGAAACCTAGGACTAGCGGGTGGACTAATCATTGGCGACATGGGACCATGAGCGTAGCCAACGCCTGTTTGCAGTACGAGCGGAGCGGTGCCGGTCACGGGCGGGCTGCGAAAATCTGTCGCTCGTGCATCGTGGAACTTCTCTAGCTGTTGATCTTCCTGTGGCTTCTCGGTTGTCTCCTTATAAAATGTAAGGACATCGACCAGTATTTGTGGGTGTTCTCTTCTGTCCTTCTCAGTGATTCCACTCTCGCTTATCAAACGCTGCCACTCTTTTGGCAAACCCTATCAACGTGTTAGTCCATCCATAACATTCAAACTAGTTGACATCGCATGGAAACATACTGTGAACTGGCCAGTATTGCTATCATATCCGACATGTGTGACGTGAACGGGGTTCTCTGGCGCCGAAATCAATGGCTTCTTCGGAGACCCAACTAAGCTGTTCATGAAGCCGGAGAAGCCCGACTTCTTTCTTAGCATACCGGGTACCCTGGACTCTTTACTACCATCACCGGAGTGTCTCTTGTTACTCGAAGAGCTGCTCTCTGACTTGGACGGCTTTTCGCTTGGCGGAAGTTGTTCAGCCGACGAGAAACTCGCCGAGTGGCGGAATGAAGATGCGCCCATGGTCTTGTTCGATATGGTGGATTTGGGCGACTTTGACGGTTTTGAAGATCTCGCAGCCTTGGAGTCCGTGTTTGAGCGCGATAGAGCAGGCGGGGGAGGAGGAGGAGCGACACGACGAGGAGAAATGTTGTTGGAGTGCGCAATCGTGGTAGTCGTGGACGTGGGCGCGGGCGCGGCTGATAATTTTGTTGCCTCGATTCGACTGAGAATGGCGTTGCCGTCGAAAGGAGCGCCAATCAGTTCATCCGTGGATAATTTGTTTTGATCGAAGGATCCAATGCAGGAGTCTAGTGGGTCGTACTGCTTGGATGTGTCCTTGTTCCTGGAGCTAGTAACGGTGGTGCTGGCAACAGCGCTGGGATAAGGCGGCGATTGAGATTGGGGTTGCGACGATGAGGCCGGCGAGAGGATAAAGCGGTTGGTTGGTATTGTCTGCGTCGGATTGTAAGGGCGATTTGCGGATTGAGAGCGAGTGGTGTGGGAGCGTGGCAGAGAGAGGTTGCTGGCTTGGGTGTGGGCGGGCGCGTTTGAAGGGACGGAGACTGGGACGGATACGGTCCTGGCCAGAGAAGGGCTTTGGGTGCAGTTGGGGCCCTGGCGCAGGCTGGAGGCGCTCCGTTTGCTGTCTAGAGATTGGGCGTCAATACGGAGCGATTCGACATTGAAAGAGGAGCTAGTGCGGTGATTTGCGGATGGCGGGCGTTGCTTCTTTGTGAGTCTTTTGCGACTATGCGAAGTGGAGGAGGACGAGGTGGGCGAGAGGAGGGAGAGCTGGCCGTCCATGGTCACTGCGAGAGAAACCCAACCCTAGCGTCGGGGAGGGCACGAGGGCTACGAGATGGGGTAACTAAGAATAAGAAAAGACAAGGAAGATGTTCAACGTACGGTACTGGCGGACGGTTTGGCTGGGGGCCGGGTCAACCAAAAGTAGGCGAGACTTGGGAGAAGAGACGGGAATTGGGGGGGTGGCAGCAGTTATTGAGGCGGGCGGGATAGGTTGGCAGGCCAGAATCGCAGACACAGAACGGACAAGAGCAAAAAGTCGACAATTGAAGGGGGACGGGATCCTGGAAGCTTGATGCCGGTCGAAAATTGCGCTTTGGTTTGTGGTGGGATTGTGTACAAGTTGAAGGTACAAGGTAGGGAAAAAAAGACAGACCCCGGACCGGCGATGCTGGGTTTGGCGGGGACTGGGTACGTTGAAGAAGGGGTGATGCTTTCTGTTGTTACTGCTGTGTGGGAACTCGGACTGGGCTGGCGCTTTTCACTTTTCCGCTTGTTTTCTCTAGTAGACTATCTGAATGACGATTTATTTTTGATGGATCTCGAAGCTTTTTAGTATGCTTATCAGAAGGTCAGGGTCCGGCTACCTTTTGAGAGTGGTGACCAGACGTTAGCTTGTGGACGGCACCCAATTGATGTTCGAGCAGGGCAAGGTCGGGCATAGGTAGTCCAAGCAGTAGGTATGGTGCTGGTGCTACAAGTGCGCAGACTGGAGAGGGATTGGATGACTTGGATAAAGTGGGTGACTGGTTGGGCGGCGCGGGGGATTGCTTGCTTTGGGCAGGGTGTGTCCAATTGTGGTCCAACTTTGTACGAGTCGGTGTCGATGTGTGGCCGTTGACAGTTTGTGGGTTCTCGAATTTCACGAATCTCGTCAAACTCGTTATCGACTTGTTGTTGGCCGGGTTCAAATAAGTGAACCCAAGATGGCGGACTGGTGTCGGCTATGCGCGGCGCTGCTGCTGCTGCTGCTGTCGTCTGAAGTTTTCTGGCAGTCTGTCGTCCGGTGTTGCTGATGGTCGGACGGCGGGCGGGGCGGGGACACTCGGCCTGCAGATGCCAAATGAGAATTGGAGACAAGGACCTAAGGACGCAAAGTTCAGGGAAGCATATGATTGAGCTTGTGTCGGTCTATTCAAATGCTTCGTGACTGCTGTCGGGCGGCTGTTGCTTGCTGCATCTGCTCACTACACCGCACACTTAACAAGAGGGCAGCACATGCACTTTCCGGCTTCTAGACAGACAGCGGGAGTGTGTCCGACCTTCTGGGAAGCAACTGAAGTCTAGAGGTACACTACACTATGTCTACATCTCAGTCCCCTCTGCCAGACAGGGTAGGTGGGGACGGGTGGGGACGGGAGAGTGGGACTAGACTGCCTGGTGCAGTGCCATTGTAGTTGAAGAGAGCCACTTTTGACCACTGCTGCCACTGCTACCACTACAACACCACGAAAAGGCGCCTGTGAGAGGCTTCAAGTTCCATCAGTTCACCTGCCCACTTTTTGTTCAACCGCCGGCGGCAACGGAACGGCGATGGCGGGGACACTCTGCACGGGAGACCGACTGACAGGGACCAGGGCGCCACCACCTCTTCCCCTCGTGTCCTCTTGACTTTTTGGCATCATGTCGTCGAGGTTGCTTCCAACACCCGCTCTGGACCTTGCTTGGCGCCGTCAACTTTATTCGATTCCATTGTAGACGTCAACTCGAGGGCATTACAGGTTCCGATCCTGAACTGGCCTGGCATCTTGGAGAACGAGTCTGCGTGCAACTTCTGCGGCTTTCTGTTCGACAGTACAGTACCTCTATCTACATACAACACAGCCACAATCTTTGCTTGCCCGCGTCAATCACGGCCGGGACAACCCCTCTTCCTGCATACAGTGAGGTGTGAGGTGCTCATGCTCCTCGCGTGTTCAAGCTCGGCGCGATAGGACCGTGCTATGTATTCGCATAAATTGATTTTGTATCGACAAATCGCCATCACGCTCATCAGCCAAGATTTAGTCCCTCGGTACGTATCAGATACGGGGCAGCTTACGTCCAAGGGGCGCCCCAAGGTGGAGGCTATCAGGCTGTTGACACGGCCGTCCTCTCGGCAACCGTGATTAAATGCCCCGGGCTTGTGGGGTAGATATGGCCAAACGGGCGGAGTCGAAACGCCCGTCTTGGTCCTTGGATTTCCGCGTCCCAGTCCCTGGCGTTGGGCGTCCACTCGTTTTTCTTGCCTCTGTGGCCCGGCCAGGGCGTCATGTCTAGGACGACTGGGGCGCACCGACTTGAAGCGATGAGCGTTGTGAAAATCAAAGGCCGGCCGGCCTGTGGGGCCGCAGCAGGCCTTCCGCGCGCGAAATGTTCTCAAGGGGTTGATCAACTTCCTTCGATATCGAGACGGACTCAGCAGTCCTTGGACAAGCGCTCCTGGCCCTGTAGTGTCTGCAGTGAGCCTTGTGTTTCGCAAGATTGTGGGACGCGGTCTGTGGTATGTGGATGGGTTTGACAGCCCAGCAAACGCCGCCTCCTGCTTCGCCATGTACATAGCTACGTGCAGTTCGTCGTGAATGCCACTCATTTGCTACCGATTGGCCGCCAGATGTGAACGGCAGGCTAGTCACTTACGCTCTCCAGATCCCTATCCATGGAGTTGGGAATAGCGCCAGGTTTCGTGATGCGATCTATCCAGGCTAGTCGTGTAAGGGGTTAAGCCAGCAACTCAAGCAAGACGGTGATGATTTTCTGTTTTGGGCAACCGTGTTATGAGGCCCCGTGGTCGCCTTCTTGTCAACTTGTTGCGCTCGGACGTTGGATAATGCATGCTGGATCACAAAGCCGCTCTTTGCTAGCAGCTTGTCTGCTACTGCTTATGCGTTGAACTACACACCACCTCAGCCTGAGGAAATTAGAATACCGCAAGGTTGACGGCGAAACATGCTTTAAATGGTATGGTACTAGGTATCCGGCATCGAAACTGTTTGAGAGAACGCTACGGAGGACGGCAATACTACAAGAACTTGATAAGAATGGTTAGCGCCTCGCACTTTGAAAACAACAGAGCCTCCATGACAAGATCCGCTTCGTCTTACGCTTTCTACTAGCGGGCAAGTTGACCGCGCACCCACCACTGCACCCAGCCAGCCATTCAGAATTCTTTGATTGCACAACAAACAGACAAAACCTCCACGTACAAGTAAGTAAGCCAACATATAAGCACAACTCAAAGCTTGTATATGTGTATCTCCTCGGTGAAACGAGGTTTCTCCTTCTCTCCTTCTCCAAAACCTTGCCGGCAGATGGAATTTGCACGCGGTGACAGGTCTCATCATGAGGTGCACAATGCCGCAGGAGCAACTCGCTATACGAGTTTTTGCCGTTTTCTGTCACCCTTCTATCCAAGAACAAAGGGAAACGAGCAAATTCTACAACAGCCGTAGCTCAGCAAGAGAGTGACAGCCCGACAGCCTACTACCTAGTCCATGGAGCGCCAATTTTATACAATACCTCGTTTTGCGAATCGACACCATTCGCAACACACGTTCAGCCAGATACTCATCGACAAGGCTTGTTGTTAGAGTCACTCATCTTTCAAGACAGTCATCGAGGATGTACCTGCTTCATTCACAGTAAGTAGGTAACTACCTGAGCCTGTGTCTTTAGCCTAGCACCTATCGCGCTTGTCATGCAGATACCACCTCGAGCCCGAACGGCAAGTGTGCTGCAACTGTCGGTATGGTACCTACGCAAAAGGCGTTTCTGCAGGGTGCTTGTAGGTAGGTAGGTTGATATGCCTACATACTGTACGTACTTTTTTCTGCAGGACCTATGTCGAGCTCCATGCTTGGGATACCACGATGCCATGGATGGCCCTTCTTCTGCCGAGGACTCTGGACCTCGCTCACTGGACACCGTTCGTCTCTATATACACTACCTACACGAGCCGCATCTAAGATCGGGACCATTCGCCTCCTGCGTGCGGAAACAGACCCGGCACCCTTTTTGCCGTGCCGCGCACCATGCATCTTGGCTGGTCTTCCAGAAACCTGACAGAAGCCTGCTTCGATCGATATGAACAAGGGATCGCGGACGAGAAGATTGCAGGAGGCGTGATAATCCCCGAGAACCTCATCCCTGGCTACGTTCGTCTCCCGCCTTGACTTTTACAACAATACTAATCCGACATCAAAGCCGACTCAAGGGGTCGAGTTATACTTCAATCATTGCCTAAACATGCAAGTTCCTCGGGCCTGCCGAGACGGTCTGTATCTTCTCGTTCTCTCAGGCCCCCGCCCCTACCGAAGAATGCCCGTGAAGATCCTCGAAGATAGCGTCAAGCGTAACCATCTACATCGGACTGTGCACCGGGACTTTTCACTCGATGATGCGTTCAAAACACTGACGCCAGATGCAAATATACATATCATGTTCCTCCGCCATGGCGGACTCGAGAATCATGTTGTACCTGCAGGGGCCATGATTTGGACTTGCACCGTCCCTTGATTGAATCAGTGCAAGCTAGGTACTCGGGACGAAAACGACAGGCCGGGGAAGGAGGGGGGGCTTGTGTCTTGGATAGGTACACAGAAAAGCAAACCGTCGTCGACTTAAAGCTACAGATACGCAAACTCTGCGCCAGTTAACATGAAGCAATACGTTTTTTGTCAAACGTTGTCACAATAACTTGAGACATCGTTCCAGACAACACTTTCGAGTCGGCATGCCTAGGCATACATACGCCCATTCTCAAGGCGAATGTGCACACCCGGGTGCTCGCCTACTGCAGTCTCATCTCGCACATTAACTCGTTACCAAGTCGTAGTTTTCTTAGTCATCTCGGTTCTCACCTTATCTTAACTGCGAGCCGGCGGGGGTACCTCTGCTGATTGGGCCCAGTTGGACGGGCAAGCGCGGGATGTTTTATATCAAACCAGCCACCTGCTGAGTCGGCATCCCCTCTACCTTATTTATGGACCGAGTCTTACAATCCAGACAAACATAAAAGGATGGGCGGAGAGGAAAAGGGTCTAGGATAAGGAGAAGGCGTTCACTACCTTACTCCCAACACAAGCAATGGTAGTGTGTACTCCCGCCACGTGGGCTTTAGTACACACACGTACTATTACATCAATCATGTCGATCTATCGGTTGGAAAGGATCATTCAAGGCACATGAAGAGATGTCAAGAACTAGGTACTCTAGGATATCCCTCTCCCTCAAGAACCCAGCCCAATCACGCACTAACTCGCAGAACATCAACTTCAACCCTGTCTCTGAATATGAAACAGGAACTATCCACTCACACAGAGAATGTCCTAAGCCGCTGAAAACAGCTACAAATCAGTCACAGGAACTATATGGACCAGGTAGGTCGGGTTCGCGGACTGTATATGGGCCAGAATACGCCGTGCCAATGACACTGGACAACGAACTTGAGTGATGGAAGAACTCTTAGGCACCGGGTAACGGGACCTTGCAGCGTGTAGCCAAGAGGTGTCACAAGTACACAACGTAGCAGAGGGCTTGGTATGTGGATTCGAGATATCTATCTCTTATATTGGCTTTGGGAAAGTGAACAGAACTGGGAAGCTTCGAAGAGAACCACGGGACATTTCAGGACGGGAAGGATTGGGAACTAGGGAAACGGGAGCGACTGGAGACATGCGTGTGAGTACCCGCCCGTGGTGTGTCTCGCTCGCTCACTCTCTCTCAAGCTTCACTTTCATGATTTTACCAACCTCTGCCTCCCAGTGCATTTTTGAGACAGACTGAAATTACACACATGTATATGTAGATATATATATATATATATATTTATATGATTGAGTAGTTCCCTTATTGTGGCTCGTCTACTTTTGAGAGGTTGGTTCTAGGTAGGTAATCATCCTGACCTCTAATCAATGACGAGTAGTTAATTTTTGATTACCAAAGGTCAAGAGAATCAAAAGGGTTGTTATCACATCTGAGATTTTTATTATTCACTATTACGACAGGGCAAATTTACAAATCCGAATAGTTGTCTCAATGCTTCTCTTTACTTGTCTCTTCGCCTTTCTCTTCACTTTCCCTCTATTACCCAACTAGCCCATCCTGACTCCTGTCTAGTGGGCAGAAACAGGACGAAAAGGTTTAGAATGATGAACCTCGGTCACCGTTGGCAGGCAGTGGTTTAGTGATGGAGACATGGATACAATCATGGGGAGCAGCCTTGGAACAGGGCCAAGGTTGATACACGAGTTTGTAATAGGAGCATGAGATATAACAAGCACCTGAATTCAACTACGCTACGGTTCAAAACTCGGGATGTTTCGCGACATGCGTGGCTGGGTTGGTGATGACTGTTCAAGTGGAATGCGTCTACGCAACGAAACTCGGCGGGGAAGTAGAGAAAAGATTACAAGTTGTTTTCGTCGGTCTGCGACGGTAATTGGAGGTTGTGGTGTCCTGACCTCTTTTTCTGTTGCAGATTTCCATTCGCTTTCATGAGATCCTCCATGTGGGTAGGTATTGGGTATTCGTTGGACTCAGGCCTGGTCAGGAACTCAGGGTAGAGCATCACTAGGGAGAACATTGCGGCCTCTTCCTTATGCTTGCTTTTTCTCATTGAGACTCGTCAAAGGTATTCATTTTGGTTGGCGTGGATGGTTCATACCACTTGTTAATGTTGTAACATCCACGTCATCTTTTCCGTGTAGCTGAGTTCTTCCGCCAAGGAGAATCACTATCCGTTCTTTCTTTTTTTTTTTTTTTTTTTTTTTTTTTTTTCCGGTGAACTTTTGAGTATAAACCGTTGCTAGAGTCAGAACACGTGCCGTGGAGGCTGAGTGCAGGATCTTAATTTTATAAGCGGTCATACTGTTGAGAGTAGAGCTTGTGAGTTGTGAGACGCTATCGGCGCTGCCGATGACAATTATGTTGTCTCTTCTTATAGCTTGGCAGGTAACTCGATGGAAAAGTGATGTAGGAATATGACATTAGAAGGCTACTTGATATCCACAGGGTCGTTGAAGAAATGGAAGGTGGTCATGGATGCGGAACAGCAGAGTGAAGGGCCACGGCTGTACGAAGAACGGATTAAGTCCAGGGAGTTCTACCGGCCAGTATGCCTCCATTTTTTCAATGAGCACATTGTTGTGATGCAATATATACACATGAATGGTGTTAAGAAGAAGCTGTGGAGGGGGGGTACAGATGACTCGGTGTGATATGCCTTGCCTCTTTCAGCACGATCATCCAGAAGGGCGGAAAACGTTTGGACCTGGATTGTGGGTAGGAGTTCCGCATCAGCGCCCATGGCGTTGTCTGTACCGCGTGAACACTTTGTATAGTCGCCTTTAAGAGTTGTCCTTAAATGCAGTCAAGTGTTCTTCTCGGTCCTCACTCATAGTTTGTTACTCCTCCATGCTTTATTCCCGCTCACAAGCTCCAGCCTTGAGGGTGTCAGGTCACAGATATGACCAGGGAGATGCGATCAGAAAATGGTATGACTGTTGATTCTCCCAACTGATCCGATCCGAATTAGTTAGAACCATTTCTTGAGGCAAGGGTTGGAGGTGAGTTGATCCAAGGATCTGTGTTGGATGTTGAAAGGAGAGAGGAGACCAGACTGGAATCATCGAGAAAGTGCTGGAATGCTCCAGCTAAGTAGGACATTGCAAAGGGACGACGGCTGCAGAGAAATTCGTGGCCAGTGAGACGCATCGTGAAGATGTGCTGTATGCAAACTGCAAACTTGAAAGTTAGTACACGCACAGGTTTCCATCCTGAGTTTCACTGCCGTCCTGGTGTTGATGATTGATCAGGAGGCGTTGATGCCATGCAGCCCCTATTTTCCTTGCCAGGACGGCCCGCCATCAGCTCCTGGACGGGAATTGGCAGCTGTTGTTGATGCGAACTGCTTTGGACAATTGCCCAACATTTTTCTGCAGCCAGCAGTGAGCCAGTCTGGCGGGCCTGGTACACAAGTAACGTCGCCAAGGTTCGTCAGAGCTAGGTCGGCCTACATAGCTGCCCACCCAATGAGGGTGAGCTATGTAGTTGGATTTCGAAACGCCATTGGTCCGGTCCTTCATTTGGGTGGATCTAATTCTCATGCGTGTGCTAGGTCAAGTACATAGTAGACTTGGTTATAATGTACTTACAAGCCACAAGAGGACTCGGAACGTTTCGCAGAGGCTACCTACGCACCTGCCACTTTGCCCACCTAAACTGGCTCAGCAGTCGTGGAGGGGACGCGACTTGGAGGGGGGGGGGGAACTGGCCAGACAATTTTTTTTTGGAGACGTTCAACACGTTGTAGCGTATCAGAGAGCTTCCAGGACAGGAACCCCATTCTGGACACAATTCCCACTTCATCGACCCCACGACCAGGTATACCTACCTAGGTCCCTAGAGTAGAGATACGACCCACGTTACCTTCAGTTATGTACTAGTGTAGCCTCCACGACCCAGCTTCCGTTGTCGACTTCGGCACGGGCAATTGTGGCCTCTTCAGCTTCGGTCCGCTATAACCTCTCTTGTTCGCCGCCCTTTGGCTCGTCGCCGTCCCGAACTGTTCTTTAAACCTTTCCCCCATCCGTTCCATTCACTCCTCTTCCCCTCCCCCTCTTAGAGACTCCAGATCCTCCCATCGAGGTTTCCCTTCTTCTCTTCCACCACCCCAGGATTGATCGCCAGTCCTGTGCATCATGCTATAGAGAGACCAACAACAAGCTTGCCACCTGTTGTCATCCGAGTCTCCTCGCCCGTTTCCCCCCCCTCAGCTTCGTCTTCTTATCTGTCCTGCGTTGGATTAGCTTTTCGACCCTTCGGTATTGCGCAGGCACTGCCGAACCTTTTTAACCACCTCACCACGCACACACACATCATAACCTTCGAGCTGCTAGGTGGTCCTTTCTCCCAACGCAACCTATTCTTAATCAACGTCACTACAGTACTTCCCGGCGCTGTAAGTTACACCACCCACCTGCTTGAACCCCTGCAACCGAGCCACTTACTTCAGCCTGCTTCCCTTGCTCTATCCTGCCCTGCCCTTCCTGTCCCCTTTCCCCTTCACACTCTTCACAAGAAAACGGCTGTTTTGGAATGTTCCAGGCCGCGGAAACACCAATGCTGCAGTTCCTGTCTCGAACTCAACATCCCGGATATCGACCCCTAACCTGCCACAGCTCCCAAGCTCCCCCTACCTCTACTCTAGCACAGCCATCTAACCACAATTCCCGTGCCAGATAACGAGACGCGCCTGTTCCGTATCCCCAGCTCGTTGGTACGTTATCGCCTTTTATCATCATCACCATCATAATGGCCGACTCGACCGAGCAGTCAGCTGCCGCCCAGCTCTTGCAACAGCATCTGGAGACAGCTTCCAACGCCGGCTCCTCCCACCGCGTCCTTGTCGAGGAGGTTGAGGACGAGGATCTTCACAAGCCTGTCTCTAGCTCGGAGACTCCCGCGGCGCCCAAGCCCAAGCCCAAGACCCTCGACACGCAATCCCGCGAGCTGTTCCCCGAGCTGGGCGGGCCCAAGCCCAAAGCGAGTGTTGTTGCCCCCATCTGGGGTGCCAAGAGCAACACGAATGGGAGCACCAATGGCGCCGCTCCGGCCAACGGCACCCCTCAGACTTCGGCACCGCCTTCCGGTGTTAGCACCCCGATCGGCTCCGGAAGGCAAGGGCCCGGGCCACATCCGTTGAGCATTCCGGGCCGCAATGTCGAAACCATGTTGCTTGACCCGCCCCACATCCTTCCCAGGACTCAGCTCAAGCGTCCTCTTCCCGATATCCTGAAGGACTTGAACCGCAAGGCGCGCGCCAACGTGACCATGCACGCTCTGGGTAACGGTCAGCTCAGGTTCGACGCTGTTGGCCCCCAAGAGCACGCCACCCAGGCGCTTAAGGACTTGGTTAACCAAATCGGCACCAAGGTTGGTTTTACCCTGACCCTTTGTCGATGAAATCCTGGATCATGGAGCTAATTCCCTCTTTCCCAGCAAAACATCACCGTTCAGATTCCCTCGTCGGCGAGGGCGCACATTATCGGCAAGGGCGGTTCCACCATCAAGGCTATTCAGGAGAAGACCGGAGCGAGAATCCAGCTACCAAAGGCCGACGAGTCCCAGCCTCCTGCAGATGAGGACGATGATACCATGATCAACGTTCACATCGAGGGTAACGCCTTTTCTGCTGCAGCGGCTCAGCAGGAAATTGATAGAATTGCCGGTGAGCGCGCCGCCAACGTCCAGACCAAGTTGCGCAATATCCCCGCCGAGTTCTACCCTTTCATTGCCGGACCCAAGAACAACCTGGTGCACAAGCTCGAAGAAGACATGGGAGTTCAGATTCGCGTACCTCCCCTCCAGGGCCGGTCCCTGCAACCCCCCAGTATCCCTGCTCCTGGACAACGCCCCATCTTTGCGCCTGCTCCTCAGGACTACAACATTCAGCTTGCCGGTGAGCGTACCGCTGTTCAAAATGCGAGGGCCGCCATTGAACGACGTGCCGAGGAGCTTCGCCGTCAGCTTGCTCTAGAGCAGCTGTCGATCCAGCGTGGCCGTCACCAGTTTATCATCGGGGACAGGGGTGTGCCTGTTGACCAGTTCTTTGAGGACACTGGTTGCGCCATCATTCTCCCTGACGATGAAGATGATGACATGGTAACCATTATTGGACCTCAAGACCACGTTCAGGCTGGTCTCGAGAAGGCCATGGACCTCGCTATGAACATGCAGTGCTCCAACATCGACATTTCCAGATTCCACCGCCAGGCTCCTGGAGGCGCTGCGGCTCATGCCCGCAACGTGACCCGCTATCTTCGTCAGCGGAAGGCCATTGAGCAGCTCGAGAGGCAACACAATGTCCAGGTGAACACTCCTTTCTCGAACGAGGGTGCTTTGCCTTGGGAGCTTTATGCTCGTGATGGCAAGAACGCCATTAGGGCCCAGTCCGAAATCAAGGGCCTTGTGGACAGCCACCCTCCCGCTCGTATTCACGCTGTTCAGGTTGATCCTTTCTTCCACACTTACATCCGCAAGGATATTACTCCCCGTGTGAGACAGGACTACAGGGTGCAGTTGGTTGTCCCTGAGGCTACCGAGGCCAACGCCCCTGTTCTCTTGGTGTATGAGGGACCTTCTAGCCCGACTAGCTACGAAATTCCTCGCGGCCAGCCCAGCCAGTCCGAGGTTAGCGAGATGCAGAAGTGGTTGCAGGACGCCCGCCAGCATATCCTCGGCCTTGTTAACCAACAAGAGGAGATCATCCATGCCTCCCTGGACGTTCCCCAGAAGTACCACGACAAGCTTAGGAAGTTTATTCGGAAGGAGCAGGATGAGCGTAGAAGTCAGGAGAAGATCCCCGCTCGCGTCTCTAACATTGGCACCACAGTTAATATCAAGGGTCCTCGTTCTGCTGTCGAGAACCTTGCTTCCAAGTGTGAGGCCTTCATCGAGCAAGAGAAGGCCGACGAGAAGGAACGTGGCTTCACGCTGGAGTTTGAATTCCCGCAGAAGTTTGCTAACCACCTGATTGGCAAGGGCGGTAGCAACATCCGTGAGCTCCGTGAGAAGTTCGATGTTGATATTCAGGTTCAGGACGGCAAGGTCGAACTTAAGGGTCCCAAGGCTAAGGCTGAGGCGGCCAAGACCCACATCCTTGCTCTGGGCCGTCAACTCCAGGATGAGGCCACTCACATCCTCAAGATCGACCCGCAGTTCCATCGGGCCCTGATCGGTGCTCAGGGTGCACAGATCAACCGACTGCAGACTCGCTATAAGGTCTTGATCTTCTTCCCTCGCACTCAGAAGGTTTCCAACGACGACGAGTCTGTTGCCGAGGCTTCTGATGCCGGCAAGCCGCGCCGCCAACAGGCTGCTGACGAAGTCATCGTGCGGGGACCTAAGCGTGGTGCCGACGAGGCTCGTGACGAGTTGCTTTCTTTGTTGCAGTATCTGAAGGATACTTCCTACACTGCTACCGTCACTGTTCAACAGAAGCAGATTCCCTCGCTCATTGGCTCCGGCGGTGCTGCTCTCGATGCGCTCCGCAACGAGACCAAGGCTGTCATCGACATCCCCAGCGCTCGCGACACCGCCGACGGCCTTGTTGAGATTCAGATCAAGGGCACTAAGGAGGCCGTTGCTGCTGCTAAGAAGGCCTTGGAGGCAAAGAAGGCCGTTTTTGAGGATACCGTTGTCAAGACTATCGAGGTCGACAGGAAGTATCACAGAAGCCTCATTGGCGCAGGTGGTAAGTTGCTGTCACACATCAAGCGCATGCTGCGAAATATGTACTAACTTGGTTCTCCGCAGGCTCCACCATCCGTGACATTGTTGTCAAAGCCGGCGGCTCCGACGATCGTCGCGAGATTGCTCGCGCTGTCCAGTTCCCCAAGCAGGACAACAGCGATAATACCATCAAGATTGAGGGTCGCACCTCGGTTGTCGACAACATTATCCAGCAAATCGAGGCTATCGTTGCTGAGCGCCAAAACCAGGTTACCGAGGTCATTGAGGTCCCTGTTGAGAAGCACAGATCTCTCATTGGCCGTGGTGGCGATGTCAAGCGCGGTCTCGAGTCACAGTTCAAGGTCTCTATCGACGTCCCTCGCCAAGGCAGCGGCCAGACCGGCATCAAGATTGTCGGCCAGTCTGCCGATGTTGAGAAGGCCAAGGCTCACATCCAGTCCTTGACGAAGGATCAGCCCGGCGAGACTCTTCAGGTGCCCCGCGCTCTTCACCATTCGGTCTCCAACAACGGCCAGATTTTCAGGAGGCTGAAGAGCGATCACCATGTCACCGTCGACCATGCGGGCCATTCCATTCCCGCCAAGCCCGCTGCCCCTGCGAGCATCCGTGCAAATGGCGGTTCTCTTCCCTTGATTACTGATGACGAGGAGTCGACTGCCGATGCGCACTCCTGGACTGTTGTTGACCAGACCTCGACCGAGGAAGGCGACATCCCCTGGGTTATTCGCGGCTCTCCCGAAAACATTGAGAAGGCCAAGAAGGTCATCGAGACTGCGATTGAGCAGGCTAAGAAGGAGGATGCTATTGGCTACCTTATCTTGCCCGATCCTAGGACCTATCGCTACGTGATCGGCCAGGGTGGCGCCAAGGTCAACCAGATTCGCAAGCAGAGCGGCTGCAAGATCACCGTCCCCCGCGACCAAGCCAGGGGTGAGGCTATTGAGGTTGTTGGTACCAAGGAGGGTGTTGAGAAGGCCAAGGACTTGATCCTTGCTGCCGTCAAAGAAGGCCAGAATGCCAGCAGGTCGCCAAGAGAGTAAAGTTCTCGTTTGTAAAGGCTTTCGTTCGGGTATGGTCGGTGAAGTCGCGGTTTATGCTGCAACATAGGTGATGGTTAGTTGAGGGGCACTTGAGAGGGACCCATATAGGACGCATGAGGGGAGGCTTTGCGCTCCGCCAAGCGATATACCTCTGGTCCTGAAACTTCTTTTCTTTATATCATGGGAGGATGGATGACTTTTTATGGCCACTAAAATTTTCTGGGAAATGGTTCAGAAAAAAGGAGATGTCTGACGCAGGTTGAAGGATGTAATGAGGAACAAGAATTGAATCTTCACGTTTCACTGGTTAGGAGACGAGAATGGAGAATGACCCGGCTTCCATTGACGTGTGCAGTGCTTATGCTTCTCATTGTCGTCCATGTTTTGACATTCCTTACAGATCGAGTCAGACAAGCACGCTTTATGGCATGGTGGTAACTTCCGAGCTGTATTATGTACAATAATCAACCATCATCATATATACCTAGCGAGAAAAAGTGGATGTGACTGTGTCAAGTATGGCTACCGCCACACGCTGCAGTCATCTCTCCCTTCAAATTCCCCGACTCAGAAGCGTTTGATATCCCGCCACTTTCGCGACTATTAAATCTAGAACGAAAGTCGGTGTAAACATTGGTACACATTCCATCTATCAGTAAATCCGGGCCCTCTTGAAGTGAGCACGTTGACCGCCACAACAATGAATCACTGACAGGTCCCATAAACACCATCGGCGTCCTCATCAACCACGCTTCTGATTTCCACGCCCACCCACGCACCCAGTCAACCCCGCCCATCTTTCCATCCCTTTTCTCCTCCATCCATCCCTCGCTCCGCTCTGTCTTAGAAGAACTTGACACCCAGCGAATCCTCGCCACTCTGAAAGATCTGCGCCTTCCCTCTCTTGACTACCGTACCCAGCGCTTTGACCAACACATCCCCGTCCATCCCCCAAATCTCGGTCCCCCTCGTCCCCTCTCCCTCCCTCAGCTCGTAAACAGTCAGCACGGACCCCCTCTGCCCCGTCTCCTCCACCCATGCTTCAATCAGCGATCCCCATTCCTCTGGTGTCCGCCAGTAGATGAATGCCTCCCCTCCCTCTCCCGCTTCCCCTCCTCTTGCCGTCGTTGTCATGGCCCCATCCTTTCTAGTCTGGCCAAGAGGAAGAACATATTCCGCCCGTCCATCTTTTCTCAGAAAATCCACTACCCGCCTGATATCCCCCGGCGCCAAGCGGCGGTTGATACGCGGGTTGTGGAAGGGAAGGGCGTCAGGGTTCAGGGAGAGGCGAAAGAGGCGGTGATGGCGGCAGTAGGCGAGTAAGAGGGAGGACCATTTGGTGAGTTGGGCGTGGTGGGTCGTTAGGTTGGTTTGGCGGGTGAAGAAGGGCGGGAAGAAGAATTCGCGCGGGAAGGGGAAGGTGTCGTTGGGGAGGAGAGTGCCTGCTGTTGTTGTCTTTGATGGGTTGCTGTTGCTGGGGGTGCTGGAGTCTGAGGGGGCGGGAGGTGTTGTTGACATTATTGGATTTGGATTTTGAGGGGGAGGGGTAAGTTGAGGACCGGTTGAGGTTGTTGGCCCTACTTGTTCTGGTTGGTGGAGGTTGATTGGGTGTTGGTAGGTTGTATACAGATGATATTTTGGATTGGTGATGATGACGGATATCGTCAGATACGACGACTCAGATAGAAGAAGCGCAGCGGCGATAAGGCGGATGGCGAGAAAGTTAAGAATGGGTTCGAGGGTTGATAGTGGTGAGGTGATCTGTGTTGTGTGAGATGTGAAAGTTTCCAGCTTCCTGGGTCGCCGTCCGGTCTGGGGAAGTCGAAGCTCGTGGTTAGTGGGGTACTGCAGCTTCGGGCCGCATCATCGGTGGAGCTGCCAAGCTGTAAGCTTAAATCAGCCCCCTGGTCCGGTTAGGGGGTTCCCGTATACTGGCATACATAGTATTTCTGTGAGACCTCGACGTCGTTAGGTCTCGAATACCTCTTTACCTCGAGCATCTATAGCATGATGAGGATGCCCTCCAAGCTTTCAACGTCTATGCTACATGGGCGGTCACGCAAAGGCTCACACAAAGCTCAACCACAGCAATGAAGTGGCATTACTCATAACAAGCACCTCAATTCCAACGCCTGGCTCAATAAAAGGTATCCGGAATCCAGCTCATATCCAGCAAGCAATGCTGATAGTAACTCGACAGTAATAGCCCCATACAATTGATACCTTTCCAGAAATGTTTCTCATCTCCCAATCCAATCCAATCCAATCCAACACAGCATTTTGAATATGAACAGTTGAAAAGAAACAGCTTGGTTTTGGTTTTCGTTTCGTCGACTCAGACATCGGCCATCGGGGTATCTTCATCCTCCATCTCCTGGTCGTCAATCCCCAGCTCCTGTTCGAGCTCGTCTGCTACAAAAGTCTCGTACTCCTCCAGGCTTCGCTGGACGTGCATCTTGAACTTGATGACATCGTTGAGCATGCGCATGGTCTCCGTGTGGAGCTCTTCGCGAAGTGCGTTGGCTCGGAGCGTGAGTTGCTCATACCTATTATTGTCCACTTGTCAGCACAGCTGGTTCTATTCCTGAAAGAGTCATGGCAAACCTACTCAATGTTGGTATTCATTTCCCTCTGCTCCATAAGCTGCACAGACTCGGACAATTGTGCTCGCATCTTGGCGAGCTCTTTCTCCATCTTCTCAATCTGTGCATCTGAAGCCATTTTCTGGGCGTTGGTGACCTAGACTCAATGTTAGCATGAGCGATACCGAGCACGTGGGACACACGGTCATCAATCACCTCTTTAGTCTTCTCATACTCCTCCTCTGCCGCCCGCACCCGATGCCCGAGAGCTTCGACCTCATTACGCTTATCTTCGATCGCCTCCTTAGCGCGATCGAGCAAGTCATGGTCTTCCATCATGACATCCATGGCTACCTTTCTCCTCTCCGAGACCTCCTTCCTGAGTGCCAGGAAGGTGTTCTTAACTTGGCCTCGGAGATCCAGATTCAGGATATGCGCAGGCTGGTATCCCGTCGTGGAGTCGGCCAGCAACCTCTCATTCTCCACGCCGCCCAGTGGCTGCCCGTTTGGCCCTAATACACCTTGCATCGATGAAGCAAAGTTGGGCGTTCCCTCGTTTACAGTTACCTGCAGTTCAAGATTCTTCCCCTTGGCATTGACTGCCGTGGCTGGGATCAGTCCGATCTGGTAGGCGACCGTGTTGTACTTTTCAACCAGCCGCTCGAGCTCGTCCAGACGCTGGCTCGCCTCCATCTCGCGCTCGGCGACCTTTTTTTTGACGTCTTCGAGCCTCTGGGAAGCGGACTCGATGCTCCTTTGAAGACGTTCCCGCTCTGAGGTCATGCGGTCAATATCCTGCATGCTAATCCCCTGGTCGTCCACCGCCTTCTGCATTTGTCGCCGCTCCTCCTCGGCCTCCTTCAGCTCCACGTGCAACTTGCCCAGCTCCTCCCGGAGAACCTGGATACGGTTTTCGTACTTTTCTGTCCGCTGCATGGCGAGGGTGTTGTACTCTTCGAACTTGATCTTGTCCTCCTCCATAATCTTAAGTGGTTGTCCAAGATGGCCGGGTCAGGTGTCGACTTTTCGAGCTCCTGAATCTCCTTTAGCAGGCGGGCGTTTTCCCCTTCGAGAATCTCCAGTTCTTGGATGTACTTTGCGTTTGACCGTTCAAAAGCCTCCGCCATTCCCTGTACATGCGGCTGTAGTGCCCTCTCCACGTCCTCATCCCCTGCTTCGTCATCCATATTGAGCCAATCCTGGTATGCGCTGGTGAGGAAATCAAAGATGATCTGGTCGCCCGCAATGTCGACCCCGGCTTCCATACAGGCGTCGTCGTACTGGTGTCGGGCGTATCCTTCGAGCATCTGTGCCAACTGCATCATCCAGTGCAGTAATCCCAAGAACGTGCTCCAATTCTGACCTCCGACCGCGGCGATTTGGCTCTTGGTGATGCTCTTCTCGTATGGGTATCGCAGTTGTTTGAGTAATGGTGGTACCTCCTGGTCGATATTCTTCTGAAACCGGTAACTCGGGTCTATCCTGTGGTAAAGCCATTGAAACAAGTAGTTGAAGTCCTTCTGTGTCGGCGACTTTGTGAAGTTGTCGGACAGCTTGTGGTTCATCTCCATCTCGAAGTTGTTCTTGGCGAGGTACTCGAGCAACTCCTGGCCAATGCGATTTTGGAATTGACGGTCTTTGAGGGGGCGCGGATCGCGAGGCACGCCGGCGGGCTGGGGCGCTTGCTGGAAGAAGCTCATATGCCCACCAGCTAAGGGACCTCCGCCGACGGCCGACGGTCGTGCGCTCGGGCGGTAGACGCTGCTTCGCCGGTCGAGTTCTTGTGATGATCGAGGGATACCGGAACTGCCTGGGGTGCCATAGGGCTTGAACTGCGACGTGTTCATGTTATGAACCGACGCGCGCTTTACCGAGCCCAGGCCAATGTCGGAGGATCGCTGGAACAGAGGTTGGCTCGGTCGCGGGAGGGCCAGAGATTGCCTCCCCGACAGAGAGCGGCCATGGCCCGTTCCTATTGTGCCGATGGTGCTTTGTCGCTTAAGTGTGGAGGGTGGTGCCGGAATGCCCGAGGTGAGGTTGACGCCATGGAGAGTCTACAGAGAGAGCATAGTCAATATCGTGCATAGTCGCGTCGGATGGGGAGAAATTTCGATCGAGGAAACACGCCGCGACGAAGTCACGGGGGGGAGTCGCACCTCCCTTGGCCGTCGGACACTCCAAAGGCCTGCGTTGCTGTCTTGCGACATGACGGCAAAGGCCTCGTCAATATGCGCCTCCTGTGTGCCGTCCTAGTCACGTGGTTTCCGTGATAATATATAGGTAAACGAACAAAAGAGTACTACACTACGTGGAACTCTGTCGGATCGATGTCGGCGATAATTCTCGTGGTGGTGATTATTTCGGATAGCTTTGTAGAGCTAAGGTATGCGCTCGAGTTAATGTGGGTACGTGTTCGCGGCTCTGACAGAAATCAATGCATAACCGCAGTCGCGGATTTCGTCGTGTCGTAGCGATAAAAGTACGTGTAAGGCCAGCAACCTGATGCAGGCCAGCATAGGTAGGCAGGTAGGTAGGTAGATTAAGACACCGTAGTGTAGACGGGACTAGGTAGTCGACTTGTGTGAATGGTGGGGGAGGTTGCTCCGTCAGGAAGAGTAAACAAAAGAAAGGCGACATGGGTGGGGCTGCCCTTGTGGAAACCATTGGGCTGAACACCTCAGTGCCAAGTGGAAGTGCGCTCCAGTTCCCGTCCCCAACCTAGCATCGGGACGGGAGGTGAATGAGTGGATCCAAAAAGCGACCTTGAGGGTGAGTGCGTGTTGGCTCGCTTCAGGTCAGTGCTTTTTCAGCTCTGCACTCCCGTCTCTGAGCCAGTCACTGTAAGTGGAATGGATGTTCAGCTGCGCTCTAGGCCTGTCGGAGGAAAAGGAGAATCAGGGGGGGAGATAGTGATTTATCTGATCAGCATTCTTCCAGGAGTGTACTGGGGGTGCAAGTAATGCGAAGCTGTTAAGGTGCTATTAGCAGTCTACGTCTAGTGCACAATCAGGGCCCTGGTCCCGTGTACCTCGGCTTCAGGACTCCATCCAGCGGCCCAGCCATCCCCCGAACCGCTGCCAGTCAGTTCGTTTCCACTTCATCTATCGCATTCAGCCTCCCGTCCTTCGATAATCATTCCATCAACCGCCGCCGTCTGCCATCGCGTCGCGATTGTTTCAGCTGTCTGCTTCTTTCCTCTCGTCGGCCCAGTCTCAACAAGGGAACGCCATCTGCCGCATTTCGATCAAACAACATCAGTCATGGCCATCCGCGAGGACCTGGTCGCTTCGGCGGCGCAGTGTATGTTCTGCCCCTGTCTTGTCCCCTGCTGCCTCCTCTATATTGCCAGGCCAGAATCTCACCCGACAACAACACCACAGTTCTTCAAGACCCCAGTGTCGCCGCCTCGCCAATCGAGAAGCGGATAGCCTTTCTCCAAGCAAAGAACCTCACCCAGGAAGAAGTCAGCGCTGCTCTCGCCCGCGCCGAATCAGGAGGTCCACCGCCACCGTACGCCCAGTCGCCCGCCTATGCCCAGTCGGCCGGACCCGTCGCAGCACAGGGTGGCTCTCCGCAGTACTATGGCTATCCCCCATACGCATGGCCGCAATCGAATACCGACGGTGCCAGGCGGGACTGGAGGGACCTGTTCATTTTGGCGACCGTAGTCGGAGGCGCGTCGTACGGCCTATACAATCTCGGCAAGGTAGGCCGCCAAACACCGTGCAATCGTACATAATGGGAGATACTAACCGTTCGGCAGCGCTATGTGTATCCTTTGATTGCCCCTCCCACGCCGGAGCGTCTCGAGCAGGACAAGAAGTCCATCGACGAACAGTTCGACAAGACATTCCAACTGGTTGAGCAGCTGGCCAAAGATACCGAAATCCTCAAGGCCTCGGAGCAGGAAAGGACAGAGAGGCTCGACAATGCCCTCGAGGAGCTGGAGACTGTCGTCAGGGACCTCAAGGCAGCCAACAGACGCAGGGACGACGAAGCACAGAGAGTACGGGACGATGTGCAAAATCTCAGGGACTCGATTCCAAGGGCACTCAACAACCAGAAGGACTTGACCGACAACAGGCTGCGCGAACTCAACACCGAACTCAAGAGCCTCAAGACCCTCATCTCGCAACGCATGAACCCAACCGCCACCTCGACGAGCGTCAACAACTACCTTCGCCCCAACACCAATGGAAACGCGACTCCTTCTTCAGCCCCTGCTACGCCAGCCCTCGGCGGTGAGAATGGAGACTTAAACAGCAGGGCCGCGAGTGCGCAGGATGAGCAATCCAGATACCAGCAGGAACAGCAGTTCGTTCAACCTGCTGCCCCCAAGCCTTCGCCTTTCAGCAGCGGAATCGCCTCCGCAGGCAAGCCGACTATCCCTGCTTGGCAGTTGGCCATGGCCAACAAAACCGCGTCGGCTTCGACGGTCGGAGTGACGAACGGTACTACAAACGATGGCTCTAGCAGCAACGGAGGGGACGAAGCCGCTTAAAAAGCTGTTCTCCAGTCAGGCACAATGATAAAATAGCACCGGAACTGGGAAACCTGGATACATTAATCGGCATGAACATAAGGCCAAAGTGAGCGATTCCCTCTGGTTTTCTGTATAGTAATAAAGCTCCTGTAAGTTGTTCAAGCAGGACAATACACAGGAGCACTTGTGAAGCATGGGACAACCTCATTCAGTCCCCTTTTCATGATAGCGCGTTTGTATTTCTGCAAGGTCTTTTGAAGCGCGGATGTTGCATGGCATTTTTCTAGAGCATGATATCAAAAGCTACCATTTTCACATCTGATAAGGTTAGGCCGTGAATTGATCTGAGACATCCCGTACACCTGACCGCCCAGTATTTCTGCCTCACTATTTTGACCGCTGCTATGGCATTGCCGAGACAAATTTTTGGTTATTGTCCTCAGCCACCAGAAAAACTGGAGGGGAGGGGCAAAAAAAATCCATGATCGAATAGAGATGCGTAAACGGTCAAAAAGGGAGACAGCTGGCTTTGGTTATGTCGCCCTCTATTTAGGACTTTCAGCCACATCGGTACAGTCAGAGCACCGCGGCCTCTGTAGAGAACTAGGTATAAAGGATACATTGTAGTGTAGTCTAGGTATTGATGTCGCTGCCAAATCATTACCTCAGCGTAGCATATGCGTACCCGAGAGGTCGGATGCGGAAATATTCTCTGCTAAGACATCCCGGGTTCAAGGTACATACACCTTCGTGCCATGGTTCAGTTTCCAATCGCATCTTAATAGTCCTCGTAGCTATTACTTGTTCGGGCAATGCTTGCTTGGAACCAAACATTGACCCCACCCATCATCCCTTTCTTCCTGTGCCAATGTTTTCATAGCGCCTTCGTCTCGCCCAAACCCGAAGGAGATATTGGCCACAAACGGGATGCAAGTCAAGTCCGTCGCTCTGGATACGTATTGTTTCTGCATTGTTGTTCTTCGCTTAGCTCTTGCAACTCGCTCTTTTTCTTAACCACCTGCCAGATATAATGACAAATGATATTACCACCTCATAGATTCGCGGAGATATTTGCGCTCGCAAGCCTTCCCCAATCTCCACGCGGGAGCGCTCAAGAAGGAAAAGTGACAAGGAGCGCCTACAGGCTGTTACAACACAAACGGAATCCCTAGATACCCGAAGTGCCCCATTGTTATTATGGATCTCGGGGTCTAATATAAGAAGAGAACTCGCCCCTGTTGATCTGATACCATGACCCCAACACCCAAACCCATCCGTCACTTCTAAGCCCACCAAGAAGCCCGCCGCCATGGACAAGACCGCTCTCTTCCTCCAGCTGGTATCCAAGCTCCCGCTGATGGCCCGGGTGGCTCTACTTCACATGTTGCAAGCCTCGCCGGCGTCAAAATACCAGGATTTGCGGACGGAACTCACCATTGCCATGCTCCGCTCGTTCATGGACGTGCCCAAGCCTAGGAGCATCACTTTTACCCAAAAGATGCTCTCAAGAGTACCCCCGATCCGGGGCACGATATGGGTCAGCAAGTACACTCTGCCCATCCCCACGGAGGAGGATGCGCGCGCCATCCATGACACCTTGAGCAAGGTCATTGACGGGCTTCAAGACCGTGACCAACCGAAGACGGCCAGGATCCAAGTACCAGAAGTTCTTCCCGTGGAGGCGGAGTGGACAGCACACAGGCCGGGTGTGCCCAAAGATGCGAAGCTGCCCGATATCCCAGAACGAGAGAAGTATAACGAGATGATGAAAGACGTAAAAGCCCCAACCACAATACTCTACTTTCACGGCGGCGCCTACTGGCTCATGGACCCGGCCACACACAGGCCTACGTGCAGAGAGCTAGCCAAGCGGACCGGCGGTAGGTGTTACTCGGTGCGTTACCGGCTCGCGCCACAGAACCCGTTCCCGGCCGCGGTCATGGACGCACTAGTTTCGTACCTTGGCCTGCTCTACCCACCGCCCGAGGCGTTCCACGAGCCCGTGAAGCCAGAGAACATCGTCATCGCCGGCGACAGCGCAGGCGGTAACCTCTCGCTCGCGCTCCTCCAGCTCATCATGCAACTGCAACGCTCCGGCACCACCGTGTTCTGGCTCGGCCATGAGCGCTCCATTCCCCTACCCGCCGGCGTCGCCGTCAACTCGCCCTGGATAGAAATCACCCACAGCTCGCCGTCGTGTGTCACCAACGGTGCCTTCGACTACCTCCCCGGCCTCGAGGCGCAGGACAAGGCCGAGAAGTTGCGCGCCCCGTGCTCGGCCTGGCCCGCGAATCCGCCGCGCATGAGCATGTACGTCGCCGACGATTACATCATGCACCCGCTTGTATCGCTTTTGCTGGCACCCAGCTGGCGTGGTGCGCCGCCAACATACATTTGCACGGGCTGGGAGATGCTGTCGGACGAGGACAAGTTCACCGCAGCAAGGTTTCATGCCGAAGGGGTTTCTGTGACGTTTGAGGAGTATGAGGGCATGCCGCATTGCTTTGCCATGGTGTTGAAAAACTTGAAGGAGGCGGATAGGTGCATGGAGGGGTGGTCGAGGTTTATCGCAAGGGTCACGAATCCGACTGCCTCTGATGAGGGAGGGCTTGATGGTGCTGATGATAAGCGGAGCGCGATGAGGAGCACGTTTACCACGATCAAGTCGGGGACACTGGAGGAGAAGGAGCTGGATCCTATGACGCTGAGCCCCTATACGGAGGAGGAAATTAGAGAAAAGATGAGGAGGAGGATAGGGTCAAAATGCGTGCCGGCCACGGAGGGAGATCTTGCAAAACTTTGAATGTCGGGTTGGTAGATTGTCGTGTGTGGTTGTTGGGCATAAGGCTCAGCAGTGTGACTAGGGCGTCGGCGATCGGTGTTGACATTATACACATAAAAAGGGGCTTGGGTCTTGCTGACCACATGGATCATGTATGCATTTTACCTTATGATAGTTCTGGATGAGACGAATGTTCTGCGACTTATTTTTCCTACACTTGTTAGACATGCTGCTGACCAACGTCTTCCGAGATGTCTCGTAGCGGGCAAGTGTTAGTGGTATACTCATCACTTACCGGGATCTCCAGGTGAACCCCACTATCAACATCTTCCACTTGAAGTAACTTTCTATCAACATAAAAAAAGCCCGTTACTACCTTATCTAAGCACCCAGTGGAAATGCCAAGGGTCGAGACTTAAACTATGGAGTTCGGCCGAGTTGTAGCGGACATACAAATCATGAGGAAGCAGGAACAAGTTCCGTCGTATATACGGCGAGATGTTACCCCAATTACCCTCCAAAAGACGTGTACAATACAGGTATTGCGTAGCCACACAATGCTCGCCACCTTTGCCACATGAGGCAGCCCATCCATTTGTCTTTCTTGACCTGAACCCCTCCCCAACGGGTATATTTGATTCGTTTCCTATCTTCATCAAAGAACAAGCGCCTATCTCCCTCGAGTCTATTTCAATTATTAGTTCCGACCACATCAGGAGCCACTCTGAATCACCCCACCCGGCCACATCATCACTGCATCAAGCACAACCAGTTTCCCTACCTCTGACACTCGAGTCGATTGAGTTAACAACAACCCATCCACATCTCAAAACACCCTCAACATTTTCGCACTGTTTTCCCTACTCTCCAACCCCAAACACATCACCAAGATGTCTTCTTCCGACACCACCACCTCCAACATCCCCAACGCCTCCATGCCCGCTCAGGACAAGAAGGAGCATGAGCATGAGTCTTCCTCCCACCACAGGCCCACCGGCGCTGGAGTGAACACCGGAGCAGGCAGCAGCAGGCCCAAGACCGAGGCTGAGTTGGAGGCTGATCGGCTTTATGAGGAGAGGATGGAGGAGGAGTATGCCAAGCGGGACGGAGGTGCTTAATTGAGCTCACGAGGGTAACTTGAAGGGAACTGGGTCTTTCTTTTCTGCCCGTTCTTGTTCGATACCACTTGTTACTTGACGACTCCATTGGGCTTTGGAGTATTCTCTCGGGAAGAGGGGAACTTCGATATTGCTGGTTTATGTGTGAATGCCAAGGAACAGGAGGGAAGTGGAATGGCTCCGAGAGAGTCTGAAGCCTGATAACGTAGGAAATTAAGAAGAGAATCTGGGACCGAGGGAATTGGAGAAGGAGGGAGGGTAACTTGTAAGATATAGTTGTGGGAAGGTTAACAGGTGTCCGAAAGGCTCCCCTCTGTAACATTGTTTGAATTTGGCCATGACCACCACTAATGACCATCACTAATGTATTATTGCGCGTACCGTCGTTTCCTGATATGCCTACGTAAAACGGTGATTGCCTCTTTCCAAGCCTGAAACTATTCGTTCATATCCTCACAACCCCCCCCATTCCTAGTACAAAGAAGCCTGAAAGCCTCGCTTGTCTAAAGGGATCACGAGATTGTTGCTTACACGTAATCATGCCATATCTTGAAGTAGCTCTCAGCAGACCACCACTCGGCAGGAAATGGTTATGGCTACAGTGATGATGGGGTGAGTTCGCGTGGAGGTGGAGGAAGATCAAGAGCAGACTATGGATGGTGTCTAAGTGACGACCAGGGGAAACGTGAATCTAAAAAAAAAAAAAAAAAAAAAAAAAAAAAAAAAAAAAAAAAGAGAGACAGGCGAAAGCACGGGACCACGACATGATGAACTGAGCACTAATTATTTCTAGCTTGACTACCGATATCATGCTTCATTAGCAAGAAAAAGAGTGGTTGATTGGGATACAATGAGATAGATACCATTCCGCTCAAAGCCGTATGCATTCCTAAACCCGTTGACTCAAAGTCATGTGGTCCAATTCGAGACCGACCCTTGGTATAGATCAAAAAGCCGACAAAACTCCGGATCCCCTGACCATCCTACTAGTTACTGTGAAGTCCAAGCGCACCTCCGTGGTTTTATGACATCCAACAATGGACTGCCCATTCGCATACCAGCACGAGCATTGTCATTGAGTGCGTCAACCAAGTGACCCTTGCTACCAGAAGGAAAGAGTAACCGGCCCCGCTCTCGACCCGTCCAGGACCTAGAAGCCCGTTTTCCCAACGCTGTAAATGCTCCGGTATCTTGCAAACTCCTAGCCAGTATTCGTGATGTGTTCCGACGATTGATTGTAAGCGAGCCAATGGAGGCAGGACCGTCCAAGGTTTGTTCAACTTTGAGATCCGAATAAAACCCGTATTGCGAGGAAGAAGAAAATGTCATCCATCGTGGGATGCCACCTGAGAAATCGAGACAAGTGTACTCGTGAAGACGAAATTCTGAATCAAGAGAAAACTTTCTCTATGCAGTCATGAGCATGTAAGCGAGCCACTCCTACAGTGTGGCAGCTGCTTTTCGTGCCTTTTTCTCTTCACAGTCCTTCTCGCACCTCGCCATTGCTTCGGGACTTAGGTGCTTTTTCAAAACACTCTTGAACTCCTTCTCATCAACCACAGCACCATAGCCAGAGCACTTTGCTTTCTTCTGCAGATCGGAGCACAAGGCGTCCATGTCAATCTCTTGGTTTTGTACACTGGAGCAACTGCGCAATTTGTCCCTGTTGAACTTGTTAATAAAAGTTGCATTTTCGAGGCCTCTCTCGGTTTGATCATACCAGATCTTGTTGCAATCAAGTTGCTCTCTGACTCCATCATCCGATGCGTTGACCTCATCGATCTGAGCGATGAGATCCTTCTTCGGTGGTTGTGATTCTGCTTCGGGTTGTGGTGGCAGCAGTCCTGGAGCTGTTGGTGGCAGATTATACGGTGTCAGGAAATCCGTATCGAATGCATCATTGGTCAACCAATCGTCAAATCCATTGTTGAGGACGTTGTTCTGAGGCTCTCGGTAATCTCCGAAGAGCTGCGGATCAAATTGGAAATTGTCTTGAGGCAACCAGTTGAGAGTGTTGTCAACACCAAAAGTATTAAATTCTAGAAAGTGTTGGTAAGTTCTGGCCTATACAATCAAAGCGAACATTGAAGACTGGTGAATGCTTACCTGGCTGCCCCGAACCAATGACGCCTGGTTGCTCTTCTCCGATTGTGGCCATCGTATCTACTGACTTCAACCCGACGGGTGAATGAGTTAGAGGCTCTGGGGAGGTGCCACATGACGAGCTAGCGCCACCCATGTTCGAAGCGCAAGAGGATGGGGAACTCGTTGATGTGCCGGCCCCCGCATTGTACTGAGAATCTGTTCCCCTGTTCGAAAAGTTCGCTCCCTCACCTCTTGCGGACTGAGGTGTGAAAAGATCGGCCGAGTAATGGGCCAAGTCTTCCTTGGTTTGTGTGTCGAGGCCTATTTGGCCGTAGTTGGGTGTAGTACCAGTGCTGACGCCATTTGTGGATTGCTCCAGCCGACCCGTTGAAGACAAAGGGGGCGACACAGGGGTTCCCTTCTTGGTTTGATTTGCAGATTGTGGTCCAGGAAGAGGACCGCCAAACTTGGGGAATTCAAACTGGAAGTTGACATCATTGAGGTTACTGACAAAGGAGTTGCCGAACGGCATAGCCCGAGGTGATACCATCGGGGGTCGAGCTGTCATCAACGATAGACGCTTCTTGTACTCATTCAGTTCGTTACTCATCTTCTCCATTTTCTTGCGAAGAATCTCGTTCTCATGGTTGGCAGTCTCGGAGATCTTCTTCAACTCCTCGACCTTGGTTTCAAGGTCCTTCAAGTGCTTTTCTTTGCGTTCTCTGAACGCTCGTTGAGCTGCTCGATTCTGGGCCTTGCGTTTCTGTTGTTGTCACGTTAGTAGTCAATCCTTACTGAGACTTGAAAGGATCAATCGACCGAGGCAGGCTTACCGAGCTGGGCTCAGTGGTAAGAGGCTTCCTGCCGGGCTTTTTGGCCACTTTTCCCTCGCCCTCTCTCCTCTTTGGTTCGCTATTCTCCTCCTCGTCGTCATCCGGATGACCGCGCTTGTCGGGGGACTCCACATCGGCGGAGCCCGACTTGGAATCACTTGGAGCATTGGACCGATCGTCTGTCATGTGGGATTGATCACCAGTGTCGAAGTTGAAATCGAAGTTGGGATCATGTTGTCCATCAAGGCCGTAGTCGTAACCGAAATTCGGGGTGTGCTGGAAACCCATAGGGTCCAGTCCCTGGGCAGACGTTCCGTTGTACATTGCGGATAGACCAGAGAGGTCGGCTTGTGTGTTGATGGGCTTGTTGGAATTGAGGGCGGCAAACAACAGGCTTTGTTGCTGCGGGGTGAGGACGAGATTGTGAAGAGGGTTCTGAGTCGACGTCATTTTTGATTGTTCGGTGTTGTTGATGGTGACTAAGAGGTAGAGCAGTCGGTTGAATCGAGGAAAGACCTTGGATGTTGAAAGGATGGGATGAATTCACTCTCGTGATCTGATCGCTCCTAGCGGTCGGAGCCGCACAGGCGGCAATTGTCGAGTATCAAGACCGCGGGTCCAATGGCAAGGTATTTTAGCGGAGAATCCGGGGTACCGGGCCCAAGATGTACGTATGTCCTAGTCGAAAACTGATGTCGGGGTAGATCAGATGCTAGTACTGGTGACGATAGAAAATCTCTTGCGGGGACGATGACGTTTCGACAGCACCGTAGACTGACTTTGGATCAGACAGGGACGAGCCAGCGGCCACGCAACTGCCAGCTTGAAAAGGCAGAAAACTCGTTGAGCGTTGCGGGCTAGGACGGAATACCAAACCGGGCAGTTCCAGTTCCTGTCCAGTTCGCTCCCGCTTCTCTAGGTTTCGAGACTCAAGTCTTCTCCCAAGGAAGACGTTCGGTGAGAGGTGATTGGGTTTGCCGGGGGTCAAAACGAGAGGAAGGGCAGTAGGATAACTTGAACTAAGACAGAAGAGAGGGGACTTGGTCCGAGTGGCAAGTTACAAGAGACGCGGATGTATTTGCACGGAACAGGTAGAGGTACCAGGGGGAAGTTGTGGCAGAAGGTGTAGAGAAGGGGGAAGAAAATTGCGAGTGCCCGAGTTGTGAGCCGGAAAGGTTAACTGCCTGCTGGAACAGAACTAACCGTTGGCCGAGCCGAGTGGGTGGGATGGCGGCGGACGCTGACTTGAATTGATGGGCAAACCTATCGGCCTGACACCTGACTCACCTGGCACTCAGCCTTTGTGAATCCTGTCAGCAATGGGGTTTAGGAATAAGGTACACGTATGATCCCGCGGGGGCTCCTTTTCTGCGATTGGAGAGGCGACGGCACAGGCTGCAGAGCAGGTTTGTGTTTCGTTGGTTCGCTGATACGATTCAGATCTGAGAAGGGAAGGACTCTTGGGCGGTCTTTGGCGATGGAGGGGACGAGACTAAGCGAGACCGTCCAAAAGCGGGCGAAAAGAGTGGACGCCCTTCTTTGGTTACAGGGCCAAACTCGTAGAATGCGGGCTACACGGGGCACAATTGGGCGCATGGGCGCTTGGGGGTGTCCAAGTGGAGCGTGGAGGGGTTTCAGTCCAAAGTCAATTTGTCAGCGAAAATCAGTCCAAGGGACCGTCTGGATCGTTCCTGGACGGTCGGGTTCGGGTGCGCCGTGACCGGCTCTGGCAACTGTCAGCACACCTTGACATGCCGATGACACCCCGAGTCAATTCGTTCAACAAAAGGACTGACAGTGAGTTACCATATCAGATGCAGACAATCAATCAGTCAGTCGGACCGTTTCCACACAAGGTACCTCTATGTCGGTATCTTTTCCTATAAGGGATTTCTCTTGTTTCATTGCGTCCCACAACGTACTACATATTTAGAGGATCACATTGACCGATTTGACGTGAGTGGGCTTCAAGCAAGAGCTGCCAGCGTCACTCTCTTTAACCGTACAAAAAAGCCACTTTTTGTTTGACCTACACGTGTATCGATGTAGTTCTGGTCGGAGCCTCTCGAGTGCAGCCTGTCCACTTTTCATCGACGTGGAAATACATCAGTTTCCGCGGGTACCCCAAGTGGAGATTCTTGCAGGCAAAACACCGGAGTGGATAAAAAGTGGCCTTGGTTTGACGGTGAAAGAGATGCACTCTCCTCTATCTCCGCATCAACTTCAGATTGACAAACCTTAACCACAAATAGTGTACACTACACGTGTACTGTGCCCAAGTAAACAATGGCCAGGGGCATTTGTTTGGAAAATGGGCGCACTCGGTGTTGTGATTATCACCGTCGCAACTAGCTCGAGTTTGGCATCCTGGTTTGCCACTGAGAGTTCGAGACCCAGTCTCCCCATTGAAGATCCCACGTTGTTTCCGTCTTCCTGTCGGCAGTTCAGACGCCTCGTCGATAGGAAGCCCGCATGGCTTATCTCCGAGTGGCTACAAAATATACAATTCTCGGCTTACGGACAGCTTGCGATCCGGTTTGGATTACCTGGCCAGCCTGGAGCCTGGACACAAAATCAGGCCATGTTGGACACACATGAGCTTGTCCCATAGTCAGCTTCGGCTTTCACGGCGGGGAATCTCGAAGAAAAATGCCACCGATTCATGTGGTTACCGTTTAAAAGTCGGGTGTCGAGTCTTGAATTTTCTTTTGTACCGATGGAAAAAGGCCCGTGCTGCCAGGAATGTCCCCCAGCGGTGGTTGCTGCTCGCTGCAGTGCTTGCATCCATTTCCCCACAGTGGATGCGGCACCATGACACGGGCAAGACGGCAGCGCTACAGCTGCGGCGGGGATTCAAGGGAGGGATCGATCAGCCTCCCATGGATCGATCCACCAGAAAACTGACATCCTCGACTGTTGCGCCAAACAATCAACACTTCGGCTGCAACCGTCATCACAGCCAACGGCGTAAAGTCGGGATTCTTGGCAGTATCTAATCCACTCCATACACGCGTTTCATCCTTTTTCGAGCAGTACAGTACCCAAGTACCACCGAGTTCATAGCAGACGCTGTCGACCAAATCCCTACAGTAGCCATGGATGTCGCATATGACCACATCCAGGAGGAGACCTTGACCGATGACAACCAGGCCTCCTCGTCATCGGACAAGACGCCTGCTCAACCTCCGACGTTGAACGCCGAGTTTCAAGACGCCTACCGCGCCTTTTCGAACAGTCCCTGGGGTGCCAGAATTGGTGGTTTCCTCGGTAATGTTGTGAAGCAGGTATGTGGTCACCGCCTTTCACGTCACCAGCAAAGGCTTCAAGTAGCGCGACCCCACCGCACTTGACCAACTAACTCTTGTCTCTTCCCAACGCTATCCAGGGTGAATCCGTCTACCGCGAAGCCGAAAAGGAACTGTCAGCCGTCAGTCAAGATGCCACGCGCGGTTTCAGCGACCTGCGCACCACCCTCATCAGCCGTACCCGCGCTCTCTCCATAGCCACCACCCAGGCAGCTGCCTCGGCCGCCGCCGCCGCGTCGTCTGGAGTCACGGCAGCTTCATCCTCCTCATCCTCATCCTCCTCCGCTTCCAAAGACGAACAAACGACCCCCACAACCGTCAAGGACCTGTCTGCCGAGACTTCCTTGAAGCAGCAGCAGGAAGATGACTCTGTCCTTGCCCGGCTGCGCGGCGAGGCCGCCAAGCGTCTCAAGGACCTCCAAAAAGCCGAGGATGCCGCCGATGAGGCCCTCCTTCGCTTCGGCTCCAACCTGCGTGACTTTCTCAAGGACGCCATCAAGATCGCGCCTCCGAGCGAAGAGGAAGCAGCCAAGCGGACTGAGGAGGGCAGGAATAACAACAGCGTGCTTTTTGAGAGCAAGGACGCGCAGGGCAAGCGGGTAATTCACACGTCGCGGTTTGACGCGCAGCTACACGTCATCCACACCACCCTTGAGAGCTTCAGCAAGGAGCCCGCGAGCGGACAAGAGTACGACGCTTGGGTCAAGGAGTTTGATGTCGATAAGAAAACCGAGGCGATCGCGGCGGATCTGGATAAGTACCCGGAGCTTAGGGCGACGATGGAGAAGCTCGTGCCTGATCAGGTGCCGTATGCCGATTTCTGGAAGAGATACTACTTCTTGAGGCACGGCATCGAAACGGCTGAGGCGAGGAGGAGAGATTTGCTCAAGGGTAAGAAAGTCAACTCTTTGTTGATTGCATTTGGATGGATTTTGCAAGGGGTCTGGTTTGACTCCACAGCCTACGAAGGATATGCTAACAAGTAACCCTATAATAGCTGCTTCCGCTGAAGAGGAAGTTGGGTGGGATGAGGACTCCTCTGACGAGGAAAACGCTTCGGAGGAGGTGACATCCGGGGACGACAAGGCTACGCCAGCTACCAGCAAGAAGCCGGCCGCGCGGTCTTCTTCCACCGAATCCTCCACTACCATCAACCCACCATCAACTGGCGCGGCTGCTCAGGGCAGCCTGAAGCCCTCGGAACCTAGAAAGTCCAACGACGAGAAGTCGCAGGCCGACAGCGAAGCGAGCTATGACGTCGTTGGCGCTGCTTCTGGCGTTCCCAGCCGTGCGCCCAACAGTCCTAATGAGGGTCGCAAGGCCGACGAGAGCAGCGATGAGGAAGACTGGGAGTAAGGATTCGGGGAATGATGTTCATGGGCGAATTGGTGGGCGCGTACATGTGCTGGACACAACTGTAATGTTTTACGGGCGATGATAATATTGGCTTGAGTTGGCGTTTTAACTTTGTTGGTTATGGTCCAAGGTTTCGGAGTGATGTGAAGATGATGAGGCCCGCATGTTGTCGTCAATATTGAGACCCTGTTTCCGCAAATATCTTTGCGCAGAGCCTATGAGAGCAAGCTGATGTTGTATGCTCCTCCGGCTTTCCCTCATGTCCCCCTCTGCTTCTCTCTTCTGACCAGCCCTCTCCTTCGTTCAGCGAACCGGGGTGAACTAGGAATATGATCATCCTCCCGTCACACTCGCAGCCCTTCCCACCTCCCTCTCAACCTTCCAAGTTTGGAGGATCAAAAAACCCATTCACCTCCTCTTCTTGCCCACAACCTTGGTGAACCCATCCTCATCCACCTCAGGCTCGACCTTCTCCTTTGGCTGCTGCGTGGTAGGAACCAGCGCCGGCGCCTCACCCATCTCCTCATCGCTGTCGACCTCCTCGTCGTCATCCGTGTCCCAATCGGTGTCGTTATCCTGGTCCTCCGCCTTCTTGAACACTACCTTCTTGTTGCCTCCCTTGCCCTCGAACCGCCTGCGCAGCGCATCCACCTCGTCGAATTTGCCCTTCAGACAGCCCAGGCGCACGCGCAGGATCTGCTCGGCCACCTCGAAAGCCGAGTCGTCGTCGACGTTAACCTCGAACTCGTCCAGCATTACTTGCAGGAGGACGGTCTCGATGTCGAGCTGGTCGGGTTCTTCTGTTGCTTCTTCATGGTCGTCGGTGGACTTTTGTGTTGTGTTCGAGGGTTGTTGTTGCTTTTCGGACGCAGGAGCGAGCACTTTGTTCAGGTCGGGAAAGAGGTCGACGACGGCGCCGGCGAACCAGTCGCGCTTGTCGGCCGAGTCGGGACCGCCCCAGTTGTTCTGCACGGCGAGGGAGAGAGCGGGCCAGAGATGCAGGGCGATGGCAACGCCTTGTTCGAATTGGGATTGGCAGGTTGCTGTTGGAGCGGGAGAGAGGTCTGTTAGTCACTGTCTCCCTCGTTTTTCAAGACCATTGTCGCAAAGCTTACCTGGGGTGGGGGTAGCCATGATTGCGGTTTGGTAGTCTTTTTTTGAGGTTGACAAGCTAAAGCTTTCGGTGCACTGAGAGTCGTGTTCCACGGAGGTGCAATGTGGAAAGCGCAAAGGACCGTGAAGTTGAGAGTGCTGAACTTTCTTCAGCCGGCAAGAGGGCAAATGTTGACTTTTTTTTCCCCCCACCTTCAGTCGAGGCCTGACTTTTGGAAAGTTCTTTTTTGCGACGCTCCAGTTGCGGGAAGAGTGGGGCTCGCGGTTTCTGGGGGAGGACTCCAGGGGTTTTTAGGGTTAGGGTCTGTGCTCGAGATGAGTCGAGTTCAGTTCCTTGCTTCTATGACGACATTAACATTAAGCTCCCGTTGTACGACGCCTTCAGTTTCCCAATTCCTGCCGAAGCTCATCTTAACAGTGGCAATTGCTTCAGTTCATTGTAGTATGACACTAACTTGATATCAATCCTTCGATCGCATTTCGTTCGATAATGGTCACAATTGAAGGACGTGGGTGAGAATCCGCTGCAAATTGAGGCTCGATCATTGAGCTTGAGGGTCCATCAGGGTTCTCTTTGATGAGAGCTGGGCTCCATCAAAGGTCCGCACATGGTTTCTGCAGTCATACGTATCCTTGTAATAACCGTTTTTAAATTGCTTCTCCATTGCTCATAGTATCAAACACTATCACACACTTTACACGTGAAAATTGAGCCTATTCCGTGAAATCCGGGAGCAAAATCTCTACCGATGGTATTAAGTCAAGCCATCATCTTTTGGCAGTCTATCCTAGCACCGCTACCCGAATGAATGTCTTCCCCACCTTTCCCTGCCAAATCGGTTCCTCCCGTCTGTGCTCGCGTGAATTTCACTATAAACACCCACCCCACTGGGATTTCCATATCTTTTAAGCTCCCTTTCAACTTATTGAAACGCCCATTCCTTCACAGATTCGTTGTCGGGCCCAAAAATCGTGGCAGAAATCCACACCAGAGGTCGTGGTGCCATGTGTCATGGGGCTTGCTGCCCGTGGCTGGAGTGACTGGCAGTCTCGCCAGTCCGAGTCTCAACCGGCCGACAGCTGATGCGACTAATTAGGTCGCTTGCCGCTGCGGCACTCCAGTGGCCCGTGCGCGCGCACGTCCCTTGAAAAGGACAGCTGGCTATACCCGCCTAAAGGGCGCTCTTTTACCCTCTTTTCTTTTTCGTAGAACTTTATCGATTAATTAAGGCCAATATCTATATTAATTGTATTGCACCCTTTACATTAGGTTCTACTACTTATTTTTACTAGCGGATATAGTAGAATTTAGTAGTAGAATAGTAGAGCGGAAATTAAAGACGGTTAGTAGTTTATAGTACAGTATTATAGTATTTATTAATTACTATAGTCGGATTTAATAATATAGATTTCAACGATATAGAGGAGTTCTATAATTCTTAAAGTAGTAATTAATAAAATACTAGTAGCGGTACCCCTAGCGATAGCCTTATAAAGAGCTTTATTAAAGTATTGAACGGTAATACTTCTTTCTATAATTATATTAAGTCCCTTCTCTTTAACTCTAATTTTAACCCTATCCTTATTCTACGTTTGGACTTCCTACTTACGGACGTTTCAATAAGCCGAATAGCGGACTTTAATATCCCTACTTTAAGTGCCTCTATTAATTAGGATAACGGTTATAATACTACCCCGTATAAAAAAAAGCCTCTTAAACTCCCTAAGTAGGATAGGTAGCCTTATATATTCCTTTTTTATTATAATAAATTTATTAAAGCGTATAATATTAATATTAAAGTTAGGCTTCGTACTAATTATAACGCTACGTAGTATAAAATTTTTAATACGCTCCCCGATGATAAATAGTTATAATTAGAAGGGTTTTAAATTAGTAAGACCGTCTATAGTAAAGAAGACCTTATAATCTTATTCGATTAGATTTAAATAATCTTCGGCTTATATTAAAGTAGGGATATTATTCTTAATAAATTCTTTTGCCTTTATTAGAAAGATGGAGAGCTATTCGCGACCTTCCTTATTACTTTCGATAATAAGTTTCTAAAAGCCGGTAGTTATAATTGGGAGAGCCTAATTAAATTGGTATATTTCCGTTATATAATTAATAAGAAGTTTTATAATAAATTCTTCCTAGTAGACCTCTTAAACGATTACTATATATATATAGCTTAAATATAGTACTATATTGCTAATTACGAATGTACGTTTAAATTTAAGGAAAAATATTTTTATAATTAATAGGGTTATTTTATTTAGAGTAGCGGCTTCTATTTCCCTACGTTCTACGCTAGTATTTTGAAGCCTAATAATTAATATTAGTAGTTTTCTACTCTACTTTCGAATCTATTTAAGAATTACGTTACGGATATTAATAGTAATATTATTATAGGAACTATTCGCATTAGTACGTTTATTAAGGGTCGTAGTAATTGAGGGCGAGGCGGTTTAAATTCGTCTACTTCCCTTAGGCGTATTAAATAGATTTTTAATAAAAAGCGTTAGAAGTATAAGGATAATAATTTATACTTCTATTATAGAGCTTTTAATTACTATATAAATAATTATCCCTATTTGTTAATAGTTCCCCCGAATAATAATATTCGTATTTAAATTATTATTATAGAAATTCCTCTATTATTAAAAGAGGACAAAGAGTTAAACTTCGCCCTTAAATAGGGAAAAAAGTAATTCTAGAATAAAGTCGGGCTTCGGAGCCCTCGGAAGTATTAAGTAAAGTAGAAGAATTTAAATTTAAATTGTAAATAAAAATAGAATTTATATTAATCCTATTTATTATTAACGACCGTAATTTATTTTACACTCTTATTAATAAGGGTTATTAATATTATATTATAATTAGTAAGAAGGTTATTAAAAATTTTAATATTTTTATTATTTCTATTAAACTCCGTTATATAAAAGGAACTTCTATTACTATAGAGGGAATTATTATTTAAGGATTTATATATTTCCTTATTGAGGTTAATAAGTATATATATTTAATATATACGTACGTCGTCCCCCTTTTAGAATTTCCTATTATTTTAAATAAATTATAGTTAAAAGTAATAAAGGTATACTCCGTCCTTTATAAGAAGAGGATATATTTAAATATTATAAACTATTAAATCCCGTATATTAAAGGAGAATAAGTATTAAATATAGACTTCGTTAAGGATATTAAATTTGCTACTTACGTACTTACTACTACCTTTATAGGTTATATTCGCTACTTACAAAAAGAGTTCGGTAGCGAAATGGCCGAGGAAGTTATATATACGGTTAGTTTAAAGGATATAGAGAAGGCGCTATAATTAAAGAAGATTTATATTAAGGAGTAGTTCGAAAAGATAATTCCCTTGGTATATTATAATTTCTTTTTATTATAGATAAAAGAGAACGCTAATAAATAGAATCCCTATCGCCCTAGTATTGACTATTATATTAAAATTAAGAAAGGACCCGACGGTAAGGAGTTTCCCTTACTTTTTAGCCTATTATATAATATAATTTGCGAAGAACTTCTTATTCTAAAGAAAATATTAAAGAATTTACTAAATAAAGGGTTTATTAGAATAAATAGTTTTAAAGCGGGTATTTTTATATTATTCGTCCGGAAGCCGGGCGGTAGCCTCTATTTTTATTACAATTACCGAACTTTAAACGCTATTACCCGAGTAGACTAATATCCGTTACTACTTATTAAGGAAATATTCTATATTTTAAAGGGAGTGAAGTAATATATTAAGGTTAATATTATATAGGCCTTCTATAAAATTCGTATAGCTATAGGAAAGGAGTGGAAAATAATATTTAAGATTTACTACGGTTTATTCGAATAGTTAATTGTCCCCTTCGGACTAATAGGCGCTTTAGCGACCTTTTAATAGTATATTAACTTTATCCTATAAAAGTATTTAAATAAATTTTATATAGTATATATAAATAATATTTTTATTTATACTTTAGGCTCTAAAGCGGATTATAAAGTTAAAGTCCGTCTTATACTATAGAAGTTCTTAGACGTTAAATTATACTTTAATTTAAATAAATATAAATTTATTATTAAAAAGGTTAAATATTTTAGGTTTATTATCTATACCGGTATCGGAATTTAGGCCGACCCTAAGAAGGTTAAAGCGATTCTTAAATAGTTATTTCCTACTTCCTAAAAGGGTATATATAGTTTCCTTAGATTCGTTAATTATTATAGAATATTTATACCTTAATTCTTTAAGGTTATAGCCCCCCTTATAGTACTAATTAGTAAAGGAGTAATATTTAAGTAGACGAAAGAATATAAAACCGCCTTTTAATTATTAAAAATATTATTTACCCGAATTCTGATTTTTATTGAATTTAATCCGGATAAGAAGACGTTCTTTAAAATAGATTATAATAACTTTACGCTCGGGGGTATTATTTCTTAAGAAGTTAATAATATTAGGAAGCGTACGGTTATAGGATACTATTTACAGAAGTTCAATACTATTGAATAGAATTACCTAATTTATAATAAAAAGATATTAGCGATTATTAATTATTTAAAATAATAGTTAGCGGAACTATAGAACTATAAATCCTTTACTATTTTAATAAATTATTATAATTTTAAATATTTTATAAAAATATAATGGCTCTCGGAATATTAAGTGTAGTAGGTTGAATATTTATCCTATTTCAATTTTAATATTGAGTACCGGCCGGAGAAAGAGGGCGTAACCTTTAATATATTTTTTTATAGGGAATAGGATATACCGATAAAGGAGGATTAAAAAGCCTATAATTTACAAATAATCCCGAATTCCGCGCTAGAAAAGTATTCGCTGCTTTAAATTTTAGTATCCTAGGTAGTTTTTTCTAGGCGGGAGGGCGTATAAGTGTTTGAAGATCCGGATTTATAATAGTTTTAAAATTAAATAGCGTTAAAAAATTATTTTTATTAATAAATTAAGACTATAGTTTAAAATAACGATAGATACCTTAATTTAGTATTAAAATTAAAGATTTAAATTACGGATTATAATATTAATTCTAGGGGCCGCCTCCTTTACTAGGGCCGTCTCTAAATCCTAGGGGCTCCGGTATATATTAAATTTAATACTATAAATTTTATAGATTAGTCCTAATAATTTAATATACTTTGTACTATTTTAATATAAGTAATTTATAATTTGTATATCCTTAATTATCCTAATTGTAAAGGTATAATAATTGTACTTAATTGGTATTTCTATTAGCCGCTACTAGGTACCTATATATAGTAGTTCTTTTATAATTACTATATTTATAGTTCTATAAAGGTATAGAGAGAGTAGAAACGAAGCCTAATATAATTATTATCCGTACTAGATCAATTTAATAGAGAAATATAGATAGATTTTATTATAAACTTCCTTAAGGCTAATAGTAATATTTATTTTTAGGTAATTAAGGATTAATTGAGTAAAAGTATAATATTAAAACTAATATTTTTAATAGAAATTGAATTGTACGCCGAACGCTTCTTATAATATTTTATATATTATTATAGTTTCCTATAGTCTATTGTAAGCGACCGAAGGTTAAATTAGATTAGCCGGTTCTAAGCGAAGCTCTATAAGTTCTTTAATATTAAGCGTCTTCTAAGTATAATTTATTATTTATAAACCGATGGCGGCCCCGAGCGGATGAATTAAGAAATATATATATACTTCCGAACGGTAGTTAATTATATATAAAACGATTGGGATAAATAATATCCTATAGTTTAATTAACTATTAATAATTATATTAATACCTTTATCGGAATATTTCCTTTCTTTACTATATATAAGTTTAATATAGAGTTTCTAATTTCCGTCGTAGGGGAAGAAGCCCGTTTAAGAACTCTCTTTCTCTCTACTAAGAAGCGGGCTTACTAGTTCGTACAAAAGTTATAGTAAATTATAAACTTATATTAAATAATTATAATTATAATTACCTAAAAGTAAGAGAAATTCGTTAATTAATATCGCTAGCCGGCCGAACGCTTCTAAATTGGAAATAAAATTTAATTTAATTTAAAGAATTATATAACGGACCGCCCAAAGAAGAAATTTAATTAATTATATATAAAATATATAGTTTCTAAAGTCCTTTTTCTATACGTAGTAGAATTTTCTAACCTTCCCCGAATTATTTATAATATTTTCTATATTAATTTTCTCTATCGAACTACTATTAATCCCCTCCTAAACTAAAGATTTATTAATAATTAACTACTTACTATTGAGGTTGAAGGAGAGCTAGAATTCTAAATTAAAGAGATTCTATATACTAATACTATAAGGAAATATAAAAGAGTAGTTAGAGAAGTCCTAGTAAAGTAGAAGGGGTATTGGAATTTAATTTAGGAACCGTTATAAAAGTTCTTAAAAATAGCGGCGTTAGACCGGTTCGAAGTTAAGTACGGCTTAATAATAATAAATAATAGACCTTTTAATTATTATATTAAAAAGTACCCGCCTAATAATATATAGGATTATAAATTTACTAATAGATAGTATAGAATTAATTATAGAATTACTATTAAGAGACGGAATTAAAGACTCTTAAGTAGTATTATACTAAATAAGAATTTTATTCGGATTAAATTTAAAATTACTTTAAAATATTAAATATCCTTTATAATATTATTGTTTAATAAATTCCTTATAGTACTATCTATATTAAAAGAATTAATATCCTCCCTTCTATTATTAATAAAATTCTTAGGTATAGGTTCGTATATATTATAAGGGCGAATATTTTCTAAATATACGTTAGGTAATAGTAAGGGGAGTAATTAAATACTATCCGAAGAATAAATTCTAAAGAGTAATTAAGGAATTAGAGTATTTTATTATTCGAATCCGCGAAGGGTAGTAGTAGTAGGGGTATTAGTACAAAGGCGTTTACTAAGAGTATTATCCTTTTTATAAATTAGACGATAGCGTTTGGGTTGGGTACTGGAGGGGCTAGTTATTAAGGCGGAGGATTTAATAGTAGTAGTAGTAATTGCTTCTTTCTTCTTTTTCTTCTTTTTTTCGAATTTTTTATTATATTAATCGATAAATTTATTTATCGACCTTATAATAGGAGGGTCCGCTATTTACTTTACTTAATTTATATTGAGCTTTAGGGTAATTATTCTCTTCTAGAATTTAATTAATTAAATTCCTAATAAAGAATTAATATTAGATTCGCTAGGTTTGATAGTGGAATTCGGCGGGTAGGCGACGGCCGCTTTAGTACTAATTCTACCCTAAGAGCCGCTATAAAAGTTAAATTTAAAATATAAAACGGGTAAAACGAATAATTTACGAAGGAATAAAGCCTTTTTCTTCTAAGAGAAAGAAATTAAGTAGCGCCTTAAAAGTAGTTAAGAAGATAGTCCACTAGGAATTAAAAATATAATTAATAGTATATTAAACTATAAAAGCGTTCTAAATTTAAATTAAAATTGGTTTGTAAATTACCTTATTATATTAGTAAAGTAAATAAATAGTAGCCGAATTACTTGTAGGAACGGCAATATAATTATATTTATAAGAGAGGTAGTAGATATATTAATTAGGCTAAAGCTTAATTATTTTAGCAACGAGGGCCGAAATTGTATTATTAGTAGTAGTTTTACTAATACCGACTATAATTGTATTGGGCCGGATTTGAATTGGCTTAGGGATTTTAAGCTTTTTAAGAACCGGAATAGGAATTACGGGCGGGGTAGGGGAAGAGCCTTACTATTATTACTATTATAGGAATTATTAGAATTACTAAAATTAGACGAATTAGTCGAAATTAGGCTAATTAGGAATATTAAATATTTTAAACGAATATTACTAATATATTAGTACGAAAATAGGGTAAGAGTAGAATAAATAATAGAGTAAAATATAGGGAAGTAGTAAGGGGGTAAGAGTAATAAAAGAATAAGAGAGAGAAATAGAATAAAAATTAGAGTAATAGAGAGACGGTAGTATAGGGATACTTATAGTAGAGGATTATAATTTCGTTAAAGAAAGAAAAAGGAAGAAGAGGGAAAGAGAGGGAGCGATTTAAAAAATATAAATTATTCGAACGCAATGTAGGTAGTAGTAAGGAGGAGGTTTATTATTTAATTTTAGGAGTATATATAATAGGGTATAGGCTTGTAAATAGTCTTTTAATTAGAAGGGAGGAGGGGGCTAATATTATAGGGCTTACTACCCGTAGTTGGAGTGACTAGTAGTCTCGCTAGTCCGAATTTTAACCGGCCGATAGTTAATACGACTAATTAGGTCGCTTACCGCTATAGTACTCCAGTAGCCTATACGCGCGCACGTCCCTTGAAAAGGATAGTTGGCTATACCCGCCTAGAAGGCGCTCTTTTACCCTCTTTTCTTCTTTATAGAACCTTATCGATTAATTAAGGCCAGCATTTGTGCTAACTGTGCTACACCCTTTACACTATAGGCCTACTTCGAAGCGAGGAAGGAGCGGCGGTTCTGTCTATAGCGGTCCAAATACTATTAATTGCGGAGCCCGAAATCCAAAAGAGGAAATTTGGACATCGAGCTGAACTCGAGGCCCGTGCTTTCAGCTGCAAAAAGCCACTTTTTCCTTTGCAATTGAAATTTCTCCTCGACCATTGCGTACATTAAGGTGTATAGGGTACCAAAATGACGAGAAAAATAAGGCGGTCATTTTGGTACCGGTTGCACTGTGGTGCATGCTCCAATTTTTGAAAAAGAAGTAAAAGAAGATAAAAAGAAGGATTTTGGTTGTAATCGCGCCTTCAACCCTAGGATTTCGGGAGGGGGTTAGGGTTAGGGTTGAAAGTTGAAAATTGAAAATTCGGAAAAAGAAAAAAATGAAAAGAAAAAATTTCAAATTTTTACATTTGAGTTTTTTTTCTTTTTTTTCTTTTTTTTCTTTTTTCTTTTTTCTTATTTCATCTAGCCTTTTAATAATATAAGTAAAGAAAAAAGCATCTCTTTTTAATAATTTGAGTTAGTTGCTCAATAAGCTTAGTGGCTTAATAGTTATTATATCACTCTAATATTGTAGAGGTCATTTGTTCAATCCAGCTTAAAGTTAAGTTTTTATTCCAAAATAGATAAAAGATTATTCAAAAATAAGAATTAATAGTTAATATTAAATTAAAAATTAATAAAATAATTTAAAGTAGAAATTCTTTTATATATTAATAATTTTAATAAAAAGAAAATTTTAGAAAATATCTTTTTTATATTAGTAGAGGGAAGTAAATCTTCAAATTTCAATAAAAATTAACTTTTTATAGAAATTATTAGTATTAGAGTTAGTTAGGGTTAGGGTTAGCTAGGGTTAGGGTTAGCTCCGGGGGTGCAGGGGGCCGGCGGGAGGCCCCCGCTTGTGAATGGTTTCTTTACTTTAATAGGATATTAGGGTTAGGGTTAGTAGCCGGGGGTGTAGGGGGCCGGCGAGGCCCCCGTATATAAAAAGTATTGTTTAATATTAAAAGAATACTTTAGAGTATTTTTTAGTAATTTAAAGTAGGATAACTAATATTATTTAATTTAAATTTTTATTTAATTTAGATTTTTATTTAATTTAGATTTTAAAACCTTCTATTACTTTAAAGTAGGGTAGATACATAGGCGTTTCACTGTCTTCGTTGGCTACATTAGGCTCCGGCCAAGGAACGACTATTTTACCGATAGCTCTTCACCTTCTCTTACCACACCGACAACCACCATTTCGACAAATCCACAGACTCCAGCTTTGAAACCTCGGTATAACACGCACATCAAACAACACATCAAAATGTCAACCTCCACCCCCACTTCCACCGCCATAATCGGCTCAACCGGCCTCGTCGGCTCCCACATACTCTCAACCCTCCTCACCTCCCCCACCACCTCCTCCCAAGTCCAAACCATCTCCCGCCGCGCGCCCGCCAACCCAACCAACTCCCCTCGCCTATCTCCCACCGTCAACGCCGATACCTCAACGTGGCCTACCCTCCTCTCCTCCCTGGTTCCCTTGCCGACCACCGTCATCTCCTCTCTGGGAACCACTCGCGTCGCGGCAGGCGGCATCGCTAACCAGTGGAAGATTGACCACGACCTCAACGTGGACCTAGCCAAAGCCGCCAAGCAAGCGGGCGTCAAGAATTTTGTCTTTATCTCGTCCGCGGGGACTAGGGGCGCTTTGAGCACCAAGGTGCCTTATTCGCAGATGAAGCGCGGGGTGGAGGATACGATTCAGTCTCTGGATTTCGAGCACGGCATCATCCTCAGGCCGGGCTTGATCTTGGGAGAGAGGGAGAAGGCGCAGCATGCGGGCCAGGGATTGTTGTATGGGCTGGTAAGGGGATTGGGGAGGTGGGTTAGCTTGGGCGTGCAGGATCGGTTTGCGCAGGAGGCGGAGGTGATTGCGAGGGCGGCGGTCAAGGCGGCGAAAATGGCGGAGGAGGGGAAGGCGCCGGGGAAGTGGTGGGTGTTGGAACAGGATGAAATTGTCAAGTTGGGGAGGGATGAGTGGAAGGAGTAAGGAGGGTGTTTGGGAAGAGATTCATTACGGGATGTGACGTGGGAAAGAAGGGAATCGATCAGCCACTAAGTTTTCAATAAGTGTCCAGCTCGAAGGGGCCCATAGATCATGAAGGTAATACCAGGTGGTGAAGAGGGTAGTGGTGCATAAATGAACACAGACCAGGCGTTGAGCACGATGCAGATTTGACTTCAAGCGGGAGTAGCAGTTGTGGTTGTTCAAGGGTGTGCTGTTTGTGTAAATTATGATGTTAAACTGATCTCCCCAACCCATTTCGTATCTCGAGTATCTTGAAACCAAGACTTGAAAGCATCGATGAGATGCCTGGATTTCGTTTCTGATGTCCCTCAAAATCCCCTCTGATGATTTTGCGCCAGTTTTGCTATAAAAAGAAAAGAAGAAAGAAAGAAAAAGAAAGAGAAAAAAGGCCACAAAGACAGTCGAATGAACCCACTGATTATACCACTCGGATACCATGACTCTTGCGGATTCCCTTCGTAGGAGTTTGCCTCCTACCGTATCCGTCTCTCTGATTGCGACCGTATAAAAAAAATCCCATTGTCCCGCCAAGTTCCCTCTCAAACGCCATTTCCAAATGCCTTTGTTCGTGTGATTGTTGTATGGATGTAAAAGCCGAAAAAAAAAAAAAAAAAAAAAAAAAAAGTTCCCATGTGTGTCTCGGAAATGATGATGGAAGGTAGCCGTGAGGCGAACAGATCCCTCGACTTGCCGGCCGTAACGACCATGTCTGATTCCGCAACTGTTCACCTGCCATTGACCGTCTGAAGGTCTTCTCAAACCGGTAGAGAAACCAAGGGCTCCACAAGACGCAAAATCCCCTTTACCGCTTCATGTGGCTGTAATCCTTGAGCAAATGCTCCATGTGCGTATTCGTCGCCTTGCCCGTCCTCCTCTGCGCCCTCTTCTTCTTCTCCGCCTTCGGCGCAGCCGTCATCTTATCCCTCGGATCCTCGCTCGCCGGCTTCTGCGACGCGGCCTTGAGTCGCTGAACAATCGTATCGGTTCCCGGCACCTCGACCTTCTGCCACATGACCTTTAGCTCCGGATCGACCTCGTGGAACAAGCTGGGATCATCCAGCCAGACATAGCGCGGCGAGCCTTCCTTCTTGACACGGATCACCAGAATCTTGTGCTCCGCCTCGAGCTCGTTGATGGCCTTCTCGCAATCGGGCCAGCCGTCCTTGAGCTCCTTCACACCCACACAGCTCGCGTCTGTCTTCTTCTGTAGGTAGGCCAGCAGCTGTGTCTTGTTCCGGACGCCGGGCACCTTGGGCCGGTGTAGATACGTCCCGCTCTGCCAAGTCTGCTCGCTCAAGTTCGGGTCGGGAATCCACTGAATCTCGCGCGTGCGGCGCATCGCTTCAACGAACTCCTCCTGGTACGACGGGCTCCAGTGCAGGCCCGAAAGGTGGCCCAAGATTTCCAGGTACGTGCGCGGCTCATCTTTGCCGCGCAGCCAGGCGATAGCGTATGTGACCTGTGTGATGATGTTGAGGCCGGTACCGGTGGCAGCCGGCTGCGAGTACACGATGTTGTGTGCGGGCGTGTCGACGCGGTCTGCCGCCTTGCGAGGGGTGCCGTTGCCGGCAGCGACGGCCGAGGCGACGGAGCCGACCGAGGGTGACGGCGATGGCGGGGCGAGAGCGCGCTTGGTGCCCGCCAGCTTCGAGGAAGCGGCGGACATGCTGCTCATAAACGACGCCTGCTGACGCTCGAGTGAGCTCGACATCGTGGGCAATTCGAAAGTCGGTCGGTCTGGCAGGTGACAATAAAGTTTCGGGTCGGTGTTCAGAAGGAGTACCGGTACAAGTGTTGTCGGGGCGTTCAGAGTCGCTTTCAAAGAGGCTTTGTCGGTGGTTCGTAAAGGTAGAGAGGTCTGATGCGTGGGCGGTTTTTCGTCGTTGAAAGGGAACAAAAATGACGACTGATTTTCTTGTGCAAGTCGGTCGCAGGATACTATGTAAATGCAGTGGAATCATTGACGGAGTGCCCATGCGTCGGGCAGGTTGGAACTTACGGCTGGGGCTGGGGCTGGGGTTGGGGTTCCAGATGCCGCTAGCCACGGCACGGTGATTCGCTATGGGGTACGGGGTACCTAAATTTGAGGGGCGTGTGCAACTGCAGTGGTGCCGCTTCAGCCTTGCAAGTGATCCTCACGAAGGGATGCGACTTCCCGATTCGCTTGGTGGTTTGCGTTTCGATTTAAATTTTAAGGTACCTTAACTTATTGTTCCTTGCCGAGTTGATATCTCCTCCCTGAAGAAACCCTAACTTATTGTAGTTCACCATCATTACTGAGCAACACGATGTGCAAACCCTCATCAAGGTGGATGGAAGACGAAAGAAGTACCTGGTACCTTACATGTGAGAAGCAAAGGCCACGACTCCCAGGCAAGGCTCGTTTCGCGCGGCTTCACCTACAAGAAATTTACATGTGACGAGAATTAGCACTTCAAGTTTGCGTGAGGGCGAACATATACACATTTGAGTTGAGATGGCAGTTCCAAACATTGACCTGTGGATTCCAATCTACAACCATTGTGTCTCCCTTTAAGATAGGGATAGAAGCATCGATGCTCGTTGTAAGCAAATGCAACTTCTATTAACAGACGAACTCTGGGGGCAACGTTATGTTCGTAAATGAACCGCTGGCTGACGAGAGACGTTCGACAATGTGGACTATGTCAAAGCAGGTGCATCAAAGGGTACTTCGGTGCTATGTTCATGTACCGTCTCTATTACAATTGGGTAGTAACGACCAATGTATGTTCATTTCCATAATGATCCCTCTCTGTTCCCATATATCCTAACACCTAGTTAAAGGGTGAAGTGATCTGTTCTTCACAGCGAAAGAAGCAATCAGGCTCGCTCAACACACATCTCCATTTCATGGTGTTTCATGTCCGTCGAGATGGGGTGAAGGATAGCCCGCCGGTAAAGAAAAGAGCTCGATGATGCCTTGGCTTCACTTGGAACAATAGTTGCGCAAGGATCGTCGTTGAGGTGTTGCAGACTCTTGATCATGAAAAGTCATTGAAATGCTTCCCGTAGATTCTTGGTGGCCGCGTGTGTTTGGGCAGGGTTTCCTGATCCTTTCCCCGGAGTCTGCAACGGAGAAAGTATCTCGTCTCTTCGGACCCTCCGTGCCTCCCACGGCGTGGTTCGACAGCCGATAGGTCAGTAAGCAACCGGAAGATTTGCGATGGATGCGTTTAAGCGCTGGGGCCAGTGGCGCCCTGCTGGGCCTGGAGGTACTGGTAGGCAGCGAAGCCAGCAAGACCACCAAGGACGAGGACGGCGTAGAGGCCAATGCCGAGACCGGTGGCAGTGCCAGTCTGAGCAGCGGGAGCAAGAGAACTGGGAAGGGGAGCCTTGGGCTTGGGGTCACCGGCCTGTTGGTTGAAAAGAGCAACATGTCAGTTGACATTGATCTATCATCACATGCGAATGGCATCCAAAGCCATGTATGTTCTCTCTTACCTGGCGCTTCAAGGTGCCGACAAGGAGGGGCTCAAGGGCTTCGCGGGCCTCGTCAGAGTGACCGACATCCTCGAAAGCCTCGGTCGAGTCCTGGCCAGCGACGTCAAGGAGAACCTCCTCGCCACCGCTGTGTATCACGAAAAGAAACCCAGGTTAGCACATGTTTCCCCATTCTAGATGCCGAGTGTCCAATGCGGGGAGGCGGAAAGTTGGGGATCGGGGGGCGTGACTGGAACGCAAGGGACGTGCTATGAGTGCGGCACAGGCACAGAAGACGGGACAAACTTACGGGTGCTCGTCGACGAACTTGGTGATGTCGTACACCTTGTCGTGGATCACGACGTAGAGGTCCTTCTTGGTGTTGTGCTCGGCAACATCCTGGTAGGTGAACTCGGCGGACATCTTGACGGTGTTGTGGGATTTCTTTTTGGACAGGTGGTTGATAGCATCAGCACAGTCTCTGATAACCGATTGACAGGCCAGAAGAGGACCCAATTCGGGCCATTGCGCGCTTCGTAACTTACCCTGTGAATCGGATGGGCGGGAGGACCGAGATGACGCTGGAAGCAATGATCGTGGAGGAAAAGTTAACGCCGGCGACGAGGTGCAAAGAACAGAAAGGGGGAAGAGGAAAAAGTCGAGATAAAAAATGGTTTCACGGGGGACTGACTGGATCGACTGGAGGGGACCTGGGGGCATAAGCAACAAGACCTCCACTGCCCTGGCTCCTGGGTACTGCGACGGAGATAGCTTGACAAGCCTAAAATCGAAACAACGCAGCCTTCTGAGGTAGCTAGACCGAATCAGAAACAGGCAAAATACGCAGAGGCGTGTGATTGGCGCAAACGTGTGCGCTCAACAAGACTCCTCCGAGTCAAAATTGTGGCCACTGCGTCAACACCGACCGGGAACATCCCACGGCACCCACGGGTATGCGACTCGGTTCCATCGCCCCGTTGCGTCGCGAGCATCTCCCACCTTTTTCAGGTTTTTGTTTTTCCAGCTCCCGTAGCACTCATTCATATGTGTGGCAAGTGTGTAGCACTCGAGACACCCGTCCCCTCTTCGTTATTTAGTGCTGGGTGAGGGGAAATCGCCGAGACAAGTTTCCGTTCTTAGAGCAATGTTGCGGGACCCGTTCAACCAATTCCCCACAGCTGTAACATCGGGCAGCGATCACGGACACACCCGAAGTCCCGAACAGCCGCTGACACAGCAAACATGAGTGAGCTGCCCGTGCTCTTCCTTCTTTGGTTCTTCTATACTGACTTAAATTTGGTTTGGCCACTGCCAGCAGTGCTCCCCCTCTCTCCTTCCTACTACCTAGGCTTATATTACTCAGGTCCATCCTTCCATATACCCATTACCGCCTAGAGCTTCCACCACCGATATCCTGTCCCAGGCGATAGCTGGCGACCTTGTCCCACTCGATTTTCTGTCTCGTCACCGGCAGCTGTCTTCTCAAGCCCTTGAAAGCGCCCTCGCTGAGGCTTGTGAAGCTCTTGTTTAACTCCTCCTGGTACTTCTTCTCGTTCACCGAGATCTCCTTGGCAATGCCGCTGCCGGTGCCCGACGACACGGTCGCGGTGACTGTCTTGTTAGTCAACAAACGCACGTTTCCGTCCTCGTAGTAGTGCACGTCGACCTTGATGGAGCCCTCAATGGAGTTGTTGGATGGGTCGTAGATGTATAGCGAGCGCCAACGTCCGTTCCTGTTACCTCGTGTTAACACAAAAGGCGGGTAATATGCGACAAGGCGATCGGCTCCGTTCCGAAGCGACATACCAGAAGTTGTTCGGGCTGTACTTGTTCGCGACAATGACAACCGCGATTTTGGAGTCATTCTCTATCGGGTACGCGCCATAGGCGGCGTTAGGAAAGTGCTCCTTGACGTAGGCTGAAAGCCCCTTGACCGTGGATTTCCTGCAACTGGTATCAGCCCTGCCCTTCGCTCCTCAAATGTTGCGTGGGTTCTTGTTTTCCTTACACCAGGTCGGTCTGTTCGCCTTCTAGGACGTGACTCTGAACATCGCTGGCTTTCTGTAGTCGCTTGGGTTATTGACTTGTTCCATGTGTCGCTGTTTTCCATTGGCTGCTCAGTGGGCTGGCTAACCTGAGTAATGTGGTCGTAGGCGAAGCTCGAGGAGCTCTCGACGTCGTAGTAACGACCATCCTCCAGAGAACTATGAGAGCTAATGATAACAGGTTGGCTACCACCGGGGAGCTTCACCGTCGTGAACTGTTCCTCGTTGTACTTTTGGAACGCCGGTCCAAGCTCGTTCAGCAGATTAGGGGTCGAGCTAGTAAGGGCCTTGATGTCTGAAAGCTCGGAATCGTTAGAAAGTAGGGTCGCGATCCAAGGCCGAAGGGGAATATCGTGCCTGCAACAACATCGGCGAGCTGTACGTCAACATGTCAGCATACGCAATTCGGCTCGTTGGTGTCGGTGTAGGATGCGCACCTCGCCAGGGGGAGCTCCCTCAACGAAGGAGGACACAATCTCCTTGTGCGACGCCATGGTTCCGTGCTCTAATGGTAATTAAAAGGAAATAGACAGGATTAAAAAGGTTTTTCGGCGTTCTTTACTTGTGGGTTGGTAGATTTGTTGTATATTAGTTGGTGAAGCTGGTATCGATCAACGGTACCACGCTGCTAGAGATGATGGAGCTGCGCCTTGGGCATGTCCGCCGCCGTCCGTCAGTGGGACGGGAGCATGGAATGAGGCGGGCTATAGACAGACTACCCCCCTTCCCTATATCTAGACTACTTAACCGCTTAGGGCAAGGCTTCTCAGCTTTTCTCCGCCGTACAAGAAAAAGGTTTTGCAACAGGCCAAAGAAGTGCAGAATCCTCAGTCTTCGGGTAGGGCAATGCACTTTCACCAAATACACTCCCTCGAAAGAAAAAAAAAAAAAAAGAAAAAAAAAAGGAATGACGGAGAGGGAATGGGTTTAGTCAGACTTAGGTCTCAACCAAGCGAAAACTTCAATGTAAGTGTTTTGGCATACATCTTCCTGATACGAATGAAAAGAGAAGTGACCAACTATTTCTTAGAGGAATTTGCGAAAATGACTGATCGTGAGCTAACGGACTTCCACTTTATTTTCGTAGCGGGATGTTAGCAATTGAAGAGATCAGTCAAATTCCTCAGAACCATGCCCTAAGCGGTTAAGTAGTCTAGATATAGGGAAGGGGGGTAGTCTGTCTATAGCCCGCCTCGCATGGAATGGCACCAAACCACTGCGGGGCCGCCTGAAGTGGGATGTGGATACTGTGAGGCTGACAGCTGTCAAGGGGCTTCACAGCTGGCCGGCTGCATTGTCGTTGCAAGTAATACGTATCCTGAATCCAGCTTACTGCTTAACTTTGCGACGTCTGTAAACAAAAGAACACTGCTACGATGACAAACAATTGAGTTACAAGATTACGAGTTCGGAAAATGGCAAAGCCCTGGCATACATGGCAGGGTTTGGGGTTGTTGTAGGCAGTTGGTTGAGTTGCCTTTGACAGGCATGGTTACAAGATCAAGTATTTGTCGGTATTTACAAGACGGCACCCGCCAGAACCGAACTCGCCTATAATCAGCGCCCCGCTTCGACTTGCCCATCTTCTTCCTTTTTTTCCCGCTCATCATCAAAAGTTCAACACCTTCTTGATGTTGGCATATATCCCTAATGTCCTGTCAGCTTATTTCGCTCTTACCAAACTGGTACGAGGATAAAGTTACTCACTCGCAACATCTGGGATGTTAAGGGCCTCGAACATGAGAGGCGTGTGAATGCTCCATCCAGCAACTCGAGCCACAGGAGCTTCGAGTCTAACAAAGGTTTCCGAGTCCTCTTGGATGGCAGCGGCCACCTCGGCACCAATGCCGGCATTGACCATGGATTCATGAACCACGATACAGCGCCCCGTCTTCCTGACACTCTGGAACACGGTCTCCTTGTCCCATGGATAGACCGTTCGGAGGTCAATCAATTCCACTGAGACACCAAAGTCCTTCTCGGCCTTTTGCAACGCATCCATGCATTTGTATAGGGGTTGACCGTATGAGATGATGGTCACATCCTTTCCTTCCTTCAGCACTTCAGCCTTGGATAATGGCAGCGTATAGGACCCGGTGGGCACCTGCTCAACAGCAGCACGGTAGAGGATCTTGGGTTCCATGAAGACACATGGGTCATTGCTGCGAATGGCGGATAACAGCAAGCCCTTGGCCTGGATGGGTGATCTGGGCATGATCACTCGCAATCCTGGAATATGTGTGAACAAGCTCTCCGGCGACTGTGTGTGGTATAGACCACCATGACCAACACCTCCGCAGGGCATGCGTACCGTCAACCCCCCGGCACTCCTCCCGCAAGAACCATCCCGGTATCTGAACTTGGCAGCCTCGTTCACCAGCTGGTCGAAAGCCGGGTATACGTAGTCGGCAAACTGGATCTCGGCAACAGGGCGCATTCCCTCGGCAGCAACGCCAATGGCAAAGCCCATGATACCCTGCTCACACAAGGGAGTGTTGAAGACGCGGTCAGCGCCATATGTGTCGGCAAGCTTTCCAGTGCAGCGGAAGACACCACCAAAGGCGACGTCCTCGCCGAATATCAAGACCGATTCGTCTTGGGCGAGGGCGATAGATAGAGCATCGTTGACAGCTTGGAACATGTTCATGCGCTTTGTTGGGCCATTGCGGACTTCGGGAGACAGCTCAGGGTTGTTGAGCGCCGATTGGGATGTCTGCGCTAGCAATGGAGTTGTCGAATAGTCGGTAGGAAGATTGAGCTTCGCATGAGGTGGGTGTGTCGAGTACGCTCGTTGCGACGGGACAGACGGCGCCAGAGTAGCAGCAACGGGGACAGATCGTAGGCCAGCCGAAGGACGTTTAGTCAGGCCCTTGGAAAGCGAACGAAGGCATTGCGCCTTGGGCCGGATAGTTGAGCCTCTCATTGTGAACCACAACAAACCGAATTTTGGATGGCAATAATGATATATGATGAGACGACAATCAGGTCAACACACACCACAACAATTGGAAGAGAAGAGGAGGAGATGGCAGAATTCTCCTCCCAACGGGATACAATTTCCAAAGAAGCGGCATTGTATCAAAACGGGATAACGGTCGGTCGGCTTGCAACGGCTTTGTTAGAGTTATGTCAACAAATGACGAGAAGTGCAGCGCGGGGCCCCATGCCTTCCTTATTAGCGGTGCGGGCCACCCGCTGGAGCACACTCAGGGGAAAGACAGGATCCATCTCGGCATCCATCTTCCCCGCCCTTTTGGAGTTCCTCAGTGCAAGTTTAGCGGTCCGTGCGTCGCGCCGATAGTGCATGTTCCTGCCCCTTGAGGTTGTGCCAGGTGCCTGCGCTTCGGTATCCGCCGAGCCCCCCTGCCTCCCATCAGCGGAGAGACCTGCTACCCAGACATGGAATACCAGACAGTGCATGCGGAACTGGTTCATCCCAAGTGAGAAAGATGGGAGAAAAGCTAGGTAGAGGTAGGTACAGATCAGTCGGCATGACGTGGCCATGCTGTGTCTGAAAAAAATATGATGAAAGTTCCTTCAGACATGCTTCTCAACTACTTGACTTTCTTTTCCACTCCCCCTGGTGGCCTTTGAATCATGATATGTGACTGAACCATAGGTGATAAAGGTGGGCGAATTTGATGGGGGATAAGGTTGACTGCCCCTAGGTACCTTACCTCTAGAGGTAGGTATCGTTCAGGGCAGCTCTTCCATCCCAGTACGAGCCAAGCCAAGCTAGACCAAGCTGAAACCAAGGCTGGGCGCAATGGATGCGACTTGCTATAAACGGGGCCCTCACTGCAACTGGTGAAGCCTGAAGCCTGAAGCCTGGACTGTCCACTGAAGCCTTGCATAGGTCATCACAGCCAGAACCACCTCAGCTCGGGACACACCTGCCGGCGAAGCTGGTTGGCAGGGAACAGGTCAGGAAATAGATAGCGTGGCAGGGGTCGTCGTCACCACTCCACCCAGCGGGCAACGAAGCAGCGGCTCCAACCTAGGGACTAACAATTTCTCCTCCTGAACCCTCGATCTGGGTTGCTTCTTCGGTTTTCCTTATCATGACTTTTTCATTCTTCTCAGCATACAGCAGCAGTCGGTTTCAGGAGGTGGTCGCACAGCAATAATGCCACCCCCAAGGGATTCGTCCCCGGAACGGGACTACAGGCCCAGGAGACAGTCAGCACAGAGACGCAGCCGCAACTCTTCAGCGGTCAGAAATAGTGATGATAACGGTGAGCGTGGTGAGCGTGCCGGTCGCGAGCCAAGGCGCAGAAGCAGGAGACCCGACCCCGGCACCAGCGTCCCTCCAATCACCAGGGGAGAAACCAGAGGAGAACCCAGAGGAGAATCGTCAAACGGCAGTTCAGCAACCCTTTCAGCAGCCGCTCTGGCCCAGCTCAACAAGCAGAATGCAAAGCGGAAAGCCAGCCCAAAGAAAGAGGTCAAACGAGCTCTGGAGCGAAGCTATGATGCTCAAAGCGAGAGGGATGTAGCATGGGAACGGGAGCAGGAAAGGGAAAGGGAACGCATGCGCGAGGCCCGGAGAGAGTCGAGGATGCGACGCGAGAAGGAGCGGGAGAGAGAGCAGCAGGAAAAGGAGCGTGAACGGGAGAGGGAACGAGTCCGGGAAAGGGATCGCGAAAGGGAAAGACAGAGAGCAAGGGCCAAGCCACCAAGGGTGGCAACGGTGGAAAGCGAGGACGAGTACCGATACGCTCCCTCAAGGAGGCCGAGGGATTCCAGAGATGCGGCCAGGGATGACAGAACACGACCTAAGCCCAGAGTGGTGCCACCCGATAGCGACGACGAGTACCAATATCTTACGGCGAAGAAGAGAGAAGAAAGGGCGAGGAAAAGGGCCCCGGCAATGGAGAGTGACGACGAGTACCAACGACTTACCCCGCATAGGAGAACAGACAGTGACGACAAGGGTTACCGAGTTGTGGATGCCCGGCCTGACAAACCCAAAAGTTATGAACGGTTACGGCCAGATAACAGAGCAGGAGAGGACAGAAGCCGGCTCAGGGTTGCAAGCGGTCCTATGCTTGAGCAGGGGATAAGGGCACGGAACGTCAGCGGTGGCATGCTAGAGAAAGGCGGCTTCATGGCGAGATTTCAGAATCTCCGTGGTGGCCATGGCGGGCCAAGTATGTCGTCCAGCAGTGGTTATGAATCCGTGGACAAGATGAGCGATGATATAGGGTCCTCGCCACCCAAAAGGAAACGGAAGAAGCTGTGGATCGCGGTCGGTATTGGTGTGGTTATCGTCATCATTATCATCATTATTGCCGTGACTGTCAGCAAAAAGAAGTCCGACGACGGCGACGGCAAGGGTAGCAACGACACGCCTTCACAGGGCTTGGGCGATATTTCACCCGACGACATCCCCGCCGACGCACCAACCTGGCTAAATCCCTTCAAGTGGGCCGACACGACCGACTTCAACCTCACCTACACGGCCCAGACAGTCGGCGACCTACCTGTCATGGGTCTCTTCTCCCAATGGGACGACTCCAAAGCCGCCAACGACCAGGTCCCAGCTCTCAACAAGCCCTGGGGGGACTACTCCAAGCGACCCGCCCGAGGCGTCAACGTCGGCGGCTGGCTCAGTCTCGAGCCCTTCATCACTCCTTCCCTCTTCGCCTACGACCTGCGTTTGGGCATCGTCGACGAATACACGCTCTGCACTCACCTCGGCTCTCGGTGCGAGTCCGTATTCGAAAAACACTACGCCACCTTTGTAACCGAACAGACCTTCAAGGAGATCGCCGATGCCGGGCTCGATCACGTCCGCATACCTTTTTCCTACTGGGCCGTACAGACCTATGACGGCGACCCGTACGTCTTCCGCACCTCGTGGCGCTACCTCCTACGTGCCATCGAGTGGTGCCGCAAGTACGGCCTGCGCGTCAACCTGGACCTGCACGGCCTCCCCGGTTCCCAAAATGGGTGGAACCACTCCGGCCGCCAGGGCTATATCGGCTGGCTGAATGGAACAGACGGCGACCTCAACGCCAAGCGTTCCCTGGAAATCCACGACCGACTTTCAAAGTTCTTTGCCCAGGACCGATACAAGAACATCATCTCCCACTATGGCCTGGCCAACGAGCCGAAAATGACCTTTTTATCCGTCGACGCCGTTCTCCAATGGATCGAAGACGCCTATGCGCTCGTACGCAAAAACGGTGTCAAAGACGCCATCGTCGTCTTTGGCGATGGCTTCCGCGGCCTCGCTAACTGGCAGGGTGAATTGCAAGACCTGGGCGACGGCGCCGCACTCGACGTGCACCAGTACGTCATTTTCAACACCAACCAGATTGTGTACAAGCATCACGACAAGATCAAGTACGCGTGCGAGGGGTGGACGGAGCAGACGGAGCTGTCGATGGATCGTTCCAGGGGTTACGGTCCGACGCTGGTGGCTGAGTGGTCCCAGGCTGATACGGATTGTGCAAAGTACTTGACGAATGTCGGCTGGGGGAATCGGTGGACGGGGACGCTGCTCACGGGAAGTGATAGCAGCGATGTGTCGACGCCAAGGTGTCCTTACACGGACAGCAGGTGTGATTGTATTGCTGCCAATGCGCCGCCGGATCAGTGGAGTGATGACTACAAGACCTTTTTGAAAATGTTTGCGGAGGCGCAGATGTATAGCTTTGAGAAAGGGTGGGGGTGGTTTTATTGGCTTTGGGATACTGAGGATGCGTAAGTTTTTTTTTTTTTTTTTTTTTTTTTTTTTTGTTTTTTTTTTGTTTCAAGACACTTCCTGTCTTCAACCCGTCTGACTCACTAAAATCCCATTCCTTCGCCTGACTCTTGTAACACTTTACTGATGAAGTGCCATAATAGGTATCAATGGAGCTATAAAAAGGGTTTGGCTGCCGGTGTCTTGCCTGAGAAGGCGTATCAGAGAGATTTCAACTGCGACGTGTCCAAGATCCCGTCGTTCGATAACCTCTCAGAGGCTTTTTGAACAAATAGCGAAAGGCGGAGACGAGGCCCGGTGTCTGATTGAGCGATACATAATACTCTATATATAATGGATAGTTTCTCTGATGTCAATCTAGAAGGGAGCATGGGGTACGGCGTTATCTTGATCTGTTATACACTTGAATTTTTCATGAACACGACATCAGTGATATCCAATCTACAAGCATCACTCGCTCGCGAATAAGTACATGGCGTACGTAGAAAAGATCAGTTCCACTCCACCCAACCTTAATATGTCCAAAACTAACGCCTGGTAATGGAAAGATCCACCGATATGCAAACCGCTATGCAAAGCCCCACGAAAACCTTCGGATACTACTACGCTAACATTTCCAGGACATATTCTCATGTAACAAACCACTCACAGTTACACTGGCTTCCATACGGAACAGCGCCATCATTTGCGTATGACAATCCTCCGTCCCCCCCACCCCTCCGCGAAACCTCCGGGCTCCAAATCGGACTATCATCCTCTTCATCTAAATCAAGGTCCCAGTCCGTGAACCTCTTGTCCGAGCGACGTGATGAGCGTGGTGAGCTAGTCTCGGTAGCCTCCGGTGGATACATGGTGACGACAACCATATTTCCGTTTTCATCACGAACGGGCTGAGCGGCTTGTCCAAAGGGAAGTATTTCGAACTGTGTGCATTCCGGAATCGGCGCATCGGAATAGCGGCGTTCCTCGAGTTTGATGACTCGAGGATAGCCTGGGGGCGGAGGAGCGAACCCATCGCCACGGGGTCCAGTGCCCAGCAGGCCTGACGCGAAGGAAGGCGCAGGCCCGGAGGTCGACGATGGTGTGTCACTCGAGAAGGACTCTTGGCCGTGATGGTCGGCCTCAAATTGACGGTGTCTATGGGGATGATAGTCCACATCGCCATCCCGAAGGTGTTGTCCAAGTGACTTTGTTATGTAGTGGTTGTAGCCGTCCGGTGGCCAAGTCGACGATGGAAACGGGCTTGCTGTCGGTGAGACTACGTGGTCGGTCTCTGTTTTCGTGACTACTACTGTCATTGTCGTGGAGTCCGTCGAAGCTGGGACAGAGGAGGTTACCGAGGGCGGCGGAAGGCTTTGAGTGTTGACCGACCAGCTCGAGTTCTGTTGAGCAAAAATAAAAAGCTCGAACGTCGTCTGGGGCCAGTTGCAGATCCAAGGCTTGTCTCCTGGTTGCGCTTCGTTGCCTTTGCTTTTATTGTAATCCTTGCTACCCCATCCACGGCGCATCTTCGCCGTACCTGTATTGGTAATGTTGAGCGAATCGTGGGGAAGAATGACGGTCTTCATGTAAGGGATGGCCTGGAACCAAGCAGGGCCCCGATTAACTTCAGACGTGTCATTTACCAGCACCAGTGCCCGAGGATTCAAGAGCAACGCTGGCTGCTCGCCGTATGAGTAGACGTTGTTGAACATGGTGAGAGAGTGGTTACAATTGATCATGAATGTATAACCGTTTTGGGCGGAATGTTCAAGCGACAAGTACATGCCCGAGGGGACGAAATGGCAGTCCCAACTTTTCGACTGTGTAGGATCCTTGAAGCAGTTACTAGAGGCTTTGTCGAGCATCATAGGTATACCCCAGGTTCCTGTTGGAAGCGGAGCAAGATCTGTTGGAGTTGGTATGGGGACCACGTTGCTGGGAAAGGTTGTCCCCGATGAGGGTTTTCTGTTTTCATTTTAGCATGGTAACTAGTATGATGTCGGATTATCAGGGCCGTGGCTTATCAACTTACGGATGACTCTCCTTGGGTGGTGGTTTTCCATGATTGCTCAGCAAAACTCCGGCAACCGTGCCGGCAACGATCCCCACAATCATCAGAAGGCATAACGAGAGAACCAACGCCCAATTAGGAACCACCCCAAAACACCACTGCTTTCTCATCCAACGCTTGAAAGGTGTTTCTTTTTCTGACAACACAGCTTTTTCCCTTTCGATCTGGTCGTTACTGTGGGCTGAATTGAAGCTTCGCGTCGAAGCACGGGGGCGAGGAGCTCGCAGATCGTCCAGTGAGTCAAATTCCGGATTTCTGGTTGCAAGACCTAGACCTCCAGCGCCAGTAAGAACCTCTGCTTGCCCCGATTGCGCTGCCGGCCCTGTCTCCTCCGTCTGACCTGTCTGTGCTGTTGCTACCGTCTGTGTTGTCGGTGATGCCTGCGTGATGGGTAGTGTCTGAGTTGACGGAAGTGGTGCCTGTGTTGGCTGTGCTGTCGGTATTGTTCGACCCTCCGACACTTCCTCAACGGGGTCAGGACCCAATGCAGGGGAAGACGCGGGGGCAGAAGCAGGAGCTGAAGAAGAAGTGACAGCAGTAAAGGCAATGGGCGGACCGGTACTGGGAGCGCTGTCAGCAACCGGCGCAGGGGAAGGGCCGACAGAGTTCGAGCTGCTTCCTCCTAGGTCTGTATTGTCTCGCTCGGTGTAGGGTGGCAGCGGCTCGTGATGCCCATACGGGCCATAGTAGTCGACTACTGGGACTTCGCCTTGCTGGGTTACGACTCGTCCGTATTGGGGGGCGTTATGCACATCTTGGGGATATATGTGATAAGGAGAAGGATCGGATGGTCCGTGATAGGGATAACCCCTTGGTAAAGGATCAGAAGAGAGACCCAGTGGTGGCCCGAAGGGTAAGTTGCGGGTATATTGCTCGTAGACGTGAGAGGGACCTGACGGCTGTATTGGGCCATGAACACTGGCGGAATGAGCGGCATCTATGCCCATATGTTGGGATGATAAGTTTGGGCCCGTTGCGCCATCGTGTCTCAAGGCCAGGGGATCTGCTGATGAGCTTGCTGGTTTTGTTGGGCTTGGTGGACGAAAAGAGGCCTGTGGTAGTTCCGGAGAGAATGTGGTCAACGCTGATAGAGGACTTGTCGCTGCCATACCGGCGTTCGCCTCAGATGAACCTTCTTGAGCTGGCCGCAATTCTGCCTGCGAAAAGGGCTGCGCTGGTAGTATCGGTGTAGATGTTGGCGACGTTGTCGTTATCCTTGCCCTACTCTGACGACCTCCTTGGCCCACGCCCTCGTCTCCCAATTCCTGCCCCAGTGCCACCACCGCTGGGCTGGGGTCATGCGGTAGACTGCGTCGCATGTCATGATCTGCCACCGAAGGGTCCTCTGGATGAGGAAATTCGTCCATTCGTTCAGTCCGTAGAGTCAGCGAATGCCTCACTGACGTCCTCCGTGATCGCCTCCTCTCTGGCAGACCAAGCTTGCTGTCGCTGGGATCCATGGCCGCTGTGGACTTGGATTTGGTGTGCGCTGGCGCTCAGCGGCCCCGATGCGAAAAGTTGATAACGTCAATCGATGTCAGAAGTACATCGGGCCTCTAAAGGCCATTGACCGCCCGCTTGGGAGACAATGGCACAGTCCTCCCCCTATGTTATGCGCCTCGCCGTAAGGAAGGAGTGTTGTTGAATTTTAAGGCGGTAGAGCGGTAGCGAGGCAACTGGGAGGTAGGTGAGTGGAGTAGACTGGGTGAGCTTTCGACTGCCTCTGGCTGAGTAAAGTGGTGAAATCGCCAAGAGAGGGCATGAAATGGAAGGTCCGAATCCAATGAATGCTGGGAAGGATCGGGCTGCGGAAACTGGGGGTTGCACAGATCGGGAAGGCGCAAAACAGACTGAAAATTGCGATGGGGCCAAATTGCGCTGCAGAATGGATCATTCCATCCCGTAGGTCCTCCCTCTGCTTTCTGGCCGGTTGTGTGTCCAAGGAAAAGGACGAGATCAAGCAAGAGAAAACCAGCTCCACGTTGTGGAAAGGGTGGAAAGAGAGAAAGACAGACTGAACGGCACAACCCCCCCGGGTCCGAACAATTCAGGAACAAGTGTTGTTAGGGAGGGTTGCACTCCTTGTGGCTCCATTTGAGGTTGCAGCGGTGCCGTTCCTGGCGGGCTGGGGGGGTCCGGCCGCCAAGCCTTTCTTGTTCTTCTCTCCAGTCCCCGAGGGGAAGAGGCTTGGCGAGATGAACCGGCCGCTCCCTCTTGCCAGTCAAGAACCCCAGAGTAACAAAAGTCCATTGAGTTTAGCTTGGCGGCACTTGAAGGTCGAAGATGATGGGCGGAAGGGGCGCCGAGCTGCACATCCATTGCAAGGTACTGATGCATGCCAGCATCGGCTGGACTTGGACATTGCATTCAGCTGGGCTTCGTGTTGAAACTGGTGCTTTGGGTGACATTCAACGGACATGTACACCATATATAGAGAATCCCGCTATACTATGTATGGTGTGAGTAGATACCTACTGTACACTACCGGGGCTTGGAAAGATGGATAAAATTAAATCAGTGAACCGTCCAAGCGACTTCGTGATGGCCGAAGATCGTCGAGATTTCCCATTGTACACTACGCTAGTAGGCAATGTCCGTGGAATTAGTCGGTTGTTGGTGTGTGCTTCCATTCCCTTCGTGCTTCCCGTGTCCTGGCTATGCCATGACATGCCAAGCCCCACTGGCTCCGTTTTGTCTTTCCGCTTCTCGACATCCATTTGATGTTTCAATGTGGCTAGATCCACTCCACTTCTTTAGCGCCATATTTGTGGGTTCAGAAACATGCTCTCGGTGGAGTCCTTTTCAAGCACAACTTGACGGGACCCAGCGCCAAAACCGCAGTTCCGCCTGTCAAAGTGTCGAGTCAAGCTGTGGACTGAATGTCACTCAACAACAACAACAACAACTCCCTGTCGCAATCATCCTTTCCAACTTGGCGGCGCACTTCCTCGTTTGGCTCGAGCCTTACTTGACTTGGGCAAGTTGGAGACCCAAGAAGACAAGATCATGATATAAACTTGAACATATGTCCCGTCCATTCCATCGCCGGTCTTCCGGTCTAGGTGACACGAGAGCTCACCGGGCTTCCCAGCCGGTACACCCGGAGGTCTGGGCGCTTGACCATGAAGAGTCTTAAAGGAACAATACTATGTATTAAACTGGGAGACGACCCTGCTTGGTACTGATACATGTCTCTGGGATCTCTTCTTTGCCCATACATGACCATGACTGGCTCAAAAGTCTGGCCAGTGACGGCAGAGTTGGGCCCGTTGTTACGGTCCTATAGACTGCCGAACCGCACCCCAGGTCAATATTCTTTTGGTCAGTAGCAATCTGTTCGGCTATTTTGCCTGTCACCCACGCGAGTTGGGCTTACTTGGTGCAAATACTACACATTCGTTCTCTCTGCTGTAAGTAAAGACTTCTCCACTTATTCTCAAGCCTTTCGTGTTTCAGAGTTCAAGGGGTTTCGAGTCCCTCAACTAACGAACTAGAGCAGAAAGATGAGAGCCAAACGAAGCCGGCTCTCTTGTCCGCCTCAAGTTCCATCAGAATTCATGACTGATTTTCCGGCCCATTGAGCTTGTGCTCCCTGTGACCAAACAGCTTATACCCTAACCCAGACGCCGACTCGAGTTTATCTTACCTGCAAGTGCGTGTGATTCACCACCGCCCAGGAAAGAAAGACGAGGCGAAGGGCGATAATAAGAATGGATTAAGGGAAAACAGAGCGCTTTGTTGAGCCATATTGTCCTGACATGACCGTAGCTCGCTCATCACGTCATGCCCCATACTCTATCCCGCAACGGAAAAAAAATATATAACATTCCTAGAGATTTTACGCAAAACTGCTCTCTGCGTCAACAGGTACGCTAGCCACTACTCAGCTTGAACAAGCAAGCAGAGTAGCAGCATGTTACACACAAAAACCTCGAAGGCGGGCGAGTCTCAATTCAGTTGGGTGCCAGCAACCTGGAATGTAGCTGCCCGTCTGGCCCGTTGGTTTGGCCTCTAGACTTAGGGCCCTTGTTCTCCCACCTCTTCTCCATCGATCCTCTATGGTTTCTCCTATGCACAGCTCTCGGCGCTTGAGGCTGGTGTCTATGAGTACGTCCTTGAGAAGTAGGCGGGTAAGCGGGGCAGAAGTGTTGATAATTGGATGTATTCCCATCCGGTTGAAATCCTACATCTCTAGTCAGTGGCCTTGGGAATAGGCGCTTGCCCTTAGAGGTACCTCCCGCCCTGATTCCAGTTAAAGAATCAGTTTGCTATCTACGCTATAGAGATGGGCAGAGTAAGTTTGGGATGGTGCTGAAAGAGTGGCTGTCACAGCCATCCTTTCTGGTCATGAAGCGGGTAAACCGATCAAAACAAGAAGACCTTTTCAACTGACCCCAATTGCTATCTCACCAATTCTTAGGTGGCTCGCCCGAATTGATTTGCTCGATCCTGGAAGCCTTCTGGAAGTGCACCTTAAGACTGATATGGGTAAGCAATGCGATGCCCCTTAGCTTGAATCGACAGCCTCGACCTTCCAGTTCAAAATTCTTGTGGTAAGATTACCTCGCTGTGAAGCATCTGACTAACTGTCCACGCTTCGTCTTTCCTCGGATTGATAGACAAAGTCATTCACCTAGGTATTAGTTCTTCTGACAGGGTCCTGATTACCCCGCGAGTACACCCAAAAAGGGATCTAACATGAGTTCACAGGCATCCAGGCAGGCACCGGAAGAAAACAAAAAAGAGAAAAGGAAGGAAAGCATGCAGACGGGTAACCGCATCTTGACCGCCAAGCTTGTGATCAGAACGAATGCACCCACCCTTTAAGCCGCTCCACGTCTGTTATCAGATACCAGGACGGCCGCGCACCTGTTCGTGCCTTCCAAGTTCTTCATCAAAGCAGATGGTATCAAAGCGAGGGAATGTCATGCTTTTTGTGTTTTATTTTCCGACATGCGCCATGTCGTCCGGATGGTGTTGCCAGTGTCTGGATATCGGAGCGTGGCACGGTGAGCGCCGGCTTAAGGCCTGGCTTCAATCCAGCCCGTTGCCCGACACGCCTGACTGAGGAGCACTCTCTTCCCTTGCAACACCCTCACAACACCCTCCCGATCCTGCCGCCATCCACGGGAGTGGACATCACCAACTAGACATTTCCAAACGGCGACGAACCAGATGGCCGATGACAAACCACACATACAACTTGAAAGTCCATTCTAGTCCCGTTCACTGAGGGCCAGGAGCTGTATGTACCTGCGCAAATGCAGGTATTTCCAACAAAACCCCTTGACGTTGACGCTGGTCTGTCTCTCGGTCTCCGTCTCCATCATCCCCATGCCTCCGTTGTAGGAAACATGCAGATGAACGGGCAGGCAGGCAGAAAACAGACCATTCCTTTCATTTGGGCAAGGCCTGCTCCTTTCCAAATGACGCTATATACAAGGGCAAGGCTGTAAGACAATTTCGTCATGACTCGAATGTGGGCGCGGTGGTTTCGGTTGATTGCTCCGTCACGGCAGATGTCTTCAAGGGGATACTCATGCAATAGTCCGGTCCGAGTTTGTGTGTAAATATTTACCTCCGTCCCCAGCTATCTTACACTGCTGTTCTTGACCTTTTTCTTTACCTTCAACAGTCTTGTCATTGTCAGTTGTGTCGTTGAGGTTTTCTTTTCTGCTCTTCGTCTATCCGCAAAGCTTTGTAGGGGAATTGGCCCTGTGTCTCATTTCTGAGACTGATTTTGTTCGAACGAACACAGGTACCTGACCCCAAAACCAACACTTCTCACCAGAACTGGACGCCCTCCTTCGCCATTACAAAGAGGCACATAAAATCAACTGCGCTTGATCTTTTTTCCTACTGCTACATATTGTACTTATATCTTCTTTACACCCAAACCCGATCAAACAAGATGTCATTCCGCCCTTCAAGCCGCACGTCTGCCTCCTCCTCCACATCCTCCGGCTCCTCCATTCGCACCTTCCGCGAAAAGCGTCTTCCCGATTCCGCAGCTGTCGGTGCGCTCGTCTACTTTTGCGGTCGAAACCCGCGTAAGGTCAAAGCCGTGCGTGTTTACGAGACAACATACCTCGATAACGACACATCGGATGATCTGGATTGCGAGATTAGGAGCAGCGCCAGTAGTTCCAAACGCTCTAGACGATCGGGACCCTCGTGGGTCAGTAACGACAGTAACTGTGGAAGAGTAAAGCAGGAGTTTTACTTTGTGGAGTCAAGGACTAGTGGCTATGGGTCTGGTGCTGGTTACGAAGGGGGAGAGCAGCAGCAGCAGCAGCAGCAATCAGCGCAGGTAGCAGCAACACGGCAATGGAAGCCGCCCAAAAGTGGGAGTGAGAGGGAAACCCGTTCCTCAAAACGCTCGAGTAAGAGCGGTGATAGCCACAGACACAGTCATGGACATGGACACCGGGGGCGACAGGGACCGCCGAGTGCTACATCAGAAGAAGACGACGAGGGGAAATACGATGACGAAGAAACGGACGACGAAAGTCGAAGTGTTTTCAACAAATTCAATTATCAAGGAGGAGGTCCCGGAGGCCTTGGTGCTAGCCAAAGTCCATTCCCACCTGGTCCTCCGGGTATGGTGCCCCCTCCTCCTACTTCTCATCCTCCCACTGGCGGGTACCCGGGGTACCATCAACAGCAACCGATGTACAATATGGGTGGTCCTCCTCCACCGATGCCACCCATGACACCACATGGACACGGGAGCTTCCATCATCATCCGAATATTTTAACACCGGGAACTCATCCGCCGATGATGTCAGGTGGTGATGGAGGAAGAAGAGGATGAGAGGGTCATTTCCAGCAGGATGGAAATGGGATTCAGGTGTTTATGCATGAGTGAACACTGACATTGCAATGATGAATAGCCTAACAATGGGCAACATAGATGGAAAGGCGAGGTGGACTGCTGGTTGAGTAGGATGTGTGGTTTTACTTTTGCTGAGAACGAGTCACACTGTAGGATTGAAAAGAGAAATTGGAAATTACTATATATGCGGTCAGGACCTGCTACGAGTGCTGTATCCTTGTATAGAAGTGATTCTGTGTTCAAGTTTGTTTTTACCGAATTACCACACGCAATGGTCAAGATTTTCCGGTAAACTAACTACTGATTTCACTGAAATACCAACAATCAAGCAATATCGTTTCTTTGTCTTCGTTTTCGTTTCACTCGACATACATCTTCATAATTTTGGCAGGTGTCAAGTACTTTCTTTGTTTGCTCTGATTAACTGCCGACTCTACGGAAAATTCCCATTTAATTTTGCAGATATATAAAATGGTTTAACGATGGAAGAAAACAACCAACTACTCTTTTTGGTAGGAACTTGGCGGTAAGTGAAATAATCAGCTGAAGCTGTGAGAGAAATCGGGTGAACACTTTGGATGATCTTCTATGTTGTTTAGTTGCATTGGTATATAATCCAGCCCTGGTTAGTATGTTAGGTTGGTACAGTAAAGCCCGATTCTATTAGACTCGGAAGAGCGGCCAAGATTCTCGCGGATAGATGCTGTGAGCTGGTATCTTGACGTTCTGAAGAGGACGGAGAGATGTTGCTGTGGCGTTGAGAACCCTCATCATTGTCAGAAGAGCCAAGAAGCAAACAAACTAGTCCTGTATTGTACGTTAGTGGAATGGGATCTATCAACGCGATCACGCATGCTACCAGATTGTTTATGAAACGAATATTACGTAGTCTAGACTCGAGTTGAATATTCAGTGTCAGGCATTGCTGGGTTGTACTTGAATGAGTAACTCGGTGTCATAAGCGGGGTCATCGTAAGGTGTCTGATCAGTGTGGTGATCCGGGAGTAGTGGTGAAGTGGGGCCGAACTTGACCCAAAAATGCGGAGGCCGCCAGTTGCACTTGCCGAGGTGACGGGGCCGGCGATGACGGCGAGGATTGCAACTGCACTGACTGCACTGCCGCGGCCTCAAAGGTCCCGAAGCAGGGTTTATCGTTCATCGGGACATATGTATATGGAACTCATTATTGGTCAATGTATAGCGAGGTACAATGTGGGGTAACAAGGTAGGTACACAGGAATACTGTAGCGGCCTCCAAACCCTTGAACGCTTTCGCAAACACCTCGATACCAAATCTCATCCATTCAGCCCTACCACTTAGCGAGATGTGACAAGTCACAGCGGCTGGTTCGTTCACTTTGAGATTCAACAGTCTGTTGGGTTCCATGTCTGAACGATGATGCCATTGATGGATGTGCCAGAATACGCGCAGTGTCGGACTTGGCTATCAGGAGCTGAAAAAGCAAGCCACCTCATTTTAGGTAGCAACTCGGGGATATTATCAAAACGTTCTAGGCCCCGTCAAAGGGTCTCTTTCCGCCGGTTAAAACAGGTTTAGGGGTTATCGTCCACTGGAACAATTCGATGTCATGAAATCAGAAAGAGCTTCGGAGGGCAGGTAAGACAATGGAAGACAACCACCTTCCATTCACATCACATCCATCCCCTCTACCCCACACTATTCTGCCAACCAGCATTTGAATCTTTCAGCCGGTTGCAGAGCTTCACTGCCCCAAACCTCAAACCGCACTGCCATCCGTTCGTCATACGCTAAGGCACGACACGAGCAGTGGTTGTCACTGTCAACGAATCTCTGTCGTCTTCAGCACCCTACGGACATACGCCGCACCCCCAGCAGATTGATTGACTGGGGACTGCCCGGGAGGTTGGGTTCGATCTTGCATGACCCTCCAAAGAAACGAGTAATGGCGTGTGAGTCCACTCTCGGTGGGTGGTCAGCAAAGACACCATGTTCCCGAATGAGGACGGCCGCGATTCACAACCGGGACAGCTGTCGAGTCGTCAGCTACATTCCGAACTTGCACCATGCGTCATGCCGCGGTGTCGCCAAGTTTCCAACGTTGACTGTTTCGCTGTCACCGCCGGCCTGCAATCCGTGCGGGTGCTTCTGCCATGCAGTTTCATCCCGTCTTGCGCTGTAAGGGTCACTGGACGGTTGCATGTGACGATGAATGGAGAGCTGTTGAGGATTTCCCCTTTCTGACTTTGGAGACCCGGCCACCACTGCAGTATCCTTGCAAGGCCAAATCACGGTTGCAAGCCACCTTTCAATCATGTCCAGTGGCATTGCTTTGCACCTGGTTGTCCTAACCTCCAGCAATACTGCATTGCATGCTGCATCTCTCTTGGGACCCGGTGCTGACGGGAGCCCTTGCGTTATGCTGATGTGTGCTGCGGCTGCTTCTGACCCTCCTGATTCTGATTCGCACCTTACCCGATACGTGGAGATCAGTTCTTCGCTCTAGTCAACATCATGCTAGACCCTCCCCCAATTCTCTTTACATCACATGCATGGGATGACAAGGGACTATGTGTACCATGATACCTTCACGGCGCGTACACTCTCCTGGCCGTGTCCAAGTGGCTCACCTCCTGCCAAGGTACTTCTTTCAGAGGTATATTGCCCCAGCTACTACCATGCTGACTGTATTGCTGCCTGGCGGTTAACGTATCCTTACTCTTCTTGGATCCATTCACCAGAGTATATAATGGCTCAACGCCCGATATTTTCTTCATGTCGACTTGAGACCATTGATCCCAACCAAGCATCCTCCAGTCGGGAGTTCCGACAATCTGGAGCCTTAACCACTCAACCAAACGAACCCGATATATGAAGTCGATTGACTGTCGTTGCTGGAACATCTCGTTCGACTACGCCTCTTCGGGGACATTGAAGGGGAACACAAGTTCGGTTACGCCACTCTCTTCGTATTGTACCATAGGTGTATCCAGTTTGGAACTCGGCACTCTCACACGCTACACCGAATAACTTTCAAACTCGTCACCGTTGACCTGTTTCTTGTTTCACTACTGGTTGACTTTTTTTTTTCTCCGGCTTGTCCAATTCGGCGCAACAGGCGGGCCTGTGCCACGCCAAACCAACTTCAAAGAGAACAAGAGGCGGGACTCTTACGGCTACAGATACACATACACCACCTCAAAGAATACAACAGACCGAGACTGAGAAGTGACGACAAGCAAACAGAACCGATATTATAAGAGCACCATTCCTTCTTGCGCTGTTTCTTTCCCGGCTCAAATTTCAGACAACATCATCACAGACAGCGGTCTTCAGACCCGCTGCCCAGAAAACCAACATGGACACTCTACTTCAACACATGGCCGGGCAAACGGTCTCATGCTCCGATAGTACCTCTTCTACCGTGTCGAATCCTGCCGCCTCTACTACCGGCGCTCCTGTGACCGGCCAAATGGTCCTCTTGGACATGTTCTTCCCCGGCTTCTCAACATTCTCAGCTTTTGTCCAAAAGAACCTCAACATCGACCTCAACGTATACATCCCGCTCGTCCTAATATGCGGCGCCCTCACGTTCGCCTGGCAGTATTTTAGCGATTACTGCTGGGACCTGATCGACCGTTATATGATGTCAGTCGTGGATGTGCGCACCGACGACGAGATCTATAACATGCTGATGGGCTGGGTGGCCGCGCAAAAGTTTGCCCAGGGCGCGCGGCGCTTCGTCGTTAACACGAACCTGAACTCGCGCTTCTGGTGGCTGTGGCGGTACGACTACGACGACGAGGATGAAGACGGGACCGAAGAAGATGACCATGTCCAGTCCACCAAGGGAGGGAAGAAAGCCTTGGCGTACACGCCCACGTTCGGCAGCCACTGGTTCTGGTACAAGGGGCGCCTGCTGTGCTTTCGCCGGCAGCAGAGCCGCGATATGGCTGGGTATTCTCTCTCCAGCGAGCGGGAGGAGATTTCCATCAAGTGCTTTGGCAGAGATCCTTGGATCCTGAAGGAGCTGTTGCTAGAGGCCAGAGAGGTGTACATGAAGCGCGACGAAGCCAAGACGCTCATCTACCGCGGAACGGCTAAAGGGTCGGGTAGTGAACCCACCTGGCAGCGATGCATGGCGCGCACCTCGCGCCCCTTTTCCACCGTCATCCTGAACGAGAAGGTTAAGAAAGAGCTGATTGACGATGTGACGGATTACCTCAACCCGGCAACGCGCAGATGGTACGCCAACCGTGGGATCCCCTACCGCAGGGGCTACCTCCTCCATGGCCCTCCTGGCACGGGCAAGTCTTCCTTGAGTTTGGCGCTAGCCGGGTTTTTCAAGATGAGGATTTACATCGTCAGCCTGTCCTCCATCGCCGCCAATGAGGAGAACCTCGCGTCTCTCTTCTCCGAGCTTCCACGTCGGTGCGTTGTTTTGCTGGAGGATATCGACACGGCCGGCCTCACCCATACACGCGAAGATGGCAAGGTTGCGGCCATCGATGGCGGCAGCGATGACATGGTTCCCGGTCAAATAACCGCAGGAGATGGTACAGCCACCACCCCAAGCGGCCGCCTCTCCCTCTCGGGCCTCCTCAATATCTTGGATGGTGTCGCCTCACAGGAGGGCCGCGTTCTCATCATGACCACCAACCACCTCAAGAAGCTAGACAAGGCCCTGATCCGGCCAGGACGAGTCGACATGATCGTTGAGTTTGGGCGTGCAGATAAGGAGATGACGGCGGCCATTTTCCGGGCTATATTTGCCCCGCTTGAAGGCGACGAGGTTGATACACCCTTTGATGCCGATTCCAAGGACCCTTTCAAAACCACATCTATTTCATCAAGCCCAGCAGCAGCAGCAGCAGCCGAAGCGCGGCGTGAACTCGCTCGTGACGAAGCCACTCTCAGAGTAGTCGAGTTAGCTGATCAGTTCGCGGACAAGATCCCCGCGCACGAGTTCAGTCCCGCCGAGATCCAGGGGTTTTTGTTGAAACACAAGCGGAACGCAGCCGCGGCAGTGGAGGGGGCGGAGCAGTGGGTTGTGGACACACGAAAGGAGAAGATGGAGAAGGACTTGAGGGAGGCGAGGGAGCGGAGGGAGAAGGAGGAGAAAGCAGAGGCTGAGAAGAAGGTGACAAAAAAGGAGGAAAAGGATGTGAAAGATAAAACGGAAACGAAAAAGTCAAAAAAGAGCAGTAAACACAACAAAGTAAAAACCTCCAAGAAGTCGTTGTCGAAAAAGTCAACAAGGAAAGAAGCAGTCAGTGACGCTGACTCCTCCGACGATTCTTCGTCATCATTGTCATTATCATCATCATCATCATCATCATCATCATCATCATCATCATCATCCAAATCCTCTTCATCCGAATCCGAATCCGAGTCTGAATCAGAACGGTTCAAGGAGAAGAAGTCCAAGAGGAAACACGCGAAGAAGGAGAAGACCGACATCACTGCACCTCCACCTCTTCTGGTCAAGGAGGACACCATCAGTATTCAAGTTGTTCCCGTCCAGCAAGAGGTTCAGACCATCGCCAATCACATTGCGCCGGGGGCAGAGAAAACGCATGATCTTGCCAAGGCGGTTGTGGCAGCGGAGGATATACTCGTTCCCCAGATCTCGGTCATAGAAGTAAACGAAACGAGGTCGACAGGGTCGGAGGATGGAAAAGATTCTGGGTATGGCACGCCTTAGTGGGTGGAAAAATAGGATAATACAGATTTACGGCTGGGTTGGAGTTTTAGTTTACTGGAATTGGGTGAAAGTAATGACACAATTCTCAATAACTGCCTGTGCTTGGTTTTTTCTCTCTTTGTTTTTCAGACATCATAAACCATAGGTCCACTACATCAACATGCGTGCTAACGTCTTCAGTACTGAGCATGACCAGATTTAATTATTTAACATGTATATTCACATAAAATCCCCGGTCCTCATGAGCCATCAACCGGACCATGATCGCCGATGAGTATTAGTATAAGTTGTATGTGTAATATGTAAGAAGAATCGCAAAGCTTTCTTGCCCTTTAAGCCTTTGCTTGTTTTCTTCCTGTCTTTCCCTTTATTTCCCTTTCCTTCCCAAAGCTCTCACTTTGTAGAGCCCGTTTGGATATCATGCCAGCAACCCCTTCGCCTGAACCTTCCCAGTTCTAGCAGTTAGACATCCGGACTTCTGGTTTCACTTACTCCATAAAGTCATGACAAAGTGTACGTGAAATCATCGTGGTTCTCCAACTCTCAATGCCTGACCCCCGCCATCCTTATTAGTGTATAGTGGTATAATGCAAATTCCTCCCTTCCTTTTTTCTTTCGTGAAAGACGTTTAAGCCTTGATGGAGTATGTCCTCTTGAACATGTCATCAACGTTTTCGAGGTAGTAAGTGCCGGGCTCGAGAGTAGAGACCTCACCCTTGGGGGTGTAGTTCTTCTGGAGATGGGCCTGCTTGCGGAGGTCGCACATCTATACAATCGTTAGCATCTTGACTAGTATTCTTGACTTGGTTGGGTCAGTCGGGAATACTCACAGCATCGTAAGACTCGGGGGGAACGGCCCGGCGAGCAGCAAGTCTGGCGGGGAGGTTGAGAGTCTTGGCAAGCTTCTCGGTGCTGCCAGTGACGCGGAAAGAGCAGAAAGAGGCAGCGAGACCGGAGCCGTAAGAGAAGAGACCTATCCTCTTGCCCTCAAGCTGGGCGCTGTCGACGTGGCCAATGATGGAGGCGAGACCGCCCCAGACGCTACCGCAGTACATGTTGCCGCAGAGGGTAGGGACCTGGATGGCGGGGTTGACGCGCTCCTGGAAGCGCTTCTTGGTGAGAGTCATGAAGGTCTTCTCAACGACCTTGTCGGTCAGGGACTTCTTGTAGTCCATGTCACGAACCTCGGGAGGAACGTCGGCGAAGACGGGGCTCTCGGGGTTGGCGAGGTAGTCGTGGTAGAGGAGGCGAGCATACGACTTCTGAACGAGCTTGCAGGTAGGGGCGTGGAAGGCAAGGTAGTCGAAGCGGTCCAAGGGGGTCTTGGTGCCATCCTCAGAGTGGCCGTTAACACCATTGGTGAGGAGCTTCTCGCGCTGGTTGTAGGCGCGGTAGGCGCCGTCAAGAGCCTCGGTGTAGCAGTTGACGGAGTAGTGGCCATCGACGTAGGGGTACTCGCTGGTCAGGTCGGGCTTGTAGAAATCGTAGGCGTGGGCCATGTAGCTGCCGCGGAGACCGGGCTCGACGGCAATAGGGGCGTTAGGGCCAACAAGCATGGCGACACAGCCAGCACCACCAGTAGGGCGGGCATTGCCCTTGGCGTAGAGGGCGATATCACCGGCGACGACAATTGCGTCACGGCCGTCCCAGGCGGAAGACTCGATCCAGTTGACGGAGTTGAAGAAGGCGTTGGTACCACCGTAGCAGGCGTTGATGGTGTCAACACCCTCGATGTTGGTGTTCTCGCCGAAAAGCTGCATCAGGACGGACTTGACGGACTTGGACTTGTCGAGAAGAGTTTCGGTACCGACCTCGAGGCGGCCGATTGTGTTGGTATCAATCTCGTAGTTCTTGAGGAGGCGGGAGACGGCAGTCAAGGCAAGAGAGTAGATGTCTGGAAGGGCACATGGCAAGTCAGCCCCTGAAAAGGCGCGTAGAGGTGGATCAGAATAGGAGGGAAGGGAAATACTCACCCTCACGATCGTCGCAGAAAGCCATCTTGGTCTGGCCGAGACCGATGGTGTACTTGCCCGTGCTAACGCCATCGAACTTTTCGAGCTCAGATTGCTCCACATACTGAAGTTAAGATGACAGCTGTCAGTTGATGTGCTTGGAATGCGAGGTAGAAGGAAGCTCAGGGAGCAAAGTCCGGCAGAAAGCAGAATATGTGCTGGTGCTGCGATAGCTATACAGCGTTGTTGAGGGAATCTCGTCTTTGGATTGTTGCAAAAAGGGGGAGGGGCGTCATCCGGAGCTAACGCGGCCAGCGGGAGATGTGCGTGTACGGAGCGCGTGTTGGACGTACCTGGCTGGGGAAGTAGATTTCGATGGCCTTAATGCCAATGTTCTGGGGACGGGTAGTCATCTTGTGCGGGCAATTGGGGTCTGGCGATGAAGGTCAAGGGGGGATTGAGGGAAGTGAGGAGGGGGAAGTAACGGAGGAGGAGAGAAAGAGGAGAGAAGGGCAAGAAAGCTGGAGGAAAAAAGAAGGAAGAGAAGATTGCCGTGTTCCGTTCAGGGGAGGGGTTGCTTTGAGAGATTGGGGGTCCTGGCGTCAAAAAGTGCCTGTGCTCCTTCCTGTCTACGGAGGGGTAGGTTTGGGGTTAGCGCGTGTCGTCCTAACTATCTTTCCACTTTGGCAGAGGCCATCTCGTCCCACGACCCAACCCCAACTCTGGCCCCCTTTTCACCGCTGTTTGTTGGCGCCGTTGTTGCCAGCGAGATCTCTTCTTCTTGACTCCCGTCGAGAGGTCCAGAAGGCTGGGGTTACTTTTTGGGGTGCCAGGTGATTGATTCCATTCTCAGCAGAAAAACACAGGTAGTGACGGAACCAAGGGACCTGCCAATCCTGCCACCACGCCAGTCCCACAGTCTAGTGCGCTCCTGCCAATGCTGCCGCCCCTGGATTGGGTTGCCCCTTTCCCATGTCTCTTGACAACAAACCCAAGCTATCAGACTTTGGCCAAGCCGCCGCAACCACGCCCAACAAAAAGGCGTGGACCGAGCTTCTCCGGCGCCGGCACATTGGACTGGCTGGTGGACAGGGGGGAAGGGTGATGTGCAAAGAATCATTGATGGGTAATTGCCGGTTTGGATATACACACCTTTTTTGGTTGATATCTCGATCGAGGATCAAGATGTGACGTCTTTTGCTGTTCGTCTTGGGGATCAAACCTGAAGAAGGATGGAAAGAAGAAATCTAAACAAGAAGAGATCCAAAACCAGATGAGGATGGGGGGACATTGGAGGTTCATATAGCATTCACTGTTCCTCGAGAACGGCCACTTGCTGGCAAGGGAACAATGCGTAAAAAGGGGTCCAGACAATGCCAATCGAGCGTGGCTCCCGACCAAGCCAAGGCCATCTACTGCACGACCAGCGATACTCAAAGCTGGCCGGGACAAGGGTATTGATGGGTCGCAGATGGATTTGAAGGACGATGTCGGAGGATCCTCACCAAAAGGGTTGCATTCACGTCAAGAGGACATCTGTTTTTTTTTTGTTTTTTTGTGGGTTTGGGACAATGTGGGCGAACCGCAGCACACGTTGGAGGGGAAGCCATCACCGGGTAACCTGCCTGAGCTGGAGCAGTCACAGGAAGCAAGCACGGGCGGTTAGGCCACCTGCCACTTCAACAGATGCCTACGCGCACCTACCTACTTGTACCGATGCAATCGAAACAGAAACCTCAACTAAGGTAAACTCCCGTCCAACTTTGAAGAGCCTCTGAAAGAGGTGGCGGGTCGGACGGAACATAACCTGTGACAAAACCGTTAGTACTGTTGGTATCTTCAATTTTTGCTCATTTCAATGGTACCTTGGCTGGTTAACACGCCTGTCCTAAAGTCCGGAATCCGGGTTCGAACTTTGAAGTCTTCGAAAAAAAAAAAAAAAAAAAAAAAAAAAAAAAGAATATTCTGTGTTTTAAAATATTTTCTTCTTTCTCTGTTCTATACTATATGGTCGTCATATGACGAAACAATTTGTATAGCGAGAAACGTCCGGTTTCCTTTATTGTAGTGGGGATACGTATGATTTCGTACGACTGACGTTGAGGCCAAAGTTTGTCCGCGAAAATGGAAGCTCAGCTGAGATTTTTCTTCGGATTTTCTTCCGAATTTTATTCAGCGATGATGTAAGGGGTGCAACACAGTTGACACAGATGATAGCCAAAGGAATAACAAATGTCCTTGCTGTGCTTGCTGTGCTTGTGCCGTGCATGCCTTTTGTTGCTGCCCCTCGATGCACGGCGCCTTTCAGAGGTCAACATGACATGTAAACAAATGCAACCCCTACCCCTAGCTTCCATTTTCCACTTCTTCAAGTTCCCACCCCACCTCCGATATCTTCCTTGAACATGATCTTCAGTCCGGCCTCGGGGCCCCTTCACATCTTTGATTTGCCTTCGAAATTAAGTTCTGGGCAGTTCCTAATGGAAGAATCCCTAGGTGACTTCGGCCGACGCGCTTTCAGAATATTATGTCCCTACCACAGTTCTGTAACGGTCTCTTCTGGCTAAAGCGAGTTGTATTGAGCTGTCCATGTTCAATTTGCTTGTACGACCATTTCGTGCGGGAACACTCTCCTGCTACGGAGCTCCACCGGCGAGTTATCAGATCTTGCTCTCCTTGCTCGTCCCATCAACAGTGGGCGTTCCTCAGCTGCGCAACACGAGAAGAGTGGAAACGTGGAAGGTGTGAGTGGAAAGAAAGTGGAGATTCTGCCCACTTTACATCTTACACACAGACATACAGTACGGATGAAAAATCTGATAACAGTTTGTCGCCCGGTCGTTCGCATGGATGGGACGGATCTCGGTGGAGTTTTTGGCGGCTCGGATCGTGGAGATGAGATGAACGTTGTCTGTGCTTGTTTTGTTCAGTGGAGTCAGTTTGTAAACGGAGCAAACGTAATGCTTTTATTTTTCTCGCTTTTTAGGCTCAGTATCTTTGTGATGATTTGCGAGCCTTCTCGTATCATATCCCTCAAGGTCGGACGTCTAGAGTATCATCTGCTCTCGAAACTGCAAACGTGCAAATGGGGCATGAGTGAAAATGATTGGTGAAAGCTTGTCACACCGCCCACCGCGCTGCAGAAACCGTTCGACAGGCGAGACACAAGACATTTCCGTGGACGGGACGGCAGTGTCACCCATCTTCATCAGGCACACTCGCATGTAGTGTAACTGCTGAAGATATGTCTAACAATCTCCTCCAATGGCGTGGCTGAAGCTGTTGTGGGCCTGTAACTACATAGGTACAAACTGACTACGTGCTATTATTTACTTTTCAACACTATTGCCGGGAGGGAAAATATGACTGCGCCCTTTCCAATCTCGCCTCGTTACCTGTCATCGCGGGTTGTTATCCAGGCCCAATCTCGAGCTTTGCTTTTCACATAGCGTTCGTATCCTTCTTATCCTCGTTGCCTAAAGCTACCTACCAACCTCATACTGGGTACTGCCTCCCCCCCTAATCATCATCCTCACACTCAGCAACGCACGGGAAAATGTCACTGTAGGGTATCATGCGAAATGTGTCGCCATTGGGCAATCATCACAAGTTCTCACACGCTCGGAACTTTGCACGTCAGGAATGTCGCCGGTTCTCGGTCGATTCATATGTCCTCTTCCATTCCTTCCACTGCAGTGCGACAGAAACGTGGCCCCGGCGGAGAATCAGAAAAGAGAATCTCTCAACTCTTGCCCTCACTCCCACTTGGCTGCGCCGCTCGGCGTGCAAGTTGTTCGGCTATGGTGAGACCGCGTTAGATACCTGCATACATAGCCACATGGATCGAGGGACCGGGATGCACAGTACACTCGTATGGAGTCCTTGGTGGAGCTACATGACGAACTTGGCTGAGCGCTTCGCCAAGATCAGGTACACTAGGTACTGCGTACACTGGAATTACACGTGTACTGTAGTATCATCGTGAACGAAGATGGGTCCCCTTTCGAAGAAGACGATGATGCTACCAAAGCGGTGGTCTGCAGGTGGCAACAAGTCTTGCAGGGTGCGAAGGCTTCGGCAAAATCTAACGCGTCCCAGGTTGGGAAGTCTTGTTGACATGGGAAGTCTTGTTGAATATAGCGGGTATGTTACAGCAGGTCCAAGCGCTAGGGTGCGCTGTACGAAACTGGAACCGGATTAGGTGCGCGAAATATAGTACGGCTGGTCGCTGCCCGGGACGGCTGGTTTGTACGCGTGACGGGTCGGTAAATTTCAGTTGTACGATTTGGTATCTAGTATTTTACAGGCGTCCCTATTCTCCGGCTCCCGCCGTCCACCCCGTCCCTGTCTACGCTCGGGCTACCCGCTTATTCCTATACTCGCCCCTTTTTCTACTCCCCTTCTACGCTCGGACTACTAATGTACGTACTACCACCCACCCCTTGGCTATTTGCCCGCTCGCCTCGTATACGCACACCTATATAGTGCGCTAAGCGACCAAGTCCCTAAAATAACTAAGTCCCCAAAATAACTAAGTCCCTAAAATAACCAAGTCCCTAAAATAACTAAATCCTATACTACCACTACTATATATTACTATATCTATACTATTACCTCCTCCTCTAATTAATTGAACTTTTACATTTTAGGAAATTATTCGCCGTATATATTCGTTATAAATAATAAAATATTAATCGTATTTATACGTAAATATATAAGGGTAAGTAGGGATAGTAAATTTACTCGGAATTAAGTATATATAGAGGATAAGTAGTAGCCCCGCCGTTTGACGGGGGTAAGAAGAAGAATATTAATTATTAATACAATAAATTTAAAAGAAGAATAAACGTACGTAGGGAGGGTGGAAATAGACCTACTAGTACTTATATATATATATTTTTAATACCTACTAATAAAATATTAGATAGTAAAGCTTATAAAGAAAGGGATATATAGGACGGTAATTTACTAAAAGGGATCTTACGTATATATACTATATAAAATACAGACCGGCGTATAAATTTTAGGGAAGCTACGCCAACTATTAGAACAATTTATAAAATAATACGAATATAACCAAAGAGACTTACACGGAATTCCAGTAATCTTGGCTCGCAACGGGCGGCTAAATATATTAAATTAGCATTATAATACTAAACCTAAATTTCGTAATAGGATTAACTTCTATTTATTATTTCAATTCTTATCTAAAGGAAATATACTTCCTAATATACCTAAACAATCGTATTATCCTTAAACTTAACTATATATAAGCGGACAAGCTTAATAATTATAATACCAATAATTATAGGAGTTTACTATTCCTCCTATAGTATTTCTAAATTAAGGATTGGATAGTGGGAATTAGTACGTACTACTAGAATTAGAATAATAAAAATATAATTATTATTAATATTCTTCAATACAAAAATATAATTAATATAGCCAAAGTAAAATACGCTTAATCGCTTATACTATATATAGTCGCTACAACCGAATATAAAACACGTATTCTCCCTATATAATAACTATATAAATAGATATTAGTAGACTAGCTTTACTAATACTATATAGATTGGTCTAGGTATAATAAAAATTCAATACTATAGTTAATAGCTATTAGTATAATTGAGGAGCTAATAGTATAATTTAATAGTATTAAGACGGCCTTTTTATAGTTTAATAAAATAATAAGATATTAATATAATATAATTAAAATGTTTTATATATTATATAATTAGTAGGAGAGTCTAATAGAATTAGAGGGAAGAAGCTACGTCTACGCGCTATCGAAATACAAGTCGTTAATACAATTATTTTAATTTTTAATAACTTCTTAATAGTAAAAAATATCGCTATATTCAATAATTTATAACTCTATATTATATATATACCTATATATACGACCAAATTTTATAGAAGTATATCTAGTATTATATTGTAAAATTGAAATATCGGGTTATTAATTATCGATTTAATTTAATTATTACTATCAAAGTCTATTCTTATTACTAAATACCAGTACTATTACTAAATTTAACCCAACAGCCTTATTCTAATATACTCTAATTTTACTACTAAGGCTATACTAGACCAAATATTTATATATAGGCAGGGAGATATATAATAGGGAGTACGTACTAGTTAATAAACCTAAACTTCCTATATTATTTAATTATATTATTTTAAAATATATTAGGATAATCCCGTAGCTTATTATAATCGCTATAGTAAACTTCTTAAATCAATCTTCGAAACGTTAGCGTAGTAGATGTAGAACCTATATACTCTAGCAATTTCCGACCTTTATTAATTATATAATAATATATTTTAATTTCCTTAGAAGGAATTTGATTAATAGTAAATAACTATAGGTAGGTAGCATCCGCAAATTAATTTATATCGACTTTATATTCCACTTCTTCTTTTAAGGATTAATTAAAATTATTCTAATCGGTTCGTAATAATACTTTACTAAATAGAATTGGGTAATCCTTATAAAGCTGGATTATTTCTATTGAAAATTGGGGGTCGGATTCCTTAAAAGCGCTTTAAAGGACGAATTGTAGCGTTTTTAAAAGTTTAGCTTTATTAGTAATATTTTTTCGACATTCGAATAATTTGTCTCGTAAATATAGGTTTTAAAATATTTACCTATATAGTATATTAGAATCGAGGTTCGTGAAACGTAATACAATATAACGTAAGGATGGGGAGTAGGGATAGATTTTTCGTACGTAATAGAATTCTATACTATACAGTACGACTAATAAAATACCGGAATAGATACTTGAATATAGGTTATATATACTTTAGTATCCAAGCCGGCCTAATATTTTAATATAGACGGGACGGGAATTTTTAAACTTAGTAAAAAAAGGGGGTTATAAAATATCGATTTACCTATATAAATTCTCCCTAATTAATATATTATAATTAATAGGCAGCGTATATTCTTCTATAAATGCCGGATAATATATCCTAGCGTAAATATTTAGCCTTAGCGTATTATTAAAATATTATAATGCTTTGCTTTTTTCTTTCGGACTCGCTTCATCCCCGTTATTATTATCTTTATTATTACTAATAATAGAATTAGCCGTTAATCTAACCGCTGATCTAGTAGTTGAATTAGTAATTGAACCGAACGAGGTCGATAAAGCGAATATATATAATTAGTTAAATCGGGTCCGGGTATTAATAATAATATCTATTATATACTAATAGTCAATACGATTAATATTCCGGCCTAGTAATACAACTATACTTTTAATAATAATTATTATAATTTTAACGATAACCATAACCGGGTTACGCCCTATCTCTAACCTTATTTTATTATATTAGGCCTTTTAAATATAATCCTTTTTAAGCTAATTTAGTATAAAAATTAGTATAATAAGGGCCTAAAAGCTATAGTTCGAAAGTTTATAATTAGTAAGGTAGTAATATAGTAATTAGAATCGTTAAATACTTGGCGGGAAGGGCTACGCCCGGATTTCCGTCGAATATTTAATACAAGCAACTTTAATTAGAATAGCGTTACAGAATAAATTATATATTAAATTTATAAGGTTAATATATTCTATATAGGCTAGGTTGAATAGTTGAGAAAGTATAAAGTCTAATATTGGATTAAAGGAGGCAAATATTAGGCTTGGATTATTTATACCCTATTATATACTATATTGCTTTATAAGGGTATTTTACTTAATAATCGATATTTTGTACTATATTTCTAATATTTAGGGGTAGTAGCGGCCTTAAGAAGAGGTAATCTTTAGATAGGTATTTACTACTATAATATATTGCCCTTTCGAATTATATATATAGTAGTAATAATAGAATTTCTTTGTATAAAGGCCTTTAAGGCTAGAGTTCTCGGCCTATTATAGTATATTATTAGTATAATATATAGTGTACGTATATAACCGGACCCTTGTACTATTGTTCAAATCTATTTCTAATTTATTATCGAAATATATTATAGTCTTTAAACCTTTAATAATATTGCCGAAATTAGAACTATAGGGCCCTAGTATAATAGGGAAAATACTACCGGGATAAGAGCGTTCTTTTTCCGAAAGACTAGCGGGTATAAAATAAAACCCTATTAAACTCCGATACGAATTTTAGAATACTCTAAAGCTATTGATAAAATTTAGGTGTAGGAAAGAAATAATAAGAAGGATACCCGGGATATTCTAGTCCTATTATTCCTCGAAAATTGGACGGCCAAATATTACTAGTTCGAACTCTATACGGACTAAATATATATAATAAAAAGGAATAATAATATCGTTATTACTATAGGTATCGATAATTATCCTTCGATATATATATTACTATTCGCCTTATTACTATTAGAAAACCGGCTCATTGTATTTCGGGAATAGGTTAATAACTTTATTGCGTCGTATAGTTAGTTTCTAATTCGAATTAATATAGTTTTTACTAAAGTATTGGTTAATAAAAATATTGTAATTGATATAAGAATATACTCGATCCTCCGGGATATATACGATACTTAATTTAAGAACTAGTTTATTGTTGTTTTATAGTAGGTCTATTATAATGGTAATACGGCTAAATCTATATTGAAATACCTCTTAAATTTATAATACTAATTAGTTGTAATAAATATAAAGGTCTATACGGTAATTGTACCCTATACTATATACCCGCCTAATATAAATATTAATAATATTAGGGGAATTATTAGAAATATTTCGATAATTAATAGGATAATTACTATTAAAATATCGATAATATACTTAATCGGATGGGAAAATGCAGCCTTCTCTAATACCGTCTATAATAATGTAAATATATTTCCTAGAAGTACTACGAATCGAAGACAGTTATATATACGAATAAAATAATTTATATAGTTCGTTAACGAATAAACTAGGCCTAGAATAAGTATATTTACTAATGTTAAAAGATATAATATTCTTAAATATTATTAGTGGATCGAAGAATATAAATTTTATTATTAGGATAGGAAGGTTACTTATATTCCTACCCGAATTTAAATCCTATAGTATTTTTAACTATGCTTTTGTATCGTTTACCTCTTTAATTATAATAATTACCTCAAAGTAGAATTTCCCTTTGTCCTTTGCAATTTAGGTCGTAAATTTAGTAATAGTATTATTAGACTTCTTAATATTTATTAGGGCTCTAGCTTCTTCGAATCGTCGTTTTTCTTCGGGCTTAAATTTAATTAGTAAAATCGGTATTTTTAGGACGTTTAGCAGAATATTTACTTTACGTATATTTATTATAAATATACGTTAGTATATATAGTCCTTTAATATTAATATTTATTATAGGAGGGCCTTAATAATATTTAGAATCTACCTGTTATTACTATAAATTTTATAAAGGGCTTCCTAAAATATAAATTAAATATCGCAACTAAGGCTATATAGGTCGATAAATATTGCTATAACCTTTTCGAATTCGGATATTTCGAACTCTTTAATTTAATATATCGGAATTAGGATTAATACGTCGGATAGATCTTCCTTTAACTTAGGTAGAAATTTTAGCGGAATAATTTTTTTTAATTTATTAAACGCTATTAACTCTAATAATAGTTTAGCAAAGGTAACATCCTTATATATATTAGCGCCTAGAATATTATTAAGGTCTAATACCGTGCGGAGGGTACTAATCGCTATATCTTTAATATTACTATTATAAAGGTTATTCAAATCGATAATAATTATAAAAAGGTTAGTATAATAAATTTAATACTATTTCTAAAGTATAATAATTTATTCTTATCTTTAGTATTAGTATTGGCCCTATCTTCGGTAAGAATTTTACTATTTAGAAAAGCGGGGTTATAGTTTATAGAAATATCGTCGTTATAACGGAAGCTTTTATTATCGTTATAATTATTACTACTACCAATAAAACTAGCCGAAAGCTCTCCGGGCTATATACCTAACTATTAAGAATACGCATTATTAAAATCTAAGGCAATTAGCTAAACTTCCCTAGCCTAAATTGAAATATACTTCCTACAACTGGAAAGTTTCGCCTTTTTTCGTAGCGGGTTCGTACTTACGTCGGCGAATAAGTGAGGGTAGTTAAATATATTAATTTAATATTATAGTAGTAAAAATATAATAAAATTAATTAAATATTATATAATATAATATTATTTGAATATATTATATTGGTAGGATATATTGAAATTGGGTTATTACTATATTAACTTTTTACTATACCCCTAACGACGATACCGAAAAAAGTAGGGACTTTCCGGGCGACGGAGTTTCTAACCTAGTAATTATATACATAGGCAACGCTATACGGCTATACGATAACGAAATTTAAGATTGAACTCCTTCTATTTCTATTTATTGAGGGTATTTTCAATATTAAACGAAATTGAAATAGGTAGGTAAATAGAATTAAATATAATATAGTATATATAAAGTAAAATTTAAAATCTCCTTCGATATTTAATATTCCCCCCTCCTCTCTCTTCTCTCTTCCTCCCTCTCCCTTTTTTACCTTTATTATTACTATTACTCATTATTATTATCGTTTTCCCTTAAGTTTTTTTTTTTTTTTTTTTTTCGTTTTTTAACACATTTCAAGAAGAAGAAGAAGAATAACAATAATAACTACAATATTATTACTATATCTTCCGAACGGCGCCTTCCTCCTTCTAACTGTTGGGTTAGAAGTACTATTAGTACTAGCTAATAAACTCCCTACGGTAGTATTTAGGTAAAATCTTACTTAATTTTACCTACTTTATTTTATTATATAAATTAATATAAAATAATAACTTCTACCTATCCCCGTCGCTAATATAAGTACGCCGGCTAACGCCCGGATTCTTAACCCTCGCTTACTCTCTAGTGCCGGTACCCTACTTCAAATACCTACCTAGCTTATAATAATTAATTATAATAATTCAACCGTTTGTAATTCTAAATAAAAAGGGCAGTAAACCTTCCGCTAATCCTAGCCTCTTTTTTTTCTCCCGGTTACCCGGGCTAATTTTAAATAAATCTATACTATTACCCTCCGTATCGCTAATTATTATTAGGACGATAACCCTACGCCCCTTTCCGAAGTAGATATAGATAGAATTAAAAGTTTAATAGGCAAAATTTATATATAGTATTTTTTTATTTATTACTCTAATAAATTATTACCGGGTGCTTATTCCGTTCAATTTCTAAAGATCGATACTAATACTAATACTTTCCAAACTATATATAATTATAGTAATACAATGTATAATAATTTAAAGCGGGAGATCTATAGTAAATTATTTTATGTAAGTTTTTTTCTTTTTTCTCTTTTTTTTTTTTTTTTCAAACTTTATCCTTTTTTTAGTTTTTTTTTTCTTTTTTTTTTCAATCTTTTTTTTCAATCTTTTTATCCCTATTCCTTCCTTTTTCTTTCTTTTTTTTATTATACTAATTTTTAATAATGATAGAATTAAATGCTCGATTGGATCGCGGATTATAATAATACCTATTTTCGTATTAATACTAATAAGTAGCTTAAATATATAGAGTATAATAAATATACGGTTAAATGGTTGGAAAGACGCCTCGATAGGACGGTATATAATATTGTTTATAAACTAATATCCAAAATTTTATTGTAGAATAATAATTTTACTTGTAGAAGGGGTAAGCCTTAATTTTTTATTAAGGTCTCTTTCGCTACTTTAATAATATTTATAAGTAGAATTATAGCGCGGGAAAAAAAACTCAATTCTAATATATATTAATATCCTTGTATCGGTAAAGAATAAATTAAAAATAATATTAAACGTAAGGATTTTTTCTAAATATTTAATAGTATAGTAATTTATAAAGAATTTAGAAAGATTAAAGCTAATTATTTTACTTAGGATATATAATAATTACCCCCCCTTACTATCGATAACGTTATAATCGAAGTTAGTAAGGATATATTAGTTTGTAATATTATTAACCGTAGAAAAGCGCCTAATACTAACGATAAGGAAAATATTAATAGTTAAACTACTAAATCTCCTTCTTCCGCTATTATTACTACCGCCGCCGTTTGCTCCCCTTCTATTTTTTCTTCTCCTTACCGCCCTCCTAATAATTAAAAAGCGGTTAATAATATACTATTCCCCTTTAATTTTCCTCCTAACTGCTAGGGTTTCCGCGCCCCTCCTAATTGTTAATTATTTAATAGATCCAACTATAGTAATTTCCTTAGTTTTACCCCCTTTCGCCCCTACTCTAACTATAGTTATAGCTATATAATATCCTCCCCTCGTCTTTTTTATAGTTTTAACCGTACTTTAAATAGTACTACCGATAATCGTTCACCTTACCGAATATTATTAAGGGTAGTTACTCTGCTAATTCGCCTAGCGGAGGAATAATAGTAGTAGAAGGCCGAAGAGATAAAAAGGTTATAAATTTTGGAGCGCTAGTAAATAAATAAAGCGCGTACTATTATTAATATTTTATTGAAACGCCTATACCCTCACGAGAGAGCGATGTCCGGGGCCCAAAACGTATTATAGCTGTCGTAGACCTACACTAGAGGTCGTAGTACTATAGGCCCTACATCGTCGCGAGGAAGGCGCGGTGGTTCTATCTATAATAGGCCAAAATGCAAAAAAAATACCCGTCTTAGCATCCTAAATAGGAATTTCTAGCGCTAAACAAGATACAGTTTTAATAATATATATAGATAGTACTATATTTCGACCTGTTCAGATAGTTATATCTCTATATCACCTACGTATATTAATTTGCAAAAAATATTGAGCGATAGAGTTTAATTAATTGTATATCCTATATTATTTGTATTAAGATGCAGCGTGAAACGCAGCGTTGCGTAGTATTGTAAATGAAATTCCGTTAAATAGTTATACGACTGTTTTATAGTTTTAATACGACTATAGCGCGGGTTCCCGGTTGTTTGGTACTCCCAGTAAGTCTAGTACTCCTACTAAGTAGAAGTTTAGCTAGCACTCCTAGTAAGTCGGTGTATTAGTATTTCTACTACTCCCGGTAAATTTATATACTAGTACTATTATTTATATTATTACTAAGTCTACTACCTTTAATTAATACTAATATTCTTTTATTAATATTAATACCCTTTTATTACTATAACTATCGTATAATACTAGGAATTATTTGGAATCGTCGATATTAATTAATTTGAGGTCTTCAAACGATTGTACGACCGTTTGTACTATTGTGTACCCGTTTGTACAATTATTAGTAAAGTATATTTAATTGTGTATTATTACTTCTTCGTTTATAGGTTTTATTAAAGAAGGTGTAATACTATTACCAACGACCGCTACTTTAAGTTATCCTACTACCTTCTACCGACTTTAACCGATTTTAACCTTTTACTTTTTATTTTTTAATATTAATAAAGTAATTGCAATACTATTTATTAGCCGACCCTACTATAAACCCGACTATTAGTTAGACCGATAGAAATTTCTAGTATTTGTTGGCTTTCTCTCTAAAGGGTATAAGAATCTAGCTCCCTCTGCCTTTCGATTTTCAAACTCTCTCTTTTTTAATATAATATAATTAATATTTTATATTTAATATTAACCTTAATATTTAATTTTAGATATTTTTTACCTTCGAAATAACTTTAATACTATCCTATAGTAATTTAGGCTTAACTATTCGCCTATTTCGAAAATTAGCCGCTCTTCTAAATTGGTAGCGAATTTAGGCTTGATTATTTGCCTATTAATAACCGGCCGCTTTTCTAAACTAGCCGTTAAAGCGGGTTAGTCCCCTCCTTTTATTTCCCCTCTTCCCTTCTACTACTAATATTACTATAGCAAAGTATATTAGTATTTTTTATTACCCGGGGCAAAACGTATCGGTTATTTAGTAGAATTAAAGAGGTATATAAATATTTATTAGTAAATCCCCCCCCCCCCCCCCCCCCCCCCCCCCCCCCCCTAAATAATACTTATTTAATTATTTACTAATATTTGGCTTGTATAGATTCTTTAACCTAGTATTATTATACTATCCTTCCTAATATCGATATCCGATATCGCTACTATCCTATATTACCCTACGGAGTACCTAATTAGTAATACGTAGGCTGCTAGGGCGAAATTAGAAGGGTAAAGTTATTAATTTAACCTACCCTATCGATCCTTAAAGATAAGTTATCAATGTGGATTAAGTTGATAATTATGAGAATAATTGGGGCTAGAGTGATAAGATTAATAATTCCTATTAGAATTAAAATTTGTATTTAAAGTTAGATATTTTATCTTTTAATCTTTTTAGTCTTTTAATCTTTTTAGTCTTTTTAATTAATTAATTATCCTATTAAATAATTTAGTCTTTTAGTCTTTTAGTCTTTCAATCCTTTTAGTTAATTAATTATCTTGTTAAATAATTTAATCGTTTAATTATTTAGTCAATTAATTAAGTATTTATCTAAGATGGAGTTTAATTTTAATTAAGAGCCGTTTTCCGGCAATTAAGAGTAGAATTAAATTCAGCAATACTACAGTTGTAGTAAAAAGAAACTAATATTAGTATTTATTAGTAAGAATAATTTAAACCTTTTTACAGTTATTCATAATATTTGCTATAATAAGCGTATTTTAGTATATCTTTTTTCCCCTTTATTTTTATTTAGTCTATTATCTCCCTTCTTATTAATTAACTAATTAACCGGTATTGTTTATTTAACGGTAAATCTTTTAAAATATATAAATCCTATTAATAGAATCCTAGTATGCTGTATTATTTTACTACCTGCGGGTGAATGGGATACTTACTTGTGGGTAATATTACGATCCGAACTACGGGGGGTTGTAAGTATAATTTAAGTAATACTAATTGGTTGGCTATTAGTAATAGGCTATATTTTAAATAACTAACTTTTTACTTCTTTTTAGAATCGATTTTAATAACGTTAAATAGTATTAAACTTATAATTTACTATTAATCTTAATACCGATAATTCCGATACCGGTAATCCCGCTATCCCTAATCCCTCTATTAGTAATAAACGAAGTCCTAAAGCCGCTTTAATATTATTACCGGAAAATAGCCGAATTTATATTTATTAGCGGCCCGCTCTTTTAGAAGTTATAGAGTATTTTAATAATACCCTTCGCTAATAAGTTTAGGAGAATTTACCCCCTTAGTAAATTGAGTAATTTGTATAACTTTAATAATTATAACCCCCAGTATTTTAATATCTAAATCCTCGTTAATAGTTTAATAGCGAGGATATTAATATTTCTATATAAGAGTTATTAGAGTTTAAACGGTAATAGTAATAATAGTAAGGGGAATTCGGACCTTATATAATTATATATTAAGAGTTTGAGGCTAGGCAATATTAATAACTATAATAGTTATAGTAAATATAGTATATATAATAATTTCCCTAACTTCCCCTACTATAAATTTAATAATTTTAATATTAATAGATAGTTTAACCCTAGCCGGCTTAGAGAGCTGGTCTAGATTTATAACGGCCTATTAATTGTTCGATTTAATTATTGTAACCCTAATTTTAATAAGTCGATACTTAGTCTACTATTATTAATAGTTACCGATTTAAGATATATACCCCAAAATATTAAACTATTAAGTTTAAGGCTAGTTATACTAAATAAAATATTTAGTATAAAATAGGTGGTTAGTATTTATAAGTATGTTTTGTGCTCCTAATACTCTCTTATAAATTGTTATTAATATTATTGTTAGATAGGATAATGAAGAGACTATTCGAGCCCGCTACGAAAGAGACTAAATCTAATGTAATTACTATTTTTATAAGTATAATTAGGAATAAGATATTATATTTACTCCCTCTATAGTAATATTAATTGCCCGGCAATATCCTAGTTTAGAATCGATTGCTAGCGAACTAGAACGATTTATATATTACTATTATTATATTATACGGCCTATTGTAGATTATAATTTAATAATTGGATTATATTGATTCTATAATAGTAATAACCGATTTATTTGCCCGAATTACTATATTATCCGAGCTATTGCAGACTGCAATCCAGCTACGGGCAATTGTACTATATGTGATAATAATTAGTGATTTATTTATCCCAATTATCGGTTCTTTCAATATAATAGCGAACGCAATCCTATTACCGGTAATTATATATTTTATTAATTATTTATATAATATAATTTTAATTCTTAGTATAAAGTTTATTGTATTTATAATAGTATTGCCGACCGTCTAGATTATATAACTTATAATTTTATAGAACGGAATTACTATTTATTGTATTTGGGAAGACCTAGGAATTGTTTAATTACTCTTAATCTTCTAATATAGTCTGCCGATAATAATAATACTAGTATTTAATTTAATGAAGAGATACCTTACTTTTTTTACCCGGTATATGGATTAGTACGGCGCCCTATTAATAAGGATCCTATTACTAGATTTTATATAATATATATATATATTAGTCCTTATTATAATATTCGAAAAGAGAATAAAATCTATTTGAATTGCTACTAAGATTTTCCCCGCGGTTATTTCTTTAATAGGTACAGTATTGAATAAAATTATTACTAAAATTGTTAGGTACTATTGAATAAAGATTAAGAGGACGATAATAATTATAATAATTCTTATTATTTCGATAATAATTAAAATAATAACGATCCTTTCTAAGTTAGACCCCGCTTGTAAATGCGTAATAATCCTCTTAATAGTCCCGACGCTACTTTTAATATTGATGATTTCGTTTAAGACTATAGCCTTCTAGAGATTCAGTCCTAATCCTAATTCTAACCTTCCTAATTATAATAGAGAGGTTAGTATAGTCCCGGACGCCCCAAACTACCCCCGGGCTTATAATAACTAGCCGGGCTTCAATTCCCGGGCTTATTCGGCGTTGAATTTAAGTGGGACCCGGTCTTCGCTAGTAATATAAATATACAAGTAATCCTAGATTCCTATTATAAATAGTTTTGCAATTACTAAATTGTACTAGATATAGAGACTATAGAGGAGTATATTCGATATAAAGAAAAGTAGTTCCAATTGAGGGTAGATAATAATAGTATTTGTGAGCGATATTATTATACCGATGTAAATTTGCGGCCGGGCGAGCCGTTTAAATACTCTACGGCTAATAATATAGACTTTAGTACCTTCGGTCCTAATATTAATGAATATTGGCTACTACCTCTTAATTTAGTAGAAGAGATACTTATTGTACGAATCTATATTTATATCGATATTTATACTTTTAGCCGCCAATAACGAAAATATAGGGGTTATTATATTAATTTCCTACGGAATATATCCTATATCTGCCGTTAATTACCTAAATTACTATAAAAAGTCGATATTGTTTTACTACGGCTATAAAATATATAGAACTACCCTAACCTTAATTATATACGTAAAGAATTTAAGGTTAACCGTTATAAGATTAATATATAGCTTCGGTTTTTGAAAGATAATTACTTTAGTTATAAAGATATTGAAATTGTATAAGAGTAGTTCGATACTTTACTAGAAGATGGGGATATTATAAATAATATAGCTAATATTCTAATAGACGATATTGTTATTAAAAACTTCGATGTATTATAAGAGGATAGACTGGAAGAAATCTTAAAGGAAGCCAATAAAATAAAAGTTGGTATAGCCTTTAATATACTAGGTAGTACTTTTAGGGATATTGATTAATTTAAGGTACAATTTTGTAGGGACCTAATACTAGACCCTAACTTTCTACTAATTGAATTTGTAAATATACTAGATAATTAGCAACTACTACTTCTAGGTCAAATACTATAACCTATAGGGTTTAAAGGACAATTTGTAGGCTAGTAGGAAGAACTTATAGGTTAGTAATAAAAGCCTTTAGGTCCGGCTCCTCCTCCGGCTGCCGATTTACTTCTAGATCCTAACCCGGTTCCGGCTCCGGCTCCGGCTCCGGCTCCGGCTCCTCCGCCTAGGCGTTACTATATCTAATAAGGCCCCCTTCGTAGTTAACCTATTAACGAATTCCGGTGCAATTAGGTATTATTGTTTTAGGTATTTCTAAGCCTCTATCTTTATAGTCGAATTAAATACTTTACCCTACGTATTAGGAAGGTTGAATACGATATATATATTCGATATGTAATATGCTGGTATAATAGTAGATTTGTACGGTATAAGAAGTTTCGCTATATTGCCTTTAATTCTTTAATACGTAGCTAAGTGTATAGTAAAAATGCTTTCTACGTTCGAAATACTAGGTTTAATTCCGAGAATTTTACTAACTAACAACAATTTGAAGAATATTTTGAAGTTCGTTCTAATGAAGCCCAAAGTCTTTTTAATTTAATTATTCGATTTTTAAATACTATTCGAAGTACCTAGTTATACTAGATTTAGAGATCTTGCGAATTGGCTACCTATATTAATTTTCTAGGTATACCGGCTATATTTATTATATTTAGCGTTGCCGATCTTTATTAGGAAAGCCTAGTAAGATATATGCCTAATTATAATTAATAGTTAGCCGCTAACGATGATAATCGCCGTTATATATTAAAGAATAATATTTTTAATAACTTTTATATTACTACTTACTATTTTATTAGGAGGTTTGAATTATTTAAAGAGTATGTGTTGATGCTAAAGTTCAAGTTCGACGATTTTTGGTAGCGGTTGGAATTCTAGGCTCGAAGAACTGGCTATACCTATGGTATATATTGGGTAGATGATATTAATGCCCCCGATTTGAGAAACCTAGAAATCCGTCGGCTCTTTATTAATATGTAGGGGTTGTATTTTACTATTTGGAATCCTACACTCAATAGTATTAAATAGCTAACTGAGGTTCAATTTGGCGAGGGTGAGGATTTAGAAGGCCTACCTCTAAGTGCTATTACTAGTAGTCAATATAATAATACCCCGAATTAATTAGTCCTTATTAGCCGTCTTCTAGCTAATTATAATAAATGTAGCGATGTTTTAAATAGAAGGATGGATGAGGTTGAGCCTATATTTTAAAAGTTATTAGATATAATTAATTGTATATAAAGATATATATATAGTAATAGTTATTGCCTCCGAGCCCGCCGTTAAGTTTGAGCCCTTCCCGGAGACCGGTAAATCCTGGACTTCGAGCTCCCTATCCCCGAGTAGAAGGTTTATCGTTTTTACTTTGCTAGGAAGCTATATAAATACCTTCTCCTTATTATATATATTAACCCTAGATTTTAGCTTTTCGACGGTCGTAGAAACGATAATATTCTTAATTAATATAACCCCCTTATTATACTAGGCTAGATAGCTAATACGGATGTTCAACTGTATATTAGTATAAATATTGTACTTAATTATGTGGCAAAATATGTTTCGAAAGCCGAAAAGCGGATAAGGTTTTACAATGAGATTACTATAGAGATTATCCCTTAAATTATAGTTAGAAATCTAGTTAAGTAGTTTGTAGTTAAATTTATAAATAAATTTATTATTGAACGGGACTAGTCTACTTAAGAAGTTTGTTATTTACTGCTTAACCTTCCTCTATATAAAAATTCTCGTATAGTTATAACGGTAGATTACCGGTATTATAACAACTAAAATACTATTATCCCCGATCCCGAGGTAGATATATAGCTTGATCTTAGAAGAGAGGTATTGGAAACCGCTGGTAGTAATAATAACGATAACGGTATTATTAGTATTTATATTAATACTACTAACGAAGCTCGGTAGACTCGGTTAATCTACTAAAAGTATATAAATTGTAATAAGCGCTATTCTTATATATCCTACTTTGAATTTATTATTAAATTCGATTGTACTAACTCTTATCCCCAGCTACTAATAGATTGTACTAAATAGAGGGTTATTAATTACTTCCCTATATATAAGTAGGATGACGAATATAGCCGCTACAATTTCAAACGAATTAAATTAATACTATACTACCCTTATCGACGGCCTAATAACCTTTACATTATTAATAATGTCCGATATAACAACCTTAATAACATTTATATAGTATACGTTAAAATGTATATTAACGAGTTCGAGTACCCCGAAGACTACTATAATAAGCTATTAAATCCTAAGCTAGAAGAAGAATTTAAGCCCCCTAATTAGGAAGAGGAACTGGATGAGCCTAGTTGGGAAGATATTGCTAGAGACAACCCCCGTCGTATTAATAATAATGATAATTTTAAAGGCGAGGTTCTTGGCCGCTATAATATTAATTTTAACTATAATTAGTACAATAATTATACTAGGTTCTAGGAATTCCTACCTTTAGCTATAGACTACTAGAAATCTCGCTATAATACTTTTAATCTTCCGGATCTAGAGCCTATTATTTAACGTATATACAATAGCCTTAATACTGAATAATATATAATATTTAATTAGTTTATTAATTACTACTAGGCAATACTCGACGGCTAGGCCCTAAATTAATTGCTTCTTTAAGTTAACGGTCGTAGTAGTACTAGTAAATCTTACTTCATTCGATTATTATCTTATAAATTTACTGAAATAACTTCTATATATAACCTTCTAACCCCTATTGTTCGTACTACTCCTATTAGCATTACCGCTAATAATATCGATAGTTATACCCTCTATTCTCTTCTACGGCTTCCTTTCGGTGGTAGTAATTTAGCTAATTTATAAGGCGCTAATCTAATTAGTATTTAGAATAAGTTTAAACTTTACAAATATTTTATTATCGATGAAAAGTCTATATTGGGTATATATACTTTGTATTATATTAATAGTCGCCTTTGTTAAATATTTATTGAAGATTAGGGTAAAATATTTAGTAGTACTAATATTTTACTATTAGGAGATTTCTTCTAATTGGTACCTATTGGGCAAAAGGCTCTCTTTTACTAAAAACCCTTTAAATTCGCTAATAATCCTAATACCCCCCTTAAGATTATTGGCGATAACGATAATATAGACCACCTTCCTAATAAGATAGAGGAATAACGAAGAAAGTAGTTAGTAGGGAAGTTAGATTATATTTAACGTAGTAGCCGAACTTATTATTTTAACTTTAATTAGAGTATTAAGCTTAAATAAATCTTTCGTTAATAAAGCGCTAAGTAAAAAGATTTCCGTATAGCTTTAGAAGGATTACGAAATAATAATCCTACTATTTAGGACTAATAGGTATTATTTAATCGTATTAAATTTAAATTATCTATACCCAATTAAACCGAGTTCAATAACACTCTCCGAATCTACCCAACTAATACTATAGTTAATAAATATAACCTTAGGCATTTGGAGGAGCTCTAAAGTCCAACTTTTACTATTAAGGCTACTAATAAACCAAATAGTACTAAAGATATTAAGTATACTAATACTAGCAATCTGCATAGTAAGTTTATTTATATTAAGGGTAATAGAATTATACTTATTAAAAATCTCTAAATTGAAGTTGGCTTTATTAATAGCTCAATTGGTACGGTTATTAATATTGTATAGGATGGTAATTAATTGTATAATATATACCCCGAAGCCGGCGACCCCCCCTTCATTATTATAGTATATTTTGATTGCTATTAAGGATCCAACTACTTTGAGGATTTAGATTATCCTAATATTTAAGACCTAGAGTACGTTATTCCAATCTTTCGCTCTACTCGAGAATTCTTAAAAGGATCTCGTACTTATAGGCGAACCCAATTCCCTTTGACTATTGTATATACCATTACTATATATAAAGCGTAGGGCTAGACATTAAATAAGGTCGTCTATAATATTTCGAAGAAGGACTTTATAGTTGGGCTCTTATATATAATTATTTTACGTGCACGCACTATTAATAGTATTATATTTGACGAAAGCTTCGATATAGATATATTGCGGTCTAAAAACACTAAAACCTATACCTACCGAGCTATAAATATTGCTAGACGTATACTATAGTAATTACGGCCAGGCTATCCTCTTCCGCTATATTATATACGTAATAATAACCTCGGTTATCCTCTAGCTTCCAATCGGGTATTCTAACTACCCCTAGGACCGGGTGACGTCTATAATAATAATAACAATAATAATGCCGATAATAGCCGGCCGCCCCGTAGAAGAGGAGTACGCAGTAGACCCCGTAGTAGACCCTGCGGTAGATTGCCCGGCAGTAGAGCTAGTAGTATACTAGGTAGAGCTGGCTTAAGAATTAGATTAAGAGCTGGATTAAGAATTGGATTAAGAGCTGGCTCAAGAGCTAATAGTATAGCTCCCTCTAGTAGAGCTGGCTCAGGAAGGCCCCGTGGAAGATTTTACAAGTATATTAGTAGTAATGGTGATGGACTACCGCGATTGAGAAGAGGATAAATTGGTAAGAGTATAATAAATTAGTAAGAGTAATTATTATTATAATAGATAGATATAATAATGAACACCTTCAAGCGCACCTTCTATATTAATAACCGTTGTAGATTAAAGTCTTTACTACTCTTAATCTCTCTCTCTCTCTCTTATATATCCAACTTTTCGTTATTTTTATTAACTATTAACTATTAACTATATTAATTATCTTCGAAGACGATAATCTTGAGCTCGAGTAGCGCTTCAACAATATATTAAAAGAAGAAGAAGAGTACTATAATTTGCTCGCCCTTAAGCGGCAACGAACTTTTACTGGTTGGGTTAGTACTAAAATATTATTACTAACTAAAGATGAACTTCTTTATAAGAAGAAGATTACTATTATTAAGCTTTCTCTCCCTATCCGGCTAAAATAATATATCTCCCTCGTTATTAATTATAATTTAGATTATTTTAATTCGGGATTTAGGTAACTGAATCTTACCACCGGCTCAGATATATACTAAAAAAAAAAGAAAAAAAGAAAAAAAAAGAAAGGAGTTCAGCTCGATTTATTCCGTATACCCTAATCGAATGCCTTATAGTTACCCTAGAATAACCGTTAACAGCACTGAGAGATAGTACGTCTTACGGCGGTCTTACATCTCCTATTCCCTAAAATAGCCCTACGTAGTAATACTAAAATTGGAAGATAAGAAGGATCTAAGAACGTTAATAGTATAATAACTGAGCGTTTAAAGAAAAGATAAGTTACAAGTAGGGAATTGAATACAAAAGCTCTCTATACTATATATTTATATTAGTAGTAGCTATAGGCGTCCTACGTAAACCGCTATACTATAGGCGTCCCCGTAGTACCCCCGGTGGGGCTGGTAATAGTAAGGTAGTTGGAAGTAGACTATATAGGCTGATTGGAGCGTTTTGAGCGTATTTACTGAATTTAGCTAGGTTTATAGGCAAGATAATAGAAAGATTCGTAGAAGGGGTCAGATCTAGTAATATTTTAGCTGGTGTTATACTCCTAAGTACGAATTCGAGATGCCAAGAACCTTCCCGTACTTCCCGTGCTTCCCGTCTTAGCAAATAGATTTAATTGGGTACATCCGAACTAAATATAGATTTACATGGGCGTTTCTCTGTCTTCCTTAGCCACATAGGCTCCGGCCAAGGAAACTGTATTTTATAGATAGTAGTAAGAGTAAAGAGAAAAGTAAAGGCGGGAATAGGAGGAATTTACTAAATTCTAAGAGTATATTCGATTTAAATAGTAGAGATTAGAGTAGTAGTAGTAGTAGTAGTAAGAAGAGTAAGAGAAGTAAAAGTAATAGGATAAATTGCAATATTTGGAGTAAGTTAAAAGAATAAATAATAAGGTTCGCTAAAGAAATATTCTTTTAAAGTAGTAATAGTAATAGTAATAGTTTACCCCTTCTCTTACCCCCTCTCTTATTATTACTTCTACTATTATTTCTATTACTATTCTCGCTTTTAGTCTTGCTCCTACTGCTACTCCTACTGCTATTCCCGTTTCTAGTCCTACTTTTAGTCCTATTCGGGCTGCTCCCGCTAAGTAGATTCCCGTTCCTATTCCCGGCTATATAGTATTTAGTACTACTCTCCCTTATTCTTCCGGCTTTATTTCTACCTCCCCTATTCCTATTACTCGTAGTCGGGGTTGTAGTCGGGGTAGTGCTTATAGTAGTACTTGTAGTTGAGGTAGTATTAGCGGTAATAGTAATAGTATTAGTAGCAGTTAGGTTAATAGTATATATAATAATAATAATAATTTAACTAGTACGATTAAGGATAATACCGTTATTAGTAGTGGTAGTATTACCCTTTTATAGTAATGGGAGGAATATATATCGCTGTACCGGGCTGGCTTTTATTGAGCCTTTTCTTCCAATAATTTTTTTTTTCTTTTTTTTTTACTCCTTTTTTTCTTTATATTGGTTGGGGTCTTTGGTGTTTTACTCGTGGATTATGGACTGGAATAGGTGGCGTGGTCTGTGCGTATGGCGTTTGTGACGTGGATTTGGTTGAAATTCTTATATATATTATAAAAAAGGTCTATACGCAGGTACTATACGGTTTATAGAAAAGGCTCCCTTCTAAATCTCTAATCCTTCTTAGCGTTAATATACGCTACAACTCTTCATATTTTAGCGACGTAATCTGACCGCTATATCTGCGCTAATCAAATATTCTTTCTAGCAGGGCCCTCCCCTGTAATTAATAAGACTTCTCCTTTCAACAAGACTTGCAGACTCAACAAGAGATCCACCACTTGGCAAGACCTCCAAGTCTTGTAGCCTCCTGCATTTTCCCACTACGGTAAACAGATGAAGGGGTATGTCGCACACGAAGAGACGTACCTATGGTAATACCATAATTCGCTATGATGGCGAATAATATTTGAACTATTCGATGAACATCAATAGGAATATCTACATATGTCGATCAACCATTTAGAATACAAAGAAAAAGACATTCCAGAACGGGGTTCTCCAATTCAACCAGTCTTTCAACCAGTCGCGCCGATGAACAACTGATAACACTTAACCCACCCACGCTAATCCAGCCTGCCACCCCTTCCAAGAACCAAAAGAAATTGATAATAAAAGGAATAATAGAATAAAGGCGAACAACAGTGTAAACAAACACATTGATCACAATAAACTGCCCACATTCTCACTGTCCATTCCTACTGATGATCCTCAGAATGGCGGATTCTCAGCAAAGTACCTAACCGCCAAATACCTAGGATCGAACGTCAACTCCTGCTTCATTGCCACATCCAACAACCAATCCGACACCACAATCCTCGGTTCCATGTTCCCCTTCTTCGCCATCTCCTCAAACTTGGGCCACAGCGCCTTCTCAGCCGGGCTAGGAGACGTCAGCAAGTAAACTGGATCAGGCGGTGCCCCTCCATCTTCCTCGGGCGTAGTGGGCTTAATCACCGACCCACCACGACCACGGAAAACCCTGAAGATGGCGCCGTTGGCCTCGGCAATGGTCTGGTAGCTCTGGACTCCATTCTTGATCTCCTCTGTGCAGAAGATGGGCACGCCCCAGAGAAGGCGGCCGCGATTGGCGCGGGCGCGAGAGATGGCTGTCTGGAGGGTGACGCCAAAACGGTCTTCGCTTTCCTTGTCGACAAGCAGGTAGTCCTTGGGGGGCAAAACCTTGCCGGCTTCGACGCAGGCGGTGACATAGTCGGACGAGATGATCTCGGGGCCGCGAGCCAGACAACGGAGAAACTTCATAGTTCTAACCATACGCGGTGCGGCGAGGTAGTCGCAGGGAACATTGTCTTGGACGATCTGTATGCCCATGGAGCGCAGTTTTCGCTGATGAAAAGGTTAGTTGGGCAATGTAATGCACGTATCAGGCTAAAGTGATCACTCACCCTGTCCGCCTCCTCTCGAATCTTGTCGTTTACCCATCTCTTGTAGCCGGTCAAGCAGATGCGCATCTCTGGGCTTGACGAGACCCTAGCCTTCTTGGCCGGATGCTTCTGTTCTGTCTCGTCCTTCTCGCCCCCGTCTTCGGCTGGACTTGACTCCTTTGCGGCCCGATCCCGGTCAATCTGGTCTGCTGCCCGCTTGCCGCCCCATGGACCATCCTTCGCGGTGCGCTTCTTTTCCTTCTCATACAGAGCGATATCTGGAGCCAGTTGGTGGAGTTTGGACAACGCCTTATCTTTGGCACTCCGGCTACCGCTGGACATTACTGATGGTGTGTCATTTTCCTTTCCACGTGTAGTCCGGGTGGTCTTTGCTGGCGTTTGGATATTTTGCTTATTCTGCGTCCCTCGTGGTGGCTTACTTGCTGTCTTTCCACCAAGTGGACTCGATTTGTTCGCGGTTCCGGCGTCGGTCTCTGCCAGATTGGAGGCATACACGTTCTTGTTCGCAGCGTCATTTGCCTTGCGCCTTTTCTTCGCTGCCGTGCTGAGTACCTCTTCGCCACCGGGGAAATACACCTCGCGCAGCCTCTGTTCGTCGAAAAAGGTGCTGCCAATGATCTCGCCTAGATTGGTCCTAGGCGGGAAGTGTTGGTACCTGGGGTTAGAAAAGGTCTGGACTTCGCACTTGGCATAGCTGTCTTCTATCCAAAGATGGTTGATAATCTCAATGTTCCATTCCTTGGCTGCCTCACACTTCTCACCATTCATCCGAGCCGTGATCAGGTGGGTATTGTCGGCCTTCATGGTCTTGGTGTATGTTGCGCCCGCCGCAGTGATGAGATTTTCGAGGTAGACTCTAGCGTCGCCCCCATAGTTCGATAGTGTGATCTTCATGCCCGTGAATCCAGGAATCCCGTCTCGTGGTATCGGGTAGTGCAGAAGTCGTCGTGTAGGCCTCGTCCATTCATTATGTACGATGAGGTAGTAAAGCCACGCAAGGTTGCCCACGTCTTTCCCTTGCTGTGCCGCCCGTATATACTCATCCCCGTCGCGATACTGACACACATACATATCGCATGCATCAACATCATTCACGACCTCGCCGTCGCTTTGCTCGATCAGATTGTTCAAGATGTTCCGCAGCCGGGCGTTGATAGGGAGATCTTGAGATATCATGACCTTCTTCTGAGCGAAAACGACAATCTTTTCCCTCTCCCTCCCCGGCATTGCAGCACTAGGTATAACGGACGTGGCACCTTCCACGGCCTCGCTCGGTGGGATTGTGATGTCTTCGTCGGGCCCTGTGCGCAAGATCTCGGGGTCGGGGAGCATATAAGGTGCCTCGCTGATTCGCCTCCCTAGCCGAAAGCAGTCATCAAACCAGTGTGGAAGGACAATCTTGCACTTGGGGTTCTTCTTCTGGGCCTCCTTGCATTTTTCGTGGTCCATGGACAGGGCGCAAATATGGGTGGTTTGACGCGTCAGGTCCTTTGATTCCATACCACCAAGCGCCATGGTCGCACCAATGATGGTCTCCTTGTCGGACTCGGGAATGTCGGCACAGGTGAGGATGACGTTGGAGAAGATCATTCTAGGATCGGGGGAGTACGGCCTTACTTGGGCGACCTTATTCCGTGCGAGCGTGATTTTGATCCAGTTGGAGTTGACGACGGGGATCATGTATTGGAGGGCATCGTGGTATTGCTCGAAGTCGATCGTATTCGACACAATATGGGTCGCGTGTTCCAGAGGAATTTTGCCGTCTTTGGTTGGCTCGAGAAGTTGGGCGCCATGCTTGTGTACAAGCTTGGAAAACTACAAATGGCCGAGGTGTTAAGGAGGTTGTGGACCGCGCATCAGGTAGAGTAAAGGGAAGACATACTTCTGAGATGAGACTAGCCGACAGTGACTTGCTTTGCACAAAATAGATGGAGCAGCCATCGAGCAGACCCGGCTTCTCGTTTTCTCCGGCCATTTTGGCGATGTAAACGCGGTTTCGCTGGATTGATGATGATACAGGTTCTACAGAAAGCGTCGAAGCGCCGAGTCTTGGGTCGAGTCTGTCTATTCGAGTTCCATGGCCGAATTGTGGCCAGAAGTGAGGGTGGTGGTTTGCAAAAGCGACAGGGACAGATGCAACTTGGCGATGCACCAGCGGTTGAGTGTTGATTGGAAGAACGTTCAACGGTCTTTTTGTTTGTCTCGTCCATGCCACTGGCAAATTGGAGCCACTGCAGGCGACGCGATCGGAAAAAGCCAGGGTGGGGCCATGACGCGAACTAGGCACGCTGTATCACATGACCGTGTAATTACCGTGTTGCTACAGTTTGATGGATTGCCGTATCTTATCAAATTCGTTGTGTACAAGTAAGTAGTGTACTTCCCTTGCATCTCCCCGCTTTCCATGTTGGTGTTCGGTATTGAAGATGTGACACCCTCGACAACTTCGACAAGCCACGAACTAGCATAAACCCCCGAACAGATACCACAGTGGATCTTCGTTGATTCTGGAAGAGGGGAGGTTGTTTGATCACTTTTTATTCATTTCAGACTAGCCTTTTTTTTTCGATCACTCTCTTATGGCCGTGCCTGGTACGTACCCGACTTACACGCCGACTATAATCTTTAGAGACAAGTTCCAGTTTGATGGATTGCCGATCACCGCTACAACCATAAAAGAGCGTTGGTATAACGCCAAGCACTACTGGCGAGCGATAGTCACATATGTAGTGTCTTCGTTATCCAATTCAGAAATGGTTCTCAATTATGAACAACGGGTTATCGAAAATTGATACTGTAGGGTATCACACAATGGAACCCGGAGGTCGATTTCCGGGCTAGTTACAGTCGCTACCACAACAGCCGGCGCCACGATGGCTTTGTGCCTCGGCAACCTGGCCCGTAACAGTCGGCTCTGTAACCCTTGAACAACCCCACGATCGACAACCCCGGAGATTTAGTTAACACTTTCCTTGTTTGATCTCTTTGTGAACCCCGTTTGATCGTACTACCGGGATCTCCTTAGTCCGACTCGTCAGTTTCGGCATCATACCAGAGTTATTGTTTGTCCTATCTGATCGGCACGCCTAAAGTGTGACAAGACAACTACTTCACATATCAGCTTGACTCAAACACCAGCGGTTATCAGAGCAGGCAGTCAATCCATAGTTGGTATATCGCCACAATGGCCTCCTCCTTCATCATCAAGGAGCACAAAGTCGAAGGTCAACATATCCGTGAGTATGCCCGGGCTACTGCCAACTCCCAAGAAGAGGTCCTGTATCTCTCCGTAAAGCAATACATTCCCAAGAGCAACCCCGATCCTCAACCGGGCGACCTGACCATCATCGGTGCTCATGCCAATGGCTTTGTCAAGGTCAGTTACTCTCACTAGCAAGAGCTACACCCAAATTTGTGTTTGTCATTCACTAAATTCCACTCTATAGGAACTTTACGAGCCCCTCTGGGAAGACCTGCTCAGGGCCCTCTCCGCCCGCGGCATCAGAATCCGCTCCATCTTCATCGCCGACGCCGCCTGGCAAGGCCAATCCGGACTTATCAACGAGTCCAGTCTAGGCAACGACCCATCCTGGTATGACCACGCGCGTGACCTCCTCTGCGTCGTCAATGCTTTGCGTCGTGAGATGCCGCGTCCGCTAGTCGGAATCGGCCACTCCTTTGGCGGCAACACCATTGCCTCTTTGTCGCTGATGCACCCTCGCCTCTTTTCTTCTCTGGTTCTGCTAGATCCGGTCATCTCCAAATTTGCTAAGCGCGGTCCCTCCTACGGCTTCCTGCCTATGAAGCAGTCGGCCTATCGGCGGGACGTCTGGCCTTCGCGACAGGCAGCCGCTGAGGGGTTCAAGAAGAATAAGTTCTATCAAACTTGGGACCCGAGATGTCTCGAGGTGTTGATCAGCCATGGCCTGCACCAGGTTTCTCCAGAAAAGGAGGAAGTGACGCTCACGACGTCCAAACACCAAGAGTGCTTCACCTATTACCGCCCTAAGAAACAAGATCAACCGGTGCCGGACTTGCCCCCGGATCAGGCTGTTGATCCCAACTTTCAGTTTTATCGCGCCGAGGCCATGATGACTACCCACTTTTTGCCGCACCTGCGCCCCGGTGTGCTTTATGTGTTTGGATCCACGTCCGACGTCTGTCCTCCTGATACCCGCGAGGAGAAGCTGGAGCTTACGGGCACGGGGTGGAACGGTAGTGGCGGAGCGAAGGCGGGCAGGGTGGAGGTATGCACCGTGGAAGGGTTCGGGCATTTGGTGCCGATGGAGGCGACGACGAGGTGTGCTGAGGAGGCGGCCGAGTTCATTGCTAAGGATTTGGAGAAGGTGTGGAGGAAGGAAGATGAGGACTTCAGGAAGGTTTGGAAGTATAAGGAGGGGACAGAGAAGAGGGTGCTCAGTAAGGATTTTTTGGAGTTGATGGGACCGCCGCCGGGGAGGAACAAGACAGGGAAGGAGGAGGCGAAGTTGTGAGTTGTGAAATGGGGTGCCTCGTATCCTTTCCGTCAGTAGTTGTGCGTTAGCCAAGGTTTCTCAATCTTCTGCGAGCTTCTTCGCTATTAGCCTTCTACAATCTGCATCTTCCTGCGCCATCTTAGTGACGGCTGTGAGTGTCTGGGATGATTGGTATCATATAGGTCATTCTCGGTGCCGATCCGCCAATCTTCCGCCAATTTTATCATGATCATTATTATTATTATCATTACTTTTCAACTCCTTCCACACACCCCCTTTCTACCTATCCAGGTGATACAGATACTCACTCTGAACTTGGTTCGTCCACTGATACAGGTCTCGCTGTTTATCACAGGACTAACATGCCTATATAGTATGCACTTCGAGTTGCGAGTTCTGCTGGCAAGCCGGAAGTCGTCCCATCTTTTGTGGATTTGGCCGATCTGGTCATTGTGCACGCCAGGCCTGTGGTACTGTCCGTCGTTTCAGTAATGATGCTATGTGGCAGCGGAAAGATGACCCTCTATGTATCGCATGCGCTCTATGTGCTGCGAGATTGTATGAAATGATGATGATGGAGAGTGGGCTTCAGCTGTCGTTGTACGGTGGTGATATTGCTTAAGACATCGACAGCCCTCACGGAACTCGACAGGAACAGACTGTGCCTAGTCCGAAACTCCGGTTGTGGAATCCTTCTCAGTAACCGTGCCGCAGACGGCACAATATCTGAGTTCCACGTTTACGCCACAGTGAAGGTGTATGTAAGCTCTCTTAAAAGATGGAACTCCACATGTCGAAAATAAGTTGTCAGAATCGCAGCCCTGGTCATGAAATACGAACTGAACCGCCAGTAGTGACGCCTAGTCAAGATCCCGCTGACGCCGATCCTGAACTGTCTCTGTTTGGGGCACTTTGGCTTGCTCCAACTCTCGTTGAAAGCTCTTCTCAACATCCCTGAGGTCTTGCAGGTGCTGCTGCTTGCGTAACTCGTCTGGATAGCAAGTTAGCGTCATCCAGTCAAACAAGGTCACGCGCTCCGAATCGGGCACCGGGAATGGTGGTGGTGAGTATGGTGGAAGATCTTTGAGCTTGAGCGGACCTTGGGCGACTAGTTCTAACGAGCGTGCGATTGCTTCGGTCAATTTCCTGGGTGAATGGGTGTCAGCTGTCTAGCCAGGAACATTGGGGTCACGATTGAGAGGACAAATGATAAATGGGCCAAAAACCTACCCTAGCCTACCATACACAGCGTCTCCTGTAGACTCCAACTCTTGAGCAAGCTCAGCTTGGTGGTTGTCCATCAGAGTTGGGTTGGGGACCACCACCAATGGTACCTGAAGTCGAAGTACTTCAAGAATTGTTCCAGAGCCTAACTGTTTAGTTATTATAAATGATCTCAGTGAGACAAATGATGACAAAAGGGGATAATCTCACCAGCGTGAGCAACCACTACACCCGGCATTCTCACGGACTTCTCGCCCCGTGACCTAATATAATGTCTGGTCATGTTCTCTGTAAAGGCAAAGCGTTCTATCGTGACAGGAATAGACGGCAAAGATTTGACTTGTTCATCAAACCACTCGAAATCCTCGCCGCATTGTACTTTGAGAAGGTCGAAGTGGTTGTCGGCCAGACAGTTGAGGAACTCTGGTTTGATCACCTCTGAAAGCAACGGTCGAAATCCGGCGGTAGCGCCCACTGTAACAAAACATTGCCGGCCTTCTATGCTGGCTTCCTCGATCAAAGTCATGTTATTATCACTGCGGTTGCTGCTCGCCTGCTCTTCGCCGAGCTTTGGGCGTTTGACTTCGCCTTCTCCTTTGCTTTCATTGCGAATTTCCAAACCCTCACTAGAACTTGCAGAAGATCCCTGGGAGCTGACTGTCGTGATTGCGCTGGCGTCCCGTTTCTGTCCAGCAATCTGTTGCGTGTCTGATGCCTCAGTGTCGGTGGTATGCTTTATTGTCGTCAAGCGATCCATCTCGTCCGTGGTGCGTGGGTCAGTAAGGTGTCGCCCAAGTAGATATTCGTGAACCAAGAGGGCAGTCCCAAATGACACTTGATATCCAATAAGAACGCGTGAGGATGATAGATCTTGTTGGGGTTGTGTGTTTGAATAAATGAAGGGATGTGAAGTATGCAGTGTGATGTTAATGCTGAATGTTGAATCGAACAAGGAGGTGCGGTAAGGGTACCTGATCACGGTACCTGTGAGAGAGGTACCTGAAGCTAGACCAGACACGTAATGCTGGTGGGTCGCGGCAGGGAAGGTACTTGTAGCGAGGTATCGTGAAACTGGGGAAGCTACAGTTGTTAAACTGTGGCGGGGTACCTCTCTTCAGCGCTGTCTTTCTGTGGCTTACGCTCCCCTCCGGACCCCTCCGGCTATGCTGCCCGCCCGCAATTGAGGCTGAGCCCAAATTTTTTGGATAGCTCTGGGCGCGATTGCGAGAAGCCCGGCGCCCGAGCGCCCGTGTCTCCGTCCCGAGTTGTTGCTCGGTCGCCCTTTGCCATTGAGCCCCGATCCCGACTCTCCCCGCGCGCCAGATTTCCATACCAAGCTGCGTCACGGTCGCCCCTCCTCCGTCCGGACACCACAAACGACGACCCCCCCGGGATGGCTTCCTCCGCCAATGCGCTCCGGCTCGGTCTCCGGACATGCAGTCGCCAAACACAAACATCCAATCTCCGCATCGCCGCCATCCAGCGCCGGGCCCTCTCCGCCACTGCGACACGATGTGAAGGCGTCCCCGTACCAAAGAGGGAAGATGACGCCAAGCTCGAATTCACCCGCCCCTACAACCCCGGCGAATTTCTGTCCGAAAAGCTGAGGTCGGACGACCTTCAGGACTGGGAGCGCGAGCGCTACGAGCGAGCCCTCACCTCGTGGGAGCAGACGCCCGACGATCTTAAGAGGGGGTGGTCGACCATGATCAGAGACATTGAGCAGGCGGCGGCGCCGCTAAGAAGGGTGGTCATGCCCAGGAGATCCACTTTCTGGTACGAGGAGGAGAAGGACACGGATCTCATCACCAACGAGGACGGCGAAGACGACTTCCACGAGAACGACATTATGAGTTTGGGTCACGGCAAGCTGGAGGAGCACCGAGAGTTCCGCGAGTATGCGCGCATCGCCGTCTGGGAGATGCCGCTGCTGTCCAAGTACGCCAAGCCGTTCGTGCCGCCGACGAGCGAGGAGGTCTTGCGCTTCCGCTACACCACATACATGGGCGAATTTCACCCTGCCGACAGGAAAGTTGTGGTTGAGTTCTGCCCCAAGGATCTCCGAGACCTTAGCGAGGTCCAGCAGCGCAAGCTTATGAAGCTAGCCGGACCCCGTTACAACCCCGAAAAGGATATTATCAAGATGAGCTGTGAGAAGTTTGAGCACCAGGCCCAGAACAAGCGTTATCTTGGCGATTTGATTGAGAAGATGATTGCTGCTGCCAAGGTACTGTTTGCATTCCGCCTTTTTTTTTTCTTTTTGTTGTTTTTCTTTCTGTTTATTGTTGCTATGGTCATTCCAAACACAGTTGCTAATGTAACCCCTCTACTACTACTATAGGATCCCAAGGATACCTTTGAGGACATCCCTCTTGATACCCGTCACCACACGTTTACCAAGAAGATCTCGTTCCCCAAAGAGTGGCTCCTTACGGAGGAGCGCAAGAAGGAGCTTGAAGCCGCCAGGCAACAGGCCCTATTGAAGGATGCTGAGAAGGTTGTCCAAGGCGCATTGGTGGATGGCGCTGATGTTGTCAAGCAGTACCTGGAATCTGGCGCTGCTGAGGCTCTGCACGCCGTGCCTGTCATGGCGGGCCGCGGCGGCAAGGCTCTTCCCGGAGGCAAGGGTGGAAAGATGCAGCGCAGCAAGAGGTGAGGTGAGGTGGAGCGACGATGAAGTAAGAGGGGTAAGTGTGTGCTGAATGAAAGAAATAAACGAATGAAGAGGCGAAGCCAGGGAGGGCTGGACTGGGAAAAGAACGGGCAGCCAATTTCATGTTATGGCTGTTGCTGGCTTCGCTCCCGCAAACTGAGTTTGTTTCAGCCAGTGAAGCTTCTGGGGCGGAAAGGGGAAGCTGGCTAGTGTATGAAAATCTAGTGTACACCATCTGTTTGTATTAACATGTGAAAAAGTTTGGCAGGCTTTGGGACGGATAAGAGGAAGTACTGTAAGCGGTGCCTCTTTACAGTTGCATGCCATGCCCATTGACGAAGGTCGGTCAAATGGAAAGACGATGTTCAAACGCACGAAACAAAGATGATCTAAAGCCCAAATGAACGACATCAACTTTCCGAACGGAACCGGACCGTATTACGATACCCCGTTTCCCCATACTTATTCAAGATGACGGCCGGCATCATTTCGGTATTTTCGCGCCAAGATGGTCGCGCTTATACCGGATAGCGGCATATCTGTGGCATTCTCCAATTTGGAAGCGCGCGGTTATGGCAAGGACTTTGTGGCTGTTTTGCCATTGGTTTGGACCGACAGCAACGCCAAAGAAGAGCCTGAGACAAGCCACAACCACAGGATCATTCCTCCGAGAGTTGATCCTTATCCGCGGCAATTTTTTATTTCAGTCTGGGATTAGAATATAGTCATTCCACTTGAAATGCTCGGCCAAGGACCAAGTGAACGGGATAACTACGAGAAAATTAAGTACCTACTCATTGGGCTGGCATATTTGGCGACCCTAGCCCTGACGAATGTGTACAACATCAGATGCCACGCGGCGGGAATACACCAGAGGTAACTTCCGTTCCGTCAGTAGATGTGGCGGTCTTATCGTTCGCTCAACCCAACTCTTGTTGTGAATGTGTAGTTTCCTAGTTGAAAACTCGTGTCACACATGCATTGTTATTGGGTTGTACCCGGATCTGGGACATCCTCTCTCAAGAGATTTGGTTGGAAGATGACGCCGCGTCACACTTCGGAGCTTACACACGGGGGGGGTTCGAAGGTCTACACTAGGATATCATGAGCCAATCACTAATATCAGCTAGTGGTAGTAAAGAGAATCTGGTGTTTGCACTAGCCAGGGCTAGCTACAGGATATTGAACATTCAAGAGGATATTCAACGTATTATTGTGTAACCCCATCAACGGCAACGTGCTCCCCCCACACCTGGACACCGAATTCGATGATGCAGGGGTTGAACCTCAAGGTCAGATGGTACCTACCTTAGTGTGGCTCGGGGTCACGGTTGGCTCGGGGTTACATGACCCAAGCCATTCCCTTGGCGTGCACTGCACATCGACGCCGCCTCGGCCTCGCACTGGCCCCTTTCGTCTTGGTACCTGACGTTCCTGGCGTTCCTGGCGACTGGGCATGCAAAAATGAGACGAGACCCTTGCTTGCGGTGCATCCGCAGAATCTCATCTTCGGCCACTCTTCTTTGGGCATCTCGCTCCCATTTCACTTGATCCATTCTCACCAATCTTCTTGCCCGGGACTTTTGTGTGTCTTTTCTGCTCTGTTCGGCCCTCCCCTGGCATTCCCTTACATACCACATTCCTTCATGTTCGTTCCAATCGTAGAAGGTGTTTCATCTGGATACGCGCAAAGGGATTTGTCCAGTCTCTCATTTTATTTCCGTCTGTCTCTCTTGGGACTCGAAGCCAGCGAGTCGCCTACAATAGCAATCAACAACATCAGCCACCAACTTGAAGTCTTTCACTTCAGACTTTCATCTCGTCTCCCAATTGAACTACCTCGACCACAATAGCAATCGGGTCGACCATAACTTGCGACGTCGCAAGCACGCAAGCCCACTTTTGACCTGGCGATCAAACGTCAATCCGGTCGCCGTGACCCACGGTCCTTTCTCCAATCCTCGAAACTCAACCTGTCGATCCGGGCTCATCACTGCCCATCACTTTGCCAATCGCTGGCCCCGTCCCCGTCCTCTGCGCACGCCCTCCGCCGTCTGCACCCCGCGAACGAGCCAACGAGTACACAGTCAGTCATCAATCATCGAATAAGTCGGACATTTGAATTGCTCGCTCGCTTGCTTGCTTGCTTGCTTGCCGCCCGCATGCAGGCTGAACCTTCCCGATTCCAATCCGCAGACGCACGCAAATCCTCGGCGGCGCTTCCACAACCATTCTGAACCATCTGCGGCAATGCGACTCCAGTTGGAATAGGGCTTGACGGTTCCTCCACACAGCGAAGGAAACGACCCACTCATTCACCAACCAACTGCTTCTTCTCCTTCTTCTTCTTCTTCCATCTTTACATCGATTATCCTTTCTCTTCTTTTCAATCTCCAAGTTCGTCGTCGTCGTCGATACCTTCATCGACGTCACGAATCTGGAGTGTCTTACCCCTTCACAGAGGTAGGCACAGTCAATACCATCGCTGGACGAGGGACGACTTGTGCCGACGGCGGGTCCGGGAGCATTCCACTCATTATCTTCTTTACTCTTTTCGAGTTTATTTCAATTGGTATCGACTGTGTCGATTGACCAAACTCTTCTTTCTTTACTCTTACCCGACTAGGACTTCTTTTGGGCAGCTCTACTTGCCCCTCAACTTGTTGACAAGATGGGGTTTTTTGATTTGTTCCGGCGAAAGGTGACTGTCCAACCGGAACAAAAGTGGGATTTTATCGTGAGCCTCCCTTACCCAGAAGCCAATCGATGGTCTCTTGCATCTACTAACCGCCATCAAGAGTCTTAATGACTTCAAATCCACATCAGTCTTCACCCCTTTAGCGTACGCTTACCTATGGGTTTCCATCTTTATCTCGTGCGCCGTCTACATCGTCGATATTTTCACCATGGTTCAACTTTTGGCTTTCCAGAAATGGTCTTCTCAGGTTCAACCAACCTCACTCATTCCTATCGTCGTATCAAAGTGGATTTTCACCATCTGCATCATCCTTTCTGCGGTCAACCTCATATACGAGCATATTCGTGCCAACCGAGCTATGCGCAGCGGAAGCGTCGCCGAATCCTTCCTTGATCACCTGGCCGCGAAACTCGAGAGTTTGCGAATTTTTGGCGGAAAAGGATGGAAGCGATTCCTGGTTTTTGCCGCGTTGACCGAGAGTAAAAAGGGCGCTGAGTATATTGCACTGTTCTGCTACTTTAACTTCCAATGTAAGCCTCCCTCTTCCCAACCCCCTTCTGTTTCCGTTGACCCAAATCATACTCATCAACGTGCCTATTAGCATGGATCCGTGTCCTTTTCTGTTCTGGACCTCGACAGGTTGTTAATGCATTCACCCTATACTCTTTCTACAACAGTAACCTCAGAGTAGATGGGCAGGACTTTGGAACCTCAATGATGGATTTCTTCAGAAAAATCGAGGCTTTTGCTGAGAACGACTACCGCCAAGCTGCTACTCTATCCGGCATGTGCTTTACACTGCTCATCTGGATCTTCTCATTCTTACAATTGCTGCTTTCCGGGGTTCTCTTCGTCTTCTTCTTGTGGTGTTATATCCCTCGTGCGGATGGCGGCTTGACTGGATTCTGCGAGCGCAAGGTCAACAAGCGCTTAAAGCAGATTGTGTCGGCCAAGATCAACGCGGCAATGGCCGAGGAGGAAGAAAAGAGGAAGAAGGCGCAAATGAAAGCGGCCAAGAAGAAGGGCGAGGATAGGCCGATGACAATGAAGGCAACACTACCGAATGTCGGCGCTAGCATTGAAAGCAGAACCGAGAAGTTGCCCGAAATGCCATCGCTCAGCAGGCAAGACACGATGGCTACACTTCCGGCCTACACCTCTCGACCCTCTACCCCGGGAGGCTACGAGCTTGGGGCGATCGAAAAGCGACCGATGCCGCCATCCCGTGCAGGAACCTTTGCGACGCAATTCTCTGGCGCCTCCAGTACGTCACTCATCGGGGCAGCTGCCGAGCCTGCTAGGCAGCGCGCCAATGATGCTCCTACTGTTCCCAAGATCGATATATATAATATCCCACCGACAAGAACAGCAACTATGCTTTCACAGAGCAGCTATGGAACTGCGTCGCAGTCGAACTTCGAACCGCGTCCTCTTGGTAGGGCTGCTACTGGGCTTTCTAACTACGATACTGCATCGTCGCAGTCAGACTTTCAACCTCGTCCCCCCGTTAGAACAGCCACTGGGGTATCCAACGTCAGTTCTGTGCCTTCACAGCAACCGAGCTTTCAGCCACGGCCACTTACAAGAGCTGCGACTGGCATGTCCAACATGGGCCCTGGGCCTCAGTCGCAGTTCCAGCCGAATCAGCCTCGTCCTCTTACTCGGGCTGCGACTGGGCTGTCTAACACGAGTGCTGGACCCCAGTCCCAAGCGGACTATCAGCCTCCTAGGGCTGGAACAGTTCCACCTCAGAACAACTTTAGACCTGGCATGCAACAGCCACCTCCTCCTAGGGCTGGAACAGCCCCTCCAAGGAATGATTTTGGGCCTTCGATACAACAGCCGAATTCTACGTTTGGACCTGGCTACACTGATAGTCCCGCGACTTACTCGACCGCAACGATGCCCGCTTTCCAGCTACCCGCTAGGGCGCCGACTGCTCCTCCGATGAGCTATTCTAACAACAACTACAGGGGCGCCGAGTCGAGACCGATTGAGCGTGCGTATACTGGTAACGTCGGAAACCAAAGTCAATACGACAGCTTCTCGGCAGGTAGTCAAGTACCTCAAACCAACAACCCCTATGGTGGTTTTAGTGGCCACATGTCGAACGGGTACGATCAAAATGGCTACGGTGGTGGTTACGGCCAGGATATTTATAGGCAGGACAATTACGGACAACAAGGTTATATGTATGATGATAACGGCCATGACAACTACGGGCACGATGGCTATGGGTATCCAGCGCAGAACAACTCACAGATGCCTCCAAGGCTGGGAAGCGCTCCACCACCACAGACGCAACCAGGATACCAACCGTACATTCCCCAGAGGACCATGACCGCTCCGCCGGAGGGGCAGCCTTACTATCGCCATCAGCAGAAACCTAGCAAGAGTTCTCTGAGTAGTGTGGCTGAACTACCAGCTGAATTGCCGGTCGAAACCTCGAGTGAACAGCTGCCCCCCGCCAGAGCAGGAAGTGTCACCTCAGATTATCTCGAGTACATGATGGACGGCTCGCCTAGCTCGAAGAAGACGGATGCTCCTCCCAAGACGAGAACTGAAAGCGTAAGCAGCCAGGGCAGTAGTGGTGCTGTTACTCAGGAAACCAAGAGTAGCGGGATGCACTCTAGGCAAGGAAGCGCCGGTAGTGTTTCCAAGGCTGCCGGTGCTGGCAATAATAGCACAAGCAGCAGCAGAAAAGGAAGCGTGGCCTCTTCCGTCAGCAGTAGCAGCAGTTCTCACCAGAGGCAAGGTAGTGTCGGCAGCGTTGCATCTACTGCTTCTTCTCGTCGAGATCCGGAGACTACTACTGCTCATGCCAGGCATGCCAGCAACGATAGCGGCGCTGCTACCCCAACTCCCGCCAGCCGTGAGGATAACTTGGCCAACAACACCCTTGCTCGACAAGCAAGTAACGATGCTGCTTCCAGTGATCACCTTGGTGGTAACAGCGATAATGATGTCAGGCCAGAGAGCAGCGCCAGCAACAGCCGCGCTACGGCACAGCAGCAGCAGGAGGAAGATGAAGAGGACGATTACTTCGGCATCAACCGCGCTCTCTCTCAGGACCAGCAACAGCGCCAACAGCCCGCCTCTTCTGACCGCGAAGTCGACAACGACGGCGAAGATCTTTTCGGCCCCACCACCTTCGGCAACACCTTTATGCGGACCAACACAGCTCCCATTGCGTTAGACAGCAACAGTAGTGATGGTGATATCAGACCGATAGCAAGGACGGCTACTGCTCCTCCTTTCCTTCAGCATCAACAACAACCGCAACAGCAGCAGCAGCAGCAGCAGCAGCAAAAGCAGGATGAGGATGAAGACTATTTCAGCCAACCGAGCTACCAACCGAGCTACAACAATTACAACAACAATAACGTCAATAACTACAACCAAAGTAACAACTCTTTCAATAGCAACAACAATAATAGCAACTACTACAACGATAACGGATGGAACGAGGACATCGAGCGAGGAGGAAGGATCATGGACATGAGGCAGAATCAGATGCCCCACAACAATGGAGGAGGAAACGGAGAAAACGGACGATATGCCGGAGGGGGGTATGGAGGACAAGGAAGGGGAGGAGGAGATTATGACTATGATGGTAGTGGCTACGGTGGCAGCAGATGGTAGTGTGTCTTGGAGCCATCTTACGCCCAACCCAACTGCCTAAACCAGATATTACTGTCTACAGTATGTTTAGGTTCAGTTGGTAACTGGTAAGTACGAACAACAGTAACACTGTGTATCTTTTCTTTCTTTCTTCTACGAAAACCACGTTGGTTTTATTAGTTTATGATAGGCACGCAAAATACCCCTGTTTCTTTGTGTTTACCAACTGCACAACACTCAATGAAAGACAGTGAACAGAAAGGCGGGTATAAGGATATATTACTAACTGACTTCTTGGGAAAGGACAACGATGCAAAACTACCTAATACTGGCGTAAACATGTAGGGTATCCTATCCCAGTCCCCTTTTCTTCTTCCCTGCTAATGAATGAATGCCAAACAATGCTAGTTTGTCCCATCCGCTTGACCTTACCATAGTGCCTAGGATGAGTGTCTTCTGGCCTCCTCCTCTTTCCCTTTGCAAGGTGTCATTACAATTACCCCTTCTCATGTCCTAGCCGACCCCTCTCAAACAACGCTCGGGCGAGGCTAGGTTATTTCCCATCAAGACAATCCGAAATCTCCTTCGAGTACTTTTCCTTCACCGCTCTCCTATTAATCTTTTGCGTAGCAGTAACAAAACCCTATCACCAAAATCTGTTAGTATCATTATCGCCATAAATCGTGTCATCTCGGACCGAGAGAAAACGATAGATAAAAGAACTCACATTCACCGGCGTCCACTCATCATCAACCAACACCACCCCCGCCACCGTCTCCATTCCACTTAACCCAGCCCTCCTCCCCACACTCTGCAACTCCTTGAGCACCGCATCCCTCAACTTCCTATTCCTGTGCATCTCACCCGGCGCTTCCGCGCCTAGTCCCAACTCCTTTGCTTTCTCTGTCAACGCCTTCTCATTAGGTACCACCACCGCGATCGGCCTCGGGGCACTATTGTCACCATGCACCATGATATTATGCACAAACACCGCTCCTCTATACACAGCCTCGAGTTTTTCCAGGGCGATGTACTCGCCGCCCTGGAGCTTGACGAGGTTCTTGACGCGGTCGATTACCCGCAAATGGCCGTTGGCGTCGATCTCGCCAATGTCGCCGGATTTGAACCAGCCGTCGGGGGTGATGGCTTTGGCGGTTTCTTCGGGGTTTTCGTAGTACTCTTTGATGACGCAGGCGCCACGGAAGAGGATTTCTCCCTGGGGCGGAACCGTGTCGGTGTGGTAGTTGAGTTCGGGGATGGAGACGAGTTTCATTTCCACGGCGGCGGGCATGGCGCCGATGGCGTTGGAGGTCCATTGCATGGGGGAGCCGAGGGCGCCGTTGCCGCAGGTCTCGGTTAGGCTGTTTTTGACACGGTGAGCAACGCGTTTGTTTAACAAAGTGCAATAATACTAATTTAAGACAGACAGAAAATCACTTACCCATATCCGTTTAGCATGGGCGCAACCACCATGGACATGAAATGCTGCGTGGAGGCGGCGATACCACTGGCGCCGTTGACAATGAAGCGCAGCTCGCCACCCGTCATGGTGCGCACCTGGCCAAAGACGAGATCATCGAAGATGGTCTTTCCGGGTAGGTTATTGGAGACGAGGAAGGACTTGATGTTGTAGGCGCCCCAGAACAGGGCCTTGGTGAGGGCACCGGCGCTGTTGACCTTGCCCTCGATGCCCTTCTTGACGGTCTCCCAAACCTGCGGAACGCCAACCATGATGGTGGGCTTGAAGGCGCGCATGTCGCCCGGGCAGTTGCGCATGCTGGTGTCGGAAAGGGTACGGGCATTTGAGTACCCAAGGGTTCCGCCAACGAAGACGCCGAGGTTCTCGAGGACGAGTTCGAAGATGTGGGCAAGCGGCAGGTAGGCGAGGACTCGGTCGCGGTGGGTGACGGATTCCTCCATGACGGCGTAGAGACCGGCTACGGCGGCGACAAAGCCAGCGTGGCTGACGGGAACGCCCTTGGGTGGACCGGTGCTGCCGGAGGTGTACATGATGCAGTAGGTATCGTCCGGATTGGGGGGTGTGAGTGGGACGGGGTTCTCTTCGCCGAGAGCACGGAGCTCTTCGAAAGAGAGCACGGTAAGGTCCGGGTGCTCGGCCTTGAAGGCATCAATCTTGTCTTGGGACACGGGCTGCGTAGTGTGGTTATTGTAGATGACGACCTTGACAGATGTAGCCTCCTTGAGCGGGTTCGTAGCTGTCTTGAGAAGGTGAGGGTCGGTGAACATGGCGCTCGCCTTGCTCTGGACAAGGGAGTGTTGGACGCCGCTCTCACCGAGGGTGTCGTATGCGGTAACAATGGTGAGAGACTGGGACGAGGCGGCATGCGACATGCCGAGCCATTGAGGGCTGTGGTGTGCATACAGACAGCATTAGCAAAGTGCAGATGCAAGAAGGAGTAGGTAAGAAGCGGGAGCGTACCTCGTAGTAGCAAAGATGTGCAATTTGTCCTTGGGTTCCAAGCCGAGCTTGCGAAGACCAGCGCCTATCTGCTTCACGATGGTGAAATATTCTCCATAGGTGATGTACGAATACGGAGTAAGCTCAAAGTATTGCCATTCCTTGTCCACCATGACGGTCTCGCCGTCAACGACCTTGGGGACCTTTTTGATGTCCTTGTGAAGCTTGATCAGCTTGCGGCTTCCTATGGCGCGCTCATCACCGTACAGCTCCACGGTTCTAGTAAGGAGGTCTAGAGTGGTGTTGACTCCGGGGGCAGGGCGCGTCGCGAGGCCATTCTTAGCCTTGGGATGTCGGCGGGGAATGGTCTCGCCTGGGATCGGTTGGGCATTGGGGTCCTCGACGGTAAAGGGAGGTTTCTGAATGAAGTGCAAAGGCACGTTTCCGGGCCCGGTGTTCGCCATGGTACTAGTCAAGTTGTGTGTGATGATTTCGAGTGGTTAGAGGAGGAGAAGGTGGTGCTCGAGGGTATTATACAGATACGTAGGTCATTAGGTCGGGTCGGGCCGAGGCTTGTGGAAGTGTCAATCAAAGCGGAACCGGGAGACGGTCAAGGATTGTTGTTGGGCCGGGTTTGCGAATAGGGTCACAGTAGCTGTCAGACGTGTATCCGACATGGAGTCAGACGGGTTGTTGAGGTTGAAGTAGAAGCGAAATTGATTGATCCGAGCCAGAGTGCCCGAGACGGTAAATAAGGGAGCTACGGCTGTCGCGATTGGTTTCTTCCGTTGTTGCCGTCGTGTGACAACTTGACGGACACACTACTTACTGTAGAGGATGTATACGTGGGAGAGGTTCACAATCACCTGGAATTACCTCTAGGGAGTGGAGAGGACGTGGACCGTGTTGTCCAACGCTACGGGGTGTACACTTACAGTATGTACATGACGGTTGTACAGATGACCTCAGTAGAACATGCTGCTGACATTCAAGGCAACACGTATCTTCGTGGGCCATCATCATCATCATCATTATCATCAAGATTCGGTTGTCGAGGTCCGCTCGTCTCACTTCCGGCGACCGCCCGCGTCACCATCCACTTTGTGCCCCGCGGCGCCGTGTGACGTCGCTTTGCAGGATGTACGCAGTAAGCTCTGGCTGGAACGTTCGTTAGCACCCGCGGGACTTCACTACCTACAGGTACCTCTACCTACCTATGTACTCTCCTCAACAGCCTCAACTCGGGCAATCACCACCACTTCATCGATTGTCAAGCAAAGAGTTAGGTCGGTACTCACTCTGTACGTTTCGGGGACTTCAGAGTCTCTCCAATTTTCTTTTGCCTTGAAGGAGGTTATTTCGTTACTTTTCTTTTCTTTTCACATTGTTTTGCAGACCCCTGCCACCAGAACCGCGCTAACAAACGAACCAGCATCGAGCTGTCAAAGCTCCATTTTCACGAGCTTCAAACTGTCAGTGGGTGCCACTAAAACGGACGCTGTCAGCGGCTTAGCACGGTAAGCACTAAACAGACAGGTAAGTAACAGGGGTCCTATAACTTTAAATTCGTTGAGTGCTCCCGCCCGTCCCTGTTCCATTCCGAGCTGCCGAGGCATCTTGAACTGAGAACATCCACATTGACCTTCGTCCCTTGTTCAAGAGAGGACAAGTGGAAGCATGTGAAGTTTCTTATTGAGGACCGACGGGGAATATATCTTTGAAAGAACCGAAACACAAAACTCAACACCAATTATGAATTGTTCGTGGAAACATGGCCTCCAAATGCAGCTCGTTGTAGCCCCCCTCCTCGCTTCGTGGCTTGCTGACAGAAGCTGCTGTTTATTCGGTTATCGCTGCCTAGCCTGGACGATATGATTCATGATTGGGTAGACCAGCATCAACATAGCCTCTTTTCACCAAATCCTTCAACATTGACGGCACAATATGGGTTGCCTCCACACCATCACCGACTTGCTTTTATCCCCAACAAGATCGCCAAGTTTTGGTGGCGGCTGCCTCACTGTTTCCTGTTGGAATTCACTATGTACCTTTAGACATTCGCGCCTGGGCCAGGAGATATCCAGATGACCGACTTTGGAAACAACACGCCAGAAGGGCTCAAACTCCCTGAGCAGACTTTCAGCTTCGATAACCTTGAGAATCACTTCCTCACACCCTCAGATCTCGGCCTCGCTTCGCACAACAATGCGTATACACAAACCCGTTACTCCAGCTCCCACTCCGTCTCCGGTTCGGGCTGCGAGTCGACGTCGGACACCACCGTCTCCGCAACCGTCACTGCGCGGCGTAACAAGCCCATCCCACGAAAAGGTCACACCAAATCTCGACGTGGTTGCTTCACCTGCAAACGCCGGAGAGTCAAGTGTTCCGAGAAACTGCCCGAGTGCGACAACTGCACCCGCATAGGCCTGATTTGCGAATATCCCGAACCGCCCAACCCGTCTGCTCTGTCCCGTTTGGTCACTAGATCAGGAACAGGACAGCAAGCTCGACTAGCCAATTCTTCACCAGCAATGATCCTGCAACAAAATCCCAGTTGTTTCGCCCCTGTATTCACCTTGGAAGACCTCCGCTTCTTCCACCACTTCCTAATTGCCGCTTACCCGCCTCTCCCCGTACAAGCACACAGTGTCTGGGATAATGTGGCAGCTTTATCCCATGGTTACGGCTACCTAGTCCACGCCATGCTCGGCCTAGCCGCCTCACACCTCTCCCTCGTCACCTCCTCCCCCTCTTCCTTCTGCTCATCCCGCTCCTCCGGCTCCCAAGCAGCCCTCTCTCACCGAATAAAGTCCATCTCCCTCCTCAACCGCTCCCTCAGCACGCCCTGCTCTTCGCCAGCCGAAGGCGACGCCCGCTTTGCTTCCATTTTGATCCTCGCCTTCCAGGCAAGGTGCTTACCGGACGGCATGACCGAGTTCCTGTCCATGATCAGGCTGTGTAGCGTCATTGCTGGTGCGGGCGAGAACTCGATTTTCAAGGATTTGGCGGAGAGAGGGTACTTGGATAGCATGAGGAAGATGACGGCCAAAACGAAGGCGGAGGAGCTGGCGAGAAAAGGGTTCATGTTGGAGCCGGAGCAGGAGAGGTTGGTTGATGGGTTTCTGGCGAGTTTGGGGAGACTTAAGGTCAGGATACTGGGAACGGGAGATGAGGATGAGGAAGGGTCCATGGGCGCGGGTCTGGACTTGGGCATGGACTTGGGCTTGGTGGAAGAAGAACAAGAAAGGGGGAGGGAATTGCAGATGAGGATATTGGAAGGGTTGGAAGACGCTGCAAAGACGACTAAAGTGTCACCGGCTGAAGGTCAGTGTTGCTCTCGACCCCCTTGTCCCCCTTCTTTGCCTCCTCTTTATCTTTCGGTGCCTTGCGAATCCAGGCAAGCTGTGAAGATGACTGACCATCGGTACTGCAGCGTTCCGAGAATTAACAAGCCTTTACTCGCCCCTGATTAGAGCTTCAGACGCCGATTTTGCCTTCATCACTGACCCTGCAAATTACCGAGCCCAGATTCTTATTCTGCACTTCTTTCTTATGGAACATGCTCTGGGCGATCTGAGTCTGGGCGCCTTCCGGTCGCGCTTTGCATTTCGCCGAAAGGTCTGCTTTGCCTGGCTAAACGAGGTCACTACGCGGTTACCCAAAACAACCGAATACGCCGAGCTGATGGAGTGGCCGTTGGAGTTTGGGCAAAAGTTTTTAATTCCAAGGGAGTCGACGTGATGGGAGTGTCCGGCGGTCAGGAAGCCCTGCAAAGAATGCAAGTTAACATCAATTCGTTTGTCATTCTTCAGCATCATCTAGAGGTACATGTCCAACTCCTTCACGAAAATCACGTAGTCTCTCCTCGCACCCAAGTCGTAGTAGTGAGTGGGCGACGACTGCCACAGATCGATAAGACGAAGAACAAACTCAGAAAATAATCGAGACGAAGGGCAAGAAGGCAAAAAAAAACATACAACACCAGGGATTCGCTGGTCGTCACCGACCCAACTACTAGTCTGGCCCTCACTGGCTTATCTATGGGAGAGCGGACGGGATCCCGAGTTTTCCAGTGGGTATGGTCGTATGTGATAGAACTTTCATAGTTGTGTGTCTTATATTCATACCTTTGACTTTGTGGATACCGATTATGCTTTCATGTTCACCCATCAATCGTGCGATTACCAACACGTCGCAGCGAAAAATGTGGCGAGTCTCCCACCTTAAGCATAATTACCAACAGGGGCCTCATTGTTTTCCATCGTAGGAAAACGTTTCTGACTTTTCCACGGGCCGATCTTATTTCTTCTCCTCCGCATCCTCTTCCCTCTCCCTTTTTCGTCCGCCGCCACCACTCCCGGCTGCAGCAGCATCTCCTCCCAGAAGCTCCTCACCCAACCCTTCCAAGAAGTTATCCGCCATCTTTCTTGCTCTCCTCTCCTTGATCTCCTTCCTCCTCTCTTCAATCTCTCTCTTCCTCTTCTCCAAGATTTCCTCCCGCTCCCTCCTCTTCTCCTCCGTCTTCTTACGTTCTTCCTCTAGCGCCCTCATTTCCTCCTCTCTCTTCTTCTCATCCTTGCTGAACTGGAAAAATCCCACACCCTTGGTGCGGATCTCCCAGTTTGCGTCGTAATGGGTCGGCGGAGGCGGCGTCGCGCTCCTGTCGCGCTTGGCGGCTAGCTCATTGATAGTTTCCAACCGGTCCGCAGTCACAGTGGCGGCAAAGGCTTCCGTCTGGATGGTATCGCCTACGATCAGCTGCTCGGGCTCGGCAGGGCGAGCGGACATTTGCGTGAGTTCGGCGGCGGAGGAGCGGGAGCGCTCCAGCTTGGCCTTTTGGGCTGGCGTGACGAGGCGGGTGCGACCAAAGTCGTCGGTGTACTCTATTAACTCTTCCTTTTCTTCCTCGGATTCTTCATCCTCTGATGAAGATGACACCTCGCCAGTGTGGCCTGTTTTCTTCTCTTGCTCCTCCGCCCATTTCCGATCAAAGTCAACCAGGCCGATTTCCTTGCCGATATAATCCCCACGTTGCATGGCGGCATAGAGACGGGCTTTGTGCTCCATGTTTCGGCGGGCCCGTTCAAGCTCCCTCTTCTCATCTTCGGTGCCCACGGGCTCTTTGAGCGTCAGCTTGCCGTCTCTGTCCTCGTTAACGGTCTTGGCGCCAGGCTTAGTCTTCTTTTTCACCCCGGAAAAGATGTCTTTGCCAGCTTTAGAGGGCCGCGCACGACCGGTTGTGGCTGTTGTGCTGGCAGGTGATGATGTTGATGACGATGAGGACGCGGCGAGAAGTGAACTAAGCTGGGACGAGAAGGTTAGAGAACCAGAAAGATTCAACTCCTTCCTTTGTTTCTTGGGCGCTGGTTGCCCGTAGAGATTCGGATCTTGCAGCGGCATTATGTCGGGACTTTGTGTTTCTCGCCGTGTTGATGCGCAGATATCTGGAAAGCCGGAGCCTCGTTGGGTGAGTTTCAAGGCTGCCCGTGCAGTTGATAATTCAAGTCATGTGTTGGAATGAAGATGACTATACGATCTCGATTCCTCCGATCCGCGATTGCAGGGTTATGAGTTCTGGTATCTAGGGTAGGATTTGCGTATGATTAAGTTTCGAGCTGCAGTGCCGTTGTGAAAGAAAGGCGACGGGAAGTTTCAGTTGTGAGTGGGCAGGTCGTGCCGGTCCAGGCTTCCGAGAATAGAAGCAGTTACGGCACTGAAGCTCTATCAATTATCAGTATGTACATAGCGCGTGTTAGTATCTCCGTGGAATCTGGGGTTGTTTGCCCCGCACTGTCCAAAGCGCCAGGGCAGCAGGATGTTGCGGGACCCTTTCCTTTTCAATACAGCCTTACATACCTAGATGTACATAGTAACGCCAGTGAACAATACCATACATGGGTAAGCATGTAAATTACCTACCCTCTCGACATGATGGGTGTTATTGTCAATGCCCCAGCATTATCCATCGCAAGACAAGTGGTCAAGCACCGACGTATTGCCCCTGTGACTGGGTCTGTCTGTGACGTGGAAGGGAAAAAAGGGCGTCATAACTGTTTTCTGTTTGGACGAACCTACCACGTACTCATTGTCCTCTCCACCCGATCGAGCGGTGCTAGACTGTTGAGTTTGCCAGTGGTGGCCTCGCCCCTGAAATGTCAATGTCAACCTCATGCTATAAAACTGAGAAACTGGCTGTCATGGTGTCCCACCTTTCCAATCAGTCATGGATTCCATGCCTTTAATTTTGGGTACCCTGAGTTGTGCCTGTCTACATACAGGTAGCTTGTAGCCCAACTTGAACCTTATCTCCGCCGATCTCCTTTTCTGATCACAACAACGAACTGAACCCCAACACGCCTTCTTCCTCATCCTCCCCGCCTTTGACTGCATTTATTTCATGTTACACTGCGTCCACGTTCTGCGTTCTTCCTGAATGTAACACCTTGATACCCGGCATTTGTTATCTACAATTCCAGACACTTCATGTGCTGCTCCTCGCGTTCTACTCCCCGGCCACGCATCGCTTTCCGGTACTCGTTGGCTTTTTCCGACAAGCGACATCACTGATCTGCAACAAACAAAGGGAGCTTACCACTTCTTCCTCATTGACCTCTCTGCTCACCTCACATCGGCTTTGGCTTCCTGGTGGGAAGTTTATCTTGTCCTCCAAACGCCGTGTCACGATAATGATCAGCTTCGAATCCAACCCGAACTATTAGACAAGGCAGCCACCCGACACTTACACCACCACCTTAGTTGTCTTCCCATCACGGAATTCGACGTGCTGTGCCTCCTTGACCGAGGTTTCAGCCTGGACAACAACGACAACGGCCACAACAACAACAAAACCTAGAAACATTTATATAAATATATCCTACAGCTACGAATACTTCAGAGACTCTGAGAGCTGCATCCACTTGCGGCCTGCACCCAGGAAAGATCTCCATCAAAAGTATCATTATTCCAATTTCGGCTGCTGTCCGCGTCCCTCGGCTTTAGAACGTACGCGCGACCCAGGTTTTGGACATTGGTCTCCTAACTTAAGGTAACATAGGGTGACAGTGACGGCGACGGACAGGAGGACCGGACGGGCTTCAACCTTCTTTTTTTTTTTCTTCTTTTTTTTTTTTTTTTTCCTTTCTTATAACGGCACGTCACCTTCTTCAACGTCCGTCTTCACAGCAGCACTCTGTTGGCTACCTTCCTTTTACCACCAACTTGTTCAACAAGAGTTGGCCGGTTCGGATCGGCGCTCTCTGGACATACCTGAAAGTAGAAGAGACGAAAGACCTCTCAGCTATCATTCAACCGCCAATCCGAAGCACTGATACATAACCCGCCACCCCCCATCTCCAACCAGCAAAAATGTCCGAATCCGAACTTGCAAGCTGGTACAGCTGGATCACCGGAGCTAGCCTGCTCCCAGCAGAGTGGAGCTACGGCTTGGAGGTATTGACTGGGATTTTTGTAGGTTTGCTTCCGTCTTCCATCCGATCCCAGAGTTGGGCGCAGGCCACCAAATCACATGCTAATCTTGACTGTCGTGAACCAGAAAACGCTGGCCCTGGTACCCATGCTCCCTATCATCGCGTTGGTCGTGTACGACTTCACCCTTTGGATGTGGAGGCTCCTCGTTATCGGCAGGAACCCGCAGCGAGAAGCCATCGAGTATATGACGGGAGGCAGCGTCGCAGCTAGCCCGAGTGGCAGCTTACTTACAACGCCTTTGCGCATCGGTTCGCCGACCAAAGGATCACTATCGCCGACAGGAAGCGATTCGGCCTACAAGGACGTGGCGACAAAGGGCACAACGACAGGCTTGGCGATGAATGGTTCAACACCGATTGTTCTGAGGAAAGGAGGGGATGGTGGAGATGTCAAGGTCACACAGGAAGGAGTGAGATCGCGATCATGATGGATGAAACATCGGCGCACGCATGGAAAGAGTAACAAGTGGTGCTATCAAACGAAATGGTTTACAGAACAGCGCAACAAGAGCCGAGAAAAAAAAATCGTTATTTATTGATCATTACACTGCGGGCGCTTTGGGGACAAGCGCCGGTTTATAGCTGAGCAAGCACCTTGAGGAGATCGCTGGTGACGCCCATGGCGGTTACGTCACCTCCGGCGCCGGCACCCTGGATGATGAGGGGGTTGCTTCCATACCGCTTAGTGTAGAAGCTAATGATGTTGTCACTGCCCTTGAGGGCCGCGATGGGGTGAGAGAGGTCAAACTTCTCCAGCCCGACCTTGACCTGCTTGCTGGCCACGTCGATGCTGCCGACGAAGCGGACAACCTTGCCCTCCTTCTGCGCCTCGGCCTTGACCTCCTCCATCTCGGCATCGAACTCGGGCAGGCGGGCGAGGAACTCGTCGCCGCTGGCGACCGACTCGAGCTGCTTGGGGATCAGGCTCTGCACGGGGAAGGACGTGGGCGACTCGACCTCGAGGCCAGCGTAGCGGGCGAGGATGGTCAGCTTCCGCGCAACATCGAGACCGTTGAGGTCATCGCGCGGGTCGGGCTCCGTGTAGCCCAGCTCCTTGGCCTTGGCCACCTCGGCGGACCACTTGCCGCCGCCCGAGCCCGATGTCGGAGCGAACGAGTTGAACAGGAAGGACATGGTGCCGCTGAAGACGCCCTCGATCTTGGTCACCTCGTCGCCCGTCTCAACCAGGTCCTTGATGGTGGAGATGACGGGCAGGCCGGCACCGCACGAGGCCTCATGGTACAGCAAGGAACCGCCCTCCTCCTTGGCGGCGAAGATGTCCTGCCACAACTTGTACGAGCCCGAGAAGGCCTTCTTGTTGGGCGTCACGATGCTGATGCCGCGGCGAAGGAAGCTGGGGTAGGCATCGGCGATATCCTGGGAGCTGGTGTTGTCCACGAGGACCGTCTTGGTGCCCGAGGCGGCGAGGTAGTCGACGAGCTTAGGGAGGGCAAGGGGAACCTGCGACGAGGAGGAGAGGGTCGAGACGATGCTGTCGAGGGCGATGGGCGAGTACGAGTCGCTGTAGACGGCCTTCTTGCTGGTGGCAATGTAGGTGAGCACCAGCTTCTGGTTCTGGCGGCGAGCGGCCAGCGACTCGAGCTGGGAGAGGAAGCACTTTCCTACTCCACCGGCGCCTGGAAGATGGGAAGGTCAAGGTTAGCAGCGAGGGACGTCGGGGTTGGACGGTCTGGGCTGATGTGGCGCAATTGGGGTACAGGTAATTGCCTACCGATGATGGCAATGTTGACTTGACGAGCTGAAGCCATTGTGTCTATGTAATCTTGATTACGTAGTATAAAAGGGGTGGGAATGATCAAGTAAGGTACACTTCTCGATCCGCTTGATTGAGATGGAAATAGTTGACGACCCTGACTCAACTGATAACTGATAATACTGCAATCTCGTGGGGTTCTTGGGTACCTACCTACCGTACTAGGTTTTAATGGAAAAGTGTCGCCATGTGGACTGCCGATAGCGGGGCGACCGTCCGAATCCAGGCCCGAGTTTCGGGAGCTTCATCCTTGTAACCTTGCTTCAGAGGGAGACGTTTGTAACGGTGGGTATTGCATAGTTTACTTGTACGTTACGCCATGAATTTTTGAATCTTACGAGTACCGCTTTTCCCCTGCAGGAACACCCCTGTGGGCATTTTTTGCAGCAACACGGGAAACCTTGGCTTCCAGATTTGCTTCGTTACACCGGGGAGGATGAAACTTTTGTGAGAATCGATTCTGGAGTCGCCCTCAGTCTCACTTTTTTGCCTATTGGATCCAACAGACTTATTGACTGCACAACAACCGACAGACTTCACTTTTATTAGACAGCAAAACCATCCAACTCAGCCGCCATCATGTCCGAACCCAAGAACAAGCGTCAAAAGCGCGAGGATTACCGTGCCGCCCTCCGCGCCAATGGAGTCACTGAGCTGCCGCGCAAGAAGTTCTACCGTCAGAGGGCCCATGCCAACCCTTTCTCCGATCACTCATTGATCTAGTAAGACGGCTTCCATGTGAAGAGATCATTGTTTCCATGCTCTTGTATTAACGGCCATCTAGTCCCCCTACGCCAGAGCAGATGGATTGGGCTTCTCTCTATCCTCACTACGCAGTTGAAGAGCCGATGGCGCAAAGGACCGAGACAACTGAGTCTGAGGAAACCACGGGTCAAGAGTTGTCGGCTCCTGCTATCAGGAAGTTGACCAAGCAGGTTGAGGTTGCCGATATTGGCTGCGGCTTCGGTGGTCTGCTCATAGCTCTGGCTCCCGTACTTCCCGAGACTCTTGTTCTAGGTGAGAGTGCTTGGCACCCTTGATTCCATCGATCTCATGCTGACTGTATAAACTCAGGCCTGGAGATCCGTGTCTCGGTAACACAGTTTGTGGAAGACAGAATCAAAGCCCTGCGTGTACAAAACGAGGAGCAAAAGCTGTACCGCAACATTGCCGTACTGCGCGCCAACACGATGAAGTTTATGCCCAACTTTTTCAACAAGGGCCAACTGAACAAGATCTTCATCTGCTTCCCGGATCCGCACTTCAAGGCGCGCAAGCACAAGCAGAGAATTGTTTCCACGACACTCAACTCAGAGTACGCGTACGTGCTGCGCCCCGGCGGCATTGTGTATACCATCACGGATGTGCCTGACCTGCACGAGTGGATGGTTGGACACTTCAACGCGCACCCGGCCTTTGAAAGGGTGTCGGTAGAGGAGCAGGAGGCTGATCCGCTAGTCGAGATTATGCGCAACGAGACTGAGGAAGGAAAGAAGGTGACCAGGCATAATGGGCAGAAGCATGTTGCTCTTTTCAGGAGGCTGGAAGATCCTCAGTGGCCGGAGGATGTTTCTGCTTGAGCGCGCTCTGGGACATGGAAGGGAGGCTATGGATGTGGACAAATTGCACAATGTTGATGATACCCGCGTTGCTTGGTTACTGCGAGAGTAAAGTACCTCGAGGCGGACCCCTCCCTATATGGCGCCCTATGCCGGGGTATGATGTCCGGTGTTCACGATATGGTGATGGTGAAGCGGCATGTCTCTACAGTAAATGATCCCAACTGACCCCCACCCGGGTTACGGACAAGATGACATGTAACTTTGCGCGTAAAATACAGAAACTCGACGGTGGTGTAACGGTGCCCACCGGACGTTCAGTGACTGGACCCCTGGAGAACCCGCGAGCCTCTGGGTCAGACATTTGGCATCGCACCACTGGCTCACTAACGCGGTTTAGCATGACGGCGGCAATGGACTTGCCGGTTAGTGTTAGTGTCTAGTAGAGGCCAAAGCTCTTGAGTATGGTACTAAACAGCCCACGAATGTCTATGGCCCAACCCCCCCCGCCTGCCTCACCCGCGACACTCCTCACACACCGAACCACTTCCACATCGAACTGGCGATAAAACCATGCGGCGACGACAAGCGCCAAATGTCTGCGCTGGAGTATGGCAATGGTTCTTCAAGGGAGAGACATAGCCCTTGCTGCAATTGCTGCTTTCATTTCCTGGGGATATGCGGTCCATTGGTTCCCCGCCATCCGCTGGGCTAACTATGCCTTTGCCGCCGGCGTCCTCGTTACCCTCGTCGGCCTGCTTGCCCTGCTTATGCTTACCTCTCGTGGACCGCATCACCACCGACTCCGACCATCACCACGGCCCCATGGCGCGGCTTTCGTTGCCCCAGGCTCTTGGTCAAAGGAGGTGTCCGCTCTTCGGGCACGCCAGACGTCCATCAAAGCCCCGCTCTACCCCGAGTCCCCCAAGGTCTCGGCAGCTCTCGACGAGGTGCTGGGCTACGTCATCCGCGATTTCATACAAGTGTGGTATTCGAGCATCAGCAAGAACCCTGTCTTTACGGATGAGGTAGACAAGGCCATACGGGGCGCCATCTTGACCGTCCGGGACCGCCTTGCGCAGCTCGACCTCGCTACCATCCTGACCACCCGTTTGGTGCCCATCCTGACAGCCCATTTCCGCGATGTGTACGAGGCCGAGAAGTCGGTCAGGGGGCGCAAACTGAATCGATCAGTCACAGAGACGGACGAACTGGACCTGGCGATTGCTTCCAAGTACAGAGATGGCAAGCTCCATCCCGCCGCCACCCTGTCCTTTTCCGACACCAAGACCACTCAGCAAGACTACCTCCGCAAGGTTATGGTGAGGATTCTTCCCAAGATCTTGCCCAAGAGCATGTTGGCTTCCGGCGCAGTTTCAGCCATTGTCCGCGAGATCACTGCCTGCGCTGTCATGTTTCCCATCATGCGGATGCTTTCGGATCCCGATACCTGGAACCAGCTGATGGAGAACTACGGGCGGAGCATGCTTCAGGATCGCTCGACAGTCCGCAAGCTTCGGGCGGCTCTGGACCAGCACGCTTCGCCAGCGCCAAGGGTCAACAAACCTGTAGCATTTCCTCGAATGATTCCTGGCGATAATGAGAGGAAGTTCGAAAAGTTCATCCGCGCCATTCGGAAAACCAACAACCTCTCGGATGCGAGGCGGTTCCGGAGCGAAGTTGCCATTCAGATCAAGCGAGATTCTCAGCAGGAGAATGTCGACCAGGTCTATTTGCGTCGTCTTGAGATGGGAAAGAGACTGCTCGACCAAAAGGTGCATCATCTGGCGGCCGGTGGGGATCGTCGGGCCCTCCCACCACAAACTACGGCTTTGCCAACACCAACCGTGTCTCGTTTGGAGAATGCGTCCCTGACGGATGTCTTGCGTGATCCTTCCAGTTTGTCCTATTTTATGGAGTACATGGATAGGCAACGTCTCATGCCTTTGGTTCAGTTTTGGCTTGTGGTGGATGGGTTTCGTAATCCGCTGGAGGACGATGGGCCAGAAGGAGAACAGCTTCCGCTGCAGCTTCCGCCCTGGACGGACTCAGACCGTTTGGACCTCGCTCAGATTGAGGCTGCATATCTCTCGAGGCCTGAGCTCAAAGTACCGGACTCGTCCAAGCGGACCATTCAGGAGTTTCTGAGAGCAGGAAGAAGGGCCTCGCCTGAACAATATTACAAGGCACGGAGGGCTGTTCTGCGTGCTCAAAGCGCTGTGCTGGAGGAAATGAAGGCCAAGCATTTTGGAAACTTCAAAAAGTCTGACTTGTTTTACAAAGCGCTGGCCTCCGAGGAAGCATCAAAGAGCATGGTAGCACCCGTCTCTGGATCATCAACGCCCGGACCTTCAGTAGTCAGGGCATCCTCATTTACCTCCAAGCCAAATCCGCAACTACGCATGGCCCTTCGCCTCCCTCCTGGTGCCCGCAACAGGGGCGCTGGGTCATCCCTTGACCTACGGGCAGGGACGCAAAGCATAGATGCTCTAATGGGGACTCGTCGATCTATGGAAGATGATTCATCCATCACACCTATGTTTGACGACGATGATCTGGGGGAGGATGGCTTGGCAGATTCGGTACAGAGTCTCGAGCAGGAGCCAGCGCCGCCGGTCCCAGATACTCGGGTCGTTCAGGCGATGGAGCAGGCTCTAAATAATATTATGGAGGACAGCCAGCCGCCAACGGCAGAGGATCTGCGTGCATCTCTTTTCGGTGACGACGGGAACAACTCAAGTCTTTTTTCGTCTTCGACGAAGTCCGGGCCTTCAAGAGCAATGTCTGCTACACCACGTTCGAACCATGGCTCCGTTGATTTGGGGTGGCCCAGTAGAGGTTCTGCTGACATGCCAAGACCAATGACAGCGAAAGAGCCGGAGAAGCCCAGTCTGGCTTCCTTGGGTCTTGTGAGCGCTGCGTCTCGTATAGGCGTCTTTATCGACGACGATCTGTTTGCAGACGAGAACCGATTTCTGTCGGATGAGCATGAGTATTCTGATGAGAACAAGGATGATGACGAGATTGATGAAGTTCACGAAGCAGCGCCTGGCGATCTTGGGCTAGCGGAGGCAATCACCGTCCTCAGCAATGATATTGATCGCCTGGTTGCTCAGGATGCTGTCGTGGATTCTCTTCTGAAGAAAGCCGAACTGACAAATAACACCGCCGAGCTAAGGATCCTTCGAAAGTCGAAAGCAAGCTTACAAAGAGAAATCCGAAGGAAGGAGTTGCAACGACAACAATATGTCATTCAGGAGAGTGATAACAGTCTTTATGGTCGGTCCACGATCAAGATCAAGAATATCCATGTCGGCCGAGAAGAGGATGGGAAAGAGTTCGCTATGTACGCCATTGAGGTGCTGCGGAATGCTGGAGAGAAGATGCCGGCAGCAACATGGACCGTCACCCGCCGTTACAGCGAGTTTCTCGAGCTCCACCAAAAGCTGCGGTCGCAGTATCCGTCCGTCCGCAACCTGGACTTCCCTCGGCGGCGCATGGTGATGAAGCTACAGAACGACTTTCTGCAGAAGCGCCGCGTCGCACTCGAAAAGTATCTCAACCAACTCCTTCTTCTTCCCGACGTCTGCCACAGCCGGGAACTCCGCACCTTTCTCTCCCAAAGCGCCATCACGCCCGCCACAGCCACCCAAGGCCAAACCTCTTCACTGGAAGACAGCAAAAAGGACATGATGACTCGCCTCTACGACTCGGTCGCTGACGGCATGGAGGACATCCTAGGGAACATCCCCGTGCTCGACCAGCTCTCGATAGCCGGCCAAAACCTCCTGGCCGCAGCCACCAACCAACAGCTGGCGGCCGCCAGCGCAGCTGGAGCCGGGGGCGACGACGTAGTCACGGCCGCCGAGGCCGAGGCGGAGCTGAACGCGTTCGAGCTCACCAACGACAAGGAGCTCGAGCCCTTCGTCAAGCCCATTTGCGACATCTTCCTCGAGGTTTTCGAACTAAACCGCGGCAACAATTGGCTTCGCGGCCGCGCCGTCGTCGTGGTGCTGCATCAGCTCCTGGGCGGCACGATTGAGCGCAAGCTGCGCGACAACGTCAGGATGCTGGTAGCCGAGGACGCGCTGCTGCGGTACATCAACCTCGTCAAAGATGGCATGTGGCCCGGCGGCGAGCTATCTAGTAACAAACCGCCGCGGACAGCGCAGGAAAAAGCCAGGACCAAGACGGAGGCGAGTCTGATGCTCGCTACGCTGGTACCGGATATGGCGGCTAGTGTGGTGGGACGGCTCAATGCGCAGGCGGCGAGTAGGCGGATTTTTGCAACGTTTAATAATGAGCGGCTGAAGTAAGTTCTTGCTGTCCCTGCCTAACCATCAGTTTGTTTGACGGATGAAGTTCATGAGCTAACTTGGTATCCTTGTGCAGTGCGCATTTGGCGTTCACCTTTTTAGACGAAGTCATCGATATTCTGTTTGGTGAAATCCAGGGCAGGAAACAGCAGCCAGGGGGGTAGGTAATGAAAACAAGCAGGTAGTCGATTATGATAGACAGACAGGAGCAGAAGAAGGCATTGAGTGCGCTGCATCAAACACACGAGATAAAGGAATGGTATCGATCAACAGATTCAACACTCTAGAAAACTAAAAAAAAAGAAGTAAATCCACGAAATTATTATCATGCTAAATCATGTCATAGGTGGCTTTGACACTGGTGATGCGGTGGTGGTGGTGGTGGTGGTGGTGGTGGTGGTGGTGGTGGTGGTGGTGGTGACTACTTGTAAACGTGTTTACAGCGTGACCTTCAAGTAGACTACCCACTCCGAATCATTTCGTATCTCTTGATCAAGACAATTTGCCATCACAGCAAGTACATGCAACCATAGATGGTAGAAAACTGTGGATTCCGTCCGCTCTTCCATAGACTACCAATTGCTCGACTAGACGTAGTAGTTACGTCGGTTGACGACCAGCGGATCCCAGGTGTTGTGTTGTTGTTGTTGTTTTTTTTTTTTTTTTTTTTTTTTTTTTTTTTTTTTTTTTCTCTTCATTTTTCATCAGACCTTGTTTCATTTTCATGCATGGTATTGTAGACAGCGAGATATGCGATGTGTTTTACCGAGAACAATAACGACGGACATTGACAACAATGAAACTTGATTGCTGTTTGTGGTAAAGGTATCAGTCATAGGAAGAGATAAGAGGGTTTCGCAATGAACCCAGCGAAGCAGTCGAAGAAGAAGAAAAAAAAAATGTAAAGAAAAAGGCAGGAATGAATATCCAAAGCAAAACGCCAACCCATGATTTGGTTACCAAACCCATTCGAGCTTTCCCTATTCCGTTATTCTGGGAAACATTCCCAATGATCAAATCAAATACCAAAACTTTTATGCACCTTTGCTCCCTACTGTTCGATGAAAATGTCCGGTACTATGCACTCCTTCTTCTCCGCTTGCAGCCTTGCTTGTGTCTCCTTGTCTCCACGAACGGAAAAGAGAAGGAAAACATGACTCCCACATAAGGCAATTACACTAGATATCCACTAGTGCCAATATACGCATGACCACATATTATTGACCATCCCCTCTCTCAATGAATTTCTTGTTTGTTCTAGACAGCAATGCTGTTTTTAATCATACAGCTAGTTGGTTATGGCTACGATAGTAACACGGGAGAAACTGTATTGTCGGTTAGCTTCGTGTACAGTATTTTGGGGGGAAGGTTTTTGGACTCTTGGTAGTGGGGCTTTGATGAGAAGAGCGAGCCAGGGCAGGATGTGAAGAATACAGAAAGAAGGAGCGCAGGTGTTTGAATGATGGGGAGGGAAGGACCAAACGGGGGCATGTAATAGTGGAACGGGAGAAGTGTCCCGGACCGATACGGAGGGAAAGCGAATTGGGATGGGGAAAACAAAGAAGAAAAGGGCGAAAAGAGAAAAGGCCCGTCAGACACCACTTACGTTGATCATTATAATCATGGGTATGTCAAACACATCCCGCTTGATGGTCCACGTATAGCTGCATTCTAGCTTACCATCTCTTTCCAGTTTCGAGATGCCGTGTTCTCCGTCGATCTTGGCGACCCTGTTGCTCAAGATACTATTGCTGGCAACATTCACGCCCGTCGGTCGTTCTTTCTCCGCCTTTCCGGCTGGGCTGCTATCTGGCCCTCCGTTGACAACGGTGCCGTTACTGCTACCACTGCCCCCTGAAGCTGTGGGAGCAGAAGCAGCAGCAGCCGCGGCGGCGGCGGCGTCCATGTTCTCTTGGGTGCGGTACTTGAGAAGTCGGCATTTTCTCACCACTGTACCTCGGCTGTGTGTAAACGCTAGCTGGGCGTAATCTTCGTAAAACTGCGTCACGCTCGCTTCGTCCATGAGCTCCGCAAGGAATACCGGCTGTGGTTGTTCCTTGTGTTGCTGCGATTGCTGTTGCTGACTGTCGGCGTTCGTGCCCTGTTCTGGATGCAAAGGTTTTAGCCTGGGTGTTGTTCCCACAATGCCTCCTCTGCCTCCTTTGCTGCTGATGGAAAGGGTATCCGAGTTAGTGCCACCCATATTCGCATTGAGGTTCAGCGTCTTCCCAAGAAGCACATCCTTTGTCCACCCTGTTAGTGCCGTGAACTCCTTGTTAACGGCGGCTATTTCGCCGGTTCGACGGCAAGCGATGGCCGGGCTTGGCGATTGGTGCATGAACTCCTCATGCTCGAAAAGGGCACGCTGGAAGCTTTTCTCCATGAAGATGAGGTCGGCCCTGTTGAGAGTTTTCATACATGACATGAAAGATGGGCGAATGCTGGCTAGTGACCTTACGATGCTGATCGTGCTCGCGCCCGAAAATCGGTTCTGAAGTAGACTGATGAGCTTGTGGAAACTAGCCACATATTGGAATGGTTCCTTGACTGCCTCGTAGATAGATGATGGATCTCGCTGCCTCTTACCCAGAACTGACTGTGGCCCGAGCTTCCCCAAGGCCGGCGTCTTTGGTTTCTGCGCCCGTGGCTGCTGGGAGCCCGGCTGATTCCCTGCAGCACCTGGAACCCCCGTGTAGTTGGTGGTGGTGGGAGACTCAAAACCAAATCCTGTCGGTTGCGGACTGTTGTTCTCGGTACTAGGGCTTTGCAGACTAGTGGGACCAGCGGGGATAGCATAGGCATGCGGTAGACCATGTTGCAGGTTTCCTTGGGAGTACAAGCCATTGGAATGGGCATCCAGAGTCAGGAAGTCGCTTATCAAACCGGCGTTATTGTCATAAACCTTTTCGAACTGGTTCAGACCGTTTCCAAAGACTCCAGAGGGGTTAAATCCGACATCACTAGTGCCCTGCTGTGCTATGGACGGATCCCGCGGAGGAGTCTCAGCAGCGCCCGAGGACATGTGGCCCAGCATACCAAACTCCATGGCGCCGTACTGGCTTCCGAAGTTGAGTCCCTCCAGATTGAAGTTGAAAATGGCAGGATTACTCGGGTCAAATAGCGCCGGAGGGAAGCTATTCATAGGGCTGGAAACTGAACTGACCGCAATAGAACCGAGCTGAGGGTTGCCAGAGGGCTGGAAAGTTGGCGATACGGGAGATTGCTGGGGGAAGGGCAAGTTCTCCGGTATTGATCCTAATTGTGTTGCTGCAGACGAGAAGACTGGATACTGGGTCGACTGCGAGTAGAAGGTACCAATAGAAGATCCAGCATCCGAACCAGCGTTAGAAGGATGCCGATGGCCATTCCGGACAGATACAGCGGCAGCAGGATTGTAGTTGGGTCCAAGTACGGGGCGTAAGGCTTCCGGGGGAGCATCGTGGAGATACTTTGCCTTCTTCCGGACACCGTCCTGGCAAGCTTCAGCTAATCCACGTTTGATGCACCGTTGGCATGGTCGTTCGTCACCTAAACCAAGATCAACATTAGCATAATTGTGGTTTTTTTTTCTCTCTTTTCTTTTCGTGACATGTGAAAGGGGGCGGAATATCGAGGTGATGATAGTTTCCTTCCGTGTCGTACTCATTTTATGGCAAGGAAGGCTAACTTGGGGAAACGGTGAGCTGAAGTGAGCAAAAGTAAAAACTTACCGCAGGTCAAATGGGCTCTCTGACACGCATAGCAGGCTCTCCGGGCTTTTTTCCTCCTGGGCCGCAAGGGATCCTTGGGGTCATACTTCTTCTTCTGGTCACCGTTGGTTTCGACACCTTCGGAAGCAACGGATCGTTCGGCCATCTTTTCGTCGTCGTCGTCCTTGGTAGTGACCTCGGTTTCGTCGTACTCGTTGTCGCTCTCAGACACAGCACCCGAGACCTCTGCCTCGGCGGGTCCAACGTCGTCCGGCATCGTGCCTTAGCTCTATATATACAGACAGGGTCTTGGAGTCAAGACAGATAGTGGTGGCAGGGTAGTACAGGATGTGATAGGAGACACCCAAAGCAGCCAACTAGGTTGCGAGACGAGACAGGGCAAGCAGAGAGGCAGGCAATCTGGCAGGCAAGGACGCGGGAGCTCTGAAGCAGGTAGGGACCAGGCTAGCAGAGACGTATCAGGTCCGATATGGGGGTCAGAGGGTGGGAACAAGCTTCAAAAACCCAAAGCCTTCCTGCAGCAATCCCACGGTGGTGGCACCTTCTCTGAAGAGGGTGATTGGCGCAGTCTGGGGCGCTTGGTCTACCAGGATGGAGCGCCTGACGAGCTGATGATTTGGCGGGAGGTGATGTACGTGTGGCAAAATCAAGGGCGCCTCAATCAAAGCAGGGTAGTAGTAGTGAAGATGGTGATGAGCGGCAGTGGTGGGCGGCGGCCAGGCGGGGGATAATGGAGCACAATGCGTGCGAGACCAGATATGGCATCCAAGGCTCTTGTCTCTTTGATACTGTGCCGGGACTGTGGGCTTCCGCAATATAGTCTGGGACGTGTTGACGATGGACTCGCCGACAAATGACTGCCCTCTAGCTGACGAGGCCTGATACACAATGACCAGCACGTCGTCTCGTATTCTCACTGGACTTGCTGTCCGCTCCAGCAGAACGGCCAATGGGCTCTGAGCCGGCTCTAGAGAGGCGTTTCTCTGTGCAACAGGCTGGGCGAGTTGGCCAGGTACCTCGTCGACTATACACGGTGGAGTGTCTCGCAGGACTGTCTCCTTCTTCCTCCCCACACTAATCCCCTCTCGTCCTCCTGGTGGCAGTCACGCGGCAGCGGATAAAGCACCCTTCCTTCTGACGGGGCGGTTGTGATTCCCTTGGAGGTTGAGGAGCCGAAGTTGCGATGGCGATGGTGAGACAAGGGTAGTCAACTGTATCCCGCTGCAGCTACCCGTTCTTTTATGCTTGTATGCACTTGGCGCCGTCTAACAGCAGCCCTCTCAATGGCGGTTTGAGAGAGAACTTGAAATGCGTGTAAGTGGTAGCCAGACCAAGGGAAAATGGGCCTCGACGTGAATCGGGGCTGACCTAGAACTGCGTCCAGGGCCCTCCAGAGTCCAACGTGGTGGCGTATAAGCGCCTGTACGTGGGTGTGAAGTACTTTTGTTGGTATATGCGTAATGTCGGTAGTTTCCAGGGCAAGATGTATGGTGTCGGCTCCGAAGCTCCTGATTGTCCGTCTCTTGTCGATTCCCCTTGAGGATTCGCACTTTGCAAACCAAAACCAACCTAGCCCCAGCAATTACAGTGTCGACACCGGTATGGCGTTGTAGCGCGTCTGATTTTCTCAATATCCGCCCTGGTAACAAACTATTGCGCGTGGCACTCCCGTGTCCACTTTGTGGTCGACCGTGAGCGGGCCGTTAACGGCTTGGATTGCAGCACGAGAAGTCTAGAGCCAAGGTGAGAGAAGCAGTGCGCTGAACTAGGGATTGGTGGTGTGGTATGGGCGGGCGACGAGTAGTGTTGTAGCTGGTGACGGAAACGACAACGGCTCCGGCGACGAGTGCGGTGTCGAGGATGGTTCGGTGTGGCAGGGTGTCCCTGACGTCTCTGATGGCTGTCCTTGATGTCTCTGGCGCCAATGACAGGAAAAGTGGCGGCTAGTCTCAGTTGTCGTTGTCGAAGAAGTAATATGCGTCGGCAACAATACTACTAGAGGTAGTAGAGAGAGCGGTAGTGGTGGTGGTGGTGGTATTGTGCTGGTGCCATTCCCGAGTCTATGTTTTGACATGGCACTGGGGGGTGTGGTTTGTGGCGTTGCGGTTGTCTGGGAAGTGAGGTCGAAGGATATTCGATTGGAGATCCAATGAGGTTCGCCGAGTTTTTGCAGTGCTTCAAGGATTGTCGGACGACCGACGACGATGACTCCATGCGACTGCGATTGCGACGAGACGGACAAGGGGGGTCACAACCAGCGCGCGCAGGCCAGGGCACTGCAGCCTTGAAGGAGGGGCGCGGGCAGTCGGGCAACTTGAACCAGGAACAAAAGTCAACTACTGTACTGTCCAGTATCAGTGTGCAGTTGCTGCTGCGGGGTTTTTGCTGGGCGGGCGGGCAAGAAGCAAAACCGAGGCCCTTTTGTTGTGCTGCCAACGAGTGAGGGCGGCGCAAGGGGAAGGAAGAAGGGCGATCAACTTACTCGCAGTCTCTGTCTCGCACTGCAAAATCTTGAATTCCTTGGCGGGCAGGAACCTCAGCGCGGGCAACGGGAGATAGCGAGTGTCAGGAAGTCACTCGGTCAGTGTCAAAGAAAAGAGAACAGAACATGGAGACTGAATTGCTCGCGTGCAAGTGTCGGTGGGCTCGGTACATCCAGACGGCTGGGCTTGTAGCCCGTACTTGGCCGGACAGGAAAATGTCACCCTTCATCCGTGTACTCGGTACTCGAAACAATACCCGACCCGAGTCATTCACACCCTAGGTCCGCACCATTTTGCATGTGGATGTCCAGTCGCTGCAGCCAACCTATTCAACCTACTGCATAGTACAGTAGTGTAGGGACGGTTGGTCCGTGCGTCGACAAATCCATCAAAGCCGGCGTCTGGTCGTCATTGAGTGCAGACTGCAGAGTCCCGGCTCTCTGCATCTCCAGGCTCCACAGTAAACAGTCTGCTGGTCCCACTGTCCCTGGCCCATAAGTACTGCCTGCGTGCATTGGGCTGATTGAAGATGACTGACTGTGCAGGGCAGGCGTCCATCAGTGAGTTGATCCGCACCTCTGCTCAGGTACCGTCACTTTTCGGCGGGGATTTGATATCCAATCCCACCTAGTACATCTCTCGCTCACAACATTGCAAAGACCAAATCTCAGACAGCATCCGTGGACTGTGAACTGTGGTAGAGGTAGTGTAAGGTAGGTACTTGCTCTTTTCTCGGTTTCTGTTGGTACCTGTACAGTAAAAACCCCTGCTTTTGCAAAGGATTTCGACTGCCCGCGATCCCTCCAATAAGTAGCTGACATTGTGTTACTCACTCTTGCAAAACCCCCCCCCCTTGTGCAGAGATTTTGGGCTGCCGGACCTAATTATTTGCAAAAGCACGACTTTTGATGTACTTATTTTCAGTTGAGTCCACTTGGATCCACTGACATAGCGGTACGTATGTAATCACAATAATAGGTAATGGAAATAATGACGCTGCCAACGTTACAATGGCTATGCACCAAAGGAAGGAAGCGCGCGGGCCGCAAAGTGGAATCTCTTTCTCCTGTTCCCCTCCTTCCCGTCTCCCGAATCCCGACTTCCGTCTGTCAGTCGCTGGCCCATCCCGTCCACCGCTCTAAGTTCGTTCAGTTCCATTCCTTCCCGTCCAGTTCACTTGGCCAAAGGTTCCCGTTAGGGCGTGTACGATACACCAGTAAATGCCCTCCAGTAAATATCTTGGCAGGTTGAAAGTACAAAGCGTTGGAAAAAAAGGTCAGTGCGCATTCGAAAAGGCATCTCTGCACCTTCAAAGATTAGAAAATGACTGTCAGTAAATTTGGTCTGCCAAGACTTTCTGAACCAACCAAATGACGCGTATCAGCAACAGTGGAGTAAGCCAGCCGCCAAGCCATTTACTCGTCCAACGAGAGCCTGGAAATCTTGAGAAATTGTTAGAGAATACACCGGATGAGTGACTTTGGCAAGCAATTAACCCATTTTCTTTCGAAGTACCACACACAGACCACCACCTCCCAGATTTACTGATTCTGTTTACTGGGAGCATTTACTGTTGCATCGTACACGCCCTTATCTTATCAGAGGAGTGGTACAAGAAACACAAGGGGGAACTGAATCCAAACATGGAAAACATAGAGCCAAGTAGGTATACATCACAGCGCGACGGTAAACGGCGCATTGCCCCAATCTGGTCACCTTCAACCTGGCTTCCAGCTCGACACTTGCCTTGGAATTGTTCGAGGTCAATTTCGTCTTCTTTTTTTTTTTTTATCTCTTTTTTTTTTTTTTTCCTTTCAAATTTCTCCTTGCTGCCATCGTTACCGCAATTTCGACAACGGCCACGATGCCCAGCGGTTGGCGGCGCATCTTGGTACTAAGTGACAGGGACGGAATGGAAGGGCGGGATGCATCCATGGGCCCGTCTTGTGGGCAGATGGTTCAGTTGAGCCAGGAACAGCCAGGGCCCCAGACGGCGGCGATTGACGAACCACGATTGTCCATGACCATGTGGCGCCCCGAGATCAGCTGGCATGATCCGCCTTGATCGGCTCCAGGATTTCATGAGAACTCACTCGATGCATCGTCAGGAACACTCGCTCAGGCCTTGGCATCCACTCACGTCAGTCTAGACAAAGTCATTGAGGCTGAACGTCCATTCAACAACCCCCTGCCAACATTGGCTGCTCGATACGACACAGTACAGTACCGACGCAGGCCACGCCCGCATGCCTATACGGTCCAGTCTATACGACCTGAAAACCAAACGTGTGTTTTCACCACCAAACCTCGGACACTCACACCCAGTACCTGTATACGGAACGTCTGCACCAAACAATCGCCATCATTCCCTTCAGTTGCCTCAGACCTTGTTTACCTCACCGACTTCATCTCGCCTTGCCCAGCATGAACCGGGAGCTATCTCCATGGACGAACCCTAGCACTTTGTCGAACCTGAGACGCACCATTCAGCAGTATTCCAGCGGTTCGCGCGGATTGCGTCAACCCGTTCAACCAGACTAGTCCTTGTCCGGTGGGCTTTGCGGTGTCCGAGACAATATCTTCATGTTTATCCGCAATCAGCCTAGCCGTGGCGCCTGTTGTGCAGTCCAAAAATTGCTGATCGGTGTGGAAGGTTGGTTAGAACTGAGGTCTAGCGTGCCTCCGTTCGTCTTCCTACATGCTTGGGTAACCCGCCTTGGTGTTGCGTCTGGTCTTGTTGATGCCGCTATAGCAACACCATCCAAGTATCTACCTGCCTCTCGCGCACACCCAACACTTGCCCCTGGTCTAGCAGGCATGCTGTCGTCTTCCGTACACGCACCACATGAGTCTGGGACGGCAGGGCTGTAGTCACCACGACTGGTTGACCGCTGCTTGCTCACCCCTTGGGCTTTTGTGCAATGGAAACCCTCGATGAGACGAACTAAAACCGCCATGTAACACTATTTACACTTCATCTTGCTCATGGCGGACTCTTACTTGCATTGTCTAGGCAGTGGCAACCTCCAGTTCACAACACAGCCGCTAGTTCCCACAATCGAGCGTGACGACAGCCGCCTAGACAGGCCATCACCGCAGTCGTCACTACAGGGTGAACGAGGCCAATGGCAGGAGAGCAAAGGAAGTGTGTAGAAAAGACACAAGCTTAGGGTGCAGTCCGCTATACCAAGCACGTCGATCTATTGGTGAGGATTATGTTAAAGAAAAAAAAAAAAAAAAAAAAAAAAAAAAAAAAAAAAAAAAAAAAAAAAAAAAAACCATTGCCTATGGGTATCATAGTACCACTACACACGGATTTCCAAACACAAAAGGCCACATCCTGATCAACCCAGTCCCTTGCCATCCACTCCATTCAACTTTCACTCGAGATGGGACATTGTCGTTGCCGTAATCGTGGGTGGTCACGTCGTTGGAGGGTGCATCAGCGGATGAAAGCGCCCGGCATTCTTATTACCCGAAGCAGCCTCCTGCAGATCGTACATGACACAGCTTCAAGCCCTCCCTTTCGGCAATCGCCGTCTACGACATGCCCTTCAATAGCTTCAACTGACTCTGTAGACATGCGGGCCGTAATGGGTACCTACATGGCCCCCTTCTCACTGTCCAAGGCAGACCGATGATATTGGGCATCAATGCAACCTCAGATCTTCGGCCTCGGTCCCGGTCTCCTTAACCATGGCCATGTTGAAGCCGCTGTATACACACCTTGGTCATGCTCTTGCGAGTCTGTTGTCAGAATCTGCCAGATGGCTACAATAATCCTATTACACAGGCACCTCCCGATCTTCCATTCTATACCCTACCTCAAAAAGACACGTATCAGTAGGTCATGGCTGGCGAGACTGGAACAGTTGACCCCATACTTACAACCAAAAAGATAAGTTAGGAAGACGATCATTGCACATTCATGGATATCAGATCATGATGCCACCCCCTTTCTCCAAAGTGGAGAGGTAATCTTCGCCTCTTTGCCATTCTATCATGATCTAGTTGAGTCATTCACACAACACTTCAAAGGGTCGCGGGCACGCAGCATGCAATTTTCCAGGCAACAGCCCTGAATCATTATCGCTTTTTGCTTTTCTATCGTCTTTACCATTCCGTCTTGGCATCATTTCACCGTCCATCTCATTACCATTCCTATTATATACCACTGTCTCAGACGACATGCAGATTATGCTTGTAATATGCTTTGCTGCGTCGTTGTGGTGCTCTATATGCCAACCATTCACTGCCTTAGACAGCGACACATGGCACTCCTTGCTTATTTCCTCCCGGTTGTTGCAATTATAACTTGTCTTAGTGCGGGAGGGACGGAAGGTCCCATGTGCCGGTTGAAGGTGTCTCTGAAGAAAGAAAAGAAAGAAGAAAGATTTTCGGTGGGTGTTTATCCAGCCACTTGCAACTCTCAACCCTATGCGTTTTGCTCCCCGCTCATCTTACGAGCGGGTCGCAAATTTGCTTCTGGCCCGTATTCTCTTGCCAAACACGAAGAAGAGGTACGGAAAAGGCATCATCCCCAGGGTAAGGAAGGCGAGGAGGGCCGTGGCCCACTGGTAGCCCAGCTTCTCGTACATTTGAATCCCAAACAATGGGAAGGCAGCTGTATCCAGGTGTCAAAAAGTCAGCACAAAACACCATGTCGAGAAACAAAGCACAAGACACAAGAAGGGATCGCAGCGGATTGAACCCGGAAGATCCAGCTAGAAGGAAGAGCGGCAGATGCATGTCCTGGGCGCTGTTGGGCCGGTATCACCAAGACACACACCGACACCCCCAACGCCGCATAAACGACACCATACACCGGGGTCCATCTTCACTCGAGACTTACCTGCAAACGAACATCGCACAAGAGCATTCGTGGCTAAGGCACTCGCTGCGTATCGCGGGTATGCGTCAACCTGTATACGAAACGCCTTCTTGTCAGCACTGCCAACTTTGTCCAATCTTTGCTTTCGCTTTCTACCCAATCAGATGCCTCCAATGACTCTCCATATCTCTGCGTGTATGGTGTGCGAACACGGCAGAATAGTTGTCGTTTTGTACTCCCCACCCCTTCTTTTTATTTCCCTTCTCTTAACTGACACTCACACAACCTTTTTCCACCTTGGCCATTCAAGTGAGCAAGGAAAGGCCAGGCATGAGGTCACGGGAGGAGAAAGGTCAAAATGAGAGGCAAAATGACAACCCCATTCAGCAGTGATCACAACATCATGTTTTGACATGACTCGACATGATGGATGAGGCTGACACTGTTCCCCATTTTGATATTCCTCCCACACACACAAGATGCATTTCTTGGGTTCGGGCCTGTTTTTGGACTGAGATAGGGAGCGGAATCCACTTACCAAGAACGTGAAGATGCCGGTGAAGGCGAAGGACATGCTATATGCAAGACAAGTCAGTTACCGGTTAACGACATCATGGGACTTTGCAGACGCGAGATAAACAACAACCGAGGGCGGGAGGGAAGACGAAAGAAACCAAGTGGGAAATGGAGAAAAGAGAGAAGGGCGCAAGCCTTGAACCAGGCCCTGGAAGAGACGAGGGTAAGGAGGTGGCTATCCCCATTTCCCATTTTCAGTATCAACTTTGACCAAGTCATGACTGAGACTTTGGGCTTGGAAGAAAGACGGAGTGGCAAAAACAGAGAGACGAGGAGGGGGGAAGAGCCAGAACATAGAACGGCAGAGTCAGAGAAGTTCTCCGTCGGTTTCTGCGGCAATCCGTTTGGTAGCAGGGCTACTACGCCATCCACGTACTCCCTAACCACTTCTACCCCAGACCATAACCAGGCTTAGTCAATGAACCTAGGGAAAGAAGCCTGAGGGTGGGTGTCAGTTGACGCACCATCCTACATGCCATGTCTCTTGGACTCGCCCCCCACACCCTTCCACGTCTTCCCCCCTCTCCACTGTTTCTCTCTCAAACACGCAAGCAAGCGGAATATGGGTTTCCCCAGGAAGAAGGAATGAAACTACCTCCTTCTTACTGTACCTTAACCCTCTTGATCTCAAAGCTTACCCAAGGGGGGAGGTAGATGACGGGGTAAACCAAGCCAAGCACAGCAGAAAGGGAAACACAAGCAAGTATGTACTTACCCCAGACCAAAGATCGACGACCCAATGATTGGCACGATCCAATGCACCCACGGATACGTACTAAACCCGAACATAAACAGACCGCCCGTGATGAGCGGGGCACCCACAATCACGGGCGGCAGCTGGTCCTCAGGCTCGCCCTTCATGATCCCCGTCTTTTTGAATCGCTTCTCGGCCAGGCCATTTCTCACGCGCGTCCAGACGGGAGTGATGCAGCCGGCCAGGACCATGGAAACGCCGAGGCCCATGAAGGTAAGTCCGACCTGCCAGAGATTGAAGCCGTGGTTGGTGCGGAAGACGAGGGGGAAGGCACCGAAGAAGAGATACAAAACGCCCAGGAGAACCGCGGAGTAGACATCCAGGATGAGACACATGGGCTCAAGCAGGAGCAGCTGAAACGGTCGCAGGAGGGAGTTGCCAAGGGTGGAGGCGACGGACTTGGTGGTGCGCTCGATGGGGGCGTGGTAGCGGTTGTCGCCGGTGGTTTTCCGGAGGTTGACGGCCTTGCGCTTTAGGAGGACGGGGTCTGTGTAGATAAAAAGGATTTGGTGAGTAAGAATGTAAGTCAGGGGGTTTGTTTACTTTTTCCTTCTTTCAGTCTCCTTGTCTTGGCTACTTTCTCAGGGCCTGGTGTTCCTTTTCGGCCTCGTCATGCGGACCTTTTTTTTTTCCTCTCTCGTTCCAACCGCAAAGCCAAAAACGCGCCTCAGAAACGATTTTTCGGGCCCTGGAAGTATCGACAATTACTTCATTTGAAGGAAATGGAAAAGACGTACGATATGTTTCCGGCACCAGCACCACCACACACGCCAGCAAAACTCCGGCCCAAATGATCAAGAAATAATACGTCCACCTCCAGGTCGTGAAGGTGTTAATCAATCCTCCCACCAACGGCCCCGTCGCCGGTCCAATAAACGGTGACAAGGCAAAGATGGCCATGGGCAACTGGAACTTCTCCCTAGTGAACAGGTCGCCCACGGTGCCACCGGACACGCTGAGAAACGCACTGCCCGCCAGACCCTGAAAGAACCTCGCAATGATCATGGTCTGGATATTCTTGGCCACCGCACTAGGGATCAGCCAGATCAGAAACCCGGCAAACGAGCAAATGTAGATGGGTCTCCGTCCGTAGAACTCAGCCAACGGTGACCAGAACGGCCCCATCGCAATTCCCAGCACGAAGAACGAAAGGCCCAATGTCGCTACTATGCGAGAGCAGTGGAACTCGGCGTTCATCTGCGTGTACGTGGCCGTGTAGATGGCCGAGGCGTGCGTCACGGCGAAGGAGCCGATGCTCAGCACCGCGATGATGATCCACTTCCGCCAGGTCGGCATGCTTCGCGGGTTCAGAGGGTCCGAGTCGCCTCCTTCCCAGCCGACCTCGAAGCGCTTCTCTTCTTCGTCCTTGATGGTCTCGCCGGCGCCTGAGCGGGCTGCTGCTGCTTCCGCGTCGGCTCCTTCCTCCTCTTTTTCGGCTTCGTCTTCTAGGTCGTCTACGCCAAAGCCGTTGTTGGAGCGCGAGCGAGAAATGTGGCTGAAGGTGGTGTTATGACTTTGTCGGCTCATAGGTCGGGTTTGGTGAGGGGGCTGCGTTTGGTGGGTTGAGATGGGCGCGAAACCAATGTCGTCTTCTGTCTGGGATGATGATGATGCCGAGTCGGAATCATTCTCCTTCTCGTTCTGCTCGGTCGCCGAGTGGGCAACCTGAGGCGTGGTTGAACCGCTGGTTCCATGGCTACCGCTGAACTGACCCTTTTCGATATCTACATCATGTGTCGGTGAGTTGATCTGAGTTGCATCTGAGTTAAGGTGAGTGGCGTGGTAGTTTTCCACCTTTTCCACTTCGTTCATCGTGTGCTTCTAGCTGGCGTTGGCCAGCCTGTCGACGTGAAATATGTAGCTTGAAGATGTCAAGGAGTAGGATGGGCTGTGAATAGTCGAATAGGTCGATCTTGGCCGGTTGTTGCGATGCTTCTCAAGTCCTGATTTTGGCTGATTTCTTTTTGCAAATTATGTCAAGAGTTAGGTCGTCTACATAGGGTAGCTCTTTGAAGATCCCAAGTAATTCTGTCTGGAATAAGATGATACAAGACGTTATCGGGCCCACAGGTTGTAGTCCTCGCTGGTATACTCGGTGAAGAATTAAAGAGTTAGAGATTTCGTCTTTTCGTACACATCGCTGGAAAATATTTTTTTGCGAGATGGCAGTTGTTTGCGGGCCCAGGATTGCTGACTGGAAGGATGGGAAACGTAGAGGTAGGTAGGTAGGCGTAGGAACAGGATGGGGGAAAAATCACAAACAAGAAAAGAACAAGGAAACAGCACGTAACTACCGCTTTTTCTTTGCAAAAAGAAGAGGGGGACGGAGTCGGGGATGGCTACCTCGGGTTTAAGCTTTTGGGCACGATCAAGGAAATAGTAGTATCAGTGCAATTCACCTCTACTGTGTACACTAGGTCTTTCCCTCTTTCATCGTTCGCAACATCCCAAACGGGAATGGCACAAAACGTGGAAGGTGGTGTGCCTGACTAACCATGACACTGACCCCATTTTTTCGGCGGAGGATGGACGCTTGATTGATAATGCTCCTGTCAAGTTTCCATCCTTTTGGCCTTTGTCGGTGTTTCCTACATAGCTGGGTTCCCTACACCGCGCTTTACTCATTTAGTACGTACCAAACAATTACCAATCCGCGCGAGTAAAATCATTCTGGGGAACAATGCTACCAGGAGTGCGTTTTCCAGAGGATGAGTTCGGTTCAAGTCATAGTTGTTTGGTTAGCTCATGGTTTGAAATGAGTACAGTAACCAAGGGTAGCCAGTCTGCCGGTCGAGAAAAATAACAAAGAAAATCGAGGAGGACGAATTCCGAGAATAGTGAGGACGGGAGAGGAGGAAAAAAGGGCCCAACCACTGCACTAACAACGGGTGGGCCGGATACTAGATACCAACCATGACTGATGTGATCGATCAACTGAAGGGTTCTTGCAAGAGATCAGCGGTAGGGACTTCCCAGAACCGACCTTGGAATTGCAGAAGGCGAGGAGAAGAGAGTAACATCCGCAATCGGCTTTTTTTATGACGTCCAGAATCGTTGATTCTAAAAGCAAACACGCACTTCGCTAACACATTGTGTGATGCATGCCTCATGGTACTGGTTGATGGATAATTGGATCGAGAGGATATATAGACAGATAGGAGAAGAAGACGGTCGGTTTCGCCGCCACCTCATCCATCCCACAGAGAAAAGAATCGATGGATTGTTGGTATTGTATGTAAGAGCGGTGCGGGAATAGGAAATATCAAACGTTGGTGTCTCCGGCTGCTGTCTGAGTCGGCGAAGGGGTGCCACGCAGTGTCATGTGCCTCGCCTCTGGCTCAGTCGCCTGCGGCTCTCACTAACGGTCTGTACTTGGCTGCCGAAGATGCCTGGTGCTTTGTGGTGCGTTGTGCATGTTCGTTGCGGGGAATCTTATCGCCGGCAGTAACCCCGAGGTAGGTAGGAGTGACTGCCGGAGAGGAGGGGCCGAGGGGGCGAGAGTGGAGGGGGAGGTAGAGGTAGCGTTCAGCGATTGGAGGATTGGAGATCGAAAAGGGACGGGACGAAACGCTCAATCAATGAACTCTGCAAATTTTCAATGGTTTGTGTCAATGGGAAGGCGTGGAAGTTGAATGGATACTATTAAGCTGGAATGACGTGATGACATTGTGCTGCCTCTTCAACAACACCGGGGCTCGTTATCCAGATCCGAAAATTTCGCCTAATCGGGAATTCTTCTTGGGCTACACTAGTCGATCGTTTGTTTACGTATCACTTGACATCGATGTCTCTCTAGCCTTTTCGCTCTGCAACCCAGAATGCGGCAATACACCCGTAAAACTTCTTTTTGGGGCCAGCTGAGTTGGGGAATATGGTATTCAACATTGTGTGAGTATGTGAAGACTTTTTGTTCTGTGATTTCTTGACAAAAACAGGCCAAAGACTTAGTGTAGACGTTTGTCAAAAATGGAAATGTTTGAGGTACAACAGAAGCCTGCTTTCTTGCCACTTAATTACCACATCGATGCTCGACACTGCAGTGCAGTATTGTGCAAAAAGCTTAGATACCATGTAGGTATACGTGTGTGAATATCGAATTGCACGTCAAGAGCAAAGGAAATTCCCCTTTGTTCGAGATTCAGAAGCAGACAGTTCCAACCTTTCATCAATCCGGTGTCGCGGAGAACGGCAACAAGCCAGGGTCATCCACTAACTGTCTTCTAGTACTACAGATGTTGCAGTCAACTGACGTCGATAGTTCCGTCCATTCTCAACTACCTATTCTAAACTGCCTGGTTGTACATCGATTTTATGTTTTGCCAAATTTGCCTGTCTGAATGACAACCTGCAGCAAATGCACGTACAGCGAGTTCTCTGAAGGCGAACTTAACCCTCGAGCGAATTATTGGTACGGCACACTCTCTACCTTGGCTTGCGCAAAGCAGATTATTTGAAGATATGACGAGACGTCTGAGTTTGCGATTGCATCTCCGCCCCGATGCGCTCTGTCACTTCACGAACGGTATCTTCAATTTCAAAGTGATGGAATATCCCTCGGTCATCCGTATACTTGCTTCTCACCACGATATGTCCAGGGCTGATGTTGATCGAAATGAAATAAAAAATAAATAAAAAAAGACATACAACACCTGGGATTCGCTGGTCGTCACCGACCCAACTACTAGTCAGGCGATTGGTAGCTTATCTATGGGAGAGCGAACGGGATCCCGAGTTTTCTACCATCTATGGTCGTATGTGGTGGTATTGTGTTGAAGTGGGCATTATGAAGCACAAAGAAAACACCATTACTTCTAGTAGAGAGTTTGAGCCTGAAAGTGTTCGCCATCCACGGAGACCCCTATCCACGAGAAGTTATCATCATACGAGTAGCTACAGCCATGCCATGTAAGCACAGATCTTTAATTTCATTGTAATTAAATTTGCTCGCCTGCTCAAATCCATCAGTCATAACTAAGGCAGTCCTTATATGTAAAAGGGTCAAGCATAGTTTGGTTGCCTTGACAATCCCCTCCATATCTCGTCGGTCAGTCCCCATACCCGCGCCAGCGCCTCATGGCAACCCCGAAACCTTCCAAACCTTAACCGCCCCATCCACACCCGTGCTAACCACCGTACCTTCCTCCGTCCACGCCACCCCGTTCACGCCGTCCTTGTGCGCATTCGGCGCGCTCGTCCGGCTCCCTGGCTTCGCCAAGCTCCAAACACAAACATTCGTGTCTAGCCCGCCGCTCACGGCGTGCGTGCCGGCCTCGTTCCACGCGATGCTTAGCACGCGCGCCGTATGGGCCGACCACCGGTCGGTCTCCACTTCCCACGAGCCAGAGCCGCTGGTGCGGTAAACGACGATCTTGCCCGTCGAGTTGCCGGCCGCCAGGAACTTGCCGTCGCGAGAGAATGACAGGGTGGAGATTTGGGCAGAAGAGTTGGTAAGGACGGCGACGGGCTGGGAGGAGAGAGTGCCGTCAGAGCTGGAGAGCGAGTGGATGCGGACTGTGTTGCCGTCGCCACCTACGGCAATCACGGAGGCGTCCGTGGGGGAGGCGGCGATGGCAGTGGGGGTGAAGGTGGTCGGGAGCTCGGAGATGAAGTCGGGGCCCTGGTAGACTTGGATGCCGGTGTGGGCGGCCACGACGACGAACTTGCCGTCGCTGGTGGTGGCGACGCCCTTGGGCTGGGCGGAAAGCTTGGTGGATAAGCCGGTGAAGGTGTTGGCAGACACGTCGACGGAGCGCAGAGTGTCGTCCCAGCCGACGCTGTAGACGGTGCCGCCCGAGGGGGGGAGGGCGAACTGGGTCACTTGGTTGGAGTGCGACTGGCCGTCGACAACGGTTCCGGTGCCCGCGGCGAGGTCCCAGCTCAGGACGCGGCCCTCAAAGCTACCCGTCAGAAGAGCCTTGCCGTCGGGGCTGGCGCCGAGCGCGGTGATATTCTTGTTGTGGCCTTGAACAACGCGGATCGGTTTGGGATTGCCCGGAACCAGGTAGCTGAGGTCCCCATTGAGATTGAGGCTGATAATGAGCCCGTCGGTACGGCCATGCGGCCAGACCACGCCAACTTGCTGGTCCGGGATGCTGACGCTGCCCTCAGGCCCGAACCGCCAGGTTTCGGTGTTCTTGCCCGACTCAGCATCCCATACGCGAACAGTTTGGTCGGCGCTGGAGGTGACAAATTGCTTCGAGTCGGAAGCCCAGCTGATGCCATAGATACCGCCCGTGTGGACTCCCTCGCCGATCGTCTTGGTTGGTGCGCCCGTCTTTCCATCGTACAGCTGGATCTTCCTGTCGGCACCGACCGTGACCAGTGTTGCACCGTCTGGGCTGAACGCCGTGCCGGTAACAAATCCCTTGTGCTCCGACGCCTTATCGGCGAACTTGAAGGGTGCGCCGTGGAGGAAACACATGGATCCATCGTCCGACACCGTAGCCGCACGCAATGGCCGCTGCTGCCTTATGCTGACGGCATTGACAACCTTGCTGTGGCCCGTAACCTCACCAACACTGTTGCCGCTGTCAGCGGTGAAAGCATGGCCAAATCGCTCGCGGCCATCACCAACGGCAATCACACGCTGTGAGTCGCCGTCCCAGGCAATATCGTTGATGCGGCCGGATATGATAGAATATTCGCCCTTGGTGTTCTCGGCACCGACAGCGTCCCAGACGCGCACCTTGCCCGAGACATCACCAGAAGCAATCCAGAAGCCTGATGGCGAGAAGCGGGCAACGGTGGTAGTGGTCGTATGGCCAGTATACTGGAGGGACTTGGATGGCTCGTCGATGGTGCGAACGAAGATGGATTTGCCGGACTGCGGGGTTTCAATGTTGTGTCTTGGTAAGCTCGAGTGTACCTTGGCTGGCGATGATATTGCTGGCGGTGAAGAAGACTTACAGCGTAGACTATGCGCTCGCCCTTGGGATCGCAAGAGAGCTGGGTGGCCTGACCTCGGGTCGTGGCGGGCGCAGCGGCCAAGATCTTGTCGATTTCGATGGGCATATCGTTCTCCTTGACTCTTTTGTCTGTTGCTTCGTATAATAGCTTGGGGACGCGAGAGTAAGTGATCGGCGAGTTGGCGTTTGTTTATTATACGCAGTAGGGGGCTAAGGTATCAACCCCAGCTGGGAGCTCGTAACAAGGGGGAGCTGTTCCAAGGTGTCAGATCGGTGTCAGCTAGATGGAGCCCATTGGAGCCTGGGCGATGATGCAGTGGGACGCGCGGCGGAGAACCTACCTACAGAGGTACATGGACAGTGGGGTTGGCGTTGCGGGGTAGCGCTGCCGCCAAAGCAGCAGTACACTGCAGCGAGCAAGCAGGAACAGAATGGAATGGACAGTCGGGTCGGGTGCCTGGCGTTCCCGTCGGTCTGGATAGATCATGTCTCTGGTTGGAAGATGGCAACTAGAATCATGCTCAGTCCCATCCTTATACATGATGTTCAGATATAACCATAAGCTGACCAAATGCAATGTTTACACGCTATGTCCGTGTAGTCACTTTACATACCTGCTTTTAAGTGCGGACTCGATCTTGGCTTCGCCAAATAAGGTTGTGTCGCGCCAAGGCTAACACCCACGAGTAGAAAAAAGGGGTGTTTGTTGACAAGCGTCGCCATAGAAACACGCTTTCTTCCAACAGTTGTCTACGTACTATAAAGGACCACGGGTTTGTCCGGTGTCTCGACAGCTCGTGGCATCGTCTCGTCAAGTGATTCCCCTGCATAACGACGTTTCCTACTGTCGACTAAAGTTTGGGTCACCTTAGGATTTGAATGCTTGCAGTTTTATTTCATAGACGCTGGATGGGTTCGCGAGGTAATGACTCGATGGCCTGAAGATGGCATCTTCCAACAGGGACAACTATGGAAAAAGTCTACGTAGTATACTAACATCTAGACAGGAGGGGAAAAGGCAAAAAGTGAATGAGATATGGACACTGCGAGATTCAGTTTGCTATAAAGAAAATCCAAATCCCACGGCAAAAAAAAACCAGGACTAACTACTCTTCATGCTTTACTGGATGGCCCTGGCAACAATTGCAAAATGTTCAAAAAAAATATTGTGACTCGGATACCGGGAGTCGAACCCGGGGCTGTTGAGAGAGCAGTCACTCCTAAGAAGTGAGAGTCAACGATGTTACCGCTACACCATACCCGATTTGGAATGGCTTCCGATTGTGATTGACGAACTTTTGCAATTAACAACCTATATAGGCCAAAGTGTCAGCTCTGACGTCCATCATGAAGCAACACTCCTTTTTCGTTTTGGAAAACCATACACCGTAGCGCATGGGGTAAGAAGGTAGTTCAAGCCCTGGCGGGTATGTACCACCGTCAGCGTTGAGACTCGCAGACCGTTAGTCATTCATGACTAATGCCCGGCATCTTCACGACATGAAATACTACTCTCGAGGGGTCGGAAGTGATGTTGGAGACGCTCAGTTAAAACTATTTCTAGTAGGATCTCAAGGTGGATGTTTTTACAATTTAGAATCTCTTTACTTCACGAATCGCAGAAATTTATGCTTCCGGAGAAGGTGTTGCGTAAGGATATGGAAACTACAGTAAGCCATCCTCTTTTCAGATATGTAGTCAAGTTGCTTTGGCGTCAGCTATCAGCCTTCCGATGCGCCGGCATGCAAAAGGACTGGACATCTGAGACTCTTTAAAAAAGAACCGCAATTCAACGGGGAACAGACGAGCTTGATCCAGCCTGTCAATCTGCCGGAGGAGAAGTTTGGAAGAAGAGAATAAGGGACAAAAAGCTCAACCGCCCAAGTCAAAGTTCGAACTGACCAGTTGCCGGCTCTGAGAATTGTACCACCAGCACCGCGCACCGGGCACTGGTTTCCTAGCCCAACGATGGCTTGACCACGGAGAGGACCTGCTTGAACCCTTTGAATCCCAATCTTATGTACCCCGAGGGGAATTTGAACTGGCTGGTCATAATTGCCAACCGCACTAGCTCCAGTCAACCCCGTTGCGTCTTGGGATATGTTCGCTCTCTATCTACGATAGCGCCGGCCATTTTTGCCAGAGGCGTCCCGAAGTTGAAGATGATTTAGTACTGAATGGCATGAGATAGGCAACGAAGACAATGTCTGCCCTAACTGGTATCGTGGTTTCTGCTGCGCTCGCTGTTGCCACGAGACGCAGCCACTTGGGAAGTTGGGACAGTAAGCTATGTTGCCCCCATCAATATGCGAGTAATAGGAGACGAGTATTCGGTCAACCCTCCCGCGCCTGATGATGTCCTCGTCCGAGGCATATCCTGACGCTGGCCTCGACAAGCGTCCACGCAACCTTGACCTGGCTTACAGCATTTCAACCAGGTGACCGGTGCTTAATTAAGATACAATTGGCTTGACCGACTTCTACGTCTGGTCCTTCGTTAGTAAAGAGCTTGATAAATGTTGTACCTTATGGAGCTAAGGTAGTGTTGGGTATCGAGGGCTTCAATGTGGGCTCGAAGATGCCGAGAGAGAATGACAATTGAGTTTCGATCCTCTGTATGTTATTGCGATGGTCTTCGGAGTGTCATATCTTGCTAAATTGGTGATCGAAGGATCAAATATAACAAAGTAGGGGCGATACATCAAGGTGACTGTTTGAGGTAAGTGATGTTGACGGCAGTTAGTCTGGGAAGAGAACTCAGGCAGTACATGTAATGCCTGAACCAAGATGTTGACTGGCAGATAGCTACCAAACACGCATCTAAATCACCAGTCCCGAAACTCTCCCTGCCGATAATGAAAACTTGTAGCTCGCGTTGGGTCCTAAGGAGATGCCGAGTCAGGTAAGTCACGAAAAAAGATCTGGTAAAACTACCTGCATCTGATACAGACGATCGTTGAGGATCCGAATGACTTTGCGTGAAGCCTTTCACAAGTTCTTGCGCAGTGCAAGTCCAAGTTCCTCCCAAAGTCCCAGGTCGTTATCTCCCGCGGCTCAGTGCACGAGCATGGAGGGTGGCACGTGCTCCCTATCTACTTGGAAGCCAAGCAGTGCTTCATCACTACACTCACGCCACCCTCCTTCGGCGTCACCCAGCCCAAGGTTTTGGAGAACCCCCCGATTTCAATTTCCCCATCAAAGCGCACATGGAGAAGACGTGACGGAACAGCTGCAGAAGGCCAAACGACTTTCTTTGCGTCGACCAGGGCCCCGTCTTTCAGTCCGATTGTGCCATCGTCAGCCCCATCCCACCACGCAACAAACACATTCTTTCTCGCAACAAGGTTCTCAAGGCTCTACAAAAAGGCGGTGCTGTCCCGTTCAACTAAAAGTAAGTTAAAGAGTTGGGCCTCAAGGTTCCTGGTCCAGTCCCCTCCCCATCCCTTGCTCCAGCCAGGTCCCGTCTTTTCGAAGGTCCACGGGAGCGGACCCCTCCCCACTTTTGTATTCCTTTTCCTCCACCATTGCATCGGTGACCAACAACCTGACCACCTTGGCCTCGCTCCTACAGCCCGTTGCGCCAGCCTGACCCAAACCACCACGTTTCGATCCCGCTCATTCAGGTTTCTCTCACTAACCTGCCAACTTCACTTCCTTTACGCAACCAGGAGTTGACCGTATTGCACGCGACACAATCGCGACAAGCAGCTCTCCTATCAATCATACCAGCAACATGTCGTCTGTGGTGAACGAGGGGGAGAAGCCCCAAGAGGCCGCTCAGGAGCAACAGGAGGAGGAGCAGCAGCAGCAGCAGCAGCAAGAGCAGCAAAACGCGGGAGACGATGTCAACGATGATGAGGTGCGCCAGCTCCGGCCCAAGCCCAGCGATACGATCCACCGTGTTTGCTTCCACGCGGAGTGCAGGCGCTAACACCAAGTAATCGTGAACAGGAGGAGATCTCGGCCATGAAGCGCCGTGTCGCCGAGATGGAAGAGGAGGCCGCCAAGCTCCGCGAGATGCAAGCTAGTCTGGACCAACAGCATCACGAGCTCACCGAGAACAAGGAGGATATTGACAGTCGGAGCATCTTTGTCGGAAACGTCGACTATTCGGCTTCGCCTGAGGAGATCCAGGCGCACTTCCAGAGCTGCGGGTCCATCAACCGTGTCACCATCCTCCTCGACAAGTTCACCGGTCAACCCAAGGGGTACGCATCTCCTCTTCTTTCCCAGCTGATTACTCCCAAGTACGTACACTGACGGTGTCATTTATCCAATAGTTACGCGTATGTCGAATTCACCGAGCCTAGCCTGGTCGCACAAGCCCTTGTTCTCAACGAGAGTGTCTTCAAGGGCCGCAACATCAAGGTCGTCCCCAAGCGCACGAATATTCCCGGCATGTCGCGCGGCGGTCGAGGCGGTCGAGGTTCCTTCCGCGGAGGCGGTCGCGGGGGCTATTTCGGTGGACGGGGCGGTTTTCCTCCTAGGGGAGGCTACCGTGGCGGCTACCGTGGACGCGGCCGAGGAGGCTACGCTCCTTACTAGTTTTTTTTTGGTGGTGGTCTGACATACGGCACAGGATCCCGCATCCATCAGGACAATCAGAGCCGTATGCGGCCCCTCTCTGACATCCGCAGACACTACCTGGAATTGTGAAGATGGGCTCGATCTCATCTGAGCTGGTACCACCATCAGGCAACCCGGTGTACGTGTTGCTCATGATTCATGGGAACGTTTTTTCCCCTTTGATGGCTGTAAGATTAGGATATATCAGCAGGGAAGAGGAGGACACTTGAATGGTGGAGGAAGGGAAGGGTTCGTTGTCTTGGCCTGTTTTTGCACCATGGGAGCAATGGGATTTTCAAAGTTTTCATTTTGGCTGCGCGTATCGGCAAGGCGTCAATGGGTGGGAGGGCAAAACGAAGGAAAACGCCAATTCCATATGCTCTTTTATTTGTTCTTCGTTTATTCATGTCACGTTCAATTTTTGTATTTGATATTTGGCATAAGCGCCGCCTACTACTTTTCGGTTCGACATTTGCTACGGCTATGTCTGCTCAGGGGAATCATCAGCGAAGTTGCTTAATATGGGCTGTCTGTTACCGCTAGCCATCACCACATAATGACTAGCTTTGGCAACAATTGAAGCTATCACTTGACACTTCACTCTGCGAGTATGTGCTCGAATTAGTGTAGCGATGCTACTTCATTCACACCGCTATTGTTTTGTTCCGACACTGAAAAGAAAGAAAGAAGAAAGAGTCCACGGATCGTCAGATGCCAGGTGCCGCCGCCTTCGCCGCGAACCTACATCTCAACATTTTCCACCGAGGTTGAACGACTGCAATATATAAAGGGGCATACCAATGACACCTCAACAGACACCCACCCACCTGCCGCAAGACGTCTTTGCTCCGATAAGACCGACGGCGGGTTGTGGTGAAATTCGAAGAGGCTGGTTTTTGAGGCATAGTAGAGTGAGTAGAAGAGCTAGTATACGCGGATTGCGCATTACCACTTTTGAAAAGTGTCGAACAAAGGGCGCTCCACTTTTGCTGTCTCGCTTCGTTCAATGATGACAGCCACTAGTGTAGTGTACATACCTAGTGTACATATGATGGGCATGCCTCCATGAACTCCCCATCGTCAAAAGCACCTCAACAAAAAAAAAAAAAAGAAACCTCGATTGAAAATACAGAGATGCAGCAACGCCCCGCAGTTCCGTCGCACGCGAGGGGTACGGTAGGTATTAAAATGGAGATGACGGGCGTTTATGTCAGTGATGCGCTATTGTTGGAACAGCAGCGTCTCGGTCGGCGGCAACGGGGGTACACTACATGTACTGGGATGCGCTAGCCTAGAACGCCTTTTTGCACCCCGTGCGGTGTATCGTCGTTATGGGATGTAGAGGTGCTGAGTGTGCGTTGAATTGTCAAGGTTGAGTTGGAGTGTTCACTTTCCTAATTGACTGCCTCTGGAGGTTTCTTCAAAGTTCGGTAGTGACTTGATATCTGATAGATCTGCGCAAGATCATCATCATCCCCGATCGTTGGGCTACCTCTTGTGTAGGTAAGTCTAGAGTTTTTGGAACAGACTGCTTCTACTACAATCTTGGCGTTCCCTGGAGGGACCTCGGAGCTTGGGGCGGTCGGTGGAGGGCCTTTCCTACCTACCTAGTCATGGAAAGGCATTCAGGCCAACATGGCTATTCTAACTCTCTGTGTCGATGACTGAACCGTGATCCATGGGGTATTTTCATCACAGGGCATCAACTCCTAAAAAAAGACACGGGACTATGTGATCCATGTACAAGTACACCCAGGTTTGCTCTTTGTGTGCCAATGATGTTGTTGATGTTGATCTCGAGATCTGGATGCCGTGCCAAGCATGGAGTGAATGTGGCCCCCTGGGAGTCTGGGACTCGAATGACCCGACCAACTACAACTTAAGAGAGGAAGTGGAAGTCCGTGCCGCACTGTGCGCACCTTCCGCTTCAGTTTTCGCTCTTTGCAGGCTTCTGCTAACTAGTTCCTGGCCTAAAAGTAGCCACTCGTTAATGCGATACCTGAGCTACTAACTGCAAAGTTAAGCTTTTCACACAGAGTCTGCTAGGCCAGCCATACATTCTGTTAGTGCCGCTGAACCGTTATCTCTTGTCACCTCCCCCGGGTCTCTTCACCAATGCTATCCAACTTGGACTGTCAATTTCTTGGCTTGGTTCATTGCACCATTGCACCTTTGCAACATCGCAAGACGTCCAGGTTCCTCGGTCGTTTTCCCTCCCATCCTTTGGCTGGGTTCTATCATCCGTCGGTTGCAACTTAGTGAAGAAGGTCTTTGAGCTCTTCACCTGGACCTTCTTGGGGTTGGTCCGTCGAACCCAAGCTCACCCACCCGCCACTTCCAGCAGCTTCACCGCGACAAAAAACGACAGCATTCAACCTCAACACTACTAACTAGACTCGAGGTACCCTTATTACCAGACGAACCTAGACATCCGAGCGAGTTTACACTACCTACTGGTTGATCCACAGAAGTGATTTCACAAGTATCAGACCTGCCTTGCCGACTTTGCTAGTACAGAGATTACTTAGTATTACCAAGCCACAGCCGTCCAACCTTGGCCTCTTGGATTGCTTGGCCTTTCCTTGCAGTTCGCCTTCCGCCGCCGTGACTACCTGACAGCGTAAGATACCCAAAGCGGGGGGGCCGGCTGGCCACACACGCACGACTTACCAAGAGCAGCACAGCCTCACCACCTACGGGCGCTCAAGAGTCCCTCTAGCTTCCATCCGTCCACCACCTACTGCCACCTACAGAATTTCATCCACCCTGCCGCATCCATTCCGTTGCCAGTGACTGCGCGTTCTCGTCAACGTCAGTGTCCATCGCAGCGAGAGTTGGCCCTTTTGTATCAATCATTCAGCCTGCTTGTACCATCGTCGACCTGTCCTCCTTTCATCCCCGCCCCGCCTGCATTCAGCCGCGAGTCCTCGATCCCAAACGAGCGAGAGCGACCGACTACCCGACCCGATTGCGACCAGCCTCTGCTTGGTCCAAGAAACGAGACGAAAACATAAAGCCCCGCGTGCGAGTTTGTTGACGCGCTCCATCTGCAACAATGACCAGCAGCCGGGACTCGGGGCTGCCGGCGTAAGTTCTCCCACGACTAGACTCTCCATCTACCCATCCTGTCTGCTTTGCGTCGCCCTCAGGGACCGCGGACCAAAAGAGAGAGAACAGCCAGCTAACGACCACCACGATTAAAGCCAGCCCAATCTCCGCGTAACAAGTACTCAGCCCCTTTGCGACGAATGTGTCCGATGACCAACCGGTGTACTAACATGCCCCTCTAGTCATCGCCGCCGATGGTCTATACAAGCGAGATGTCTTCAGTATGTTTCTCCCCGTGGCCAGGTGTCATGCATCTTCTAAGCCACTTCCAGGCGGCATATGCTAACCGCATCATCATTACAGGGTTTCCCGACCCGTTCGCCGTCGCTACCATTAACGGTGAGCAGACAAAGACCACCCAGGTCTCCAAGCGCACCCTCAACCCATACTGGAACGAACACTTTGATTTGTAGGTTCGACCTTGACTCAGGATCGACAGCCCAAAGGCCAGCTGGCTAATAAAACGTAGCAAAGTGAATGAGGACAGCATTCTGGCTGTCCAGGTGTTCGACCAAAAGAAGTTCAAAAAGAAGGACCAAGGTTTCCTCGGTGTCATCAATGTCCGGATAGGGGACGTAATAGAATTGGCTCCCGATGCGGAAGGTAAGGTTTCACTGCAATTCACATGTGTTTGCAGGTTGACAGCGCGATTCGGGACTGACATGCACTGCACCTACAGATCAGATGCTCACGCGGGACCTTAAGAAATCGACCGACAACCTCGTGGTGCACGGCAAACTGATCATAAACCTATCGACTAACCTCACAGCAACTATGAGTCGCCTCGGCCCCCCTCCATCTTCGAGCAGGCCATCACTACTTACCCCTCAGAGTTCGGTTATTTCTAACGACAGAGCGAACGAGCGTCCTTCATCAGCCATGTCCGGACCTAATGGAACCGCCAATAACATGACTTTGGCAAGCCGACCCGCTAGCCTGGCTGTTTCGTCGTCGTCGACAGCCCCGACCCCCGGGACAAATGGAACAGCCCCAACGAACCCGTCGACCCTCGTTCCGGCGCAAGCCAGGCACCATAGCACGCTTAGCCCCTTCGAAGATTCAATGGGAAGATTGCCAGCTGGCTGGGAACGTCGCGAGGATCATTTGGGGAGGACATATTATGTTGATCATAATTCACGGACCACGAGCTGGAATCGGCCAACTGGCACAGGGGCGGCCGAAAACCGTACCGCCGAAGCCAATACTCAAGTCGAGCGTCAACGGCATCAGAACAGAACACTTCCCGAGGACCGCACTGGCGCTAATTCCCCCACCCTACAGCAGCAGCAAGCTGCCGCCACCGCCAATGCTGCCACCATGATGCACACCGGGGCGACAACCCCCGGAACCGGTGAATTACCTGCTGGTTGGGAGCAGAGGTTTACCCCAGAAGGAAGACCGTACTTTGTCGACCACAACACGCGCACTACGACCTGGGTCGACCCTCGACGCCAGCAGTACATTCGCATGTACGGTGGACAGAACAACACGAACGGGACCATTCAACAACAGCCGGTGTCCCAGCTCGGTCCCCTGCCTAGTGGTTGGGAGATGCGGCTCACCAACACGGCTCGCGTCTACTTTGTGGATCACAATACCAAGACAACGACCTGGGATGATCCTCGTCTGCCTTCGTCGCTCGACCAGAACGTACCGCAGTACAAGAGAGACTTCAGGAGGAAGCTCATCTATTTCCGTTCGCAGCCTGCTATGCGGATCATGTCCGGACAGTGTCACATTAAGGTCAGGAGATCGCACATTTTCGAGGATTCGTTCGCGGAGATTTCGAGGCAATCGGCGACCGACTTGAAGAAACGATTGATGATCAAGTTCGACGGCGAGGACGGCCTCGATTACGGCGGTCTGTCGCGCGAGTTCTTCTTCCTCCTTTCTCACGAAATGTTCAATCCATTCTACTGCTTGTTCGAGTATTCGGCCCACGATAACTACACCCTCCAGATCAACCCCCACTCGGGTATCAACCCCGAGCATCTTAACTATTTCAAGTTCATTGGCCGGGTCGTGGGTCTGGCTATCTTCCACAGGCGATTTCTGGATGCCTTCTTTATTGGCGCTTTGTACAAGATGGTTCTCGGAAAGGCTGTCAGCTTGGCGGATATGGAGGGTGTGGATGCCGATTTTCATCGGTCTCTGCAGTGGATGCTGGATAACGACATCACCGACGTTCTTGATGCGACCTTCTCTACTGAAGACGAGCGGTTCGGCGTAATCACGGAGGAGGATCTAATCCCTAATGGTAGGAACATTGCGGTCACGAACGAGAACAAGAAGGAGTATGTCGAATTGATGGTGAAGTGGAGGATCGAAAAGCGCATTGAGCAGCAGTTCCGGGCGTTCAAGGATGGCTTCCATGAGCTTATCCCGCAGGATCTGATCAACGTGTTTGATGAGCGCGAGCTTGAGCTGTTGATTGGTGGTATTGCCGAGATCGATGTCGACGACTGGAAGAAGCACACGGATTACCGTGGTTATACCGAGTCAGACGAGGTTATCCAGTTCTTCTGGCAGACTGTTCGGTCGTGGGATGGCGAGCAGAAGTCGAGATTGCTCCAATTCACGACCGGCACATCCCGTATCCCAGTTAACGGATTCAAGGATCTCCAGGGTAGTGATGGTCCTCGTAGATTCACGATTGAGAAGGCAGGAGAGATTACGAATCTTCCCAAGGCGCATACATGGTACGTATGAACACGAAGATGAAGACGTGGTAAGGACTTTTGCTAACAGGTCTTGTTTTTTTGTGCAGTTTCAACCGGTTGGATCTGCCACCGTACAAGTCTCTGGAGATGCTGCAGCAAAAGCTTACGATTGCTGTGGAGGAGACTATGGGTTTCGGACAAGAATAAAAGGACAAAAACAGGGGCGATTAATCATGGAAAGAGGGACGAATATGGTGATATGGGATATGGTGGCAGGGCTGCGATGGCTGCATGAAGGAAAGAACGGTACTGCTACACGAGTATTGGGTGGCATGCGTCGAATTTATGATAGCATCAGCTTTCTTTTTCTTATCAAATTATTTTCCGACCCCTTTTGGTTTCTTTTTAGTTTGGTGCGAAGTTCATTGGCACCGGAGATTACTACTGTTACCTCGCCCCTCCCCGGTGCACAAGAGCTGTATATAAATGGATTATTTTGCTTGTTATTGATCCTTCAAGTAGTGAGCTTCAGCATCCTCCTGCTGGTATACGTTTAAGTGTGTTGGTGTTATGGAATTAGGCAATGCCAAGTTTGTGCATACAACGATTACCCTGGAGACAAAGAGGAGGGCGTGTGGTTTATGTTTGCCATTCAGGAACCAGGAGATGGGTTGTAAGTTTACCGCATAGTTACTACACTAGACACAATTTGATGTCCCACTAAGGGACCCATACAATGTGCGTCATCCCGTAGGGATACCGGTACTCGCTATGTACACTAAGCAGTCGATACTGCAGAGCATCCTGGCTGTACAAGTTGTCTTGGTTCTGTCAACCATATCCGCTCCTCGACGTTTGACTTGCTTGGAAGTTCACTTGATGGATCGAGATCCCGGTCAGACCCGGCCGAGCACTTCGGAAGACGTTGCGGCTCCGGCAGTCCGGTTAATATTCGCGGCCGGCGTGGGGGTTCCTGCATTATCGCACGGCAGATAAACGGGAAATCTGGATGCATGACAGTGACATCGGGGCAAATATTCCTCTTTGTCTCTCCGAACTTTTTGGCAAATCTGTTTGGCACATTTTGTGTAACTCCGACGTTCATTTGAGGGGAACCACCTCTATTCATCACATCAGTTTCTCCGTTGCCAACACTCGCCGCAAAGAAGACAGCGCGAGGTGGTCACACTCATCACCAAAGCACCAAGAGCAGCAAATGGCGCCACCACCCCCCCGCTCCCCAGGAGTCCTCTACTGGGCTCCCCGCCTCTCGCTCGGCGCCTTAGCCATCGCCTTCCTCATCCACCTCAACCACCCCGCCTCCTCCTTTTCCCTCTTCAGCCCCAACACCATCCGCAACTCCGATTCTGCCATCACAGCAAAGACCTACTGCTACACCTCCGTTCTCACCTCCGCCGGCTCTTCTAGAGAAGCCGACTGCTTCTCCGTTTCCCTCAATGGCAGATTTACAAAGGTGTTTCACTCGGCGGAGGATGTCTTGATTGTGGGGGATAATGATTATTTCGATGAGGATGGGGGGAACAACATGGTGGTGGAGACGAAAGCGGGACACGTTATCCCGGGCATTTGGGATGGCCATGGACATCTAGTTCAGTATGGAGAGTTTTTGCATTCGGTGGATCTGTTCGGAGCGGGCAGTGTGGAAATGGTGAGGGAGAGAGTTAGGGAATATTTGCAGGAGAGGGAAAGGGAGGGGAGCGATGTTGGAAGTAAGGAAAATTGGTAAGTTAATGAAAGGAGTGGGTTGAGTGAGTAGATTGGGGGTCAGAATGATGGGGGAGGGGAATACGCACTGCGTGTTGCGCAGAAGGAAAAGTGAGAGGACGGCTGGCTAACAGACTTTGATACATCATAGGGCGAGAGGTGTTGGTTGGGATCAGATGGTGTTGGGGGAGATGCCTAGTGCTGTAAGTATCTGTTATGCTTCGGAAGAGAAATAAACGAAAGGGTTGCTAACAAGTCACCACCAGGCCATGCTCGAGTCCGACCCAGCTCTCAAGGGCAAATACATCATGCTCGACCGAGTCGACGTGCATTGTACCTGGGTCTCGCAGGCCATCTTGAACCTTATTCCTGCCGAGTCGCTCCCGGAGGAGGTCCCCGGTGGCGAGATCATTCGGGAACCGGGCCTAGGAGTCTTCTGCGACAACGCCATGGACATCGTCACTTCACTATGGCCCAAGCCCGACGCCGAGCGCAAGAAGACCTTCCTCAAAACTGCCATGAAGGAGCTGCACAAGGTCGGGTTGGTCGGCATGAACGACGCCGGCGTGACGCCGACCGACCTGAAGGTGTATGACGAAGCCAGCCGGAACGAAGACTGGTGGACTCTCCGCGTGTACGCCATGATTGAGTGCGGCGAGCGCAATGTCTTCTGCCCGCTCGAGGCCGACTCTGTCAGAACCCAGCACGAAGACGGTATGCTCACCATCCGCAGCGTCAAGCTCTTTGCCGACGGTGCCTTGGGGTCCTGGGGCAGCGCCATGATCGATCCTTACTCCGACAAACCTTCCACTCGTGGCTCCCTGCTCGTCAACGGCTCAACCCTCGAGTCTCTCGCCCGCTCCTGGTCCAACGCGGGGTACCAAGTCAACATCCACGCCATCGGCGACCTGGCCAACCGGTACGCCATCGACGCCCTCGAAGCCGCCCTCAAAGACGCCTGCGATCTTTCCGACGGAAAGACACTTAAGGACTGCCAGCAAGCCTCCCACCGCTTCCGCATCGAACACTCACAAATCATCCACCCCACCGACCAAGCCCGCATCCGTGACCTAGGCATCATCCCCTCCATCCAGCCCACGCACGCCACCTCGGACATGGCCTACGCCGAGTTACGCTTGGGCCCCGAGCGCACCGCCACCGAAGCTTATCGTATGCGCAGCTTGATTCACGAACTGGGAGTCCAGCCTGTTTTGGGGTCCGACTTCCCCGTTGAGCCGCCCAACCCGTTTGAGGGCATGTACGCGGCCGTAACGAGGAAGAACCCGCATACGGGCAAGGGAGCTGATGGTGGCGATAAGGGTTGGTATACTGATGAAGCGCTGAGTCTCAAGGAGGCGCTTTCAGGCTTTACCAAGGGGGTGGCGGGCGGGATGTTTACAGAGGGGAAGACGGGTGTTATTGAAGAGGGTGCATTTGCGGATTGGGTGGTGCTTGATGAGCCGTTGGAAGTGTTGGCCGCTAGGGACAACGGGGAGGGATTGAGGAAGATTAAGGTTAGGGAAACGTGGGTCGGTGGCAGGAAGGTGTATGATCGGGAGGAGAAGGTGGCGAAGAAGGTAGTGAATAATGGGGAGGAGGGGGTGAGGGAGGGTTTGTGAAGGAGTTGTGAAGAAACTGTGAAGGTGAGAGTAACCAGCAAAGGTTGCAAACATGGATGATGTTATGTATGATGGATGCTATGACTGAATGACGTACAACGATGGTATACACGACAAGAGATAAAAGGGTCGTGTGAACTAGAACGTGTTTTGGTTCTTTGTTGAATTAGGCAAGATCTATCCAAAGAGACTATGTCAGCGTCCCTCCACTTTCTGTTATCACCGTCTTGACCGTTTGGACAAGAAATCAATGATTTCCTTTCTTGTTCTATTTCAAACTATCTATTACGACGAAGAGCAGTAAAGAGGCAGAACACAGACAAAGATCACCAAGGAACCGAAGACCAAACTCGCTTGCGATCTATAGTTACGATATTGACCTACGCGTTTTCAATCACCCATCATTAGTCATCTCTCATTAGCCAGCAACCACATCTACCATATGGCATCCCTCAGGCCCCTCCTTAAGCAGCAAAAGCCTGAATCTTCTTGATCCTCTCTTTGGCCTCTTCCCTCAACTCCCTAACAATATCACCAGCTGGCTTCTGGTCCTTTATCAGACCCACAGCAGTCCCGCTGCACATAGACATACCAGTTAGCAAACCGCACCAACAACCTTTTTGCAAGATAAAGGAAAGAAGAGAGAGAGAGAAAAAAAAAAAAAAAAAAAAAAAACATACGACCAAGTCACAGCCCGCGAGTTATCCCCAGAGCTCGCTGCCTCCTTGAACTTCTTGTGATTCTCTTCAAAGGGGACACCGGCCGCGTGGTCGTCGTAAGAGGCATTGCGAACGGCTCGCCCGTCGTAGACGTTGTGCCAGATTGTGTTGCTGTTGATTTGGTCATGGAAATGGGATCTGTAATTTGGTTGTCAGTAGGCTACTGGTGTGCAGTTCAGGGTTAAGAGGGTATGACTAACTTGACGGTGTTGAGACCACCATCATTTGTCTCGAGGATGACCTTCCTGCGGAACTCGGGGGTGGAAGCTTCGACTGCTACGGTGAACTGAAAGGGAGGCTTGTCAGTACTTCTTTTCCCATCCAGAAGGAGGGGGGAAAGGGGGAGGGGAGATCTGGTGAAGAACTTACCCTAGTACCCAATACCACACCCTCGGCGCCTATTAATCAATTTAACCAGGTAGTTAGCACATCGTTACCCATCTCCTCATATCCACCCACCACTTATCCTCATCCATTTCACTTCACTTCACTTCCGCAGAGAGAACACAGAAAGAAAACTCACCAAGACCCAGCGCCCCTACCACCCCCCTCCCATCCGCCACACCTCCCGCCGCCACAACCACCACCTCTCGATCCTTGAACTCTCTATCAAGCATATCCCTAACCTCGGGCACCAAACTCACAATCCCACTCCCTGTAGCAAGCTGATGCCCTCCCGCATCGATACCTTGCGCAACAATCACATCTGCCCCATCTGCCGCCGCCTTCCTTGCATCTTTCACCGTGCCCACTTGAAAGAATACCACGAACCCCGAAGCGTGAAGAGCGTCGATGATTTGCTTCGCTGTTCCCTTTGCGCCAGGCTCGGAAGAGGACTCGAAATCCGGGTCGTTGGCGAAGAGCCAGACTGCTTGTGGGGAGTGTTCGATCAGGATGGGCAGGACGGTGTCGGTTACGTAGGGGACGGAGATGGTGTGGGTGAGGATGAGGCCGACGCCAATGCCGGGGAGAGGGGTGAGGGGGCGGTCGGTAAGACCGAGACGGCTGCGGGTGGAGGCGAGTTCGGTGGAGAGGGCGGTTAGGTGGGAGGAGCCGGGACGGAAGTCGGAGCCGCCGGCAACAAAGCCTGGAAAAAGGTTGCGCGGTGGTGTTAGTGCTGTGGGGTGTAGATGAGATGGGTGAGTGGTAATAAGAGAAGGGGAGACGAACCAATACCGCCGGCCTTGGATACCTCGGCCGCAAGAGTACCGTTGGCGATGAGATACATGGGGGCGCTGATGATGACGGGGTTCTTGGTGGTGGGGAACCAGGAGTTCACCTTCGTAAGGGCCGCTTGGGCGGATTCCTCCTTCTTGCTGCTGTGGCCTGGGAAGTGCATGTTTATTGGTATATCTTGTTGATTCTGATTTCAAGTGTCTTTGGTGTTGTTGTTATTGTTGGTGAATGATTGTGGGACAGAGCTTCAAGCGAGGTGAGGTGCGGGGTGACGGTATGCTTATATAAATACTCCAACTCGGCGATGAGGTTCTCCGCGGAGGTTGTTCTTACACCACAACTCAAAGTGGAGAAGGGTCACTCTTATATACGACAACAGCCGATCGCTTTCCGGTGGCTATGTTGAGTAACTTGCGACTTTCTCGAAAACTTGTTGTAATACTGAACGATTTCCTGATTGGGATGTTTGGTATGGGTCCGGACATGGGGTGAATTACCGAGGAGAATAGGTGATTCACACTTGCACCGTTCCTTTCCCCGCAAGGTCTCTCGGTCAAATAGTTAATTATTGACAGATGAAATCCAAACTTGGGGAGAAAAGGAAGCATGAAATCAGAGATCCTGAGCGGATAGTATATATATCTCCAAGATGAGGCGGGCAATGCCATTCAATCAAAAAAGTCGCGGTCATAGGTGAATGTATAGAACTGTCTGTTTTTGGATCAGTCATCAAAATGATCTATCTGCTAGATGACGTTGTGGGTCTGGTAGCCCCAATCCGCTGTCTGTCTATTCGATGTTGTCCTTTGAGCTATCCGAGGCCTTTGAACAAAGCTATGTGCACCAGATGAGTTGCTGTCAATCGTTGTCAAGAGCTTCAAGGCTCCGTATCCCTTTGGTCCTTGGCATGGGCAACATACTCTCACCTGCATGATCGCATAAGCATTGGCAGCCATCAGGGCGCCTTTCCCACCATCAAGACCAACAATATCGCATTGCCGACGCACGCCACTACAAATGTCACCCACACCGCAATCTCTCCTATCATCGAAGGTGCTTGAAACTCGTGCCTCGAATTCCACATACACAACGCAGCGACTGCCGTGCCTAGCGAGGTAACGATCCCGACTGTCACGCCAGCATCTACCTCCATTCTCATCTTGTGGCGGCCCGTCATGATCAACATTGTCGCAATCCCCATCAGCACAAACGTGACCAGGTAGCAGCCCCAAGTGCCCCAAAACAACGTTTCGTCACGATGGCGTGCAATGCGTTGTTGTTCTAGGCTTCGGTAGCCCGACTCCGGGAACTCCTCAGAAGACGCATAGCCGTAAGAGCCTCTTCTCTCGGCGCCCCAACGACCACGGCGGAAGCTGTGTGGAGGCGAGTTTGTGAAGCGATCGCTGACGTTGTCATCGTCGATGTCGGTGTCGATAGGGGCAACGCCAGGAGGGTATGTAAAATAGCTGGGCGGCGCGAGGGTAGCGCCGTACCGGTCGGTCGACTGGGTTCGCGAGGATCCTAGTAGAGGCTGCTGTTCTGTACTTTCGTTTGCGTGTTGGTCTGGTGTAGATTCCTGACCACGCCCCATGATTTTCTTCATCGGCGACGAGATCCAGTTCATTATGCTGCTTACACCAGGGAATTTCATCTCTTCGTCCGGGTTGATATAGATAGCATACTCATCACAACGGTCGTCGCCGGCTTCGCTGCCGTGGTCATATTCATTCCAATATCCTGTCGGGGCATCATCCTCGGGAACAATGGTCACGTTAGGCACGAGTCGTTGTTCCCCAGCGCGGGTCGGGCGGGTGGGCGTGGCGGGCTGGGTAGGTGGAGAGGAACTGCCACTGCGACTCGAATCTCTCGGCGAGGCAGAACGTATCGTCTGTAGCAGGTTTTCGAATTGTGATTGAAGCCGGGAGAAGTCACGCTTGGTGAAGCTTTTGGGGTTCGCCAGGATGGTTTCTCTGAACCGCGAGCCGAGAGTCGCCGAGCCCGTCCATTTCCGGTACTTTTTTAGAATCTTGCGAAAGGCAACGGTGTGCGCATTGACAAAGCGTTGGAGGGCCTGGATCTCGTCACCGCATTGTAGCAACTCTTGTTCGTATCTTGCAAATTGGCGCTGTCTTTTGGTTGAAGTACGCGTTCTCGTAGAGGCAGCGCATCGGACAATATGGGCGTGTATTTGGTTGGACAAGTGTTCTGGCGACATGTGTCAAGAAGTTAGTAATTCGCGGCCGGAGTTGGGGGAATAGAGTGGCAGTGAGACGAGGTAAACATACGAAGACGGCGCGCTATTTCGTCCGCTTTGCTTGATACAAACAGGTCGACACGATCATGTTGTCGGCAAAGCTCGTCGTAGAGGTCGTCTTCAAACTTTGAGAGTGCGGCGGCTTGGTGGCCTGGAATGGCAATCGCGGTTCCCTGAGACCTGGTGGTGTGCGCCTTGATGTAGTGTTTTAGCGAGTTGTAGTCGATGTTATCTGCTCGGTTAAGGTGAAAGATCAGCAGGCATTCGTTGGTGAGATGTGGCACAGTCATCAGCAAAGCCGGCGGAACAAGACGGGGAAAGACATACGGATTCGCCATTGGGGGACAGACTCCCTGTCAAACTGCTCCCCAAACTTCATTCCTGGTAGATGTGGTGGGCTGTAGTGGTGGTTGTACGGGTGTAGAGATTGGCACTTGTAATGCACGTGTTGCAAGAAATGTCCTTTCACAACGTACGTCGTCGAATCCCGTCTTCCCTTGGGAGTGGTTACACCCGGTGGCGTCAATGTACGAAATAAAGCGGTCTGCCGGGACTTTGATGGTCTGTATCGCTCCAAAAACCTGCTTCTTCTTTGTGCCTTTGTTTTGATTCAAGTCGACGCCAAAGGCAGTGCAAAAAAGGCCGGGATAGATCTGTAATGACGATGTTGTTGGAGGGAGGCAAGCGGTTATATGCACAGATAAGAGAGGTATGTAGTGTACAACTGTCTGTCGGGAACCCGCACCAGCGTCTCTTGCACCAAGGGCACTGTGGCTATGACGAAAGTGTGGGATAAAAGCTTTGATCGCTGGCGGAGACGGTCCGGGGGAATGGGGACTGGATAGCCCAGGGTGTTGACTGTTTGAGGTCGTGATAAGGACGACCGGGGGGACCGTGTGGGCTTGGAGAAGACGGTGAAGTTTCAACCGAGCGATCAACACAAACACTTCAGATTCGTTTCGGATGGCTGGAGACGGAGCGTCGCTAGACTTAGTTGGTAGAGTGGTCTAGAATGGCTGGACCAACGGTTGACTGCCGTCGGTTGCGCTTAGTCTTTAGTGTGAACGTCGAACGAAGGCTGCAAGAACTGGCGGGGATGGAGAACAGTGAAAGAAGACAAAGACGAAGAAGATGGCAGAGAAGAAAGGAAGAAAGTGTAGTGTAGTGTAGTGTAGTGTATGTGACGACAGGCCGAGCCGAACTGAATCTGAAGAGCCATCAAATCTGAGACAAGCAGACAAGATAAGTAAGCTGGAGTCACAGGCTTTTGAGAAAGCCAAGGAATCAAAATCAAGAAGGTCCTGTCCATCCAATGCGAACGCTCACTAGCGCCGAGAGGAACCACCTTCCACTCGAGCTTTCTCATTCAGTGGGTCTTTCCGCCAGGACCCAATGCAGCCGGGTCCCTCCAGGGCAGGCTGGCAGGGAAGTCTTTGGTGGAACCTCGAGGTTTCCTGTGGGGGCTCTTTACCTACACTACGACGTAGCAGAAGTGGAGATGGAACCAACTGAGTTTTTGGTGTCCATCCTCTGCAACCATGTCCGTCAATGAGGTTTCCTTTTTGTTGGTTATCTTCAGGAACTTGCTTCAGTTCCTGGCCTCCCGTCTTTACCGTCCCGGAATATGGTTTTTGATTGGTACGGTTCCTTAATAGTTCCACCCTGGTCTAGATTCATCGGCCCTGTCATAATTCAGTAAGCAGGCACGTGCTTGGAGCTGCCCGTCTCGTTGCCCGGGAAGCTACCCTCGGGAACGGTTAGACCTTCAGTCTCTTCCCTTCTTTGTTCGGGTAAAAGGCACGCGACCAAGTCTTGTCTGTGTGTTTACCTTATCCACAAGCGAGTGTTCGTCGAGGATGAGTCGATCACCAACTTGTTTATTATTGATCTACAAATACATGTTCAAAAGTTTGTTAGCGCGAGACGTACAATGTCTTCAATCGAGGGAGAGAACCACTGATCATGGCGCTGTTATTGGTCCAGAACCACGCCAAAACCACCTCCAGGGTAACAACGATTGATCGTCTTCCACCAGGTTCCCCATACACACCCATTATGGTTGCGTAACTGGCTCGTCCAGGACAAAAAGAAAAAAACATGGACTCCAGAACATGATGTCAACGGCATAGTGACAAGACACCTACGAGTTTGTAAGGCTGTAATCACTTGTTGGGGACCATGAACGACCATGAAGACGAAGAAGATAAGTAAAAATAAGGAGAGGAAATGTCATGATTCTGGTCTGGGTCGGCTGCAGTCTCTTTTATTTTGTCCCGGACGAGCTAAGGTACTCAAGCATTTGCACCGTGGTCCTACCGAGAGAAAACGATCGAGTTAGTTGCCACTTGTACAGCTGCAAGACGGCTCCCAACAGCATAGATGGGGTGGGGCGACGGACAGGTGCTCTTGACAAGTCATGTTGTGAAGACCTGTTGTGGGATGCAGTTTCTCTTCTCACCCTCACATACACTAGAGCCTGCTAGAAGGGAGGCGGATATGGAAGATAGAAAAGAATGAATCGGCCCGTCCGGATTTTTCACAAGGAGATCTCCTTCGCTTGACAAATTAGGTAACATCCGGCAACTCAAAAGCCTCCATCTCGACGTACTATCTTCCAGCTTTCTAACCAAACAGTGCGCAATTGGCAGTTACATATTATGAGCCAACCGAAACTTCTCTCGCAACCTCCTGTACGACTTTGGAAATGTTGCCGTTAACTTGGCCATTCTAATCTAGGTAGGTAGCAGAGATAGATGGTGTGGTGCGATTGGACCGAGCAACGCCACTTAGCGATCAAGTTCATGTGTCGTACTGTAAGACAGAAGGCCACTGCCACTTGATGGGATCCTCGCCGTTCACGACAGCAAGTTAGTGGTTAACAAACATCTTCACCGTGAGGTTCACAATTATTTCCCGGCGAACATGAAGAAGAGGTCATATTGAGAGCACGTAACGCACGGCCATAGAGGTTGGGATCACCAAAGCCACCATGACGTTCATATTGACCTCGGCAACCGATAAAGAACATGATATAATTCCCTGACCTGAAATACGAAGGTCTCAGAGTATCACTCGCAGCTCGGCTCGGCGGGACACTTCCCGCGAGTTGCATTCAATGAAGGCTTAGACGGTCCAGATCCTAATGCAGCACGTCAACGCTGCCGTCGTATTTCGAAAGAATACCTCAAGGCCCGTCATAATTCTCACAGGCGATATCATATACATAGGGATGTGGCTTGTGACGGAACTTCAACAAGTGTTATAACTTGCAGCATCTTTCCCCAGAGGTGCGCATATAACACCCTTACATTTCTACTATGTAATAAGAGCGTTCTCTGCACGTTATCCAAACCATGAAGAAGAGCCCACTGGGTAGGTAGCCTACCTCTACAGAAAAGAGTCTGTCAACGTCCGTCGCAGAGATCTCAGTTTTATGTTGCAAAGAACTTGAGAAGCATATTGTAATGTAGCTAGTATGAGGCAAACCTAACGCTCTCCCTCAAAGGGGGTAAATCGTTGGTTTAACATTTTACAGTTTTTGTACAATGTTAGTTACCTTTTACCATTTGACGCGAAACCTGCAGTTGCGACGAAAGTGAAGCGGCGAAAGATCGATACAATAAGTAGACTACGAGCTGATGGGATTAGTAGAGGTAGACAGCCCAAAATCCAAGATAAGAAAGTGCTGATAACAAGCTAGGTGCCTGTGTCGAAACGGCGACTTTATCCAACAGCACTGGCGTGGAGATTGTTTCGTTATTGTTTACTGAGTTTCCAGTAACTCCAGAGGGGCTCGCTAGCGTAAGCTATACTGGAGAAGGTGATTTTGAATTCATTTCCTCTCTCAAGCTTGATCTCGAGCATCTCCTTGAGACTGCATGCACTTTGTGGTTTGTTTACTTGACATTGTCATCCGATTGATTATAAGTGTTAAGGCAACCTCGTCTTATAGCGGTGCACCGCCCTGAAGCTTAACAGCCAGAGAAGTGGGACCTACTTCCATTTCCAGAGAGCAAAATCACCCCTCATTGGTCAATGCACAACCAGCCCCACAAGCTGGTGCGGGGACGCCTGCCTCGACGCTTCGCCGTTTCCTGGACCTTGGAGCGCTATGGCAGAAAAAATTTTGGTCCATCAATATCGCCGGCTGGCAACCAAACATCGCCAGGTCGAACTTTTTTGTTTTGGGACGGGCAACGGCAAACACCGACGCCCTGCCATTTTTTAGTCAAGCGTCCATATTGAACCCTCAAGTCAGACACTTGTATGACAAGGCCAGCCTCGATACCCTAGCCTGGATCCTTTTCACAGCATTAGTCCAACCCTACCTAAAAAAACAGACATGGCAGCTGGCAGCATAACCTCTTCCGTAACCTCGACATCCCAAACAATCACCCACGACCCCTCCACACACAACAGCGTCATGGCCGCTACCCTCGCCGCATCGTCGGGCGGCAGCACCTCTTCGTCGACAATTGCCAACAATCCCGTCGTCGCCTCCTTCCTCTCGGCCCTGGCCGACGAGTCCAACCGCCACGTCTTCCTGCAGCCGCCCTCGACCCTTCCCGCCGGATCCCTCCTGCTCGCCAAGGAGACCCTCGACGCGCTCGCCTCCCAGGTCAGTGACCACCAGCAGGCAAAGCTGAAAGAGATCGCGGCCACCATCGGTGGAAAGAAGCGCAAGCGTGAGGCTGGCTATGACAAGAATGCCGTGCTCAAGATTCGCAAGCTGCACGTCGACGACGGGTTTGAGACGGAGCAGATATGGCAGCAGGCTAAGAAAATTATTGCCAGCGCCACAAAGGAGGCTGGCGATGTGCTGAAGGAGCTGGAAGAGAACGGGATTGTGGGCACCGGTGAGGAACAAGAGAAGACCATTGAGTTTGGAGAGGATGGGTTTGAGCTTGGTTCTGATGAGGAGGAGGATGCTGATAGCGAATCTGGTTCTGGCTCTGAAGGAGAAGAAGAGGAGGAGGAGGATGATGAAGAAGAATTAGAAGGAGAAGAGGGCAGCGAGATCGACGACGATGAAGAAGTCGAGATCGATGGCGAAGAGGTTGAATTCTCGGACGAAGACGGAGAAGGAGAGTTTGATGAGGAGGAAGAGGAAGAAGAAGAAGAGGAGGAGGATGCGCCAGAACTTGTCGAGGATCCCAACGGCCTCAACGACGGCTTCTTCTCAATAGACGACTTCAACAGGCAGACACAGTTGTGGGAAGACGCGGATGCCCGCGCGGACCCCAACGTCGATGCCGACAGCGACGACGAACAGCTAGACTGGCACGCCGATCCCTTCGCGACAAAGCCAAAATCAAAGAAGGGCAAGAGCGACAAGAAGAAGGACGAAGACCAGGATGAGGACGACGTCGACATGGGCGATGAATCCGAAGACGACGAGGCTCTCGAGGCTGCTGCCGCCGCCCACGCCAAGAAACTCAAGGGCAAGAAGAACGTGGAGCAGCTCGAGGACGATGGCGACGATCTCGGCCTGACAGATGGTGTTCTCGGTATGGACATGGACCTTACCGCCAACGACATTTACTACAAGGACTTCTTCGCGCCACCTCAAAAGAAGAAGACCGGCAACCAAAGGAAAGGAGGCTATTTCCCCAAGAAACTTGAGCAGCCAGATGAGGCTGATATGGAGAGAGCCGAGAATGATGTGCGCCGCGATCTCTTCGACGACATCTCGGAGAATGAAGATGAGGAGGATAAGCTCTCGGATCTTGATGCTGGTGATCCGAGATCTCGTCGGTCCGCCCACGAGCGCAGACAAGCCAAGATTGCCGAGGAGATCCGCAGGCTCGAGTCTGAGCTAGTTGCCAAGCGCGCCTGGACTCTGTCCGGTGAGGCTTCCGCGCAAGCTCGTCCCATGAACTCGCTCCTGGAGGAAGACCTCGAGTTTGAGCATGTCGGAAAGCCTGTCCCCGTCATTACCGAGGAGGTTTCCGAGACGATCGAGGCGCTCATCAAACGCCGCATTCTTGCCAACGAGTTCGACGAGGTTCTCAGGAGACGTCCTGACACCCTCAATAACCCCAACAACGCGCGCCGCGGTCTCGTTGAGATCGACGACACCAAGGGCAAGCAGTCTCTCGCCGAGATCTACGAGGAGGAGCACATCAAGAAGGCCAACCCGGACGAGTACGTCAGCGCTTCGGACGAGAAGCTCACGCGCGACGAGGCCGAAATCAAGAACATGTGGAAGGACATCTGCGCCAAGCTCGACGCCCTCAGCAGCTGGCACTACAAGCCCAAACCCGCCGCACCCACCATCAGCGTTGTCACCGACGTCGCCACCGTCGCCATGGAGGACGCCATGCCCACCACGGCCCAGGGTGTGTCGGGTGGCGAGAGCACGCTCGCGCCCCAGGAGGTGTACGCCCCGGGCAAGGACTCAGTCGAGAAGGGCGAGGTCGTGGCCAAGAGCGGCCTGCCGATTGCCAAGGAGGAGATGAGCCGCGAGGAGAAGGCTAGGAGACGCAGACGCGAGAAGGAGCGCATCCGCAAGGCCGGCGGCCTGGATGCGAACAAGAACATTAGCAAGGGTGCTCAGGAACGCAAGGAGACGATGAGCCAGCTCAAGAAGGGCGGTGTCAAGGTTATTAACCGGAAGGGTGAGACGGTTGGGTTGGATGGCAAGAAGATCGCGGAGCAAAAGGGTCCTACGTCGAGTGGTGCCTTCAAGCTTTAAAGATCGGGTTGTTAGACGGGGGATAGATGTAGGAAGAAGATGGATGATACCCTGATGGGTTGGACGGGTGGGCAGTCTTGGTTAAGGGCGATCTGTAAAGGTCTTTTTCTTTTGTATGGAATAGGTACATAATTGGGAGTTCAAAAACCATGCATGAGTTTGTTTTTCATCGGCCGTCAGCCGGTATACAATGCTCAACTGTTCCCGTTCAACATTCTCGAAGATGATTCTTCGTTGTATGCCTATTATCCTGGAGTCAGTACAACAACTAATCCTAGCCCTCTCCAACCTCATTGCTCTTTTCCCCTTATGCTTTCCTTCTGTTATCCGTTAACATTCTCCGTATAATCTTTCCTCCGATTCGGTCCAGATTATAGCGAATTATAACTTCGTACCAACCTCTACCTCCACCGGTCTGCAAAGTGAAAAATGCACAAGCAGTCTAGCTATTTATCCTTGGCTAAATTAGTAACTCTCTATTCTCAGTACATCTTATTAGTATTTGGGATAATCTACCCTTACTACCAGCTTGCCGTTTATCTAAAAGAATTTCCCTTTACCTTCTTTAAGGCTATCTTCACCCCGACTCTTTGGATTTTGGTTGATTAAGGAGAAGTGAAGAAAGAAGTGAAGAGAGAAGTGAAGAGAAAAGTGAAGAGATAAGTGAATAAAGAAGTGAAAAGGGGATAACCAGAGGCTGAAGAGACTATAAAGAGACAGTTCAGTATATTGTAGGCTACCTCCTATTCTGTTTGAAACCGTCTTCTTTGTCCGCCTAATAAGACCTAGTGCTAGACGAACTGTCTAGACTATATTTAGTATTATTCTACATCTATTGTTACGGCACGTAGATTGGGCAAGTGGCTGGCACTGCTAATTTGACGAATGTAATAAATAATTAACTATGGGGAGTAAAAAGGAAGAAGAAGTGCTGGCTTTGGTTGGCACGATTAAATAGAAGAAGGAAGTAGGTCCCAGAAGGGATGCAGCCAATTAGACAATACGGGTGGATGTAATAAGGATACGCCCAACTAGAAGGTGCAAATACGAGTATAGACTAGTCTTAGCAACCTTAGTAACTAATGTAGTAAATAATCTAGCTCTACTATAACATTACCCCCCCGGCGAAAGAAAGATTCAAACCCAAAGTCGAAGAATAACTACCAAAAATCCATCAACCTATTAATCCACATAACTATCAAGGTACTCGTAGAGCTTCAACCTAGTTCTATATTCCTAGGTTTAATTAATCCAAATCGCGACCCCATCTAGCCAATCTATCGCTGTAATGTATATGCTCAAGCTTGCGCTCGAAGTCGTTTGACGAATAAGAAGCCCGAGAATCGTAATTTGAGACGGAATTGTTATTATTATTATTATTATTAACGTTATTATTATAAAGAACTAAGACGGTATTAAGCTAGGCGCGAGAAATTGAAGTTTGGGGAGTTGTAGCCGTAGTTCTAGAAGCGGGAGGCAGAGCCTCATTAGAAGCTGTACGGGAAGTTACATAATTAAATTCAATTAAACTTAATATAATTTAAATAATATCGATATCTATTGTATTACGGGCAAAGGGTAGATAGTAGATGTAATTATACGTAATTGTACGAAGGAGAAAGGAAGAGAAGTGCAGCCGAGTGCCCGGAAGGCTAGCCTTATAAAGGCGACCCCCGGCGGGTCTAACCAACCCGCGGTAAGCAGCGTTCTGGCTAATCAACTACCAGCAATTCGCCGGTAGTAATAATAGCGTATAGTAATCTTAGAAGCTGCTGTATATTGGCACTAAGCATAAAGTACATAGGCTAACCCTATAATACTTCCCCGGACTAAAAGAAACTATATAGCTAACTAATATTATATAAAATAATAGAAATCCCTATTAAACGAGCGGTCCACTCTCGAAAAGCCTTTACCGCCGCCGGCGATTATCGTTATAACCTCCGCCACAGAATTAGAGCCTCCTACTCTACCTCCTTCTCCTTCTCCTTCCGCCTCTTTTCTACTACCGCCCAAGCCGGTAGGTACAACACTTCCAAATATCTATTATAGAAGGCCTATATAATATTGGGGGCTATAAATATATTAGTACGTAGCTATTATAACGGCGTATATAAGGGTATTTAAATAACGAAATATTCCTAATAATCCTTATTATTCTTCCGGCATTTATCGATCCTCTCGAATTTATATTCTATAGAATCCTCCCTATTATTAATCCTCTTTATAATTCGGCTATAGTTAGTATAAATATTCTATTCCTCTACGTCCGTCTATCCTAGTAGGCCCTCTTCGTCCTATAGTTTAACTTTATTAATATAGAACGTTGGGCTATACTTTATATTAATTAGGAGTTTAAACGTAATTCGATAGTTGTTTGTTTTAAGGATTTCGAATAGTCCTTTAAAAAGGGGTGTAAATTTAGTATAAGGGCGGCCAATATCGAGGTTTTTAGTATTAAAAAGGATTCTATTTCCCTTCTTATACTTCGGTATATCCGATCGATAGGTATTTGTATTATCCTTATAGTATTACTAAGCCTACTATATTTAACTCGTAATAAAGTTTAATATTTATTTAAACTAATTAATTAGTTCGTTAGCCTTAAAATATTTAATTTATTATACTATTAATATCTTTAACGGATATAGTTTAACTAGTTCGATACCTATACGAGGGTAAAAATTATAATTAATAAAGAAGGGGAAAATATTAATAGTTTTAGAAATTAGGTTATTCCTAGCGAATTCTATAATTAATAATTAATTTACTTAATCATCCTATACCTAATTAATATAAAAGCGAAGGTATTTCTTTATTTTAATATTAATACGTTCGGTTTAATTATTAGTAGTAGGGTAGAAAATAGAAGAAGGTTTAAAAGCGACTTCTAATTATAATAATAAGGCTCTCTAAAATTATAAAATAAATTAGGTACTACGGTTAAAAATAATAGAGTCCAGCAAATTATAAATACTATAAACTCTCTCTATAAAACGTTCTACTAATTCCTCCGCCGTTAAACCTATAGTAGGGATATAATACTATATCTTTATTAATCGATCGACAATAACGGTAATATATTTAAAATTTTATCCGCGGTATAAATAGAGCGTAAGCGGGGTAATATAATCGATTGAAATATTCCTCTATAGTACGAATAGTACTACTAATAATTTTAAAAAATTATAGGGGGCGTATTATAATAGTTTAGATTTAGTATATACTAAATAAACTTTATAGTACGACCGGACTATAATATATATTCCTAATTAAAAGAAAAATTGTAATAGTAGCGAATAAGTCTTTTCGCGACCCGGGTAATTAGCGGCCAGCGAATTGTAAATATATCGGAGGAGTAAGAAATAAAGTTCTATATTAATAAGATTAATAAGGATAGCGCTATAGAAATACGCCCGTCCCTAAATCGTTTAATATTTAACGAAGGGGATTTATTTTATATAATCTTTAATTTTTTTAGACTACGTTCGACGGTTGGGGTCCGATAAGTAAGCGATAATATTCTAAAGTATTATCGATTTTTTATAGCCCTCTACTATTAAATTATCTATTAACTTTTCATTTAATATTTCTAAATTATAAATATATTTAGTACTAATATCGACCTCTTTACTTCCGTCCTCTAAAATAAATATTCTATTAATAAAAATATTATAATCGAATAAAACTTTATTCCTAATTAGTAGCTTTTCGTCGGCTTTATCCTTAGGTAGGTCCTTTAACTTCCTATTTAGTGCGTTAGAACGTATTTGTAAAGATCCAAGGTGGTACTTAATTGTAAAATTAAAATAGGAGAAGAATTAAGACTAATATATATAATAGAGGGTAAATTATTTATTAATTATAAAGGTCTTTAAACTTCTATAATCGGTAAGGACTTCGAACGGTTCTTAAGTACCTTCTAATTTAGGGCGCTATTCCTCGAAGGCTTTAATAATAGTAAGCAATTCCTTATTATAAATATTATAATTATATTCGGCCGAAGAATATCGTTAATTAAAGTAAATAATTAAGTATAAAATTCCCTTTTTATTATATTAAAATAGAATATTACTATAAACCTAATTTAAAGCGTTTATTTCAACGACGGTCTATTTAGACCAATCGTAGATTCGAAATACTAAACTACTATTAAAAGCCTTTTTAAAGGCTTTAAAGGATTTTTAATATTAGTTAATCTATTATTAATTAGCCGACTTCTTTATTAATTCGTATAGTAGACTAACAATAATCGAAAAGTATTTAATAAATTATCGGTAAAAATTAGCGAAGTTTAAAAAACGCTATAGCGCTCTCTTAATTTCTAGAACTTCTTAAATTACAATAGCGGAAACTTTATTAGGGTCTATTTTAAGTCCTTCCGGTATAATAATTAAATTTAAATATTTTATCCTTATAATGTAGAATTCGTACTTATTAATATCAATTTAAAGTCCCGCTCAAATTATCCGCTAGAGGACTTCTTTAATATAGCTTTCGTAGTCTACTTTATTATTTAAATAAATTAGAACGTTATCGAAGTATGTTATTATATATATATTAAGGATATCGTATAGAACGTTATTAATATAATTCTAAAACGTCCTTAAAGTACTTTAGAAATTAAACGGGTAGACGATAGATTTATAGAGGCCGAAACGGGTTATAAACGTAGTAAGCTATTTATATCCTTCCTTTACGCGGATTTTATTAAATATAGCAATTATATTAAACTTAGTAAAAATCCTTACTCGGTAAATAATATCGAATATTTCTTTAATTAATAGTAGCGGGTAATACAACTTTAATATTACATTATTAACGCTATAGTAATTAATATAAATACGGACGCTACCGCCCGGCTTTTTTACTAAGAGGATGGGGGAAGTAGCCGCCGATTAAGACGGGCGGATAAAGTTCTTTCTTAAATTATTATTAATCTATTTCTTAACAACGCTAACTTTAATTAGGGATATATAGCGCAGCCTTACGTTAAGTAAGGTTGCTCCCGGCTAAAGTTTGATTTTATAGTTATAGGATTGGTTAGGCGGGACCTCTTCGGCTAGGGATAGGAGGAAGGCCGCTACTTCGTCGGTATAACGTCGTCCCTCTATTTTCTTTAAAATAGCGATAATTTTATTCCTTATTTTAATTAGGCAGTCGGCTTTGTCGAGGAACTTCCTTGCGTCTTCGTCAAAAATTTTAGCTAGGTATACATACCGAATCGTCTCTTCGCAAAGAGGCGCGTCCTAGTCGAATACGCCGGTTAGGTGGATTGCCTTGGCTAGGAATCCGCATCTCCTCCATTCTAAATAATATTTAGATTATCCTAAATACCGGATAAAATTTTGGGACTTAATAGTATAGCGGTGCGGATAATTTTAATATCCTTGTTAATATAAAGGAGGGGGTCGTACTTCTACTAGGATTGGATACGGAAATACTATATTTTAAAGATTTTACACTTATAAACGGCGCTAACGTTCTCCTTACTAGTAAAGATCGGCGGATTTTCTATAGTCTATCTTAAAGACGATATCTTACTAGTACTAGTGCCGGTACCGAATACTTTAATAAGGTTATTATATAAAGTCCTAACGTTAGCGCTATAGGACTTAAATATAGCGTAGTTTATAGTAAAATTATTGAACTTTTTTTAGAGGGCGCCAAATTCGGTTATTAAATTAAAGTAATCGAAGTTCTTCTAATCGAAATTATTTTAAACTTTAGTAGCTACTATACGGGTAGTCTTTAATTTATCCTCGCTACGTTTAAGGTCGATAGTAATATCCTTATACTAAATAAGGTCGTTATAATAAAGGCGACCGAACGGAGTAATAATTGAGCGGAAGGTAGGGTTTTAAATAATATTATTAACTATATCGAAATAAGTGCGGGGAATAGCCTTCTTCTCTTCATTATTATTAATACCAATAAGAAGGTCGTTAACCGTTACCGACGGGAGGAACTTAACGAGTACTACTTAATAAATAGTAACGTTGGTAGTACTAATAACTTTATTAAATACTTTATAAATATTATTTAAATTAAATAGTATACTTTTAGAAGGGGTACTAAAGTTAATAAAATCGTTAGTACTACTAACGGGTAAGAAGGATATACGGTTACTATTCTTATTATTAAATATAAAAAGATAATTATATAAAGCGGTCTCTTATCCCTTAAATAAAGAGTACCTACTCTTATTTATTAAATAAAGGGAGCGGGACTAAGGCTACAATTATTATAACTATAATTGTCGGTCGGGGTTTTAGGGTACTAGACTCGGCGACTTATTAATGAGGCGATTCTTATATATATGCAATAATACTAAAGATTAGTTGCGCAATAAAAGAAAGGTTTTGCGTTGTGAATATAATAGTTAAAAGGTGTAATTAACTATTACGGGCAAAGGGTAGATAATAGATATAATTATACGTAATTGTACGAAGGAGAAAGGAAGAGAAGTGTAGCCGAGTACCCGGAAGGCTGGCCTTATAAAGGCGACCCCCGGCGGGTCTAACCGACCCGCGGCAGGCAGCGTTCTAGCTAATCAATTGCCGGCAATTCGCCGGCAGTAATAACAACGTACAGCAGTCTTAGAAGCTGCTGTATGCTGGCACCAGGCACAAGGCACACAGGCTAACCCTGTGACATATCGAATCCTTATCCTTATAATTACCAGCGCCGCCGTATTTACTAAAGAAGTAAATAGAATTAAGAATCTCCTTTAACTTATTAATATAATCTATATAAATAGTTAGCTAGGGACGAATTTATAACGCGCGCTTGTATATCTCTTTATTAAGGGCCTAATAAAGTAGAAAAATCTTTGTGGGTTCGGACTAAGAATTGGTTTAGGCTTTATAAAGAAGGCGTTCGAATTTAGTAATAAAAATACTAAAAGTATTATTACTTTATTAAAGAGTATATAAAGTAGCTTCGGTTTACTAAACTTTATTAGGATTATTATAAATATGAATTAATTAGTTAAAAAGAACTTAGGGGTTAAAAATACTACTATTAGAAGATTGGATTAATTACGGTATTACTAAAGCTTAAATCTTTCTATCGAACTAGGAGTAGATGTAAAAGAATTATACTTCAATATTACTAATAGCTTTACTATTAAATTTAAATTTAGCGCGGATTATAAGCAACCAAATTTTAAAGGAAAAATTAACTCCAATAAATTTATTAGTATCGAGCAATTTTACTTTAAGGGTAGGAATCTTACTAATAATTTTAATTAGAAGGGTAAATTTCTTATTTAATAAATTAACGTCGGCGCGTAGCGTCTTAATTTCGCTATTGTAATTCTAGAGTAATTATTTTAAAGTAATCTAGTCGGTTATAGCGGTTAGCTCTCTAAGCTCGAGGTTAATAATAAATAATTACGTAAATAGTTATAATATTTTTGTATTAAACTAAATAAAAGTGTAAGAATTATCGAAATAAGAAGGAGAAAATTAAATAGGTTAAATTACCTTTTAAAAGTAAAATAAAAGAAGTAAATATTAAATGCAATTTAATAAAATTAGAAAAATAAAGGGCGTTCCAATTAAATAATATTTAATAACGTAATTTAATAATAGAAAAAAAGAAAGTCCGGGTTCTAAACCACTCCGCTAACGTAGCGAACCTTAGAATTATATATAATCCTCCGCTTTTAATTATAAACCTACTAATACTCTAATAATATAACTATTATATAACCTCCCTACGTATATCGTATTAGGGCTAAACCCAATCGGGCAGCGGGCGCTCCGCTTAATTAGCGTACAAAAATTAGGTTCCGTCGGTCGGATAATTATTAATATAATACAGCCTTACTAGGGGCGGTACCAATCGAAGAAGAGAGAGAGATTACAATTACTAATTGGTTAATAGTAGTAGAGTTCGCGCGATAAGCCAATTAGAGAAGGGATAGTTAATTAAGTATTACGGTACGTAGATTAGGTAAGTGGCTGGTACTGTTAATTTAACGAATATAATAAATAATTAACTATAGGGAGTAAAAAGGAAGAAGAAGTGCTGGCTCTAGTTGGCACGACTAAATAGAAGAAGGAAGTGGGTCCCAGAAGGGATACAGCCAATTAAACAACACAGGTAGATACGATAAGGATGCGCCCAACCAGAAGGCGCAGATACAAGCACAGACCAGTCTTGGCAACCTTGGCAACTAGTGTAGCAAGCAGTCTGGCTCTGCCATGACATCTATTATCCGCGTCCACCCGTATTAACCGGCAATAGTATGTGAATCTAGTTTGCCCATTTCTGGATTTATAAGCATGTACCTAAGATTAAGAAAGGTGTCATCACATAGATACCCTAGTTCTAGAAAACAGCTCGTGAGCTCTTGACTTCTCGAAGACGATCCGGGGATGTAAATATATATCTATATACGACAGACCATTCGCAGTTCGCTCTCGACTACAATGACTTGGTTGGCGGGGGCCAAGGACATATATGTCACGAAAATCTCTCCTTGTTTTTATACCAATAATTGGCTACTTGGGTCTCTCATGAGAACTTTACAGTCGAACGATGGGTAGCTTTCTCGCCCTCGTCAGACTTGCCAATTGACTCGAGCATATTCACCAAAAAGTACATAGTCACCCGTCCCAGAGTAAAACAAAGTACAACTGGCCGACACCTGTCCAGGTCATGATGAGCTTTAAACGGATAAAGGAGAAAAAGCAAGACGCAAACTTTGAGCATAACACATCTTGTCTAATTTCCACTGAAGTTCCTTCTTATGAGCCGCTGTTCTCGAGCTCTTCCGTCCGTCCATGAAATCTAACCGTGCTGTCTTTCCGGTTTTTACCACCACTCAATCTTCTCATTTCATCGACCCCTTCTTCGCGCTACCACTCACCCCAAAGTCTAACCCCCCCCCAATGACCATGACAAGCAAGTGCCAAGCAGTAGTAAACGCTCTCTACTTGCGATACCACATCCTCGTAATCTTTGTATTCCGCATCTTCCTCTGCAACTGGAAAATGCCATACATAAGCGCTTCACTAGTAGGCGGGCACCCCGGGACGTAGATATCCACAGGGACAATCCGGTCGCAGCCGCGCACGACGCTGTACGAGTAGTGGTAGTAGCCGCCGCCGTTGGCGCACGAGCCCATGCTGATGACCCAACGCGGGTCGGGCATCTGGTCGTACACCTGGCGCAGGGCGGGCGCCATCTTGTTGGTCAGGGTGCCCGCCACAATCATCACGTCCGACTGGCGGGGCGAGGCACGGAAGATGATGCCCAAACGATCTTGATCGTACCGCGGGGTTGAGAGGTGCATCATCTCGACGGCACAGCACGCAAGGCCGAAGGTCATGGGCCAGAGAGAGGATTGGCGGGCCCAGTTGACGATGCTGTCGAGGGTTGTGCTATATTTGAGTGTGTGTTTGTTAGTGGCATGTCCTTGTTGCTTGTGTTGTTGTGGAGAGGGCATAAGGGATATCCTTGTCCGGATGTCAAGAGCGGATGTGGAGTTCGTGGAGCCCTCGTGGAACGTGTAACGTACAGAGCATATTGAACGGCGCCCTTGGTGCCCTCCTGGCTGGGAAGAGGAACCTCTCTGCGCTCGCGCCTGGCGATGCCGTGCTGTGCGCCCGCGGGGGCGACGGCACCCGTGGCGTCCTTGCGCGAGGACGAGGAGATGGAAGCGACAGCGGCCGCGCGGAAGGGGACGATTTGAGCAGTCGGCCGGGCTGTGGATAGTTGCTTTATCGTCAGCTGGAGTTCGTCGCCGTGGGGATTTCGTGATGGAGCTGTCGAATGACTCGCGCGCTGACTCTCCGTCGCATACAGAAAACAAAACACAGGCATCACCCACCTCTAAGAGCCATTGAGGCGCCTGTCCTCACAGAGGACAACATGTTGGAAATATCAATTGTCGCAATAGGAGCGAGGTCTAGGTACCTGGGGAAAGGAGCGAGAGCGAAGAGGGTCCGGTACGGGGCTCGCAATGATAGTAAGTATCGACGTCGTCCGTCCCACTCTGCGGTTACACAGCGAGCCTCCGACTCCCCTCAGCGACGGGACTTCAGTTAGTTACAGTGATGCTGAGTGCGGCTTAGCCAAGTTATCCCGAGCATTTGCCTCCATAAAGTGACCCACTTTGTGGCGTCGGATAAGGCTGGGGATTTGAGGATTGAAAAGAGCTAGCTTTCCATTGGTCAAGGCATATTTTCTTTCTGGGGAAGTTGGAGCAACAGGGTAAGTACTAAACTCCAAGGGGCTTTTGGGAAGGATTCCTAGGTACTCCTCCCCTTCCGCACTGGATGACCATGTTGTTTTAAATCCGTGCATCTCGAATGCTCGCGGTAATCTGCCTTGAGCGCAGTGCATCTGATATATTTTGCTAAATTTTGATGCGGTCATCCTCACCCTGGAGTGCTGGCAGGGAGACACGCCTATCACTGTCCTTGGGCTCCTAATTGAGACTAAGGAAAAGCAGTGCCATCCCTGTCGCAATGATCTGTCTAAATACGCTAAGGAGTGCCAAGATGTGGTGATAGCTTCATTCTGTATAACTTTCCGCAGAGGACCATAACGATATTAATCGCAGCACCGACTGATGTTGAAGTACTACCAAGAAGAAAAAAGTAAAAAAAAAGAGAGGACAAGAGCTGGAATCGAACGGCTGACGTCACGTTCAACTGGAAGGGAGTAGAAGAGCCCTATTTTGCATAGCCGGAAGACGCCAGCTTACAGTGCTTCCAGGGAGGTAATCCCCCGCCATTTAGGCCCCCCGTTGGGTCACCTACGGCGGCGAGGGCCCCCCCAGCATGTGGTGCACTACCCTCCTTGTGCAAAGAGAGCTCAGCGCACCACACCGCTCGACCACGCAGCCACTTGTCAGTTGATTGAATACTCATCAACTTGGGGTCCTTTATGAACCCCAAGCTGAGGTCCCGCGTGCATGCATTTTGGGGTTTGAAAACAAGTGGTACTTCCATAGATGACAAACGATACTAGAAAACGCGCGCCAACACCTCCCTCCTGGTTTTCCCTCCCGCCCAATAACGCCTGCGAACAGCAATCTGGTCGTGATATCGCGTCAGCCTAATTAGAGAAAAATAAAAGAAGAGAAAAAGAGGGATACCAGCTGGCTCTCAAAGATCCCAGGTATGGTCGCAAAACAAAAGGCCCCCAGCTGGCCATCATCTGTCCGGCTAAGACTCAAGCCATTCTCTTGTCCGTGTCAGCCGACGCGTTTTCGCCAAGCTCGGGGTTGAGATAATTGGCGTCTTCGGCAGCCTCGTAGTCGGCAATAAGGTCCATGACGACCTCCCTGGCTTCGTCAAACTCGTTGAGGTTTTCAGAAAACGGCGCCGTCTTTTTGTAGGCTTCCATAAAGGCGTTGCGCTTCCGCATGCCATCGTACTGCCTAACGATACGCTTGAAAAGCTGTGTAAAGAAATGTCAGTTTCATCATCTATCTAGCCAACACAGCCAGCAGCAGCTGACGTACCGTAGCAATACTAGTATGGTTCGCCAACATCAAACCACTGACACGATGTGCCATAGTCACGTAGGGACTCCTCTTGGTCAGTGCCACCTGAATGCTAGCGGGACCCCAAGGAATGAATGTAGCAAGACGACGTTCCCTAATACGGAGCAGACTCTTGTGCACATCGGTTGGGTCCACGTCGCCCTGGATGACGTTCAGGATGGAAATGTAGCAGCTCTTCTTGCCGGGTACAGTAGACACCATGCGATTCTTGGGCTGCAGCAATCGTCTCATGACGTCGAGAACCGTCGTTTTGCGCACCGTCTTTGCCTGCTCTACCTGGTCGCCAGTGAAGGGCGTGTACGACGTCATCAAGAAGTGGCATCGAGGAGTCGGAATCAAGGACGCGAGAATGCTGACCAGGTCGTTGTGCATGTAGCCGGGGTATCGAAGGGTGGTTGTGCTGGCGGACATGACGGTCGATACGAGCTGGTTCGTCTGTTGGAAGGATGGCTCTTGTACGTGTAGTCTGTCGGCGGCAATGTGTGACAAGGCGCCGTTGTCAAGCACCACTACCGAGTCGGCGTTTTGCGTTAACCTCCTCATGGCAAGTAAACTGTTGTAGGGGTGCACGACAACATCGCCGGCGCTGGTCGTGTCGGGAAATACCGAATATGTCTGGATGATCTTCTTGGGGAAGCGGTCGTTCAGTCGCTCGAGTAGGAAAGAGCCCAGGCCTGATCCTGTGCCGCCGGCGATGGAGTGTAACATCATGAAGCCCTCGAGGGAATCGCTGCCGTCGGCTTCGCGCTCAATCATCTCCATGATCTCCTCATGTACCTGCTCGCCTGTTTGGTAACCATCACCCCAGTTGTTGCCCGCACCAAGACCGCTCTTGCCCACGTAAAAGTTTTCTGGGTTGTATATGTTCCGGTATGGCCCAGTCTGGATGGTATTGATGACCCTGGGTTCGAGATCGATCAGGATGGACCGGGGAATGTATCGCGTATCGTCGCTCTGGTAAAAGAAGACATCTTTACGGTCGCCGCCTTCGGTCGCAAAGTCCTCGATGGTTCCGTCTTGGCTGATGCCGTGCTCCAGACAAAGCTGCTGCCAGAACTGGCTTCCGACTTGAGAAAGTTAGAAACTGCGCGTCCAGCCGCCGGATGTCGAGGCGCAAGACTGGGTGAAGGCCGACTGCCTCGTCGGGTTGAATTGGGCACTCACTGCTGTTGCCGCACTGGCCGGCCTGGATGGTTATTATTTCTCTGTCTGCTGGTTAGTCACGATATGTTGGGTGCTGGGATGAGGGACGCGTACCTGGGCATGGTGGTGGCATTAACGAGGCGCGAGACCTCCAGGCGGAAATTGTTGCAATTGGGACAAAAGCGGAGGGAACATCGGTAAACACAAGGACGTCAGCAGAGCACGCCTGGTAGTTCCCCACATTGGATTGCAGCACGTTGCCCACCGCTACTACGCTGAGATTCCCGCGTCGACGCGACAGAAACGGGAGGAGATGGAACCTACCCTACCTGGTAGGTACCTAGCTGCCGTGCCCCTGCGAACGCTACAAGGGAAATCACCAAACTGAACGATACAGTGACGCCCGCTGTCAGCTGCTAGCAGCATGACGGATCGGAGAGGGGCACCTAAGACATCCAATGATGCATCCTCTCCATCCACCTATCTCGTGGCTGGCTCCCGTCGGCTGGATCTAGCAGTTCAAGTTAGGTTCCAGGACCCGGGATTGCTAACCCTGTCGGGTATAGCTTCTGTAATTCGTTAAGGGCCGTCCATGCCTGCATGTCCAGGTACTCCAACCTAAAATGACAAAACCCCATTTTCCAGCAGGGCAGTCCAAGTGCGACGGGGGGCTCCTTCAGCGCCTTTCCACTTGGTTACTGTAGAGGTAGCGGAGCATTGCCCTGCGCTACCTTGCAACGTGACGGGACGGGATCCGTCTTTCGTCTCACCACTTTGACAAACACCCGACACACGCAGGCAGGCGTCTTGCACGTTTTACCCCTCCACATGACGGGGAAGTTGACGTAGAAGAAAGGTGACGGTCAAGAGATGAGACAGAATAGTACTGGAGTAGGTAGTTGACCGAATAAAAGAAAAAAAGAAAGAAAAAACACTATTGCTCTTGGTTCACTCATTCAACCTTCCATACTACGCAGGTACAACGGACAGTTACCGTACCGGACGATACAGGTAGTAACAGTAACAGTAACAGTAACAGACGGGCGCGGCCAATAAACAACAACTTCCAAGTTTGACCTCTCTCCTGCCCCTTTTTGCGTCTACCTTTTCCTTGTACGGGGATGCCCGCTGTGTACCTCTACTAGTAAGTAGTACCATTCTAACAGTTTACACCTTGCTTCAATCTCCAACGTCACCTCATCTTGGTTTCTCTACACTACTTCAACCTCCCCCTAAAACCGACTGTATCTGCCAACTTCACCTTGGGAGGTACACTACCTACTTCATACTGTTCAAGGTAGCCACGCCACCGTCTCCATCTTCTTTCACCGACCTTGTTGGCCCGATTGGAACCACTCTGCCACTCTTCTCCCGGTCGTTGGCTCGTTCCGATTAACAATTCCGATTATTCAAAAAGTTGACCGCCGTCTTCGAGCCCCTGGAGAGTCAACCCACTTTCCACGAGCGTAGCCATTTCTACCGTTACTTGTGAGCCGCGGCATGTTTCGCTACCGAGGATCCTACCCCTTCTTCCTTCAAGATACTGTCCACATCTCCCAGCATCAAGGCCAGGAACAACAACAGCAACAGCAACAGCATACTTCACCAATCCCCCGGTAGGCTGACCAACCGTCAACCGCCCATCTTCTGCCATGGCCGACCCGACCCGATCCAGTTCGGCCAGTCTGCCTGTGCCAACACAGTCGCGCAAAGAGAGTGTTCTGCAATCAGGGACCCTCGAGGAACTACCGACAATCACCCAGGCCCAAGTGTTTGGCGTTCCGTCGCCCGGATCCGACCAGTTCGACTTCGCCACTAAGGCGAGCTCTCCCAAGACACCGAGAGCTAACGAAAGCCCGTCTGCCTCGGACTACCTGAACGGAGGCCAGCCACACAACGACGGTGTCTCCCCCGTACCCGATCAAGACCCACCCGCCTGGCTGCCGCTCCAAGATGTCAACGAAACCACTACTCGCTCCTCCGTGCCCTCGACCCTCCCGACAGCTGGCACAGGCCCTTCCGATGTGCCCTACTCCGAGCGCAGCGTACAGTTTGCCAACAACGATGTCGTTCTCGAACCCCCACCCGTCATACACCACGAGCGCCATGCCTCATGGGACACCAAAGATACCATGAACAGGATTCGAGGGTCCAGCTTCATGACCAAGTTGAAGGAGCTCGCCGGCCCCAGCACCTCGCAGACCTTCAAGTCTCCAAGTTACCCTCCCGAGATTAACTCTACAGCTAGCTCCCCAACCGTGTCACGCCATCGTCAAGCCCGGTCAGTCGACGACCGTAGCGACGAAGACGCCGACGCAGAGGAGACTGCCGATGAGAGGGTGGGGGAGCCACAGATTCGACAAAAGAAAAAGAGACGGATTCGACGACCAAAGTTCGAATCGTTCTCGACCCCCAACACGCCTCGAATCGAGCAAGAGCCGACTACACCCGGTGGACATGCCCGCTTCGGCTTTATCCGCCGTTCCACCTTCTCAGATATTGGAGACCGTGGAGGCCTTTCCGAGGGTGAAGGTAGGGATCATATTGCCAGACAGCGCATCAACAGAAGGACGAATCTGTGGATGTCGAATCGGCCGGATGGTGAGGGCGACGAACTCGAATCTCCCAGTAGGATCGGTCAGCATCTTCGGCGCTTCTCCAACCTCGGCGGCGGGGTTTCTGACGGTGATGCCACTCCGAGGAGACCCTTTTTCGGCACGGACAGGGCTGCAACTTTTGGTGCTCAGAAATGGCGTCAAGTCAAGAGCACATTGCGGCTGTTGCGACAGAAGAGGGACGACCAATATGACTATTTCAAATCTGCCGAACTCATGGCCGAGCTTACCGCAGTTACACCGGCTGTCTTGATGTTTGCCAGCATGATCCAGCGCGACGAACATGGAAACAAAAGAATACCCGTCCTTCTCGAACAGCTAAGACTCCGAATCAAGGACAGTGCGCCTCTTCCCGGCAAGGATAGCGAGAGACATGTGCTCTTTACCATTGAGCTTGAGTACGGCAGCGGTCCCAGCCAGATGAAGTGGACGGTCAAACGACACATAAAAGAGATCATGAACCTCCACTTCAAATATAAGATCAACCCCCCTAAAGACAAGCTATTGATACATCGGCCAGAGGGCGGCGTTCGGCCCAAACAGCCAAATTTCCCCATCTCGGCTTTCCCTTATTTGCGCGCAGTAAGAGGCTTGGAGGACGACGAGGAACAAGAACCACTTGACCCCCCTCGTATAGTCGAAGATCCCGCCGGCGAGGCCACTGCCGGAGAAACAGCTGTTGAGGGCACTGATGTTGACGAAAATGGCAGGCCGCAGGTGCGGAAAAAGAAGTCTCGCATGGGTGCTTTTGGTGGGCGCCGCAAGAACTCGGCCATAGGCTCAAAGGGTGATCTGAATCAAATAGCTCTTGACGCCGCCGCCAAGAAGAAAAAGTATATCGAACAGCAGCAGAGAATCCTGGAAAAGTATCTGCAAGAGATGGTTCGTTGGCTCATGTTCCGGGCAGACAGTAACCGACTTTGTCGATTCTTGGAGCTTTCTGCTCTTGGAGTTCGCCTTGCTGCCGAGGGAAGTTATCACGGCAAGGAATGTTACCTCCACATCCAATCCTCCAAAGGGCTCGATTTCCGGCGGGTCCTGACACCGGGCAAGGTTATTGCTAGGCACAGCAAGAAGTGGTTCCTTGTTCGTCAGAGTTATATCGTCTGTGTCGAATCGCCGGAAAACATGAACATCTACGACGTTTATCTGGTTGACCCCAAATTCAACATTGTTTCTAAGAAGGACAAAAACAAGCACCTCACAGCAAACGGCAACGAAAATGAGGAAGACCTCGAGAATTTCGACCCGACCACGACCAAAAAGTCCAAGTCCTCCAACCACCATACACTCAAGATCGTGTCATCCGAAAGGAAGATCAAGCTCTTCTCCTCCAGTCAGCATCTGATACAGCAGTTCGAGGAATCCATTTTGGAGATGCTCAAAACTACACCATGGCATCAGCGGAATCGCTTTGGAAGCTATGCGCCTGTTCGAACTGGCGTGTTCGCCCAATGGCTGGTCGACGGTCGGGACTACATGTGGAACGTCTCAAGAGCCATCAGTATGGCCAAAGACGTCATCTACATTCACGACTGGTGGCTGAGCCCAGAATTGTACATGAGGCGGCCCGCTTGTATCAGTCAGAAATGGCGTCTGGATCGTCTACTCCAGAGAAAGGCACAGGAAGGTGTCAAGATTTTTGTCATTGTCTATCGAAATGTTGAAGCCGCAGTTCCTATTGACTCGGAGTACACCAAGTTTTCCCTGCTGAACCTCCATCCTAACATTTTTGTTCAAAGATCACCTAACCAGTTCAAGAAGAACCAGTTCTTTTTCGCTCACCATGAAAAGCTGGTTATTGTCGACCACGACATTGCATTTGTGGGCGGCATCGATCTGTGTTTCGGCCGATGGGACACGCCGCAGCATCCAGTGACCGATGACAAACCCACTGGATTCGAGCCTGATTCGTACAATCTACCCAAGGATGCAGAGCATTGTCAAATGTTCCCAGGAAAGGATTACTCAAATCCTCGTGTCCAGGACTTTGTCAGGCTCCATGAGCCATATGAGGAGATGTATGACCGGTCCAAGGTTCCCAGAATGCCGTGGCATGATATCGCCATGCAGGTTGTTGGCCAGCCAGCCAGAGATCTTACCCGCCACTTCGTTCAGAGATGGAATTATGTGAGACGTGGCCGGAAGCCAACGAGGCCTACACCATTCTTGCTGCCACCTCCTGACTGCAGCAGAGAGGAACTCGAGGCCGCAGGCCTGAATGGAACTTGCGAGGTACAAATGCTCCGTTCAGCATCCACGTGGTCGATCGGTATCGATGAGACCGAACACAGTATCCAGTCGGCATATGTCAAGATGATCGAAGAGTCTGATCACTTTGTCTACATGGAGAACCAGTTCTTCGTGACCAGCACAGAAACACTGAACGTGAAAATCGTCAATCATATCGGCGATGCTCTGGTTGAGCGCGCTATCCGTGCGCACGAAAAGGGCGAGGACTGGCGCGCAGTCATTATTATTCCTCTAATGCCAGGTTTCCAAAACGAGGTCAATGACCAGGACGGAACCAGTGTTCGCTTGATTCTCCAATGTCAGTATCGGAGTATCTGCCGCGGAGAACACTCCATCTTTGGCCGTCTTAGGGCTGCCGGCATCAACCCGGAGGACTACATCCAGTTCTTCAGTCTGCGTCAATGGGGTAAACTCAAGAATAACTCTCTGACGACCGAACAACTCTATATCCACGCCAAGTGTATCATTGTCGATGACCGTATTGCCTTGATCGGATCAGCCAACATCAATGAGCGGTCTATGCTTGGCAATCGTGATTCGGAATGCGCGGCCGTTGTTCGTGACACTGACATGATCTGGTCTACCATGGGTGGGAAGCCTTACCAGGTTGGTCGTTTTGCTCACACCCTGCGTCTCCGACTGATGAGGGAACACTTGGGCTTGGATGTCGATGAGATCCAAGAGGAAGAACGTCAAGCAGAGCTTGACGAGGCCGAGGCAAGAGCTGAGATGGAACAACGCACGGAACACCACATGGAGCACCCGAACTTGGAACATCGCGACTTCACTGACGACTCGGAAGATTCCATGGTCCCAGAAAGCTCGTCCCGGAGACGGAGGTCATCTCATATGTCGTCTCATATTCTACCTAGCACGCCGCCGCCGCCGCAACTCCCTCGTCATAGAGCGCATAGTTTCAATCATGACGTTGAAATGCAGGAACTCCCAAGGCCAGACTCTAAGGGCAAATCCGTTGCCGGCAGAGAAGACCAGGAGCATGTGCATGCCGGTGAAAGGCATAGGAGGGATGTGGAAGGATTGGGTCCTGATCATTGGAAGCTTGCTCAAATGCAAGGTATTGATGAGGGCAGAGACTCTGTCGTGGTGAATGGCCGTGAAGTGCTGGTTCACGACATCTCTGCGGAGGGCAAGGGTACGCTGGACAGCCCGCATGAGTCTCATGAGCTTCGCACCCGGCCTCATGATGCTGCGTCTCTTTCTGAAAGCATCGGCAATGAGCACATGCCGCCAATGCCACCGTTTAACAGACGGACTACGGAGCAGCTTGGTCTTCCCAGAGCCAATCAGTTGCCTGTCCTGCCTGTTGTTGACGATACTGATATTGGTGGGCCGCCTGTTCAGATTACTGCAAACGGGACACTGTCTCACAGCCAGATCGCCATGAACATTGAGCTGGCCAACATTGACAAAGACTGCATGCGTGATCCTCTTAATCCAAGTTTCTATGAGGATGTTTGGTCTCGTGTTGCTGAGAACAACACCAAGATCTACCGCCGCGTCTTCCATGTCATGCCCGATTCTGCAGTAACGAACTGGGCCGAGTACAAGGAGTTCAAGGCCAACGAGCGGGAGTTCAAGAAGCAGTTTGAAGGTGGCAAGGCAAGCGAGGAAGTCAATGAGAAGAACAGAGTGACGGCTGAGCATGCGCAAACCAGTGCTGGAGCCGGTATCAGCGCACCGGGCCCAGCTCAACTCACCAAGAGCTTGACGGAGAAGCTGGTCACTCCTGTCTCCAAGCTCAGTGGCGGTGATGACAAGGGAGCTCGGGAACGCACAGGCTCAACTACTACGTTGGATGAGAAGGGGGCCACGAAGGACCACACGCGCAAGGCTCAGACCTTCCCACTCGATGCTGAGAAGGGTGCGATGTTGACGGCGGCGCAGAACCCTGGCGAACGCCCACCCACAGCAACACCCAAAGACAGCGCTGATTCGAACCACGACGATACCAGGACGTCTGGAGACTTCCTGAGCGCCAGCATCACCAACAACAAGGAGCGACACGCCACCTTCTCCAACAACCAAGATCCTAACCCTCCCCCAACCTCAGCCAGCGGCGGCTCCACCACCACCATGGCCGACAACAGCAACACAACCCCCAACATCGCCAACGGCAACGGCGCCGCAGTATCCTCCGACAACACAGCAACCGTATCCGCCACGGGCACTAATGGTGCTAGTGTCAAACCAGCCGCATCCACCAGGCAGCAGCGTCGTAGGGCGAACACTGGCCGTAGTAAACGCGGGTATAATCCATTTGACGCTCAGACTCTAAACCCGGCAGAGGCCGAGGAGACGCTCAGATTGACCCAGGGAACGCTGGTCCAGTTTCCGTATGACTGGCTGGTCACGGAGGAGAACAACGGGAATTGGTTGTTCCAGGTTGATCAAGTGGCGCCGTTGCAGATTTAGTAAGTTTTCTTGTCTTTTCTTTTTCTTCCTTCCGAAAACCACTTGCATAAATGCAGTTAGGATGGGTGCTAACCACAGTGTTTCTCTAGTAACTAAATATGCTTCTCTGCTGCGTTGTTCCACGGTTGTGGGGGCTTCACATACCTGCGTTATCCTGTTCTACCCCCTTCGCCCACCTTTTCCCTACGGCCATATCTCTCACCCTTGCTTTACCCATCTTCGCAAACAACATGGAATCGGAGCGGTGGAAGATAAAGACTCATCATATGTAGTAACATTCAAGTATTCATGGCAAGGCGTTGTTGGGTTGGCGGGTTACATACATATCAGCATTCGGTGGCAACCTCTTGCTTTTCTTGAGTCATTCTTCCTCGTCAGCCATTTATTACTATCATCATTATCAAGCTTCCAGGACGAGCAAACGCCGGCAGTATGTAGAGGTATGTCCTTTAATCATAGCATGCAGAATACTTGGTACCTAGGCAGGTTATTTTTAGTCTATCTTTCCATTTTACCTTCTTTGTTATATATACCTAGTTAGTTATTTGTCTGATAGGACACGGACTTTTTCTTGGCTATACTTTTCTTACCTCTTTGAACCCACAGCTGGTATATACGAAGTAGGCACGCAGGTATTCTCAAAGCTTTTATTCATCATTTTGCCGTAACCAATATACCTTTAGGCTTAGGTTTACTTCAACGCTTTGTTCCCAGTCTGACCAGCCAACCTTTTGCTCACAACCACCAAGCAAATGAAAGCCGAGCTAAGACGACCCAAAAAAGCTTATGGAACTATCTATCGACTTAGAGCCCCCAAGTAACCATCCCAGATCTTTCCATCAAAGCTCAATGTCAATGCCCAGATCCATGGCACCAATAATCTCATCGTCCATCAGGGGCGCCGAAATGACGGGCAAGCCGTTCTTCTTCTGTTGCAACCTGTGCTGCTCCTGCAACTTTGCAATATGCGGCAAAACTCCGTTGCTGTTCTTGGACTCGCTCTTTGACGGCGTGTCCGGCGCGGGGGTTCCCGCCTTGGACGGACTAGGCGTGGCCTTCTCAGACGAGTCGTGCACGAACTTGGGCCTGGTAATGAGCCTGCGGCTCATGTCCTCCTGAACGGCCTCGCCACGCTCAATCTTCCTCTCGATTTGACGAGCCTTGGCGCGCTCGCGAAGCTGAGCCTTACGGACCTCTTCGGCATTGCGCCGGCGGTTCTCCATGTTTTTGAGCGCCAGCTTCTCCTGCTGGGTCAGCTCCTTCTTGCCGTCTTTCTTGGTGAGGGAGGTACGGAAGGCAAGGCGGGGCACCTCGAGTTTCTCGAGACGCTCCTGGTAACGGGCGATGGCGGCCTCGTCGTTGGCCTGGCGAGCGATGTCAAGCTGCTTCTTGAGGTATTCGCGTTGGGCACCAGAGAATCTGGCCTGCAGGGCGTTCTGACGCTTGAGCTTGTCCGAGAGCTCCTGCTCGGTCCACGTACGCTGGACGAGGCGGTTGATGTCATCGATCTTGTCGACAAGGGTCTGTTTGTCTGGGAAGGGGACACCCTCGGCAAGACAGACTTGTTTGTAACGGTTGTACTCGGCCTGTTGGGGGTCTAATTAGAGATGATGACAAGTGAAGAGAGACCAAGCACGCATACCTCTGTAAACTTTCGGTCGGAACATGTGATCAAAGGCCACTCCCTGACGGCTTTACCGTGGGCAGCCTTGACATACATATCGACGACCATTTGGTGACCCTGATGATCTTCCAAGGCATATGCCTTACCGGTGGTGAAACCTGCATTCCGAACGTTAAACGACATCTTAGCTTAACAAGGGGCTAACGGGAATGATCTTACCCTTAATGAGAGCCATACGGTAGACATCCTGGCGAGTGTCGGGATCGGGACCAATGTTCAGGCGAACAAAGCATCCTGTGAGTGCTTCATCAAAGCCGGGGTAGAAAGCCACCTCGGCAAAGCGACTGCGGCCAACACGAACACGCTCAAAGTCCCGAAGCTCGGCAGGCGGGCTTTCTCTGCTCTCTGGCGAACGAGACCTGTGCTTTTTGTTGCTCGGGCCATCCCAGTCCACGTCACTATCATCACCACGACCGGGGCTGCGTCGGTACGAAGGCGAACGCTTACGACGGTCATTTTCCCGCTCTCGCTGCTCCTTGCGGTTGGAACGTTCCTCCCGGGCCCGCCGGAGAGAATCCATCTTGTCGTCGGCCTTGGTGCGAGCCCGTGATGTCTTGCGTGACGAATCATCGAGCTCGGCTAGGCTTGCCTTGCGCTTCTTCTCTTGGTTGACCTTCAGCTGGCGAAGCATGCGGTTCTGGCGGATACGTTCATTCTCCTCTCGACGCTCGGCCAGAATCTGTTCCCTCTCGATTTCACGCATGCTCATGATCTGCTCCTTCTCTTCGTAGTCGCGGAAGAGACCGTCGACAGGGTACTGGTTCACCTCATCGTCAACACTACGCCTCGCCGGCGAGGCATCTGAGTCTGAGTCTGATTCGTCCATGGGGGCAGACGCTTGGGAGTCCGGGGATCCCGGCGGAGAGCTGCCGAAGAGAAGTTGTTTAGCCTTGACCATCATCTTGAGCAGCATGGTGGGCGGGGTGATTGACAGAATGAAGAGGGGATGGAGGCAAGAGGAGGAGAAGAAGGGGTTGATAAAGGCGAGCGCTAGGCTGAGGTTCGATGTGGCGCATGGGTGACATGTAGAACGGCAGCCCTAGGGCTACCTGAGAGCTGGGTGAAGGAAAAGAAAGACAAGCACTCACGCCTGGCCCTCGTCCTCCGACTCGTCATCGCTTCTAGCACGTTTCCTTCCCACTGACTTCTTGGCCGTTCCCCTGGTAGACGTATCCTTCTTCCTCGGTTCTGGTGACGGGGAGCGGGAATCGTCCCTGCTCATGTCCATGGCCTCATCTCCGCTGTCATCGGAGGCGTCACCGCCTGCGAGGGCGAGCAACTCGTCGTCGATATCTGACATGGTCGCTTGTCTGTCGCGGGCCGTCGGTTCTTATAGAGCTGCTTCTGTGTGCCTGTGAACGCTAGGGTTATGCAATGGCTGCTGCGCGAAGCAGGGTTCGATGGAAAACCGTCGGGTGCAGATGGTGAACGCAATGCCGAGATACGTCGAGTGAAGGGCCGAACTGGTTCTTCCAAACTGTTGTTGGTGGATATGATCGGAACAAACAATGTTCTCCCAATTGTGGATTGACAATGCGCCAAAATCAAAAAGTCGTTATGCAATCGGGTGGTGTTGAGGCGGCGACGGGAGCGATGAATGAGTGAGGCGACAAGAAAGTCCAAAGCGGGATGAGAGACAGGATAGTTATAGAAGGGAGATGAACTCCTATTGTCCAGCAGTTATCAATAGGAATTCAATGGGGTCTGGTCTAGGCTGATGGTAAGGTAGGAAGGTACTTTATGGAACTTGGGCGGCGCGACCTGGATGGAACTCCACCCGCTTGTGCGCGACCTGACGGACAACTTCAACGTCCAGGGGCACGCAGTGCTTGGCGTGAGTTAATGGGTGGTGCCCTGGTGGGAGGGTGGTCAAGGCGCCCAAAAGTGGAAGTTCCACACCGCCCAAAGGTTAGATCAGGCCCGTTGCCGGCCCGGCAAAAGCCCAATTGAATCGAGTCCCGTCGTCCTTTTGACCCTTGGCCGACGACCAACGTCATCGCATGTGCAGGCAGCCCTGTGGAGCACTCACTCGAGCGATGGAGCTCCGAGGTCCCCACGTCGCCGTGATTTTGTAAGTGGGCCGACTTTCGAGGTCCCGTCTTTCACTCGGCCTCGGCGCATCTCCCCCGAGCTTCCACTTACTGTACTCCGTCGCATCAACCGCCTCCGGTCCGTGCAACATCAGATTTCACCAACTCATCCCAAGTCTTCCTCCAACACGCAAGACCGAAAAGACCACTGTCACAGCCCATTATGCTTCGTCCAGCAACCAGGCCAGCCCTCGCGGCCACCAGACAGGTCCGGCAATGCGCCGCGCGCTTCTTCTCCTCCCCCGCCTCGCCTGATACCAGCTCCTCGCATGTCCACAGCCCCTCCACAACCCCCAAGACCAACCCAGTACCACCACCACCAAACTCCAAGTCGTCGACAAGTTCTTCCAAGGGTAAAAAACCCCTCACTGCCGAGCAGCGCGCCTTCCTCTCGTCCGCCCTCCGCGTAAACCAGGCCGGCGAGCTCGCTGCCACCCTCATCTACACGGGGCAGACCCCGCCTCTCGTAACCCGGGACCCCTCGCTGCGCCCGCTCATGAAGCACATGTACGACCAAGAGGCGGCGCATCTGCGCACCTTCAACGACCTGATCTACCGCCACCGCGTACGGCCCACGGCGCTGTACCCGCTCTGGTCCGTCATGGCCACGGGCTTGGGCTGGGGCACCGCCATGCTGGGCAAGGAGGCTGCCATGGCGTGCACCGAGGCGGTGGAGACGGAGATTGGCGGCCATTATAATGCGCAGATCCGTAAGCTGTTGGAGATGGTGAGCGAGTGGGAGGCTGAGGGGTATGAGGTTGGCGCAGAGTTCAGGCATCTGATCAACACGTTGAGGAGGATACGGGATGAGGAGCTGGAGCACCTGGACCATGCGGTTGAACATGATGCGCAGAAGGCGGAGCCGCACTGGTTGTTGACGGGGGTGATTAGGGCGGGGTGCAGAGGTGCCATTTGGGTTAGTGAGAGGGTGTAAGAAGGGGTATCTCTTGGGGTTGGCACGTGAAGGGAAAAAAAGTTTAATTTTGGAGCAGTATTGTGTCGATGAAGATGAGAACGAATTCGTGAGGGGAGAGGAGCATTAGCATTATGCTCTGCAAAGCATGGATTACAGACCGGTCCGTTTGTACTATTAGCTTATCGAGAGGGTAGGCGATGAAGCGAAAGTACCGAGGTGCTGTTTCGACCCGTTCGCCTAGATTTGGAAGCACCTCGACCGCAGCACTCATTCACAAATGGTTGCTTTCTCAGGGAATCATTGCTAAGCTGAGAGCAGAGGTGGCTCATTTTGCTTTGGCGTGGAGTCGCTATGGAAATCAGCGTGTGGCGTGGGCAGCTTAGGTTACTAGGAGACGAGAGGGTTCACTTCGAATTGGTATCTATGTCGCTCTTTTGTTCTTTGCGCGTCTTTCACAGAGATATGCATGGGTTGGTAACACTAATGGCTCGACTCATGGGCTACATCACAAGCTCAATGTTGCTGAGACTTTGGTTTCATATCCGGGTACGCTTGTGGCTGCTGCTCGGGTCGGCGGTAAGTGATTTTTTTTTCTTTTCTTTTTCTTTTTGGGAGACTAAATTCCCCTCGTCGACAAAATCAGTGCTTCAGTCATTCTAGGGTCTTCTCGAGACGCAACGTCAACATGGAGGAGTGATTGAAATGGCTTGATATTTTTGAGGAGGCACTGAGACCGCGATCGAGGAGCTGGATTCTCGTGAGCCTGATTGTTCAAGCTGGAGGAAAGAAGAGTAAAATAGCATGCTAACCTCATTGGCAGAGTGTCGATGACTTCTGGGGAAAAGACAGCGCAACAAAAGACGACCCGCGAGGGCTGCAATCATCAACCCGTCCTCAAATCACTGAAAGGTAGAAAGAGGGATACCAAGGAGAGCAAAGATGATACCCCATGTCACGGAGGAAGCCATTCGAACAAAGCATATGAGAGTTAAGCTATCCGCATGACACCTCCCAACGAATAATGTATGCCACACTCACCAGCATCAATCACTCTCACCACTGGGGGGGCATCACATTTAATGCGGACAGAACAGAACCATAACATCACCTTATATACCTTCGCACTATCGAATGGCTCGTCCGTTTGTCTGGTAAGGATCGGTAGGTAGGTAGTGCAATAGAGAAATGAAAAAGAAAGTGAAAGTGACCATCACAGTCACAGTGACCAAGCCCACATGGTATTTATCAACCAACTTCATTTACACACACACACACAGACACACACAAAAGCACAAAGGAGACAGGATCATCATATCATGTCCACTTGTCGTTGGGAGAGAGAGAGGAAAAAAAAAAAAAAAAAAAAAAAAAAACACCCCTTGTTCACCACATGTCACACTCACACCCCTGGACACTCCGGACGTCGTTGGACACTACGAGTACATAGTACAGCGGCAACCAAACCGAAGCCCTTGTCCGATTGGTTAACGATGGCCGTCTGCAAGCGCCGGGAGTTGTGAGTCTCTTAGTGTTTTTGGCCAATCAGAACCTGGATTTGCTAGCGTACCTGGATTGTTTCGGGGCCGCCAGGGGGGGAAAGGATCACAGTGATGGGTTGGGAGTGGACGGCGCTAGGTAGGGTAGTGTGGAGGCGGAATTTGTTTGGGCGGACAGGGGCCATGGAGTTTTATGTGCTGGTACATACATATCTGGACCTGACCTCTTTTCTGTGTTTTCTCTCTTCATCATCGGATGTTGTTGTATGAAATTGACTGTACACGTGAGACAGTGGAAGCGATGGCGGCGGTTAGGCGCAACGAGAACGGATACCTACAAGTGAGGTCAAGTAATGTCTAGCACAGGCCGCTGGTCGCTGGATGATCACCTACCTAGATATGTAGTCGGGAAGGCGAGGGGCCGTTCTTGAGTGTAGCAATGGAAAGACAAAGTGCCGAATGCAACGGTCGGCGACTCGTTGATGGTGATGTTCGAGTGAGACAGCATGACCATTGACCAGGTTCAACCAGGCACGCCCAGGCACAGTAAACGCAGGCGAATCTCGGCGTCACATAACGACAGGTGAAGATCTCGTCCGCATTGAAAGATTGGGCATCGTCAGATCACAGTACCTTGCCTAGTGGGGAGAAGGGAGCGGGGGCATTGGGTCCTTTTAAGCATACACTAAGGTAGCTCCTCTGGAGAGGCAACCACTCAAGGAAGAAGAAGAGGGCCCAAGTCTACTCCATTAAGTACTGCTCACTGTCGAATCACGATATCAACCATTGACATCGCACATATACCTCTCTTGGAAGTAGGAGTAGCCGCCGTGAGCCCACGAAGCAACACCGGCGTTTATACAAATTACATACCCACCCACCTACCTACCCCTACAACCACCTCGATTGCCTCCCAAACGCTCGCCCTTTTTTCCCTTTCTGGTCCTCCTCCTTCCTGATTGCGTTTCATTTTTTTATTCCCTTTTCCTCTTCCCACTGTCATACCATTCATCACCCGACTTTGACAGTCGCGCGTCGCATTCCTTTCGGTTTCGACTTTTCATTGCTTGCCGTGCAACGCAACTGAAAATAGAGAAAAATAAAGTGGTCTCACCTCAGTTCATATTGACCTTTTCGACATCAGACCGACATCTCATAATCACATCACTACGAGGCCGAGCCTGGTTTGGAACAAGAGACAGCAGTGGCAGTTATATAAAGGGAGGGGAACCCCCAGCAACTGCAGTCATGTCGTCAAACGCCAACTACGAGCCGGATGCGAACCCAGGAAGCGTCGGTGCTGGTCCAGACATGGGAGACAGTGGAAGTATCGCCGGTGCGGCCGGGACATCATCAAACGACGTCGGGCTATCTCAAGGTGGTCTGATCGCCATCATTGTGGTTGTTTGTGTCGTCACCATCTTCGGTGGTAAGTCTTTTTTGCCCACCAGCAACAATACTGCACTGACCAGACATGATATTGACCCTCCCTCCAACAGTCGGTAGCGCAGTTCTTTTCTTCCTGGCAAAGAAAAATGAGTGGAAGGTCAGGGAGACCATTCGAAAGTCGGCAAAGAGGGTCGTCACGGCTTTGACCCCACGACGCAGCGAGTTCCCCAGATCGGTCAAGGGATCTTTCCGATCAACCAGATCCCAACATAAAGGCCGTGTAAGGATCGATGATGTGCCACCAACCCCGCGCATCAAGCCCGAGCACCTGGATTTGGAAAAGGGCATGGGGAAGCCGGAGAAGTCAGGAAAAACACGCATCAACTTCAGTCGGAAGTGAGTTGGTGTGGCACAAGAGAGGATCAGACAGCACGAGTTGAGATATAATGAACCATTTGATGACGAAAATGGCAAGCTTGGGGTATATTTTGGGTATCGCTGGTCGCGCGAGCCTATTGCTTTGCGACTCGTATTCGGAAAAAGATGTGTGCCGTGGACGGCGATGATGTTCTTAGCCGGTTCACCACGGCCTGGGGGAGTTGACATGAAAGATACCATGACTTTTTCACATGTATAGTATATAGGGTTGGACGGATAAGCTTCTGGCGTTTTACAGTCGTCTAAAGGTGTTTGTGCTTGCACTTCTCCTCCCATCATGTCTCTTCCGTGTTGGTGCAGCCTCGGGTTCAGCCTGCTTCTTCTTCTTGGACTCGGGCACGAACGTAATCTTCTGCTCTCCAACCACGTCCGTTCGGGTCTTGGTGACGCGCCCGGTCCTTGGAGCTCTTTGGCCGAATGCCGTATCCTTCGCCTTGCCGCCCGCAATCTTGGACGACGAGACCTGCATGACCACGTCATCCTTGCTCTTCTTGTTCTTCTTTTTCTTGCTTTCGACCTCGCTTTCCGGATCGCTCTCATCGTCACTGTTGCTGGTAACTGAAGAGTCGTCCTTGACATGCTGTACTGCGACATCTTGTCCGCCAACCTGGGTGCTGGGGTTGAGGGCTCTGAACTCCCTGGACGTCTCATCGACCTTGAACTCCTCATCCTCGAACAGCTTGCCGAAACGAGAATCGCCCAAGACACCAGCGGCAATCTTCTTCTTGTCGGAACGATCAACAATCTTGTCAACCAGCTTCTGGTTGACCTTGACCTTCTTGACACCTCTGATACGGCTCTCGCGAGCCTTCTCAACCTTCTCCTTGACGCGCTTGGCCCGCTCCTCTTCCCAGACATACGGATTGGCAATGAGACGAGCCTGGTCGTACAACTTGGAATGTACAAAGTAACCGTGCATATAAGGACGCAACAGGTTGGTCTTGCCAACCAAGTGAGCCAAGCTGAGCTGCTTGAGTTCGGGTATCGTAAGGAACTTGTAGTTGTCGTATGTGTCGACACGCTTCTCGTTCTCCATTTCGTGGACCATGTTGTCGAGGAAATGGCACCACCTAGGAGCCAGGCCAAGGTTGGGAATAAAGAAACTATGCATCTGCTTGCCTTCGTTTGCAGTCAATAGCATGCCGGAATCGGGGACATGCGCCACATGGTTAATGTCGACGGTCGGCTCGATTGAGGTCCAGAGGTCGCCACTCTGTTCGTCCCAGAGCTTGATGATTCTCTTATCGGCCGTGAGAAGCTTCTTTTCCTCGGTAGGAGTCGTCAAGTGGATGATGTTCTTGATGGGAAGACCCATGCCCTGGTCCTTCCGCATAAGCGGCCGAGGGCTTCTCAGATCGAAAACTTGAACAATACCCGTGCCTGTTCCGAGCGCAAGAGAGAGACCGTCTCTGCTGTAATCCAACGCAGTGATTTCGCCCTCTTGGCCGCCCAATACAGCAACGCGGTTCCTGCTTCGGGGATCGTAGAACTCGACTGTGCCGACAGTCGTTCCAAAGGCGCAGAGACCGTGTGTGGACTCGGCGACGGCCGCGACATTAACAGCTCCGACGTTGATGCTTCCCTGAAGACCAGCACCGGGCTCATCTTCACCCACATCCACCTGCCATGGCCTCAAGAACTGGCCGCGCTCCAGATCAAGGCGAAAAACCTCGCCCATACCAGAACCATCCGCACTCAGACCGACAGAGGGAATGAGCACTTCTGTACTTTGGCGAAGATATGCAAGGTCTCTGCCGAAGCGCGGGAGTCTGACTTCGTAGTGACATCCCATGGGGGTATGGAATTCGATCGAACGGTCGGATTGGAGGTGTACGCTCTTGGTGTAATCTTGACTGAGCATAATGAAGGTCGTATTTTCGGATTTCGTATGGCGAGCGAAAGACAGCGACAGTTCCTGTGTGTTGTGGACGTGAAACTGGGGCTTGTAGGTACCGGAGCTCATGATCCAGTTACCATCTTCACTGACACGGACGCAGTTGCTAGCCTCCTCGAAGTCGAAGTTCTGGAGGAGCTCGAAGTTGTTGAGTTCTTCGGGCTCGTACTTGGCCGATCTCTTTCTGCGGCGGGCAAGCCATTCTGGAAGGGGTCTCGCAGTCGACGGCCCAGATACGGTGTATCTGCGATGATGGTTAGCATTTCACAGCGAATCTCTCTTTCTCGATGGGAAATAGACGTACACTGGCACCGCGCCGGGATTTGTCAATTTCATGATGGGTGGTTTTGTTGGTGATGAGGGATGGGGCAAGGATGGAAGATGTTGAGAAAGCAGAGAAAGCTTCAACTGCTACTACTACAGTATCTGCCGAATGGGAAGTTTTGGAGAACAACCCTAACCCGTATCTGAACTTTTTGCGGCAGAAAATCTGCAAAAAGTTCAGAGAAGTGCCATGGTCGCCAAATAAGGAAGGCGGAGAGCCACCGGCGATAAAGCGACAGGTAGGGCGATAAGGCGGCTTGAAGAGGAAGCGGGTAGGACGGGAGGACTGCCCGTGGTGGACCTTTAGGTTAGTTCTGGTAGGCGGGCATCAGCAGGTCATTGCAGTACCTAGGCCGGGTAGGTAGGTGAGGTGGCAGGCATGGATTGTGCTTGGCAGCAGGGTCCTTTCAGCTGTGGATACCTCTAGAAGTAGTGTAGTGTGGGTCCTCCCCCGTCGCTGATCCGAACCTACACTAGGTACACTAGAGGTAACTGCGTGGCTGTTCGCCTGTCGCATCGGCGGGCAGGGCATCCCGCCGAACTGGAACCCAACTGCCCGACTGCAATGGACTTTACTGGACCGAATTCCATTGATTCGAGTCGGCAACCTCGATGGCGGCTGTGAAGTCACGATTACTGCCCGCCGTCACCGTATTCGTTACCACCGGACCGCCAACTTGTACCTACCTGAACCGAAGTCCACCATCCTTCAGTCCCACGACACTAACCTACAGTAATATCGCATCCCGTCATCCCATCGCATCCCCCCCCCGCCTTGCAGCTCCTCCGTCCCATCTCCCGAACTCGCAAATGACCTCGTGGGCGCATGGTCGGTGATCCGCGACGGTTCGCGCTGTTTGGACAGGGGCCTTGCTGCCATGGAGTCCAGCATCCCAACGACGTACAGCTCAAGACAACTACCGAGTCCATCATCCATGCTGCTTGAAGTTCGGCTTCCACAGCTTCCACTTCTGAGCGTCGCCACAATACCTCTAGACTTTCATCCCAACACGCCATCACACCGTCCCTCAGGCCGCCGTCGCCGGCCTACATGCGCCCTCATCCCACTCCGCTAACACGTCTTCGCGCCTGGTGCATGGTCACTACGACTTCTGCGACTCCGCCTCCAAAGGCATCTCTATTTCAGATATGGACACTGGCGACTATGATACCAATACCTTGCTAATTGTATGCTGGCCTGTCCCGTCCTCGGACCACCGCCTCCCACTTCCCCCCTAACTCACGCGTCTCTCCTGCAGAATAATCTTTCCACCATTTCTTTTCGCGTTTACGAGCCCGTTGCCGCCAACACAGCCTCTTACACCTTCCAGCCACAAGTCGTCGAGGATGCCTTGCGCCGTGATGGCCACCTCGTCCATGTCGATACTACCCGGCGATGTATATGGGTCTTTTACTTGACAACCAAGGATGGCTCCATGTTGGGACCCGAGGAGCGAGGGCTCACCGCCAAGATGGAGGTCTGCGGTTACTCGTTAGGCTTGTCTGGAGAAGGCGGCTTTGAACCCAGTAGCTTGTTCAGAAGCAGACAGCTTGGGACAAACTCTCTCAACACTCCAAACAGCTCGTCCTCTGCCGGTTCTGCTGTTGACGCTGCATTCCGGAATCCGCAGCCCTCTGCCTTTCCTACCGCAGCAGGTGCCATGCCTGGCGCTCCAGTTATGGATAACAAGGGCGCGTCGCACATACTTTCGGACTCGGATCGCTTCGCCCATGTGCCATTAAAGGAAAAATACGACTTCTTCATCACTGCGACCCTGGCATCTCTGTCCTCTTCGTTGTGCCATACGATAGGAGCCATTCCGCTGGACCATAGGTCGATATTGCTCCCCTCTCAGGCATACTACTTGGATGAGTTCATCCTAGGCCCGAAGCCGCAAACCTGTGCCCTCGGTACTTTTCGCGTCTATCTTACCTCGACCGGGACACTCGTCATTTCTCTTTCCGTCTCTTTGCTTGAGGGATTAGCATCTTTTGCGGAGCTGGCGCGGTCAAACATGCTCCCATCAAATCCAGTGGTGCTTGCTGCTCCTCTTGGAGCATTCGGTTTCATGCTGAATCCAGTGGATGGGGACATATATGGACTTGATAGCGGCTATGGCCATTCGCCAGACACCCAAATCAGTCGTCTGAGGCCGGATCCAACCGATAGGCTCTCACAATGGAAGGCAACTTGTTGCAAAGTACTCCAAATGCGTGGTATATCGCCTTCGCTGATCAATGGCTGCTCCTGGTTCAATGTTCACTTCCTGCAGCGAAAACCATACGAACACAGGCAAGACGCCAAGAGACCTCCTTTGACGAACCCACCTCAGATCGCGGCTTGGCCATCGGTGCTTTGCTTTAGAAAACCAAGGATCGATGTTGGCGCTGATAGCCGTTCATCCAAGGCACTGGTGGCGAGCGCATCCGAATCGCTGGATCCGGTAGATGACGCGAGGCAATGGTGCCAAGGATTTCCTGAGCGCGAAGAGACGATCGCAAAGCGAAAGAAGGAAAGAGAAGAGAGGGAGGCGCTAGCAGCCGTGTCTCGCAGTATTGCTGACGCTGATTCAAAGAACAACCAGATTAGTGCTGCGTCGCCTATGGCGCTGCGCCGGCCGAGCAACGGTGGGGCCATAGCCGCTTCCAGTGCAATGTATCCGACACCTCCGGATGGAATTCAACCATTAGGCATGGCTGCTTCTGCCGAGACAGGCTTCGCTGCCAGTCCTGCAAATCAGCCCCAGCATAATGCGATGGCTGGCATAGATACTGTGATGAAGAACAACGCCCCCCATACGGAGAACTTTGGCAATGGCTGGGAAGGCGGCGACGACAAGCGGGAGCAGCAGGCTGGGAATCTGTTGGAGGGTGACAATATGTTCGGCGATCTCGGGGAAGACATGTTCGAAGGCAACGAGCTTACCGACGCTGATTTCAACTTTTTCGACGAACAACTCAACGAACAACCCGAGGGTGTCGAGATGAATTTCAGTGCAATATCAGGGCTGGGAACGACAACGGGTTTGTCCGCTGATACGGGCCAACCAACTAACTCCGCTCCCCAGACTAACAACAGAGTGGAAGAATACAAGACGGTTCCGCAGCCAGCGCCGCCAGAATTCACCAAGCCCGAGCTTAAACACGCACGCAGTACCCTCGCTGAAGGAAGTCGACAGCAAGCAAATCAAGAGAGCTTCAATCGTAATTCCACGATTGGGATCAAAAGACCGCACAGCCCCTTTAACCGAGAGACTGTGTACAAGCGAATCAAGGCCTCACTTCTGTCGCCTCCGAAACCACGATCTCCTACTACAGCACTTTCTCAGCGACGAAAGAGCGAATTCGACAAGGTTGATTTCGACCCGTCACTATCCCTGGTCAACAAAAAGTACACCGAAAACGGCCCCTTCAATTACATGATTCCGGCCGTACAAGAAATGCAAAAAACGCGATTAGAACTGCAAAATCCTCTATTGACGAGAGTCGAAAAACCTCCCAAGGAACCTCCAAGTAACTTTGGGGCTCTTCTAGCGAGGATAGCTCACGGGCTTGGCGGTAGCTTGACAGGCCGCGACGAAGTTGCATCAGAGACGGATGACTCTAGTTGGGCATCTGATCCAGACGATTTAAGCGACGAGAGCAACTACGCACCCTCTCTCGCCAAGTCAGGAATATCAAGGCGACGTCTGGACGACGATGTCCTCTCAACTGCTGCTTCTTTCAAAGACCTCGAAAGTGCTGTGGCAGATACGCCTGCATATGGGTCGATTGACTTGGTTCGGTTATCTCACCCCGAGGTGCCCGAGTTTTCTATCGCCAAGTATTTTGCAGATCCAGAGCCAGCACGGCTCCAGGTTTTTTGTTCTGATGAGGATTTCATTACAATTGCTCAAATCCTTACCGAGCAAGTGGCGACCGGTTCGCTACAGATCGCTTCGAAAATCTTGAGCCGGAAGCCCCAGGATGTGCGCAGAACGTTGGCCAAAGCAGTGCGGTACTCCATGCAAGGGCTACGAAAGGCCCTGCCACGGTCACTAGCCGATGCGGTTGAGTGTTCGCTTAAGCCATACGCAGATGTACAAGATGTGCCTTTGGTAGCACTGGCGCAGCCACAACGTATACAAGCTAAGCCGATGGGTTCAGAAATGTCAACTCGAAATATCTACCCGATACCGATACCCCATATAGAAATCCGCCGCTATGAAACTCCCTTCTCGATGCTGCCAACAGCCATCAGCTTCTGGGAAAGTTTAGGCCTTAGTCCGGCAAAAGGCGCCAAGGATATTGTATCAGTTTGCGTGTTCCCTAACGTTGACGGCTTAAGGGATAGCGCTTCTGCCTTTTTGCAGCGGATACGCAGTGTTTACGAATCCCTGAAGTTAGGGACGTTTGATATCCTCCCTACTGTCCCGGAGCTCGAGGATGGGCTTCTATCATACTTCGCGACCCAACAACCAGCTGGTCGTGATGATAGGGCTGTGTCGCCGTTTAATGGGCCCATGAGCTGCCTCGCAAAGGCACTAGAGCGTGTCCAGATGACGGAAAAGAACTACGTTGTCTTCTTTGTCTACCCAGATGATAGGCCAAGTTCGGTCGTGGAATCATGCGCCGCCTTCCACGATCTCTACAAGTGTATGGCAGACAATAGGAAGCCGGTCACGAGTGAGCTGGTCCTTCAGCTGGTTCCGCTTGACTGCATTGCGTCGGACACAACTGTGACGGTGATGTCTCCTGTCGATTATATGAAGCTGTGTCTTGAAACATACGATCGCTGCACGCTCTTTGATGGGCCTATGCCAGCACCTGCCATCGTTCTAGAGCCACAGGTTCTGCGAACGATCGACTTCAAGCTCAACACAAACCCGTCCCCGAATTTGCTCCAGGAGAACTCATGTATGCACGTTGCTTACGCGCAAAGCGTGGACGAGCGGTGGATTACTGCCGCCTGGACGGATTATCGAGGAACGAGGCAGATGACCACATCATATTGTCTCGGTCGGAGAGACAGGCCGCTCACCAGGTCTATAACCGAGATCATACAGCAGATATGGGAGGCCACCATGGACCATATTCACTTCGCACGGGTGCATTGGCGGGTCGTTGTCACCAAATGCAGCCCTATGGAACAGCAAGAGATCGAGTACTGGGCTAGCTTGCAACAATCCGAAACTTATGCGAACGTTAGCCTAACGCTTTTAACAGTCGACACCACCCCGTCGCTACAACTCATCCCGCCAGCGCAAAGAATACAGATCCCATCAGCTGCTCTTTCGTCAAACAGCCCCGCTTCCACACCCCAAGCCTCCGTTCTCTCACCCGACCAAAGCGGCCTGGGTCCACCAACCCCAATCGGGACCGGCTCGAGCAATAGCGCCAACGCCGCCACCGACAACAACAACAACAGCAACAACAACACCACCACCACCGACTCTGACGCCGACTCAACGCTCGTCGACCAACTAGACATGACCTGGGCCGTCATTGCCGCCCACCGCCTCAACAACTCGACATCGCTCACCGAACTCAACCAGGCCCTCGCCAGCGGCTATCTCGTCAAGAGGGGCGGCCCAAAACTGGAGGACGTGCCCGTGACGATGGAGGTGAACGTGATCCACTGCGAGGGCATCAACATTCCGCAGCCGCATCAGTATCCGAGGGTGTACGAGCAGCTGCTCAAGGAAATGTTATCGCACTTTCGCGGGCTGGGGACGCTGGCGAGGGCGAGGGGTGTGGTGGATCGGGAGACGGATGTCAGGCCGTGGCACGTAGCGGTGGCGGAGAAGGCGGTTAGGGCGCTTTATCTGTTGATGTAAGATGTTTGGTTTGTGTGGCGGATGAGTGTAAGAGTGAAATTATTGAAAAGAATGGAGGGTGGAAAATGACTGTCTTTTCGTAGGATACATTTGAATGTGTGGAGCTACGTTTTCAAGGCATTGAGAATAGCAAGTCATACCCACGATAGCAGGTTGTCGTGGACGGGCGCAATTTAGAGGTTTTCCCTGTTCGGTTTATGGAGAAGGATTAGGTACATAGCAATTGTTGCAAAGCATTTCCATTATGATTCCCCTTTTTGTGCTACTAGTCTTGTTGTTGTGAGCAAGTCTCCATCAGCAACTGCCTTGAACATGGGTTGATCTTCGCCCATGGCCGGTAGGCGATGCTGAAGATTTATGCTCTTACTGAGGAAAAGCGCAATGTGGATATCACATTCGTGGGAACGTAAGGTTCGTTATAATGTATGAACCAGAAGGATATCTATGTCGCTATCTATTGCACAACGCTAAGTCCACGCGCGTTTTTCCCAATCCTGAAAGCCCTCCCATGTCTATAGCCCAATTCATGTCCCATCCCTATCATGGCAAATATCTCATGAAAGTCTTGTGCCTTTTTCCCCCCACCTTGCCACCTTCAAAACATGCATCACACACTTAGTTCTGCTCCCAAAACCCAGGGAAGAGGAACTCAACCCTCTTCATAGCCTCTGGATCACGGCCCTCAGGCTTGGTCATGAACTTGACCGCGCCCTGGGCACTACCCTGCCACTTCTTGGCCAGCACCAAATCGCTGTTATCCTGCTTGAGCAGCTCATCCAGCACCGCACCAACGAGGTGCTTGGCATTCTCGCCGTTGGCAGCCATGTACTTCATGACCATGGCGACATCGACATCCTCGCCCGCCTCGTCGCGCCAGCAGTCGTAATCGGTCGCCATGCAAATCATCTGATAGGCCAACTCGGCCTCTCTCGCGAGCTTGGCCTCGGGGAGCGCGGACATGTTGATGACGCTACCGCCCCACGAGCGATACATGTGGCTCTCGGCGCGGGTGCTGAAGGCGGGTCCCTCCATGCAGATGATGGTTCCCTTGTTGTGCAGCACGACACCGTCACCCTTCATCGCGGACGCGCACTTCTCGACGACCTGCGCCAAGCCGGCGTCGAAAGGATCGGCGAAGCCAACGTGGCCTACCACGCCGCCCTCGTAGAAGGTGAAGGGGCGGATGCCCTTGGTCCGGTCGATGATCTGGTCGGGAATGACGAAATCCATGGGCTTGATTTCTTCTCTCAAAGAGCCGACGGCACTGAAGGCGATGATGGTGCGCACGCCGATGGAGCGCAGGGCGGCGATGTTGGCGCGCGCGGGAACCTCGTGGGGAGCCAGCTGGTGGTAGAGACCGTGACGAGCGAGGAAGGCGACGGCGTGTCCATTGTGCTCGAAGATCATGAGGGGAGAGGAGGGAGAGCCCCAGGGCGTGGTGGGGTTAAGGGCGGCAACGGGGACGTAGCCCTCGAGCTTGGAGAGGCCGGTACCGCCGATGACGGCGATGTGGACGGGGCCTGGTGGAAGGAAAGTATTTTTAGCTGGTGTTCAATCTTGTTGTTCCTCCCTGAGCGCGTGGTGACAAGGCAATTGGCGCTGAGAGCAACCATATCTATGGTAATCGATCCATTGAGGGAACAGGAAGACGGCAACGACTTGGACTTACCATCGTAAGTGGTGGGAAGGTTCTCCATTTTGGCGATTGGTCCTATACTAAATACTACAAGTGACGGGCGAATATATATGCAGGGAAAGAAATACACAATGGAAAGAAACTACGCGTACGAAGAAGCAGACGAAGACAGAAAAGAGAGAAGATATGTAAGAAGACGCAATAAAACCCCCGCATTACTACCACCTCCCTGGTCGCTAACGCTATAATCGCTTCGTCGTCCCGGCTGCCGTATCACCTATTCCCGTCCAGTTTTTTTTTTTTTTTCCTTCGGATGATACCCGACCCCTCGATGATGGCGATAAGATAAGGATTTGGTCCAGGGACAGCAGGGATGGATATGCGGGGGGGCCTTGAGTTGAGGCATCGATGTGCCAGGGGTCAAATGTCTTATGCAAGCAGAGAGTCTTGGCACTGCGGTTTGTCAGTTCGAAGAATGCCTCTCCACTTTTGAAAATCCATTTGCGAACCACTTTGCCTGCCGCTGACCAATGACCAGTGCTCTTTCCTCTGAACTTCTAGAGCTTCTTTCAAATTCACTTGAATTCACTTCTGAGCACCGAGCGAGTTGTGCTTGGGCCTTTTTTTCCATCTTGCAACGTCACTCATTGGGGCTTTGGTGTATTTGGCTGTTCTGTTGCTGCGAATATACCGACGTTTTTGTTTTTTTACATCAACACGGTATCGGCCCAATATATCAGCATCTTGGTCGCTTACTGTTCGAAAGAACCCTGGTCATCCAATCCAGGTGCTCGTAGCCCCAACAACGCCATTATCCAATACAGTTTTTTCCAACCACAAAAATATAGTTGAAAGACAGAGTGTAAGCTCGTCGCCCGCACATCATCATGGCGACGCCTGCCGCGCCCGAGGGCGCTGCGCCAGCCGACCATCGCCCTGCTCTCACGGTCGAGGAGCTCTGCTTTGCCTCGGCCATGAGCTGCTTTGAGGGATGGCTCAAGATGGATCCTGCTATCGGTCCTCGTACCATGTCCTACGTGACCAAGTTCATTTCCAGGACTTTGGAAAAGACACACAACTTGAAAGAAGTCCGGTAAGGATAACCATGTCTCCTCCAAAGCTCATGACACTAACCTGTATCACAGAGAAACGCTGTCAAGAAGTGTGGAAGTATGGGTGTGGCTCACAAAGTCCTTCGCCGCCGCGCTTCCTAGTTTGACAACGCGGTCGATTGGTCCTCTGCAGAGCCTCAATGACCCCGAAAAGGGCATCACCCCCCAGGAGAGCACCGCTCTCATCACCAAAAACTACACGTCACTTAAAGAGGACCTGCAATTATTGATCAAGTTGATGCACATTGCAAGGAACCTGCTGGTTGTCCCCGAACCAGAGATTCCCCAGGATCTGTGCGCTGCGGCCCAGTTCGACAAGATGCTCTACCAGACCATTACCCTCTGTGTCAACGTCACTAGCAAGGCCTACGATGGCGATATCTTGGAGGAGACTGCTCGCCATAAGCTCAGCGAGATTACCGAGTTGTATAAGAAACTCCTCATTACTTGTCTGCAGCAAGCCCACAATTGGATCGCCAAGAATGACCGGAACAAAATGTCATTTTGGTGTGCTGTTTTGTTTGACGACGAGTCTGGCGAGGAACAGCAGGATGCTGGTGCCCAATTCGCCGACTTCCGCCCCGATGTCGCCAAGATGGAGGTCCAGAACTGGATCGAGCGCAACTCTAGGATGTGCGACAAGGCTCGGCAATTACTGGTTGATTACCAACGGAACTTGGGCTCTCGCGGATCCCCTCCTGGAAGTCTACCCGAAAATTCCGTCTTGTCGTGGAATTGGATGCCGCATGTTCGTCCGCGAGCCGACGATATCGGCGAAGAGACCAAGATCACGCCACAGTGGAAGGAGGACGAACAAGACAAGTTTGAACAAGACAGGCTTTACGGCCGCGTGTCAAGGGAAGTCGACACCTGGTGGCTCAAGGTGCGGGATCCCAACTACGACGAATGGATCATTTCGATGCCTTCGGTCGAAAAGGCTCACCAGCTTATTGAGGGTTGCAAGCTTAGCTCGCTAAACCGGTATCCTCATTCGTTTCGTAACGATGATCAAGAGGGCTCAGTTCATTCCGCCGAGGATGTCCAGTTACCAGAGCATCAGGGCCCCGAGGGAGAGATTCGGGATGATCGCCACTATAACCTACCGGACTACAACGACGACATGATCGAGGACGAGGATGTTGACGATGACGAGTCGTATGGTGAAGGCCCCATGAGCGGCTTGCTCACCGAAGTTCCCAACATCCTTGATCCCAAGCAAATCGAGGCACTTCACATGATTGTGAAATCCTGCATTCTCGATAGTGCAGGCATCTCACTCAGTCGGGCTGGTGAGAACTTGCAGAAGACGAGATGCAGAATGTTCCTGTCTCTCGAGTGCGGCAGGAGTCTGTTGCGTGAGATCTTGGTGTTCATTGCCGTGTGGGAAAAGAGTGAGCAGTCTCTCATTTTCCAGCTTACCACTCAAATTGTCGAAGCCATCCACCACAGTGCTTTGATCCCATTTGCGTGGCAGTCGTTGCGTATTCCCAAAGACATTATCTCGCCCGCCCAGACTGTTCTGCTTCGTCTGGTGAACAACATGTTCCGGACGCGTCTTCAGGATCCGATACAGCCCGGTTCCAAGGGACATCTGCGGGATATCAAGCTCCTGCAGTTTCTTTACATCCAGTTCCGCACTCGCATAGTACCCGAGTGTACCGCTCTCATGCACCTTCAGGCGCAAATCCGCAATGAGACGTGCGATCCTGTCGACTTCCCTGTCGACAGCTGGGATATGGAAAGGGCTAAGGACGGTCTCCAGCAGTTCCTTGACCTGCTGATGACGGTAAATGAGCCCATCGAGTGGAGGACATGCCTTATTCAATGGGAGGCCGTGTTCGATCTTCTTGTCCTCCTCAAGAGCCTTGAGTCTGCCGTGCCGAAGAAGCCCATGGTTGACCTCCCTGACCGCTCTGCTCACCGGCGCCCCCCTCCGCCTCACGACGATGACCGGGAGTCCCATGACTACGACAGCGCCGATCCGCCCCCGCCACCCCCTCCTCCCCCCATTCAGGAACATGCTCACAAGTTCCCCTGGGCCGGCATCAAGGGCCAAATCCTCCACATCATTGCTGGACTCCTGCAGCCAGAAGCGGGACGCAGTGGCCCTGGCAATCCCGTGGTCCAGAAGCAAATCCTCCAACACAATGGCATCATCAGCTTGCTGAACTGCTGCGTTTACGACGACCATAACAGGTTTGCTCGCGAACGCGTGCAGATCTGCCTCAAGTGGCTCATGGACGGCTCTGCAGAGGCCAACAAGGTCTTGCACGACCTAGTAGCCGTCTCGCCACCGCCCAACCTCCAGCCCGCACCCGACGCCAGCGGACTCACCCAGCCTGTCCCTCTTCGCGTCGACGGTATCGCCGGCGAGGTGAAGGTCCGCGTCAAGTCTAACAACGCTCAGCCCGGCTCCTCCCCCTCCTCATCCGCGCAACAGCAACAACACCACCCGTCGGCGGCCTATCAACAATATCCCCCCCGCCCGTCCAGCGCAGCTAGCAACGAGAGCGGGATCACCACCAACTCCAACACCAGCACCTCCAGCAGCACCCACGACCACGACCAGATTTCATCTCAAGCAGCTCCCAGCGCCACCAACAACAATAACAACAACACCCACACCCACCAACCCCCGGCTCGCGTCCACGGCCCTGCCCCTCCTCCACCAACTCCTCCTTCCGCACTCACCCTCCCCTCCCTCGCCTCCCCTCTCATTTCCGTCTCCCCCTCGGACTACGAGCGTTTCACCAAGGCGTACATGAACGCGCTTCCGCCGCTGCACAGCGCCGCCACCGGTGTTCCCGGTGTCGGTGGACATCTGAACCATCCGATGATGCAGGCTGTCAGGAACCATGGCGGTAGACCGGAGGATCTGTTCAAGGATATCTTGACGCTGGCGGATGAGGCGGCGAGGTTGGCGATTGGCCAGCCGCCTTTTGTGTCGCCGAGTGGGTCGGGAATCGGAAGCGTAAGTGGAAGCGGAAGTGGCTCGAGACAGAGGGACGCCGAGGAGACGGAGGAGGAGGACTTTATGTGAGTTTGAGGGTGTGGAAGGAAAATTGGAGTGACGAATATGGCGTTTATTGGCTTGGGTGACTTGATTTTTTCGAATCTAGTAAGGTAGCATTTGAAGGTGCATGCGGGTTTGTGTATTTACAATAGATCGGAAAAGGATAGGTTTATGGAAGGAACCATAGGAAAAGCAATTAGTCACAGATTCGTCATCAGATATTTGTGAACTCCGAGTTGATGCTCGTTGACTGCGCCAGTACGATTTGATGGTATCCAATAAGACCGCAACTGACCACCATCTACCGACGATGTTTCCAAAAACGTCCCCTTTCCCTCATCGCTTGCTACAGATCGATCTAATGTATATACAATGCACAAGAAGTGAATATTTGACACCTCCATCACTCACCCTCTTGAGTAACCCCAGAAAGAAAAAATGGCCAGTAGAATGCAAAACGTCTTGAACGTCTGGAATATTCCCATAGAGAGATAAAAGGAAGGAAGAAAAAGAAACAAAAGAGGAGAAAAAGAAGGGGGATGACATCAACATATACCTTATTGCACCTGATAAGCACATGAAATCATGTCTCCTAGCTATCATCTCCATGCTGGGACTGAGACGGCGTAGACAAGTCGTCTGACGGGCGATTCCATGTTCGGACATGACCAGACTTGCAACTTGTCACGATAGCGTCCTTGGTAAAGTCAAGCCAACAAAGCGGGTCGTCGTCAATTATTTTACTCTGAGTAGTTTCCCATTGTTAGATTTCCCTTCCACATTGTAGTTGTGGACACCCAGGGGTAGTAGGAAACAAGAAAGCAAGCACATACCAGAACAGGGGGTAACATGGCCGTTCTCGCTCTCGGCTCCACGGGGTGCGGTTCGACCTTTTGCTCTGAAGTGGTGGTCGCAGGTTGTGTCTCCTCAGCAGCGCCTGCGTCTCCCGAACTCGACAGGTTCGAATCCGATCGCAGACGATTACTAGTCGTCGTATTCTGCGTTTCGGCCCTCTGAAGAGACACGAAACGCGACGAGAAGGAGGATCCTCGCTGTCTTACTGACGCCTGTGATTGCACCCAAGAGGTTAGCTATCAAGCAGGTCGAATTATCCAAGTTTGAGGGAAAATGGAAGGCTTACAGCTTTGGGCCTATGCAACATGCCGACACTAAAATCCCACAGGCACAACCGACAGTCTTCGCCAACACTGCCAAAGCGGTAGTTCTTTCCGTCGCACTGCCAGGGGTCAAAAGCCACTGAGGTTACCCAAGAATGATGGCCTTGGCACCTGGCGATGAGGGCAGATTCAGAAATACACCAGATGGAAATGAGGTCATCCTGACCGCCGGTAAGGATATATTTGCCGTCGGGGGACCAGCAGACGCACATTAAGCCGCCATAATAAGAGTAAAAGAGGTCAATTAACCTATCAGGACGAAGTTAGCTTCAGGGGTGTCGGAAAGGAATTGCTGGAGTACTTACTCTTCCTTCAGATAGTCGATTATCCTCAACGTGCCGTCTTCCGAAACAACCGCGAGATGCCGGTGGTCGGGAGAGAAGGCGAATGCGTTGATGCGATGGTTTGAAAGCTTCCACATAGCCACTGGATTCGTTTTCTGGTTTTTGGAGTGAACAGACTTGTGCACATGGATCTGGCTGGTGTAATTGCAACCCTTAATGCCGTTAGGGACACCATTGCTGTCCCCGCTGGCACGAGTGGCGGCCTCGTCTTCCAGCGAGAAGATAGCATCTTCTTTCTCCTTGTCGTACACGACTAATGTTCCATCCATGTGCGCTGCCAGAAAGAGGTTTTCTGATCCAGGGATCCATTGAATCGTGGATACCGGAGTCTTGTTGATGATGCCCTATTGCCCGTTGTGTCAGCTTGACAATTAGCCGATAGTGTGCTGCTACAGGGGCAAATACCTTCTTGTTTAAACGAGTATACCGTTGTGATATTGGTTCCCACCAAATTATTTCGCCGGTAGAGAAGCCCATAATCACATCGATATGTGACGAATTCTTGGTTAACCTGTTGACATCGTGGCAGAGACAATGCGCTTTAGTAAAGAGAATTTTCGTCAAGTAGTCGGCCTTGGAGGCCGAAGAAAGATCCAGCCATTGAAAGGCTCGGTTAATGTTGGCAAACGCAAAGAGGCCGTCTGCTGGTCGATCGTTTAGCCTCTTGTGTAGAGATTCGTGGACGATAACCCGGGAGATAAACGAAGAGTTGCTTTTTGTCATGCTGTTCTTTGGCTTCTTTCGTTTATTGTCCTTGTGGTTTGTTTGAGCTAAAAGTGTGTTTCCCTCGCCAAAAGCTGGCGTGCTGGAGAAGATGGCGCCGGCATCGCTGGAAGCGGCGCGCGCACCCTCGCTGCTCCCACGTACCCCGGAAGACGACCGGCTTTCATCTGGATGTTCTTGGATGCTCTGCTGCACTCCATATGCTCGAGAACCAACCCTAAATAAGCCTGGCGGTGGCGGGCGTACACCGAGGTTGACAATGGAAAGGCTCGTGCCGGCAGTAGCAGGTTGGGGGGTGGTCGCGAGCGGATTCGGATTGATGACTGGCGCTTCGGATGGATGTGGTGGGGGGGTTGCAAGATGCAGGTCTTCCTTGAGCGTGTACAGACCCTCTCCAACCAGGAATTGGTACTCGGGCCCTGAAGGGTGCGTCAGGATATTGTTGGTCTCTATCATGGGCGCAACATAGCCAGGGACGAGTCCGTATCCCGCCTGGCTTGGATACCTCGGCGGTGGAGGGAGGACACTATGGATGGAATAGGTGAAATCAGCCTGCATGCTCGGTGCTTCTTGTGTGCTGCGTCTGTACCGGCTACGTTTTTTGGGGTGGGGGGTTGTCCTTTTGTGGCTTGTCCTCTGGCTTGGGTATAGCAAGAACTGGCAGGTGGTGCGCGTATCTCTTAATCAGTTTGCTTACAACATGGCTGCTACTGCGGACTCCAGTTTGCCGGCTTAATGCGCTTTATGGCGCTGGACTCGGTAATCTCGACAACAGCTATTCGGTGGGATAGCCTACACTAAAGAGGCGGCTGGGCGGACTTGGTGGATGCGGTTTGTCTTGCCGCACGCAGACGCAGAGTCCCAAACAGTAGGTGGTCGGCAAACTGAGCTACAAGAGATCGAAGGCTCGAGAAGGGGTGGGCTTGGAATGGATGGGCGTGGGCGGTGGTGGTGGTGGTGTCTTCGGCAAGTGACAACCTAGTTCGGGAGGTTGAGAATCGAATCCGACTCGTTGTCGCAAGCGGGATGCCAAGATGGATGGAATGTGGCGGGCGGCACTTGACGGGCAGTTTGCAAGCAGCCAGAAGCAGGAACAGGAGGCCAAGACTGTGGAAGCTTCGAATGGGGAAAAGAGAGATAACGGAAGATAACAACAGTATCCAAGAAGTAGGTACGGGAAGTGGAAAGCTCGAGGTTGTAAATATACAGAAGGCGGATCAGGACGGGAGTGAGATGATGGAGGACCTGAATGAATGGAGTTGAAAGAAAGGAAGGAGAAGAGACGACGATCTCAGGCTGGAATTGAGTCCGGGGAAAGACACACCGAAGAATGCGGGATTGACGGCATTGTTCAAGGATGCGTTAGGTACGCTGCAGTGACGCGCCAATACGCTATCAGCACGACATGATGTTGGACTGGGACGGACAGGGGGCTTCTTTAGTCACATTTTTGGATGCTTCAGAAGGCTGGGGAAGCGCGGGCGGGAGCCACTGGGACCCTTCGTTACTGGCCGAAAACCACGCGGGACGGGATGAATGGATCTCCGGAAAGTGTGGGGTACATAAATCGGCTGAATGAGACGACGACATCGTCCGGAGCCTCGGCGGCGGCCCGGACATGTACAATGCCCCGTTGGGTTGGGTGGCTGTCATCCCTTCTAGAAGCCTCAAGTTGTGCCAAACCAATGGAATGGCACCACACCACTCGCACGCTCTTCACTATTATGTACAACAGAATCACTCCAGCCTCTGACTCTGAAGCTTGATAGAGTGCAAACAGGACGACTATGGGGGATACATATAAGGGTCATCTGCAGATGCACAATTGGGGTAATTCGTTGGACTAATGTAACTGTGCCGGTGCTCATCGCGGTAGGCTCGGGAGAGAGAGATTCCATCACATTGAGTTCCTTCGTATCGTCCTGATCATGGGATCCTGGTTGGACTTCATAGCGCTCTTGCATCGGTAACCTTGGCATCCTCTGAGCTTCATGGTCCAGGTCACTCGTCATGTCTCGCTCCCAGTCGCAATCGCAGATAGTGTACTATACACTACATTCCCACGTGCCAGAAATAGCGACAGCAAATGGCTACGTAGCAGAAGCATTCCAACCCATACCTTGACCTCACGATTGTGTATGTACACAACAAGTGTGGTTGTCCAGACAACTTCCCTGGGCCAGGCGGGGAGGTCTGGACCCACCGACCCCAATTCGCCCAACCAGCGCTCTTTCTGAGTGGTCAGTTGAGCAAACGAGATTCCCCACTTGGAGGAACCTCGACGACTCCTTGGCTAGAGCACCTTGGAGCTCGTTCGATTTCAACAAAACCATCCGACCACCTGCCCGCTTGCATAACTGACACTTGACACTGACGTTCTTGCGCGTTCAACCTGTCTTCCTTAGTTCTTCTGAACCATCTATTCAACGAAACATTCCGATTTTCATCACTGTGTGAATCAGTGCGCCGCGACTCTAGCTTATTGAGACGGCCCGTACAGGTTATCATGGAATAGCAGCTCCGTGTCTACGCCACCATGTCTACTGGTACGATTCCAGCTACTCTCCCTTGATGTCCAGCGCGCTAGGTCGACGTTTCCAGCCTTGAGAGCTTTTTCTGTTGTGCTTCGTATAGACACTACTCCTGACAAATGTTAACCTAACCCTTTGTAGCAGTCAGAATCTGCGTTTGCGGCGATGAGGGGACCGGCAAGTCCAGCTTAATTGCCTCTCTGGTCAAGGGCGTCTTCGTCGCCAACAAGATACAGGCCGTCCTTCCCCAAGTCACCATTCCCCCGACGACCGGAACACCCGAAAATGTTACCACCACCATCGTCGATACATCCGCCCGCCCACAAGACCGAACCACCTTGCGCAAGGAAATTCGAAAGTCCAACGTCATCCTCCTGGTCTACTCCGATCATTACAGCTACGAACGCGTCGCTCTCTTCTGGATGCCCTACTTCCGGTCATTGGGGGTCAATGTTCCGGTTGTACTATGCGCCAACAAGTCGGACCTTGTTAGTGATGGAAATGCTGCGCAGGTGGCCGAGGAAGAGATGCTTCCTGTAATGGCCGAATTCAGGGAGATCGATTCGTGCATTAGGACGAGCGCAAAGGAGCAGAAGAACGTGATTGAGGTCTTCTATCTATGTCAGAAGGCCGTTACGCATCCAATTGCCCCCTTGTTCGACTACAAGGAAGGCCAGTTGAAGCCCGCCTGCGTCGATGCGTTGAGGAGGATCTTCTTCCTGTCCGATAAGGACCAGGATGGGTACCTGAACGATCAAGAAATGCAGGATTTCCAGCAAAAGTCTTTTGACAAGCCGCTTTCACAAGAAGACCTCGACAACATCAAGCTGACAGTCAGCAAGTCAGTGCCAAGCTCTAGCACTGACAAGGGTTTGGATCTCCGAGGGTTTTTGCAACTGAACAAGCTATATGCGGAAAAGGGGCGGCACGAGACGATCTGGATCATTCTTCGAAAATATCACTACACAGACAGTTTGAGTTTGGAGGATAGTTTCTTACACCCACGATTCGACGTTCCTGATTATGCGTCCGCAGAACTCAGTCCAGCGGGGTACCGGTTTTTCATGGATCTTTTCTTGACTTTTGATAAGGACAACGATGGAGGCCTCAACGACCGGGAACTTGCTGCCTTGTTCGCGCCCACTCCAGGACTCCCACACTCCTGGGCTGAGACTTCGTTCCCCTCCACCACCGTCCGGAACGAGGCTGGGCACATCACTCTCCAAGGTTGGCTCGCCCAGTGGAGCATGACTACCTTTCTAGAACCGAAGACAACCCTCGAGTATCTAGCATACCTAGGATTCGAGACACCAAACGCCCGCGAGACGACAACAGCCGCCCTCAAAATCACAAAACCTCGGAAGCGAAGACGTCGGCCCGGGCGCGTTGATCGCAACGTAGTCCTCTGCTACATTCTCGGCTCCTCCGGCGCCGGCAAATCCTCCCTCTTAGACGTGTTCCTCAACCGGCCCTTCGACACGCTCTACCATCCCACCATCAAGCCCAGACAGGCCGTCAACAGCGTCGAGCTCCAGGGCGGCAAGCAGTGCTATCTGATCCTCGAAGAACTCGGCGAGCTGGAGCCGGCCATCCTCGAGAACCAAGCCAAACTGGACGCCTGCGATCTCATCTGCTACGCCTACGACTCGTCCGAGCCCGACTCTTTCTCGCACATTGTCGAGCTCCGCAAGCGATACCCGCAGCTCGACGAGCTACCCGCCGTCTACACGGCCCTCAAGGCCGACCGCGACAAGACCACGCAGCGCAGCGAGCTGCAGCCGGACGCGTACACGGCCGCGCTTAACATGAGCGCGCCCTTGCACGTAAGCGTCACCTGGAATAGCATTAGCGAACTGTTTGTCGCGCTGGCGGAGGCGGCGACGAACCCCAGCACAGCGTTTCCTAGGAGCGAGGAACCGCCGGCGGATAGGGCCAGTTTGTACATGGCACTGGGAGCGACGGCGTGCGCGGCGCTAGCGGCGTTTATGATTTGGAGGAGGTCGACTTCGAATGCTGCGTAGATGGCAGTGCATCGAGCCGTTCGATGGTGTGTGACTTGGTTGCATGGGATGTGGCGCGACGTGGTTTCCTTGAAATGGTTACGGTCATGAGCCGTGCCTGCTCAGTTCTTCTCCGGTCCTTTTATTTTGTCTCTGGGTTTTGTTTTGTTTCGGGTTGCTGGTGGCATGTGGGCTGGCTGGTCGGTTGGTGGTGGTGTTCTATGAACACATACATAGCGCGTTGAATTGATTCATGATACCCTCTCCCCAACCAGGTGCTTCCATATCTTATATCACTGGTTCGCCGCACATACATATTATAAACCACCCAGCCTCAGCGTAATATCTTTTTTTCTTTCGAGGCATTCCTATATTGTACGGAGTATATTGCTCTTCTTTGGTTAGACTGAGAGATCCTCAGTCGTAGCAGGGAAAAAAGAAAGAGAAAAAAAAAAAATTTTAAAAAAAAAAAAAAAAAAAAGGCGAAATTTAAGTCCCTTCTTATACTGCCGCAAAAAGTGACATCAGTTGCAAGTCGATTGAACAGCTCATGGTGTCATCATCATCATCATCTTTAAGCGTAACCACTCACCAACCTGTGACCGAATTTGCCAAAGTGAATGGGAACGAAAGTTGTGAAAAACGACTTGAAGACCACAATTGAGAATCTGAGAAGAACGAATTCATATGCTATGATTCCATCCTGGACATGTTGCTTGCAACTCCAACCCTTTTGAAGGTATGGAAAAAAAAAAATCAAGTTAAGCACTTGATACAGATAACCGATCCACCCAGGGGTCGAACCTGGAACCTCCTGATTCGTAGTCAGACGCTCTGCCATTGAGCCAGCGGACCTTGATTATTTGATATTTGTTTTTCCAACAACTTATCTCTATAAGCTCACTTGATAGATTCCTCCCCTTGTGATATGATCGCGGTGTGGCGTTCGGGTTTCGGCCTAGTTTTGTCCCCAGATCTCTTTTCATTTTCTACTATTACTACAATTACTTCTTCCTCTTTTTCCTTTTCCTTTTTTCTTTTTCACCTTCCTTCTGTTTTCCCACGGGACTTGCAGTTCTTGCAATGCGTGTACACTGGTGTGCGCCGTTCACTAAGGGATCGATGCAGCTGTCAGGGGGGGATCCGTCTGTCCGCCTGGGCGGCAGTGATGGTATGCAGCAAGCAGTATGGAGTTGAACTAACCCACTGCAGTTGTCGATTTCTTTTGCGAGATGCGAAATGCGAGATGCGCAAAAAGTGAAGAGAGGTCGGGTGTGGGTGGTGACGTCAGTATTATGGGGGAGCTGCGGGCGTGGGCGGTTGGGCGGTTGACGGTCAGTGTCGGTTTTGCATCCGCGAGATGGGATTGGAAAAGAGCAGGAACGGAGAGAGGCTGATCGCTGCCCCTGGGTGGCTGTTGCCTTTTTTCTGGTTGGCTCGGTTGTGAAGTGTAACTCAGGTGCTGATCAAGGATCGGGGTTGGGGTTATGTGCGTGGGATACTCAGTGATACTGTAGGACTAGTGTCCGGCGTGTCGATCTCGGACGGTTTGACAACGGAATGATGGACGGTCCAAGGAAAGCTGAATGTCGAACGGTTTGCGTTTTTATGTAAATCATTGATCGGCCCTTTGATGAACGCTCTGGGTGGCGTGTAATAATGGCACAGTGATATAGTTTAAGCGCTGCTTGGATTGATGGGAGTAGAAAGGATTCGTTCTGTTGATGTTACGGTGTTTGCAGAATTCCGTTTCCATATTTGGCGGAATGATATGTGTATTCATTGCAGTGGCCCGCTCGAATAACTGTTCCAATCCAGGTCCTTTTGGCCTCGCGGTAGCAACGATAGTCATCATGTTCTCTCTTGTATCCTTGACCCCTTCCTTAGTTTGCGAGACTGATAACTCTCCTACCGCTTCTGCCAGTCCATTCCCTACCCAACAGGCCTTCCTGCTTATTTCCCGCATCACAACGTAAAAGCCGATGGAAAAACGCCTCATCGAAAGAACCACTTCTCTTGCGATTTGCCTTATCCAAAGCAACCTGAAGATGAAGATCTAAAGCAGGGCCAGAATGCCGCTCTGTCATCTTGACAGATTATAATGTAAGAGTAGGTGATGCGGCAAAAGAACAACCAAACACTTTTTCTTTGAGAAACGACGGAAGTGAAGAAGCCGATGACTGTAAATGATGTATATATGGGGGAATATGAGGATAAAAAAATAAAGACCAATCTCATCGCCATGCCCAATCGCAGAATAAGACGCCTTTCGCAATGATGTTGATGTGAACCCCCTAGCCAAACATGATAAACCCCGGAATGACAGCAAACATAAAAGTAAAACCCTCAAACGCCGTGACGTATGCCAGATGACATCGTGTCTAACTCCCTCCCCTTGTTTGTTGATGTTGATGTTGATGTTGATGTTGTTCTTGTTGTGGTTGTGGTTGTTGTGATTGCGCCGTGGAGGTGCTGTGACTGTTGCCTCTCGTCCCACTTCTCATTCGCTTTTCCCCCTTTTCTTCTCCTCTCTCCATTCTTAACTCGCCGCTTTCATTCCGTTTCGCACTGAAAGCCCATGCTGTACCGGTATTCCCCTGTCTCATCTCGCACCGGAATCATCGTCAAGAAGTTGACGAACCGTTGACCGTTCTTCTTAAAGTTGACCACCTCAACCTGAACCTCGGCGTTCCTATCAATCGCTTTCCTCATCGTATTGATCGTGTTGGAGTCGACGTACTTCCTTGTCGATTTCGGCTTGACCATTCCGTCGGGTGACTGAAGAAAACGGCAGTTTCTCCCCAAGACCTCCGCATTGCTGTATCCCGTCATATAGAGAAAAGCTTCCGAGGCGTACACAATTGGTGTGTCTTTTTGCTTCAGGTCGCACAGAATCAGAGCGCATGACGTGTCAACAGGTCCCAGTTCTACTTGGGGGTTTGGCCTGTTCATAATCTGTATCTGTTACAGTGTGTTAGCCACTTGAACCTTCCCATGATAACAACGAACAGGGCTTCGGGGGTGACTAACCAGATAGCCCATAATGTCGTAACCGCCGGGAGCGTAGAGCGTATGGAAGAAGAGAGGGTTGGCCGTGGGCGCGGTTCGAGGGTCATAGTGGTATTGCTGGGGTTTTTTTGTTAGCAGAGGTATCGCCAATACCAAGCAGAAGAAAGGAGTGCTGTTTACCTGATACGCCTCAACCTCCCATGGGTTCATGGTACTCGAGTTCACGGTATGGCTCATGGTGCTGGCTATGAGACAGTGTGTTGGTAGTGTATTATGATGGTTTCTTTAGCCGGCTGCAGAGGCTATCGAGTAATCGCACAGGCGCTAGCCCCCTAACTGGCAAAGGCTAACACGTTGATGACGATGTTCTAGGCCGACCTGTTTGGGACAAGGGGATTGGTAGTGTAAGTGTGATAGGTTGTCGCATAGACCAATAGAGTCGAGGATGAGATGGAGCTTGTTGAGTGTAATGATGTCAAGGTTGAAGGCATACACGGTGGCAAGAAGTAAGGCAAAGGAAGAAAGGCTATGAGGTTGAAGGAAGAAGAGGGTATTTAATAAAGCCCTAAGACGCAAAGGTCTGGTTGGGATTGAGCGCCGGAATGCCGTCGATCGAGATGTAGTGTAGGGGATCTGGAGCAGGATTTGGCTGCGGAACGAGGCCGTATCAGTGCAGATGTGAGGACCGAAAGGTGGAAACAGTAATCTTGGGTGCGATAAACAAAATCAAGACGCAAAGGTTCCAGACAAAGTCTGTATCGGGAATCCGGTAGATCTGGTCAACAACCGGTATCCTGCTGGTCATTTGAAGTGGGAGCCGGGGGTGTTTGGGATGCCCAGGGTCCTGTATGGAGAGACACCATAGCTCGAGAGCCAGGCAGGGCAGGCCAACGGGGGGCCAGGGACATACAGAAAAAAAGAGAGACAGTTGCCAGAGTCAAGACGCCGATCCAATCGAACGGTACACGACGCCTTTACACGTTCCATGTACGTAGGTAGCAAGGGTGGCCTGAGGGTACACAAAGAGAGCACGGCTCGGACAAGAGATGGGAGCTCTTTGTGTGAGCCATTGACAATGCGCGGGAGCCAGGCTGTGGGTGGTATGCCGGTGACATGGCCGTTTCGATTTTTTTTGATTTTTTTTGTTTGTTGAAGAGTGACTGCTTGCTGCTGTCCCATTGTCTGGGTGCCGCTTGCTCTGCTGTCCCGTATCTAGTGTACAGCAGTATCCATCATCCCGTCTCAGCGCCGAGGCCAGGATCTGTGATCACAGCCTGCATGGGGAAGCTCTGGAGATCGGGAAACTCAGAGGACACAACGGGAGTGGCCCGATGTTCGAGCAGTTCGGATGGATCCAGTAATGGGACCGCATTTCCTTTGACACCCTAGACTAGGTAGAAGACCCTGGCATCCAAGAATCCCCATCATGTGCCCCGTCTTTATCGACAACTTGCACCGTATGGAGTTTTTATCATCATGCTCTTCATCGACGCTCAGGGCTGACCACCCCCTTCCCGTTTATTTGACCATTACACCCCCAACCCAAGACCAATGGCACCAAAAGTCATGGAAGAAGAGTCTTGATCTTGCTTACATAGTAGTCTCTCAATGGGCTGATGATGCCATGTCTGTTTCGCACCTTTGGTGAAGAATACCGTGGTGATTTTTATTGTTCAGATCGACGGCGTCTTGGGGTTTTTGCTTATCAGGATAGTATCTTCAAATGAATGCTAACAAAGAAGAAAAAGATAATATAAGCGTTATCAAAGCACGAGAGGAGGTTGACGAGAGATCGGTGAGAGTTGCCAATTGTGGATATGCAAAAGTCCGAAGGGAGGAAAGAGAGGCCGATGGAGTCATAGACGTAGGTACCTAGGTACTTAGTAACCGAACAAAGTTCGATCCAGAAACCAAAGAGGGTCATGGCCAAGAGGCCCAAACGTTGAAAAACGTACCGATTCGCGGACAGCACGGAGACAAATAGGAGAAGAAGAAGGAGCAGACGGCGTGAGAATGCAGGCAACTTGAAATCTGGATGCCGCCAAGGCCAATGGAACCCACCAGCGAACTTGGGGGATACTTTCTGATTTTGGATGAATGGCAGGGCAGTGTAGAATGGGGACAGCGATGCTGACCGATCGCAGCTGCTAAACCATCGAGGGACCCAGATCCGCAGCGATCGCACCAGCGCCGTGGATCGAACCAAGAACGGGACCCACGCGCCAGCACGAACAATTGAAACCGCACCAACCAGCCAGCGGACAGTGCAGATAGGGAAAAGAAAACCGGCACGTTTTTACTGCAACGTCAACCCTAGTGCTCTAGGGAGTTTTAGTCACTTCCATCTGTCAAGTTGTCTCTTCGGTTTCGGTTCCTTTCAAGTTGTCTCGTCACCGGCTGTCAAATGCGCACCAATGCGCACCACCACCACCACCACCACCACCACCACCGGACATACGACACTTGACACCTTGACCACCAACGTTAATCTGCCCGACCCGAGAGGTTGGTGAGGAGGTTGGTTGGTAGGTAGGTAGTAGGTAGGTAGGTAGATATGTACCTCAAGTACTCAACACCACTCACCCCTTTCACCAGGACCACGATAATGGAACCCATTTTCATGTGTGTTCGAAGAGCTTGCTGATATCGTTGCGCTAAAGACATGTGGTGATGCCTTGGTTCTGAGCTCGGTTGTTATGGTGTTCTCATTCCATCTGCTCCCTTGTAGGCCGAACCCCCTTGCTACACTACAAACCTACCTCGTCCCTTTGCGCCAACCGACCGTGAGGTGACCCACGCTTCTCGCTTGTATGTTTGACAGCCCGAGTTTGGATCCAACAGCAACCAGGTTCTCATCGGGATATGTACAGTCAATTTACTGTATAGTGATAAAGCGGGCGGGGCATCTTGGGGGTCTTGACGAGCAGAGGGTCGGGTAGGTGGTAGACCTTTGGGCAGAGGCGCATGGGGGGTCATGAAATTGTGGAAGGTCAAAGAAGGAGGGGGGGAGGGGGGGCCCCCAGCCTGGCTCCCTTGGGACTGGGAGAGAACCATGAACAACAACAGGGCGGCCTGGTCTCATGCAACTGTAGGGACATCACATGAATACCGTCGACAAAACGGACCAAACTATCGACGCCCCCTCTTTTCCCGGAAAGTCTCAGACTCCTCATCGTGATGGGAATGAGGGGAAATGAGACTTGACAGATTGGGATGATCACCAGCAGGATACGGGAGGCCATGAGATGCCAGGAAGCAAGCAAGCTCGAATCAAAGTGCTGGCGTGAATAAGTGATGGCGTTGGTGTCGGCACATCACAGAGGGAAGAGGGAGAAGTCACAACACGAGATTGTCGCAACTTCCCCTTTCGGGATGTGCACGGGTTGCGTCTGTCCCCGGCTACCTTTCGCCCATATCACGGTCACCTTGCCTTATTCTCGTGCATTCCGCTCGTTTCTCATCCGTCTGCAACCGCAAACGGGATGGCTCTGATGTGCCAACTTTTCAGGGAAAGACTTTGCTCAACCGGCCGCTTGGTTTCCAATTAGTTCCATGATAACCGGTGACTGCACGACCGCAGAGCAGTTTGAAATCTCGATGTGACACGGTGCACAGTCCCAGCGCTTGGTTACACCGAATAATAAACGGCAGGCCGGGTCGTGAAGAGGTTGCCTGTGTTGAGTCAGCATTGGATCTTCCAAAAACCCACTGCTGAAAGTGCGTGTGTGTGTAGTATACTCCGATGTTAAAGACGGCTTGTGTTTGATGCCACTGCATCGCCGACCAGGCGAATGAGGCTGATGGGGATAAATCGGCCAACGTTGACGAAAACGCAAAGGCGCCAAGAGCGGGAAGTTCCCATGGGCTTCGACGGCCAATATCCACCTTGTACACACTCTCATATCGCTTTTCCGACAGAGACGCCAGCGGCCTGGAAGGGATAAGGAATGGCGGTTGGTTGGTGAGTCCTCATCATGAAGAGGGCTCATCCTCATCTCGCCGCCTGCGTCTTGTCCTGGTCATCAGCCAAGGGGGCTTTCGCTACCGCTGAATAGACCTGTCATGATCCGCCCTCCCGGTTCTTGGGCGGTAATCTGTAATCTGTAGGACAGGCGACTCACTCGGCGAGTAAGAGCAAGTCAGCAACCAGGATCGAGGATTCACATTTCACAACAATTTCCCGTTCGGGCTTCGCAGTGTAAGGGTACCTAAGCTGAGCTGGCTACTAGTAATGCCCGAGCCATGTGTGCATACGTGGAATGGCACTTCAAGAAGGGTCTGGCTTGTTTGAGGAGAGACAGAAAGAGAACTGTACCTTTCACGACCAGTCATCGCTGAAAAAACAAAAGGTTGAGGCTGAAGCTGTGATGTGTTGCGGGAAGCCTCCCCCCCTTGTCCCTGATGTCACACATTGCTGTCGATTGGTCGTCCAAAAAATACCCTACAATTGCTGGTCAGGTACCCGGGGGCATGACAGGCTCGGCCGTACATTTTGGGGCCAGCGAGGGCAGTTCCAGATAGCTTATGCCGTCCTCAGCGTCGCGATAGAGTCTTACGAATACAGTTGCTTCTCGCATACTCGCAGAATCAGCAGAAATCTATAACATGAGGGGTACGAGCGGGTGTTGAGATGAATTTCCATTGCTGAATCGGTTGGATGACTGGTTCACTTGATTCACTGGACCGAGTTGATGACCTCCCCATTTTGTGTACAGCAGCGTTACGGTTAGTAAGAGCTGAGGTCTCAGGTATGTATCGATGTACCGCGCTAGCGGTCTTGGCTCTCAGGTCTTCTAGTGTGAGTACATCAAAGTACATGTGCAGTGGCTCGAGCTTCTTCGCCAAATCCCGATTTTCGATGTAACGGAACCACTTCCAGTCTCCACTGCCTCTCCTCCATCGACCTCCACTCCCGCTTCCACTTGGACCGAAACGTAAAACGTCCCAAGTGGAAAGTTCGTTACCTAAATGGTCGAGACGCGTTCCGCTGAGGGCAACACGCGTTTTCCACTCCCAACTTCAACACCGTTCAGTTTCAATTTTTTTATCCGACATTCACGATTCCCATCACTAAATCACCGACCCGGACAAGGAATACCGTTGCCAGCCGCCGAGACGTCTCGATCGCCGTGTTCGATCATTGTTCGATCTCTGTTCGACGTAGGTCTAGTAGGGCTACACAAGCAACCACCGTCCAAATTGCATGACGGGTACAGGCTCGACAGGTCGTTCAACAGGCTGTTCAACAAAGGTCATTGCATGTTTTAGACTCCCTGATCGCTAAATATCCCGAGACTCTACGGCAATCAAGAACCCCTCTGGTCCTTGTTTTGCTTTCTTCCACCCGCCTTCTACGCCTCAACGGTCCAGCTCTTTATCTGCAAGGCAGCCCAACCGACGCCGGTACACTGCTCACCTGGGGACACACAGTGGCACTGACTGCCAAGCCCCCCCGGCCAACATTACGCAGCATCATATTCGATTGAAGGGTCTATCGGCACGACAGCGGATCGGCCAGCATAGAGCAAGCTGTCACGGACACTTAGCCAGCGGCCACCTATACCCAGCCGAGCCACCTCAATACCGCGCATTCCAGCATCATGCCACCCGGGCGACTTGTTCAGGGTTCGCGCCGCCCTCAGCCAACTGCCTCTGCGTCGACATCAGCCCACAATGGGTCCGACCTGCCCCCCTATGAGCCTCCCTCGCATCCAATGAACTATGCAGGCAGACAGGCCCTGGCCAACCTCCAAGACAACAACGCGGAGATGCGCAAGTACGAGGACCATCTTTCCAAATCCGCTACCTACTTGCGAGAGGCCGTCGGCGCCATCAACGATACCCTGTTTGCTCGTAAATCACAGCTGACGGGCAAGATCGAAAAGCGACGTGGCCGTGGCGAATCTGAAAAGGGCGAAGACGAGGCCGAGCTCGAGGAATACGTCAACAAGCTACATGGCGATGTGACCCATTTGACTGATGAGATCGAGGCTGCCTTGCGACAGGTTATTGACTACCGTGCCGAAGTTCAGCGCGAGAAGTTAGTTTTGGGCTTGGTGGCAAACCAGATACCGAGCGAAAACTCTCTCCGGGAACGCCCCTCACGGAAACGGAAAGCTGCACAGCGGGTCAGCGGTGATAGTGATGAGGAAATGGATGGTGTCGATGCCGAGCCTGAAGAGGCAGAGGCCGTCGGAGCCAAGGACGAGGCCCCTCTGACCGGCGTGCGCGAGGCACTCCACAAGGCAAGAGATTCCAACGCGAGACAGTACCGTGCCACGAGTGCTTATGACCGTTACGCTTCCAACAACGAGTACATCGCTTTCAAAAAGATGTGGCATGATGCCCAGCATCCCGAAGACCAAGTGCCCCTTCCCGATGCGTCCACTTGGTTTGATAACCAAGGCAGGCCTATTTGGGATGGTGCTCCGGCGGGCGATGAGGATCTCATTATCGAGCGCGAGGTCCAGGACCTCACTTGCAAGTTAACGCTTCGACCCTTGAAGGAGCCATACGCCAACCACAAATGCCCACACGTTTTCGAGAAAACCGCAATAATAGAGTACTTGAGAGGCACTGGGGGCAAAGCACAGTGCCCTGTGTGCACCAAGGTAAGAATAGACGTATTATTTTGTACAACAAATCTCCAGCTGACATGTCACCACAGGAGCTTCGCATCAAGGACCTGTATCTTGATGAACTCACATTGCGCAAGGTCAAGCGAGCTGCTCGAGCAGCAAGGGAAAGCGAGGACAGGAGCTCCAATGCTGATCCCGACGAACAAATGGATGAAAGCGTCCTCATGGGTGAGAGTACCCAATTACGGTCAGCAGGCCGTGCGAACAACGGGGTGAAACAGGACGATTCTGAGTGAGAAAGGTTGTCCTTTGCATCGAGCTAATGAGGGCGGCCGCTACATAGCGGAGTCTATTCCACCCCTGATCAAACCCCAGCAGGCGAACCACTCCTTCGGCAGTTTTACCGCGCACTGTCTGTTGTCACCTCAGTAGAGACGTTGCCATGCCCTGCATTTCTATGTTGATCATATTGAAACCAGTCTCGGGTAACCGTTTAGTGTAGGGTGGTTGCTTGAAGAGATAAACCCTCGAAACTCCATATGTATGTGTACGTCCACAGTACCCCTATCGTGCTTCTAAGGGTACAATGCCCGCTGTACCGGAGAAGAAAAAAAAAAAAAGAAAAGGAAACACCTGCTGCAAAATTCGAGTACCAGGCTACACCAAGTAAAGCTGGATATGCTTTCTGCTAGCAAAAAATTGGGTTGACCGGCCTCTCGACTGTTGAAGGCTAAACAGTGAACACCACTTCTCCAGTGGGTTATGTCCGTTTCAACTCATGCAGGGTTCGATAACGGTTGACGGGCCATAATGTCCGCTAAGTTACTGTATGGGCCGCGGAAAGCGGGTTGCTAGTGCCCTGTCGGCGAAGCACTGATGGAGAAGCAGTTGAGAACAGCCCTCGGTAAACTTGGTATGGAACACTGGGTCGTGGACTTGCCGGTAAATGCCGGTGTCATAATGCCCTTGATGGTCAGGCGGGTACCGAAAATTGTTCACAAGTCCTCTCTGGCTCGAATGCAGGCCCGAACCAGGCAGCAGTCCCGCGAGGGGGTCTGTAGGATATAATTGCCGGAGTGGTTCAAAGTTCGGATGGCCCGAGGGGCTAGTGTAGCGGGGAAAAGAGATAGTCAGCATGAAGACATTCTTTTCTCGCAAAACACAATTCTGACAAAATACGACACACCCTTGATGCCCGCTCTTGCCTTGTCTTGCCGTCTTGCCGATGACATGCGGAAAACAGAGAACTTACTTCAAAGAAACTTCCGTTGGAGTCGTCGATTCGTACATGCCCGAACCGATGTAATGGATCGACGGGTGTTCTTGTCGGCTGCTGCTCCCTCGTCTATGGATGGGACTTGATGATGGGGGTGGCGAGCCGGTACCATCATCTGATGACTCGGATAACACAGATTTATCGGATTTGGCTGCGAAGGAATCTCTTCGCTTGCGACTCGTATACTTGCGAACCCTCCATCGATCGAAGCGCGACCTGTATGCCCGGATTCTATCACACGGTTACGCGTTAGAGACAGACAACGACTATGGTCAAAGCAACGACGAGAAACGACAAACGAGACCCGAACATCTCAAACGAGCAAACGCCGGCGACCAACATCGAATTGCAACGCGAGACACGATACACATCTTGAACGCAGGAAGAAATACTTACGAAGCTCTAAACCGATACCGTTCCTCCATGAACTTCTTTACCTCATGAAGAGGCTTGTTGTTGTCCTTGTATTCCCGGATGATAATATGTCTGTGGTCTTCCCATTGCTTCGTCATCTTGACTTTGCTCTTGTTCAAGGCTGTTCAAGTTGTTGATAGTCGAGATTCACGGTTAGTGCGGAGAGCGCTAACAGGGCCAACAACGACAACAACAAAGTCGTCGGCGCTGAAATTCTTGAATGGTAGCTGACGAGTGTCTATGTCTGCCATGCGGTTGAGGAAAGCCAGAATTTCAAGATGGTGGTTGCAGAATTTGCTACCACGATGATGGGTTAACGGTAGGTGGTATGTTCGGAATCCAAACCACAATGCAAAGCAATGCCTGGGAAGTTAAGGAGATGGAAATAGAATGGTTTGGGACAGCAAACATCATGAAGGGCGGTCATTGTCTTGGGTCTATATAAGGACCAAACCCAAGACACGAGTTTGTATATCGGTGTCATGATGCCAAGTCACGTTCTTCCTATGACCAGAAGAGGATGTCCAGATTATCGATCGGATACCTTACAGTCATGACTGTTTTCACAGCGCATGGTGCCCGGCATGCAGACGGCTCTGAAGCCATTGCTTCCACTCGGGGTTGTCTTGCAACTGACCGACCACTGGGGAGAGGGGGTGGTGGTGATGAGCGCACAAGGCTACGAATGGAAGAGACATCCAGCCCTATCTACTCCCTGTCTAGCTTGCCATACCTGAATTGCGAGGAGAAATCTTTGGGAAAGCTTGATGGACACTCATGAGCAACAAAAGAGTATCAGCCATTGACGGGCTACGAAAATCGGTGGAACACGCTGCACACCGCGATACGCGCCATCGGTAACCGGGAGTGGTTCCGAGTCGGCCGTGTGCCTGGTCACGACTGGGTGAGATGGGTGAGTACAGTTAGGCAGACAGCTAGGCAGCCTTCTCCGCCTCGGCAAGTACCAAAACGTGGACGAGAAGGCAGGCTGGGCAGGCAGGGCAGGCAGGCAATGCAAGATGACGGACAGATGAAAGCGACGATAACTACCTCTATGCACAATTAAGGCGATAAGCTAGTTATGCAAGAGGGAAGAAATCAACCAAGTGATGAATTGAGGCTTCGAGTGATACTACTCTGCGCGGCGAAGGTAGGATAGTCCTAGGTACAACGTATATCGTGAGAGCCTGGTGAGAATTGCATGCAACAGCCGCGCCTTCTGTTTTTGATACATGTGTTTCAGTTCAACCGTTTCGCTAGACTCTGACATTGTCGCGAATGCGGCATGGTAAAATGCAACGAAATGAGACTGTAATGAACGAGGAAGGTTCATCCGAAGGTATCAAATGATTGCTGACCGGGGGCGACACTCTCTTCCACAGACATGCAAGACTACAGATTTCCCATGATGCCATCCGACCAACTGCTCAATGTCAGTCCCACGCTGTTAGTTAGGCAAGAAGCAGGCAAACGAGAACTAGAGGTAGTATAGGTATGTAGGAAGAGCCGGCCGAGACGCATTTTCGGAAGCAGGAGGACGATTGATGCTCTTCCTCATGTAAAAGGGTAGGTGCCACTCACACACAATTATCACACATCAATGGTGAAGGAATGAGGGGAAAGTGTCGCCGGTGAAGGCTCTTTCCCCACGATTGGGCAAGGCTTCTTGGCACGCCATTCAGCAAATTACATTTTGACGACACAGCCTCACCGAGCCTCCTTGATGGCACCTTCCCGCCTCCCGCTTTCCCTTATGCATCATTCAATTTCCAAACGTGAAATCAGAATCTTGCATCTTTCCCCATCCCAACGTTCTCGGATTGGCAGCCATCGAGCACTCCGCCCTCCTCATCCTCCACGCAACCCCGAGCCTCATCTCCTCTTCCTTCCTTCCCTCCACGGTCTCGACGGGTGTTCTCCCCCTCTCATTCCGTTCTCCCCAACAACACTGAGTGCCGCCAACCAATTCTTGTCCATGCGGCTGCTCTGTCTGCCTAGTATTCAGCCTGAACGCTATCTTGCTTGCTTCCTTCCCCACGTCCCACATGCTCAAGTACACACATAACCCGTTATCCATCATCTCTTTCTTATCACTCCTACGTTTGTCTGATGTCTGCTTTTATTTGATTTGTGGTTTGGATGTTGGAATCCCGTGGTTCATTGGTCACACAGGGACTCCATCTGGTGTGCGTGGTCTAGATTAAGAAATGCGCAAGGCAGCAACAGGAACCTGTGTCAGGAACAGAGCTTAAAATGATGTGGAACTTAAACTGATGGACTGGTGCAGTTACCACAGTAAGTAGATAAACACTGGATGCGATTACCGAGGTCTTTCCGTGGTTGGCCTGTCTGACTGACTATAATATTGATAGAGACGTCGAATTGTCAAGTATTCTAAACCCCACGCAACTAAACTAGAATAGTGAGAGTGAAGGCTGAACCAACCACCATTTCACCAAGGCTGTTTCGAGGTCCAACTCTACCTGTAGAGGGAAGACTTTGCCTGAGGTAGTGTCAAGACTCGGTAAGGTATGGCTTGCCATGAGGAATTGACCGAGAGACTGAAGTCAGCAGGACCACCTACTCGCCTAGCTTTGAGAAAGAGTGTGTGCGAGAGAGAGAAGAACGAGCAGATAAGACAAGCTGACCAACAACTTGATGCAGATCATTTGTTTTTGATAGCTCTATAACAACACGGGTCTTCAATAAGGCTCTGCGAACACTGGATTACCACTCACATCCAGGCTCGCTAAAGACTATGGTGCAACATTCCGAGTTAACCTCACGACAGAGAAGGCGAAGACGCCGATTTCTCGGTGAAACCAAGCTTGCTGTAGACAACCCAAGAGTGAGAAATGTGCATCTGCTACAGTCTTATTGTGCGGCGCATGTCGCATGGTTGCCGTTACAATGACCACAGAAGATTAGAAAGAAGACTGAAAGCGAAGGTGCTTGTAGTTTCGCGGCCGGCATGGGATGCTACGCATGCAATATTAAGTATGGTGGCCCTTCGTGACAGGACTTGCAAAGTAGGGCTTTTTTCGGATATGGCATCTTCCCGTTTTCTAACGCTCTTTGGCAGATTTGTCCTCCTTGAACTGTCTTGAACAAAGTGCTCTTATTCTGCTATTCAGAAGGGTCTTATACCGAAGCAGTACATCGGATAGACGCTGCCACGCACAGGTGGCTCAGACGACTCAAGCAGGCAAACACTGATCGCGCTCACCGGAAAATTTCCATGCTAACACGGAGGACAGACAGAATATGACACCATTTGTATGTCAAATGTCACCAGATTTGGCTTCAATATTTTGCCCAATTCCATTGCGTACCACGTCGACGTCTCAACCCACGAGCTGGGCGCTTTTCAAAGACGAAGAGAGGCCACGATGATGGCCAGACATCAATTTAGTAGGGAACCCCATCAGCCATCAGGGGCTGTGATGTCGCGGACAAATATTACCCTGGGGCTATGGACCTGAACGGGCGGGCAAGGGCTCTGAGGGGTGCATCTGTTCTCCTTTGTTGCCCTTTTTCCATTCGTTCTATTCCTATCTGCTGCAAAAGCAAGACTAATGTCCAGCATATAACTGAACATGTTGAACTATATTCGCAAACTCGTCTTTATCTCCATCATTGTTCTTTGTGCCTATTTCGTGCCAGTACGGCGGTGGTGTCACCGAGGGACGGTCATCTACTGTACTTACTACGCGGTCGATATGTTCGCTTTGAGAATAGAGATATGGCATTTGATTGGGACTTCACTTCTTTTGAAGAAAACCCAGTAAGGAGAAATTACATATTATGTAGGCTTCATCGGGTTCTAGTGGGTTGTTGGTGAGACCCACCGAATTTCGCAGACATTTGCAGATGGTGAATAGCCTTCACACATGCAGATATAACATTGAAAAAGCATATGATCAAGCCGTTATTGTCTGTATCTACATAAAATACCTTCCTCATCATATCCCATGTTTACACTGTTAAGCAACGTCTGAGTGTCCCCTTCTTATCCTGGTCACAAGCATACCTATATAGACCTCCAAATCTACCACCCTTTACCCTATATAAATCCCCATCAATGGGGCGGATATAATGGCTTTTCATAACGCCATCTGACCGAACTTGCCTGGTACAGAAATCATTTGGTACTAGTCTATGATCTTGAGAAATCGAGGTGTATAAGACATTTTCTTTACATTGTGTTGGCCCGCTGCCCGCTTTTTCTTCGTACCTGGATTTAGATGGGGCGCTTATGTACCTCTGGCTGGCCCATCGCTGCCCGATGGTGAAGTTGAACTACAAAGCACAAGCACCATCGCTAGACCTTTAATACCATGCAATAAGAAACAGTGAAGAGAAAGGAGGAGAAGATTGCGCTGAGGGTGGAGAAGGTGCAAAGACATTCCATTGCTCGCGGTGGACAGGCATAGATGATGAAGAGGTGAAGAAGTTGGGTTTCACCGGCATAGACCAGTCCAGCAAAAAGAATTTCCACCCCATCCAAACACCGGTCGCTCCTTCACGATGGAGGTGCACAACACTGGAGAGGGCAGAAACAATGGAAAGGAAGCCTAGACTTACATCTTAGAAGTCAGCAGATCGAGTTGGCATGCACGTGATACCCTTGGTCGTCGCTACCCACGGCATCCTTTCTCACTTCCCAGTACATATCCCATCTTCTCCTTCTAATTCAACACTGTCTCCGCATTATATATATCTGCAGTTCTTGCATTCTTCAAGCTCCAGCGCAGCGTTGCATCTCTAGATTCTATCGGTACTAGGTAGTCTTGCCATCCCGTCGTTATTCCCACTCGCCACACAAATTCTAATCTTTTCAATTCCCCCTCATCTCTTCTCCTCCCTCTCTCTTCCCCCCTTTCTACCTCACCCTCCTTCACCTCACCAACCAACTCCCATCCAATCCACCCTCCTCTTCCCCCTCTTTCACACCCAACTCCCTAACTCTCCACCCCTTCCTCGCCAAACTGTGCCGGGCAACCTCACAATCAAAGTGGATATCAGCAATCAACGCCTCCAGCCCGCTGTAATCCTTCTCGTTACGGATGAAGCCCGTAATCAAAAGCCTCATGCCCACCCCGTAGAAATCAGCCGCGAACTCCCCCAAGACATGCACCTCGGCCGAGCGCACCGTGTTCTTGTAGAAGGGGTTGTAGCCTATGGACATGACCATGGGGTAAATCTGCCACTGGCCGGATTGCTGGTCGACAAGTTTTTCTTGTTGGGCTGATTCAACTCCCCCTTCTTGTTTCTGTTGTTGTTGTTGTTGTTGTTGTTGTTGATTTTGTTGCTGCTGCTGCTGAACAGGCTCCATCATCACCGGCTCGGAAGTGGGAGGTTTCTGGTACAAGACTGAGTTGGGATGCGAAGCGGGCAACTTGAGCGATGCCCAGCCGAAATAGATGCCCGAGTCGATGTTCTTGATCCACGTGTTTTCGTCGTCGACGGGCAGGTTGGCGGTCGGGATGCCGAGCTCTTTGGAGCCGCGGCCAAAGCCGGAAATGACTTCGCCCTCCATGCGGAAGGGGAAGGGGGCCTCGGGCCCGGTGGGAGGCCCAATTAGGAGCGGGCGGTTGTCTGGGTTTGGGAGGGACATGTTTGGTGGTGTTTGGGTGGCGATGGTTGAATGTTTACGGGGGAAGAGAGGTTGTGAGATGAAATCCAGGAAATGAGTTGGATGGTGATGAGATGACTCGATATATCCCAAGATAGTCTGGCGAATGCTCGGTGGATTTTCGGATCGTTGTTGACTGAAACCCCCGTCCGACTGATGATGACACAATGCTGTTGGCGTGTGAATGCGGCGCAGTTTTCGAATCACAAGCTCTCTCCTAATCATCAAAGGTCCAAGTCCAAGGCATGTCAACAAATGCATGTGGAGATAAATGGAATCCGCCAGACTGTCATCGTCGCCGGGCGCTGACAATTGGTGGGGCAGTGGGGCAAACGCCGTGCAACTCCGTAAAGATCCCGGGGTAGCGGCACCGTAGTGGTGTCAGTCCGCGTTTAGTGTAGTTTATTGGTAAGCGAGGATCGCCTTGGTCGGGCCTAGTGATCAAGGTTAATCACGTACAGGACTGGCTATATAATGGCTTGCAGCAAGGTGACGAGAGATCTTGGTAATTGTCTATCATGTAGTTGAGAACCACTCCGCCCGTCCAAACCCGTCCGTAATTTTTAGTTTAACCGTCTTCTCGTTCTTCAACACGAGACGCAAGGGGAAGGCCCCAAGACATTAAAATAGCAAAAGCAAGGTCACACTTCGCCTTCATTTGATAAGATAGCATCTTTCCTCAGACACAACGAAGGAAGGAAAACACAATCATTCGAGGTCCATTGCCAACCCATAATGGCGCAGTAACTGTAATCAAGCTTGAGGAAAATAAATTATGCCCCGTGGAAAGTGTCCAGATCTCCCTCGCAGAACCACCTTGAAAACAGCCTCAAACCTTGTAGAAGCAGAAAGCAACGTAGAAGCTCGCCGCCTCCATCTCCTCAGGGCTTACCAACAACTTTCCGCTCATCCTATCCCTGACCCCCATCCTCTCGCTCAGGGGCCCCAGTTCACGGTCATCCTTCTCCGTCTCCCACACGTCCGTGAAAGTTTTGTGGTACTGCAACTCCAAGTTATAATCCTCCGCAAGCGCACGGAAGGCCTCCCAGGGCACCACGTATTCGGGAACCTCCTCGACGGCCTCATGAAGGAAGAAGTTGTACTTCCACCCAAAAGGAGGGCGGAAGATTCCGTCGGCAGGCGTGGGGCCATTGAACCGCACGCGGTAAATGTCGTTACCCCATTCTGCGATGGTTGGGTCCGAGGGTGGTTTGGGTTCCGAAGTAGGTTCAAGCTCGCCTTCCTCCAGCTCCCCTTCTTCCTTGTCCTCGTCAGGTTTGGGGGTTTGTTCCGAGGCCTCGCCCTCTTCTGGAGTAGGCTTCCTCTGTGATTGGTCTGATGAGAGCTTCTCATCCCCGTTGGGAACTGATTCCTTGGGCGTGTTTCCGTCGGTTTCAACACTCGGTTGGGCCTGATCCTCCTTGGCCTTCTGCTGCTCTGCCAATCGCTTGTTGAACTCCTCCACTCTTGAGCTGATGACGTCCGAGTTCGGGATACATCCTATGAACCGACCACCCTTCTTCAGTGCACCGGCCACGTTCTTCAGCATCTGCCGCGCCTTCGCCTCCGTCTCAAAGGCGTAGTGCATGCAAAACATCATGCTGACCACATCGAAGCCCCGATGGCTGGGGCCACCAATGTTGGACGACGCGAACCCGACCTGCCGGATAATGTCAATGTCCTCAATCGACTCGCCATAGCAGTCCTTGACGTGGAATCGCGCCTCAAAGAGTGGCGGCTGTCTCCTATTATAGCCACCCCGTCCACCCCTGCCGCCATGACCGCCACGAGCCACCATACTACGATACCGATCGCGCGCCTGGTCAATAGAGACATCTGCTGGGTCCAGCCCAACATAAAGCTCCACGGGCTGTGGCGCCTGCTGCCATTTTCCCAAATCACCGCCCTTGCCGCATCCAATGTCGAGCACCAACAGCTGATTGTTCGAACTGATTCCCCGCTCACGAGCGCCAGGCGAGTGGTCTTCGTCAGGAGAAAACTTCTGGATGATACAGCTCTTGACCCAGTTGTTGAAGGAGCGGAGACCTTTGATGCGACTGTCCGTCTTGCGCCAGTCACGGCCGCGTTCGGGCACAGCATTGTAATGGGCGCGTACGACGTCGTTGACCGCGTTGCGGCGCTCGGCTTCGGCGGCCGCTTCTGCCTCCCGCTGAGCCTGGCGCTCGCGCTCCATCTGACGTTGACGAATCTGTTCGCGCTCGGCTTCCGTGATGCGGGCACGTTGGCCAGGCCGCTTCTGCTTTCTAGGCTCGCCGCTGGTAGTGGGGGTTTGTGTTCTCTTGGCCGGAGCTAACTTGCGGGCATCAAACGGCTGTGGGAGAACATCGTTGTCGTCCTCATCTTCGTCATGCCTTGCAGACTTGTATCGGCGGTCTTCGTTGCGGCCATTGCGGTCGTCGTCGTAGGGCGATTCTGAGCGTTGCCTCTTGCGAGTGGACCTATAACTGGTGTAGCCATCGTAGCCTGACATTTTTGCAAAAAACAATTGGTGGTGTGGTCTCGCAAGGAGACTTGATCATCGGCAGGAACAACAATGGCAAGCGTCCAGGGTTCGTGTAACAGCAGAATAACTGATGCGACGGTGAGTGGTGTGAGTTGTGATTTGGACAGTTGTTATCGATTGATGCGAGCACAGACACACGCAAATCCTGAAAGCGGATTCTGGGACTCGAAATTCGGTATGTCGAGGTTCAGAGCTCTTATTGTTGAGTGTTGTCGAGGAGAGAAAGCAATTGGAAAGGAAGTCGGGATGCAAGTGTTTTGAGGATGCAAGCAAGCATGGGTCGGTCGGTGTTTGAGCCGATGAAGTTCGTTGTGCCTGCCCGGGCACTGTTGCAGCGTTCGGCTCCACTCGCAGGCCTGGCCCGCCTTCCAAGCTCTGTCTCCACTTTCCAGTGCTGACGCGCGAGCTCTGGGGGCCTTGGTCACTCTCCAGTGAGGTCAGCCAGCTACTCTATCAACCTTCCGAACCATTCAAGGAGCACCACAACTAAACCACAGACATCACCACCACCCAGCCTCACCTCGACCCGGCATCTTTGGTAGAGTCACAGCGCCAGGCCAAGTCACAAATTGCGATCCAATTTCCAAGAGCTTTCAACACCGTGAAACTTCCCATCTTAAGCCGGCATCCACCTCCATCAGCTGCTTGCCGATTTCCAGCGGGGTGCTTCTACCAGGCGACCGACACTGACCAGCACCGGCCGTCTTCCATTTGCATCCTCCTCTCCCATCTCCCTCCTTGGCTCGTAAGCTAGTACCCATCACAACTACAACATGGGCTCCGATCCTCAATACGCGAAATGGCCTCTGCTGCCCCTCGCCCAGCATGTCTTCACCCTCACAAACCCCTACGCCGCCCGCCCTGCCCAACAAGCGGCCGTCAAGAACCTTCAAGATGCCATCACCGAGCACAAGATGGCGCCCTTTTACCGATACCTCGCGCACCCTACCGAGGGTGTTCTTAACTCTGTTGGGGAAGCCGGCTCCAACACTGCCGGTGCCGGAAGGTTGGGTAGGAAGAGCAGCATCGCCGCCGGCATGATCGCGACCCACAAGCCCACCACAAGCTTAAGCCTACCGTGGGATGAGAACCTGTACCAGCAGCTGCAGGCCGAGAACGAGAAGGAGCTCGAGGAGTTCCAAAAAGAGGAGGATGAGGCTGTCGAGAAGGCGGGCGACACAGAGATCCAGGCTGCCAAGGGAAAGAGGGCCGAGTTCTGGGCCCGAGTTGGCGATAAGGTTGGTCACTACAAGTTCACTTAGCTGTCCATACACTCCCACCAACCGACATATACTAAGCATCCACTCTTCCTATACAGGAAAAAGCCATCGCCGCGCACCAAGATCTGCTTGAGAAGACGAGCATTCTAGGTACCAAGATCGATCTCGTCCTCGCCTTAATCCGCCTCGGCCTCTTCTTTGGCGACAAGCAGCTAGTCCAGAAGACTGTCGAGCGCGCCAAGTCGCTTGTCGAGTCGGGCGGCGACTGGGACCGTCGCAACCGCCTCAAGGCCTACGAGGGTCTGCACTTGCTCACCGTACGCAACTACAGCGGCGCCGCCCCCCTGCTCCTCGACAGTCTGTCTACCTTTACCTCGTACGAGCTCTGCACCTACAGCAACCTGGTAGTCTACGCCGTGCTCGCCGGTTCCGTCTCGCTCAAGCGCGTCGACTTCAAGTCCAAGGTCGTAGACGCCCCCGAGATCAAGGCGATTCTTGGCGACGGCGAGGACAAGCTGCTCGCACTGACCGGCGCCATCTCGGCCGGCCCAGGAGCCGACGCCTCGATGCAGGACGCCGATAGCGCCCCCGTGGCGGCCCGGACGGCCGTAGTCAACCTGACCACGCTCGGCAGCAGCACGGAACAGCCTGAAGCGGAGATGGCGGTCGACTTTGACCCGCTCGCGCAGCTGGTTAGCAGCTTGTACAACGGCCGGTACAAGCTCTTCTTCCAGGCGCTGGCCCTGGTGGAGGAGCAATTCCTCACCCAGGACCGCTACCTGCACGAGCATAAGAACTGGTTCATCCGCGAGATGCGCCTGCGCGCGTACCAGCAACTGCTGCAGAGCTATCGCGTTGTGGGACTGGATAGCATGGCCAACGACTTTGGTGTTACCGTGGATTTCTTGGATCGGTTGGTTTTCCCCTCGTTATTATTATACCCCTTTCCTTTTCCCCCGACACAAGTTCTATGTATGCTGATCGTACATCACAAAAACAGTGACCTAGCAAAGTTCATCGCCGCCGGCCGTATTCCCTGCACCATCGACCGCGTCAATGGCAAGGGTGTTATCGAGACCAACCGGCCCGACGACAAGAACAAGCAGTATCAGGACGTGGTTCGCCAGGGTGACCAGCTGATTACCAAGCTGCAGAAGTACGGACAGGCTGTTCGGTTGAGGGGAAGCGAAAGGGCGTAGTAGAGAACCAACTTGAAGAGAATTAGAAGCTAGCAGTGAAACAAGGGGAAGGTCAATGATGTATGAGCGAGCTGTGCTATCGTTAGCGATTACCTCGGGAAGAAAGAAGAAGATATGAATGATCAAGGGCATGGATTGAGTGGCTGGATGAAAGGAGGAGAGAAATCAGAAGAGAATAGAGCCTAAAGCAACCTATCACATTAAATTGTCGTTAGGGCCTAACTCGGCTCTGGTAAGGACAAAAGACACAAAATGACTTGCTCCTCATTGTCACGGATATTGCATCATGTGTTCGTAAGACTTCGTTTCTTCTTGTCCAGGCTTTTTGTTTACTTTTGTATTCGTATGTCCCTCGTATCCTGAACAAGGCTACGTACATACGTACAATGCAAAAGGCTAGCAAAAAGTACAAACGCTGAGGTATCATCAAAGATCCCATAACCAACCAACCAACCAAACCAAGCCAAAAGCCGAACCAAATCGCTCTTTTTTTGTCCCTCATACTCCGAGTTCCGCTTGGTAAACAAGAAGTCGCTCGCTTTTTCCGTTCCATGTTTCCTGTCAACTTCATTATCCGGTCCCGACGCTGGGATGGGCAGTATATCTATCCCCAAGGTAAATGAGCGGACAGGACAGGTGACATTCCACAGCGGAGAGAAGAGATGATATCTCCAGGGTCACACCCTGTTTTCCCGCGGCAGCTTTGATACTTGAGGGGCTGCAGAACCGATGAACGAGTGCCCCCCTTGTGCGCAGCGTCATAGTCAGACCATCCATCCATCTCGAGGACACTCGACACCCACCCATCACCACCGTGACGAACCGCAAAGAGTCCTTTCATCAAGTACCGTTTTCGAATCAAATACACTTTGACAGTGGGTGTGAGCCTTTCAACGATATTGATCCATGAACTCCTTGTGGAACTTGACAATGCTGCCAACCCACTCGGTACCAGGAGCAAGGAAGGTAGTGCGGAAGTGCAAGCTACCCTCCTTCTGACCGAACCCAGAACCAGGAACAACGCAGACGCCGGTAGCCTCGAGGAGCTTCATGCAGTAAAACTCGTCGGGGGTGCGGCCCTCCTTGGCGGCGGCCTCGGCGGCCTTGGGGGGCAAGTTGATGGTAGGGAAGAGGTACATGGCACCCTGGGGAGCACCGCACTCGACGCCCTCCATCTGCTCAAACGCCTTGTGGAGAGCGTTGGCGCGCTCCCTCATGCCCTCGTAGATGCCGCGGTACTCCTTCTCGTAGAGCTCGTAGGAGGGCTCGCCGGGCTTGGGCGGGTTGACCATCAGCTCGACCAGGCACTGGCCAATGACAGGCGCGCAGAGCATGATGCTGACGAACTTGTAGATTTCAGCCTGGACTTCGGGATCAAAGTTGACCAGCTCAAAGTAGCCACCGCGGTGGCCGCACTCGCCCACCATGCCCTTGGAAACGGAGTGGAGGGAAGCCAGCTCGACGCAGTCGTACTTGCCGTCGGGGTTCTCCTTCTGCAGCTGGCGGAGCACGCGCTTGAACGAGATGAACTCGCCGATGAAGACGTTGGTCTGGTAGACTTCGTCGGCGAGGACGACGAGGCGCTCCTGGCGCGCGAACTCGAGGACGGCGCGGATGTCCTCCTCGGAGAGGGAGGCGCCGGTGGGGTTGCCGGGGTTAATGATGACGATGGCGCGAGTGTCGACGCCGGCGTCCTTGGCCTTTTGGTACGACTCCTTGATGGTGTTGATGTCGGTGCCCCAGTTCTTGGACTCATCGAGGAGGTAGGGAACGCAGGTGGCGTTCAGAATGGAGAGCGAGGCGGTGTAGAGAGGGTACTGGGGGATGGGAACCAGGATGCCGCTCTTCTCATCGGCGCAGATGATGTGCAGGAGGGTGTTGACTCCCGAAGAAGCACCGGCAGACAGGTAGATGTCTTGCCAGTTGGCAGGGAAGCCATCGCGCCCTAGGAAGCGAAAAAGAAAAAGGGATGTTAGCCACAGTTACATACATGTACCCCACGGGCACGAACGGGTAGGGCTGCTTACTCTCGAGAAACTCGGCAATGTGCTGTCTGATGGCAGGGGCGCCGTTGCTGGCACTGTAAGCTCCTACAGAGCCGACATTCTTGAGGAACCACTTGGCGCGCTCAATGACATCAGTCTTGTAGCCGAGGTGGTTGATGAGGACGTCCTCATGCTCGAGAAGCAGAGGGTTCTCGAGGAGACTGAGGACCTGGCGGAAGAAGGTGATGGGCTTCTGGTCAAGCTGCTGGGGGTTGCCGATGTTGGCCGAGATGACCTGGCTGAAGGGGATGTCGGAGGTTCCACGGAGGAGGGCAGCCCGGAACTCCTCGGACTTGACGGCAAGCTCACCGCGCACAGCGTACTTGGCCGCTCTGACGTGCGGGTTGATGTTGTCAATGTTGAGACGGCGGGAGTTGGAGGACGACATTTTGCGAATCTGGGTGAAGGACCGGAACCGAGTTTGCTGAGTGAACGAGTGAATAACCGGCGGGGTATTATTAGACTTGGACAGCGGGGCAGCGCGTCCCGAGGAGGAGTCAAGGCCGGAAGCTGGAGAGTGGGCACACGTTAGAAAACTTTCGTTAGTTCGGAACCCACAGTCCCCCGTCCAAGAGGTACAGTACTGTGGCTTGCTTGTCTCTCGTTATCTTGAGAAAGCGCAAGGATTGCTTGTTTGATGTCGGCCCATGAAACAGAAGGGGCAATGTACATGGACCAGCTAGATAACACAACAACAAGTTTCAGAGATTGTGATCGGGTTTACAAGACAAGTTCACCAGCTTTGGCGAACCCATTTCACAGAGAGAAGGCCGGCTCAAGGGGGTGATAAATGGGAAGCTCCGGCTCAAGAGGAGTAAAACGAGAGACCAAGCAAACAAGCGAAACCGGCAATGAATGGTTGGCTTGTGTAGCTCTTTCTTGCGTATGTGTGTATATGAAAGACGGGTAATTGAAGAAGAATCAGCGCATGTCTCGCCTGTCGTGTCGACACGTCCGATGATCGAATACACCAACTACTTTGGGCTTTGAACGGCCGGAACAAAGTGCTTCAGGCCATTGCCCTGAGGCGCTTCAAGCGCGCAAGGTACCTCTTGGTACCTACGTAATCTGCCATGCAACGGGACGAGGCAACCGCAACATTGCCAAATTGTATTGCTTCAGAGCAGCCATCGACATCAAGTAGATAGGTAGAGACTATGCACGCACTGCATGCCACGAGGCTCTCGGGAGTTGAAGATTTTCGCTGCAACTCTCCCGTGTGTTGTGTGTGGTTGTCTTTGCCGAGATCGGGGATGGTGATTCCCGTTGTGGGGAGGAAGGGGAGACAGAGGGAGATGTGCAGGTGACATTCTGGGGATGCCGGGGTCTCAGGATGCAACTTGGATCATGAACTCGAAGCGACAGCAAACACATTGGGAATGGGAAAGTGAAGGCAGATGGACAGCTGCGGTTTAAGCAGGTGCCAAGACCGTTGCAACGGAGAGAGTTGCAAACGCGGGGAAAGAAAGTTGGGGAAGTTCGGGACAAGGGGAAGCAACGGTACGTTCGGGAAGGTGAAAGCGACGCAATAGCACATCGATCCGAATCGGTCGGACGAGAACTCGCGCCGCTTTGGCGAATGGCAAGGGTTTGGTGATCCTTACCTCCGCATGTCGCCGGACCCCACGCCGGCTGCTGGACAGGGATTGAATAATTTCTCACGGCCGCGCTGGGCAGCCGGTGACGGGCGGTCTTGAGGGCGTTTGACAGTCCGGCAGCCATCTATGCGATTGTCGATCTCTTTCTGATGTAGTGTATTGATGGATGAGGGGAGGAGGGTCTCGATACTGCCGGGTGGGGGAGACAGGACTCCCGGAGATGCCGCCAAAGGTGAACGGGAGAAGGACTTGTCGTTGATGGTGCGCTGACTCGCTCCGAGAGTACCGAGAGGACGGGATGTGATTTAGGGCTGAGTCCGGTTTATGTCAGTTGGGTTGGGTTTTGAAACCGCATTCGACACAGCAGACGCAAAGACACTATGAATGGGGGGGGAAAAAAATAGCACGCAGAAGAACACACACACTTTTTTTTTTTTTCTATTTTCATCAAATGTAGCAACCCATACTGAACTAATGAGCTCCGAAACAGGAGCACGGAAAGCGGTGTGGTCTAGAACTTTTTATTGTAAAAGAGTCTTCGTTCCGGTCCGGTTTTGCTCCCGCGATCCATTTCTGGCGGGGCCGCAGAGGCCCGAATCGAGACTACCGTCTTGGTACAGTATGGAGAGTCAATCACTCAAACAAATGCCATATTCTGACCCGAACTGCTATCCGCCAAACGAGGCGGTATTGCGGAGCTGTTTCGTAACCGCCAAGGTAAGCTGCTGCTGTGCTGTGCTGCCTGACAAGCCAACGTTAAATCCGGGCCGTTGTATTCTAGCTGCGGCATGTGTAGGACCAGTGGGCTATGTCTATGTATCCAGGAACTACCCTTTTTGTCGACTTACACAGTTCCCTTTCAGCGCATTGTTGGCCGGACGGGCATGAACACAGCCAAAGTGCTGTCAACGGTCGCCATATTGAAATTCCGGTACATAAATATCAAAGTTATGTTCTTGAATGCATGTCTCTCAGTGTACAAGCCCAGCAAAGTTGTTGATGTTGTCAATAAATTTGTGTAACATGTTCTGATGGATATCATATCCGTTGTGTCTTGGCCAAGGCCTCTGGGGTTCATCGGTGAGCTTTCAGTTTACCAGACTCACCTTGTTCCTCACCTTGCCTTCACCGATCCTAAACCGCGGGCAACCACCTGCCAAGACCAGCTAGAGGCGCACAATCGACCCACCCACGGTCCCACCACGGCCCACGCACCCCGGCGGGCCGGCAGGCAAAATCTACAATCGCAATCGCAAGAAGCGCGGACGACCCGACGTCGATTGGAGAGCTTCCGGCGCAAAGACCGTGCTCCGTGAATCCGCCCGCCCTCCGCCCGCAGTTTGCGAACCTCTCCGTCCGGACGAGCCCCAGCCCGTCGCCCGTCGCCGTACCGCACTTGATCCAGTCCAGTCCAGGCGCGCCGTTGCACACCACAACAGCGCAACAAAAGTCGTTCAACATGGCGAAGAAGGGTAATCAACTCCATCCTCACCCGTGTGTCTGCAATCACTGCTTTGTTTTCCTAAAGGGAAAAGCGATACAATGGGAAAACCGGAAACCGAAAACAGAAGACGATAGTTGCTGATAGGTAAACAACAAATAGCCAAGTCCCGCATCATCAACGTGCGCCTGATCTCCATGGCCATGACGGGTTACTTCTACACCTTCACCCGTCCGCGTACCTCGCTGCCTATGAGCATGCTGAAATACGATCCGATCGGTATGCGCATATCCTCTCCTCTCATTCCTACCTACCTCTTCCGCTTTCGAACGCCTACATGATTGATCCGGCGGACACGACGAGACGGGCATGATATGGAACTCTTTTTGGTTGCGGGCTTTCTCGACTTGCACGATGCGAAACACCCAAATACGCTTCGTCGAACGGACCTTGGGAAGCTCGCTTGGGACTGGGATTAGGTCTGGGATTAGGCCTGGGACGCAATAGTTCAAAGACTCGGACGACGGCATGACGTACGGACCTTCGAAAAACAAAGAGAAAAAAAAAAGCAACCAGCCAACCAACCGGCCACCAGAGAAGAGAGGAGTGGACGGAAGAAACACTCGCCTACGACAGACAATTTTCCCAATCACGGATCTCGAAGAGGAAGAATACCTACTAACACTTTCGCTTTCTCGCCATAGTTCGCCGCAAGGTCCTCTTCCTCGAACAGAAACGCAAGGGCAGGTCATAGATCGTTACTCGCCCCTCGGCCTAGCGACCGTCGAACGAACGAGAGACAGAGCGAGAACGCGGAGCCTGCGATACGGAACCAAAGAGCGTAGCGGCGAAGCAGCGATAAGTAAAAAGTTACAGCACCCCCTCCACGGATTACCACGTCACACCAAGTTACGATTTCGACCGGGTTGTGTTTCAAGCAGATCACCAGCAGACAATGGCCAGTGCTGGCGAGTGAGTTGGAGCTGGAGCTGGAGAGCGGGGTGGACCGGACCGGAACTGGACTGGATATACGGAGAAGAGAGGCGTAAGAATAAGATGGGGTCCCTCGTTCCGTCCAGTCCATGGTCGTGTATTATTACTGTACTACCGATCCATCAGTATATAACATCACCCTGTGAGTTATGGATTGGCACCATGGAGGGTTTGTAGCTTCTTCGCTCTACCGATGGGCCAGGTTGATTAGAGAATGAACAAGTCGAGAGATAAGCACAACGCCCCTCGGCCGTCGGCAATGCTGGGCGTGACCCAGGTTCACTGCCAAGTGGCTCTCCCTTCTCTTGTGTCATGTGGTAAGGATAGCTCTTCTATCGCGATCAGACAGTCTGTCATGACACCTGCTCGACATCTTTGACATTTCTTGCCATCGTACATCGTTTCATCTTATCTTTCTATATTTTCGTGGAATAAAAACTTTTCATTTGTCACAAGACCCGTCCCCCAACATTTCACAGCGAATCTTTCACACTCTTCTCGTCGTATACATATTGAATCTCAATTCACTCGAAACACAGTCTCCAATCCACACTGATACGCCATGCATCGACATATGGATCATAACTTATTCCCAGGCGGAGGCAGAAGCAAGTCATCTCCGTCTTCTTTGTTTGCATTCTGCGAGAGGGTCATGGAGTCTTGGGTCTCATCATCGGCGCCCCCATATCGCGAAAGTGGCTGGGACTGAGACCGTGATTGGGACTCGCCGTTCGTTTGACTGACCGAGCTGGTGTCTTCCGCAGGATCAACGGACCTTCTACTTCCATAAGTTCGAGTCGGTGCTGATCTGGGTGGCAAAAACCTGTTGGCACCGTTCATGACCTCGGGTAGGAGGCCAAATGAAGGCTTGGAGTTGATGGAAACCAATCCGTTTTCAGAGGGCTTGGAGCCTTCGCTTAACTTATCCAGAGCGTGACGGCTTCGGTAAATCCGTTGTGGTCGTACTATTCCGCGAGTTCCACGTTCATCTGAGCCGTTAGGAAGCGGTGCTGAAGCTGGGGTACAAGTTATGTCTTTGGTCGTACCCTTTCCCCCGGCCCCTTTCGAGTATCTCCCGCGCCGAAGAACTACAGGAGAATCCACGATATCATCAGGTTGTTTTCGCTTGTTAGGTCTTCCTGAAGCAGAGGCATCTGAAAAGTGGCCGGACGTAACTTCTTGAGACACGGCATTTGGCTCCAAAAAAGCACCCGCACTTTCAGGGGGAGTTGCTGTGAAGGTTTCAAGTGGCCCGATTCTCCCAAACGCACCACTCCCCGAAGAATTGTCTATCAATTGTTCCCGAGATGCGCTACGCGTCATTCTCTTCATGATTGATTTAGGAGGTGCAGCCTCTCTCCTCCTTGACTTTTCCTGGGCAACAGAGGGCGGTGGAGGCAAACGGACTTTGCGTATACCTTCCGTAGATGTTGGCCGTCGCACAGCAACCCTCCGTTCTTGATCCTGAAGGCCCATGACCACACGATGTTGTAGGAACGGGGATGATGTCTCCTCCGTGTTTGGTGGAGTTGTTGTCGTGCCACTGATTCCATCTGGATCGCCACATTTGCTTTCTTGCAGTGGGTTTATTCCGATCTTGTTGCATGCATTGACAAGTAATGCCTGCAGTTCATTTGCTGGCGCTCCTGTTTTATCAGCAACTCCACCTAGTGCTTGGAGCTGTTGGTGCTGCTTGTCGAGAATGGCCTGATATTTCGTTGATGCCATCTTCATTATCTGCTCTACAGCCTTGGGAATCTTTGACCATACCTCATCCAACGTTGTAACGCCATCGAACAGTTTTGAGCTTCCAGCATCTGAAGCAACAAATCCTTCCTTTACTGCCAGTTGCTCCATGGTAGTAAAGCACTCCTGCATTTTTTCCTCGCGTGTTTTCTCGATCTGCTGTACTTCCGAATATGTTGCTTGAAGTTCGGCTGCTGTCTTCTGCCAACTGGCAAGCTCTTTCTCCAGGTCGATGAAACGAGAAGAGCCCCGTTGCTGGAATTGTTCGAGTTCGAGTGACTTCGCCGCCAACTCCTCAGAAAGTGTTGAGCATTTACTTTCCGCAGCAGCAAGCGTAACTTTCAAAGACTCGATCTCATTGGCATGCCGCCTTTCAGTCTCTTGTAGCCCGGTGTAGTTTGCTTCAAGCTCGGCTGCCTTCTTCTGCCAAACAGCGAGATCTGCCTCCAAACCGCTGATTCGATTAGATCTCTGATGACGAGACTCGGCGGGATCGTCCGATCTTGTCTTCAATTCTTTAGCAAGAGATGAGCATTGGTTCTCAGTAATAGCCAGATTAGCCTTTAAAAGCTCGATTGTACGAGCATTCTGCCTTTTGGCTTCTTCCTCGCTGGCTCTCTCTTGTCGAAGTTGCGTCACTAGGTCGTCCAAAGCGTTCCTGTCGCTGCGTAACTGGGAGATCGTTTTGTTTAGTTCAGCAGTCTCCTTGTCTTTTTCTACAAGGAGTTCCCGACGGACAAGCTCTGTAGCTTTGGCGCTTGCTGACTGGATGGTCGCTTCTTTGTCCATGATCAGTTGATTGAGTTGTTGGACTTGTGAGCCAAACTGCTTGACCTCAAAGACGTATGCTTCTTCCTTTGATCGGATTGTTTTCTCGAGTTGTGAAATCGCTGTTGTTCGAGAGCTAACCTCTCCTTCCAACCGCTCGATTTCTGCTTGGGCGCGTTGGAGTTGTTGATTGAGCGGTTGGTTGTCCTCATGAGCGACTTCCAACTCCACAGCATGCGCCTGAAGTTGACTGAAGTGAATTTGCTGGTCCTCGAAGCGTTTCTTCATGTCTTGGAACTCCTGCTGGCAATTTTTGAGCGCCTCTTCCTTCTCGGCAATGCAACCAGAAAGCCTGCCAACTTCCGTGAGATTTTGGTTCAACTGTTGACTCAGAAGGTCCTTCTCGTGGCTCAAATGTCTCAAAATCTTTTCCATATTGGCCTTGATGTCATCCGAGATTTGGGTGGTCGTTTTCTCGGTAGTGCCGGAAGCCTCCATGACAGCCTCAAGCTTCGACGTAATACTAAGGACGTCAGTACACAGACAATTGATAGCCATTGAATATGCTTACAGCTCAAATATCCCTTGTTGCTGGGTCTGTAGAGTTGACAGCACTTGAGGCTGCTCTGACACCGTTTTGGAAACAGACCCAACTTGTTCGGCAATCTGACCCAGTCTATCAAAATTAGCTCAAGTAGATGTAATGATCCATCTGAAATACTCACCGAGTTCCGATTGCGTCGTCGGCTTTTACTTGTCTCTGGATTGCCTGTGCGTTTTGTTCGTCCATCTTGCCCATGATGTCATTTTGCTGAGAACGGAGCGCTTCGAAGCCTTCATTGGTGATCTTAAGGGTTTCAAGCTGCTGTGAAAGCATTTTCACAGCTTTTTTTTCGTGGCTCAGTTCGGCGTCTTTTTGCTCTATTTGGCGTGTGAGGGCGTCGATCTGGCCGTACACTAAGGAGTCCGTCAGAATCTGTCGCTCGAGCAACGCAAACCTTACCTACATTTCGAGGTGTCCTGTCTACATTGACCGACTGTTTGGCGAACTTTTTCAAGCATTTGTTGCCTTATTATCTCTGTTTTGTGTAGCATCTCTTCCAAGGCAGAACCATGACTGCGTTCGGTCTCCCGAACCTCCCTGATAGCCTTCTCCCACTGCGACTTAGACATGAGGTATAGCTTTTGTTGTTCCTCAATCGCTGCATTCAGGTGGTCTTTGACTTTGCGATATTTCTCTTCTGCCTTTGAGCCTCGCTTTGCGGTAGCTTCAAACACTGCCTCCATCTCTGTGATCTTCTTGGCCATTTCCCCATTGGAATGTTCGAGCTCTTCAATTTTCTGGGTCTTTTCACCGTTGGAGTGCTCAAGATTTCGGATATCGCTGGCTTGCTCCTCAACCCGAGCAATGTATTCATCGTTCTCATGTTCGCGCTTCTTGATTACTTTCTTGAGCTGCTTGATGTACTTGTGATACCTCTCCCTCAGCTCCTGCCTGGTAGAGTTGTGCTGAGTAGTGAATCGGTTGAGAACCCCAGCCAGGTCCTTTGTAAATTCTTGGCTGATCTTGACGCTCATGTTGTTGTTGGCCGGGCTCGATCTTATTATCTCGCTGCCGGGTGTACTCGTGATATCGATTATATCCGACCTCGCAGTTGTGGAGACGGCTGCCCTTCTCCTAGACACATTTGAGCCTTCCAAATGTGGCCGAGAATTCTGTTCGTATGCAGTTCTAGGATCCCTCGACGTGTGCTGTTTGTGCAAGCGAGCGGCCGGTGCAGCTGCCCGGCGACGGATTGGAGAAACAGCTTGAGGCTTCGAAGAAGAGTGCGCCTTTCCAACTCCTCGTTTGGATGGTTTGCCTGAGCCAACGGTGTTCGCGTCCAAGACATCATGTGATGTGTGGGACTTTTGGCGGCTTTTGTTGGACGGTTCTTCTTGATGGAGAGACTCAAAGTGTGAGCTAGTGCTTTTGGGCTCCCGACTGGTAGGGTAGTCGATAGATCTGACATGTGCCCCTCTAGACTCCACGTTGACAACGTCCTCGGCCTCAGGGTAACCGGAATGACTATAGTCGCTCATGTGGATGTCTTGGTGGTGAGACGTGTCGGTATGTGACAGTCTGACATTGTGTCTCATAGTAGTGCTCGAGGGTGAAGAATGATCTTTTGACTGGCCGTCCCTTTTCTCAGAATGATACTCCCCATCAAGGGCAATCGCTGTCTCATTGAATGCCGGAAACTGATGACGATCACTGCTGATATCTACTTCGTTAACAGTTGCGGCATGATTTCTGTGTTGTAGTAAGGGTCTTGACGCCTTGACGGCAGAGGCTCGATGGTTGGTCTGTGAGCGGGAGTCCGCCGGTTCCTGGTCTGACGTAAAGTGCCGACTAGTCTTCACATGTGGTACACTGATGTGAGGCCCTGATAGGGGCAATGCGACCTTTGAAGGTCTTTGGGCGGACGGTGGGGACGCATCTACAGAAGGAGATTCCCTTGGTGGAGGGCGAGTGTCAACCGTCCGTTTCGGATGTTGTTCAGTGTCTTGCGCTCCGTGTTCATGGAAAATGACGGAGCTCGGATGGTCTGTTGTCTCAGGAGGGAGCCGGTCGCGTGCAGAGACAACATTGTTGCCAGTCCTCTCCTCGATTGGCCTCCCTGGCCCTGGTTCTTGTAGAGGAAACGGGAGTTGTCGAGTTTTGCTGTCTTTGCTAGCTGGCTGGGAAGTCACAACTGGTGACTGAGTACTCTGATAGAGTGGTATAGGATTCTTTAACTGCTTCGTGAATTGTCCTGGGTTGATCTGGAGCGGAGGACCGAACTCGAATTCTTGGTCAAGTTCGAAAGTCTTTCTCATCTTTGGTCTTTCGATCAGCCCCATCTCCTCGGGAGCAAGTGGCAAGCTCCTGGGCGTCTCTTGAATGACATCTTGTGACGTCTGTGATTTGTCCTGGTATGCAGCGTTGTGTTCTGAGTTGGGGCTCGTTGTACCGGAGTATGGTACTTGATCCTCGCTGTCGAATTGCGCATGTTGATAGTTTGTCGGTCTGACGGATGCATTGTCCTCCGAGTTCTCAAACTTGAAGGGTCTCGTGCGAGGTGGATGATCCATGTTAGACAGCTTGGCGTAACTCGAGCATTATAATCGATCGCGAAGGTGGTGAAAGGGAGGATATCGGAAATATTGAGCCCAACAGTAGGGAAAGTGGTGGAGATGAGGCCGAGTATAACGAATGAGAAGTGCTCCAAGAACAGAACGTATGGTAGAGCTCGAAATAGTATGAAGCCTTGGAGCCAGGACAGTTTCTTGGAAGCAACCGTGAGAACAGAGAAACGAGTGGGGAATGAATGATGATGGACGTTAGGTAGAAAAGTGAAGTTCCGGTGTGATCCCGGTACTTCCACTTGTTCCCAGTCACAGTTGGATCACAAGGCAAGTGCGTGGGAACGAAGAGGCTGCATCAAATGCTCCTTACCAGCCAAGTCGGCGACTGCTTGGTCTTTCAGACTTTCTCACTTCGTACCTTCCAGGTTTATTTGAAGGCGAATGTTAGGTAGGTAAGTACCTTTAGTGTTCGTTGACAATGCTTGAGTCGGTGGAAGGTAGGTACCTACCTAGGTAGTCTGCGAAGTCATTAGGACGAGAGCACCTTCCTAACATCGAATTTCATGAAAAGACGGAAGGGTCGACCCAGATGCGACCTCCCATGATGAATTGCGTGCTGCTACTACCACTACTACTATACCTCTATCCTGCTCGTCTCCCGATGATATGAGATCAATGAGGTGGTCATCCTGTTCCTTTCCAACTAAACTTTGTACATCGCATGTACAACACTTACCTACTTCGCGATCTCAGACCTTTCCTCTCGCGAAAGAACCCATGGAGTTTGATTTGGGAACACCTTGGCTTGCTTAACCTCAAGAAAAACGAAATAAAAATTTAGATGGATGACCTCGCTACCCACGATGCTTCCGTAATCACCAAGATGTACAGAGAACGAAACTTGCGAAACGATTGGTGCATTAACCAAGATCGCCCGTATCGATCATTGGGACTGGTGCACTACACCACTCCTCTCGATCACCACTCTCCTACTCGACTGTTAGAGAGTGATGCTTGTGAGATACTCGCTCTCACCCTGTGCAGCCTACGTACCACTACAGCAGTACCTTCCACTGGTACAGGTAGGTACCATCGATCCAAATGGCATGGTCGAGGTAGCCCAGTACTGACTAGAGGTACTTGGAGGTACCCGAGTTAGATACCCCTAGACAGGGAAGGAGCGACCTCCCATCGCGATAACTCCCGTCTCGGATCTGAACCTCTTTTGCTGAGGAACGCCTACCGTGACGCTACTTAGGTAGCGAGTCGACCAAATACCATCTGGCGCTCTCTCCAATCCGAGCATGACGTCACTTTATCATAAGGAGATAGAGCACGACATATGTGGTTAGCGACCTCATTACCTAAACTTCAAAGAAAGCTTGCCTAAAGCTCATGTTTCGTGGGGAGAATGAAACAAATGGTCAAGGTCGATCCAAATGAGCCTGGATGCTCGCATCCCCTATTTCAAGCTCTCTTTCATCGCACCGCTGCAGTGAATGGTCTAACGAAAACGGAAGCAATCCGTGTCATTTCGGAGAATTGCTGTGATTCAAGATGCCACATGGCACCGCACCTCAGTGGGTAGTGCAGTCAGTCTCAAAAAAAGATCCATGCCGGGCTCCGGGATTGCGGTGTGGTATTGTGGTTCCCCTTTTTAGGAGTTCGAGAAATGACGTACCGACCAAGACACTGTTCCGCATGTCGAACGTGGTCGGTCACGGATGTCACGGACCATTTGGTTAGTTTCTCGGTCGTCGGACCAGTCGGGACCCTGTCGGTGGCCGGGGGGAGAGCGTGGAAAGCGAGAACGTGGTCGAGCGGTCGACAAAGTGATGACAGGTGGGCCCGGGCCGGGGCTCGTCCAGATCCGCAATATCTCGGCAGTCGTGAAACGAAGTGTCCGTGTCGGCGTTAGACGTTGGGGAATGCCAGCCAAACAGACATTTAGGAATCTCACCACATTTCTTTGAGACTCTCTATTTTTAGCCATATCAGAAAGTTAAAATCGGGAAACTGACTTCTCTTCTCCCCCAGCTTCGGCGATACCGACAATCTGGATACGAGTGATTCAGCACTGCTTTTTACCATGCTTCGGCGTAATCGGTAACGGATCTTGGCATGTCGATCGGGGTTGAAGCCTTCGAAAAGGGGGTTCAAAACCCAAATCTGTCGGTACGAATCATTTTCTGACCGAAACTTCTGACATAGGTTACAGGTCACCGATGATATTGTGAGTGGTGACGGGTATGAAATTGGACCCTTGCGATGGTTGTGGTGTTGAACTCAACGAACTGTCAAGGGAGAAGGGGGGTTCATGCGATAGAATCGTACTCCTACCTAGGTAAAGACCATGTTGAGATGCCTTCATAGACAGGAGATGGGTTGTTCACCGCTAAATGAGTTCCATATCCCCCAGACCGATAGTCCGTGTATCAATGAAATGCCCCGAGTCCAGTGTATGTTGTCGTCGAAGCTCCCGATGCGCGAAAACCCAGCTCTGGAAATGGTCAGCCAGATTCTGTCCCTCTAAAATAGTGGGGCACGCATGCTGTTCTCCAGCTTCTGGCAGCGGGCGGGAACAGCTGTTCTGAGCCCATACAATGGGGAAAAGAACTAGCGATCGCTCGTGGGAGGCATCACGAACGATTCATCTAAAAGGGAAAAGGAGCGTGGTTGGGTGTTGATTTTCCCATGCGGCAGATCAGCATCTGATGTGCTGTTTCATCAGAGAAGGTTGGGTCATCTGAGACTTGAGGGCGGGGTTCCACTAACACATCTATAACACTTAAACAAAACCTCATGCCGCTTGCCGAAACATCTCCGTGTCCAGCCCACTAACAACGTCCGCTGAACCGTCTTTGACGACTAGGTACCTAGGCTACCAACTATTTGACGATATGAACCATTCTTCCCGCGACTTTGGATTGCGGAAAGTACCAAAGGCGTATGGCCGGCTATCATGATCTTTCCAACTTGTTCTACATTTGTGTTAATGTAACGCGGCGGTGAGAAACTACGATATGCATTGGCTGTCTCGATCGTTTGTTTGAGGTTCTGATTATTATTGACTATCTAGCATGGGTTCTTTGTAACATTGTTTTTCTCAGCTGACGGTAACAGGAGATTGATTGGAGAATGGAGCTTTGCCCAGAGTTGACAGAATTGGGTGGGCATCCATCTTGTATGGCATGAACCAGGGGTCCACCTGATAGAACGATCATCGACCACTGGAAGCTTTCGAAACGTTCTGTGCCCCGTGTGCCTGCCTGTCCATGTGCCCCCCTAGAACGTCGGCCTGCCCTGGTAATCTCGCCCGGTCCTGGGTGCATGGCTTGCCTGGTTCCGAACTGCCGCCCTCCACGTTTCCATGGATCCAGGCGTGCTTGTCAGTTACCCAGATACTATTTGGGGCTCATTTCAAGATTCATCGTGGTGTCGATCAGAGGCCGCTATGTCTGATTTGTTCCTGTATTGTGTGTCATCTCCTTTGATCATTTTCTCTCATCGTTTCAACTTCTCTCATCTAGATGCGATATCCACCTCATCTTGGCACTAATCTGTGATGGAAAGGGTCTCTGGGCAGTTGTAGCTACAATGGCTGCGTGAGAAGATGGATGCGACTTGCATCAAGAGCCACCATGGATTGCCGCGAGGCGAGGTGCATCATCCAAAACAAGCGGAAATCATGGGGCTTCTGGAAGCCTTCTCGAAACCTTCCTCAAGAGGACAAGTTTCAATCTCTCGCCAATCTCAAGTACCACAACAGCGCCTCCGCTACCCCTGTCCAGGAACCCACGGCGTGCGAATGGCAGTCCGTCCACAGGAGCGCCATTCTTTTCAGTGCAACCACCCGAAATGCCCATTTCATGCAAACAGGAAATGGGCTTGGCTGGCTTGTTGAGCAGGCTCCTCCACCAACGTCCATTCAACAGCGAAAGAAGTCACGACGAGGACGTGACAGGCCAGCCTCAAGCCTTTTCATCTGTCATTCTCCAGCCGTGAGCTCGCGGCTGTTTCACTGTGCTGTAGCCTGGTACAAGGGGGAAAACACATCCGGGTACTATCACGACATGATGGCAAACGACGGGGCGTGCAGCCTACGTAGATTGAAGCAGGCGTCGAATATTTAATGCTACCCATGCATGGTGGTGAGGCCCGAGTGTCCTCGAATGTACTGACTATGCTGTATGCCTTTTGATGATAGCGATCATAACCGACAGGTCCAATCCAGGCTCGATGCATACCTATGCGCAGATATGTGAGCTTTGCAATCGATGATAACACAGACACATGTAATGAAAAGTGCGGAGCAAACTCGCGAAATCAGTCACTTAACCAACCCTCGAACAATTTGATGCGACCGACCCTCATAACCACGAGGCCCGAGCTCAACGCGCTTTACAAACAATCAAGTTCAACAGTTCCTGGCATGTGTGCGTACCCGTCGGTAGAAGCATCTTGGGTAGTATGGGATCGCAAGGGCAACCTCATTGTTTAGATGGTTCAAGGCCAGTAGAGGTTATCTGAGCATGGGTTGTTGAAGCAAGGTAAGAAAGGCAGTGAAGAAATAATAGAAGTATGACCTGGTCAGTTACCGCGTAACATCCTGCTTCTGGCTGATGATAGCACCTTGTGTTGATGATTCTGATGTTTGTGTTTCGTTTGGCATGTCCGACTCCCCAGCAAGTTTGAAAAAGGTCGACAGTTGACATGGACTCGATATGGACATGCCTTGCAAGCTGGGAACCCTCGGTGAGGATTAGGGTTGAGCTGCCAAGATACTTACACAGACTCTCGCATGCCAATTCACTCTCATCTGAATTTCAGAGATTCACTCTATCCGGATGTCCGATTGTGCGTGACTGGTGAACTGGTCGACTGGTGTTGTGCTTGCAGCGGGTTTCATGGTTTATTGCGCGTGCCGCATAGGAATCGGATGATAAATGGACTCGAGATTCGTAGCGTAGAGGTTAGCTAGTGTACGTTACACAACCTCACAGCTACTAGCTCTGCCAGCTGCGTTTGGGGAGGGACGTACTCCTCTTTGGCCGACATCCTTGACTATATCAGCTGTCTGACAGCTGCGGGAAAACAACACACGGACAGGTTTAGCAAAACCAAATATCGGGTGGAGACATGCCGAGCTGCCAAGCCACAAGGGAAGGGCAGGGAAGATTCACCTTAGCAACCACCCGTTGTTAGTGCCACTGATTGACTCCATTTCCCGCGGAGCCGTTTCGATTTTACTTTTTTCTGCTGGCCCTTCGTCTTGGCACTGGCAGCCTCGATTCCACCGATTTATTTTTCGACCGTGCCCACCACAACCTATCCAACTATCCACCCACACACGGCCACACGCACGTCCAGGACTCCCGGGCGGTCAAGCGACTTTTGCGACACGGCGCTCCATCATCCATTGTCTCTTTAACATCGATTACATTCCACCGTACGTCAAATTTCCCCAGCGGCTCGATTTTTTTTCTGCGAGTTGTTTTGCCCCCGCGACGCATTTTTCTCGCACCTCCAAACCCACGCGCTCATTCCACGTCACCCTGTTTAGGCGGTTCGTCGTGTTGCATTGAAACGCGGTGCTTCGTACTCCATCGTGACGGAAGACACACGGATCTCACGAATATCAAAGTGCCAAAGAGGTACGTGCTTCTCATTTGGACTCATGTCAACAAAGTGGTCCGAGCATCGTCAAGTCCGCAGTAGCACCTTTCACCTACCCCCGTCGCCCTGTTACCAACTACGGACTACTAGTAGTGGGAGTTGCCCAGCGCGGTACAAGACGTGCTGCTTCGGCTTCAGCTTCAAGTTCCTTGAACGAACAAATCACCCGAGCGACTTTGATCTTTTTTTTTTTCCCATCCCCATTCCTCGACCCTCCAATTGCACCACCGGTGGCCAACGCGCGTTTGCATCTTCTCGTCCCGGAGCTGGCTGTTTGCATTACTTTCGCAGCTTTTAGCAGGTCTCGCTGCACTGTCTCGGTGTCTGCCTATCGGCTCATCGGACATCGATATTTAAACACACGCTTTTTGGTCAGCGCGCTTGCCTTTCACTACCTGCATCGTCATCTTTGTCATTCTCTCCGTTGCCCCTAAAAAGATATATTTATCTTGTGGCAGTTCCCAAACCACCCTGCGGTGCTTGACTATAACTATCGCTCGCCTTTTCAGCACCGATAGATACAAACAACTCTTGCCATTTTTCGATTGTGCCGCTTTCCGTCCAACCTGATCGGAACCCGAATAGCTAACTTACATTTCCTCCCTAGCTCCCAGGAGCTGTCACTGGTCCACACTACGACAATCGACAATCGCCAGAACGGTCCGAAGGCCACACAGTATCGTGCACGTACTTTGTCGGTTCGAGTTATCAATAACACGACGCAGCTACCACGTGCGAACGACCAGCGATTGTTTAAGCGCAGGACATAAGGCTCGAGCTGTCAGTACAACCGTCGGTGCTCAGCAACAGTTGTTTTGCCGGTCGTTTTGAGCTCGCAAAGCTAAGGCCTTCGCATAAGTCTTCTCTTTGAGCGGCAAGAGACAGGTCACTTCGAACTTATCATTAGAAGCTCGTCTACTACGATCTGCTCGGGCCACTTGTTTGGCGGTTCATCCTGCATCGCGACATCGGCGTTTCCGTCCTTTCGCAAAGAGCACAGCCTATACCCGTAGCTAACGGAGAAAGCGGAGCGTCTGTGACCCACTTGCCTTATCAACTGACGGACCCGGAAATTTCGGTCACGATCTCTTGAGATTTTCTTCACGCTCGTAGAACGAACGGGCTGTGCGGCGAAATCTCGAGATTCGATCAGCAATCGGGATACTGCGACGGTGCAACGACTAGATTGACGTCGTCATATTTGGGTATTGGTCGGTGGTCAGGGCGTCCCGCGTGTAAAGGACCCTGGTTTGCATCGCACTTGAACCGTGCACGATTCACCTCATCGAACCTTCAACGACAAGCCATATTCGGTTTCAAGAATCGGCCTTAGATATCAAGCCCAATAACACGAGACTGCCAGTATACTTCTGAGGTCTTCTTCTAAAGCTTCTGGCTTGCTCCTGAGGTAAGAATTCTCATGTTCGTCTCTCGTTATTTGCCATATTTCCTTTCCCTCCTCATCGTTAAAGTTCCGGCAGGTGCCGAAAGAATTGTTGTATTTCATGCTTCTAGGGCCACCTGGAGACGTGTCCAGGGTCCACGGCTTGCCAAGTCCCAATCAACTGTTTTGGCATCTCCTTGAGCATTTAGATCCATTTTATAGAGCTTGCTCACCGCTCAAGTCACCATCGACCGCCTGCTGACCACTCACTATAGCTCGTATCTATATCAGGGACAGCACTTGATTATCCTGCAGTTGTCTGCCATACGAAAGATCAGAGTCTAAACTTGCCATACAGCTGTGCGGAGGTTCACCTTGACAGACAAAGAATACCCTGCACTTTCCTTGGAACGATACACTCGGGGTTAGTCGACATTCAAAATGTCCGAACCGGAATCTGCTACCGCCGCTATGGGAATCGGTAGCGTACTCAACACTAAGGGCGCCCAGGCTAGTGCCGCTCTAGCACAGGCGGCTCAGGCTGCTCAGATCGCGCAACCGACACAGCAGCTTGAACAATCTGCTCCTGTTCCCCAACTAGCTACACCTGAACAGCAACCCTCGCAACCGCTCACACAACAGCAACCTATGGAGCGTGCCAGCTCGCCGCACGCTTCCGTGAAATTCGAACCCAGCATGTCCTACCCTTCGCCGACCGGTATGGGAACCGCAATGCCCGTTTCCACTGTTCCTAGCGCACACATGGCCCCAGGTGGACAAATGGCTTCCAACGCGCAGATGGTTCCCAACAATCAGATGGCTCCCAATGCCCAGATGGGTCCCAATCTCCAGATGGCGCCAAACTCACAAATGGCTCCTAATGCTCAGATGGCTTCTAGTGCTCAAATGGCACCCAATGCTCAAATGGCACCCAATGCTCAAATGGCTCCCAATGCTCAAATGGCGCCTGCACCGATGGGCATTCCTGCTATGCCTACTGTACCAGGGGTCCCGTCAAACAACGGAATGGTACCTTCTCTTCACCCTTCTTATAAGCCTCAGGTCGAGGGAGGTGCGCCGCCAGGACCGCCCCCCAAGGCCTATGCGTGTTCCACCTGCGCCAAGGCTTTTGCACGGAGAAGTGATCTTGCTCGTCACGGTAAGTAACCATCGGTTTTTCCTTTGTCATAACTCTGCTAACTGTTCTGCAGAGCGAATTCATAGCGGTATTCGTCCTCACGTGTGTGATTATCCCGGCTGCGGGAAACAGTTCATCCAACGATCAGCCCTCACCGTCCATCAGCGCGTGCACACTGGAGAGAAGCCCCACCAATGCGAGAGGTGCGGCAAGGTAAGATATTTGACTCTTAAAGGCCACAGCGAGACAAACATGCTAACGGCGCTACAGCCCTTCAGCGACAGCAGTTCTCTTGCACGTCATCGTAGGATCCATTCCGGAAAGCGTCCTTACAAGTGCCCATACATGGATTGCCAGAAAACGTTCACCCGCCGGACGACACTGACGAGGCACCAGAATCACCATACTGGTACTGTTGAGGAATCTGCAAAGGCTACGGCAGAAGCTCTTGCTAGGGGAACGTTGGCACGGACTAAAGAGCGATCGGAGAGCGAGCAGATCTCCAATCAAGCGACACCCATGACCACTCCCTCACCGGCACAGCGGCCCTTGTCCTTGTCACCAAGTGCGGGATTGGCCAACATGGAGATGCAGTATCTGCAAACCAATACACTCCCGGCGCATCTTCGCGGGGACGTTCACGTTTCCAATGCACCAACGACCTCGCCAGGTTACAGCAACGGACTGACCCGACCCACGTCGCACCCTACCGGGTATGTTCCTCCCGCAACAATGGAGCCAACCGTTGAAACTCAGCAAGGATCCGGGAGTGCGGCCGGCAGTCCTCAGATTGGAAGTGCGGGTTGGGCGTCTCCTGGGGGTGTCGGATCTCCAGCTCAAAGCCCCAGCGGCAACGGCTATGTCTATCCGGATCCAGAACCTTTTCCTGGCGCCAGTGCCGGTCAGATGTTCTACGACAGCGCGGTTGGGACAGGGAGACGTCTCGGGAGCGGGGAGCCGCAGAACCCTTCCTATCATACTTAGTACCATTTGAAGGATCGTGGCCCGGACTCCCTTGTCGGTTCCCAGGATCAGAGCACCTACAGTAACAGCTGTCTGTTCTGATCCAGTACCCTAGCTAGCCGGTATCGAACAATGTCCTGCCAGATCGCGGTTAGGCGAGAAGCGTGGAACCGCAGAATCCGTGTTATAATAGGAGGGGTTGGAGTATTGGTTGGAATTTGAGTTTCAACCTTTATCTCTGTATTGGGGGAGCCTTTGAGGGTATGGAAACCAAGTTTCCCATGACTCAAAGGAGGGAACCATCAAACAAGATTTCCACTTTTGTTTTATCTCCCTGGTGTTTTCTGTTAATCCATATCTCGAAAAGAACGATAGGTTTTGCATGATGGTAGGCTCGACAGGAAAAAGCGGGTATCATTAAGTTTTCTTTCTTAACAAATAAACACGGTCTGGACCGGAGTGGACTATCCTAATGACGCCGATGGCGAAAAATGGCAGCGCCTCTTCTCTTCCGCTTTTCTGTTCTGTCCCTCTTCTCTCTATTGGCTTGCAGCACATCCCTCGCCGGTCATTTCACGCCACATTGCGCCTGCAAATCCTTGCATCAACCATCTTAAGTCGACTTTCTGTTACAACTGGAAAAGGGAAACAACGTTTTTTGATATCGTCGGGGAATGGTGTTGTATCAGGTTCATTGCGGGTCAGTCCTGGGCTCTGGGTCATTTCAGCAGCATGGTTCGGTGTGGGTTCTTATGGGATTTTTTTTTTTTATCTTTTTGTTTTGCCCTGGTTTCGTGAACTCAGGAAAGCAAATTGCTGTTCTAGTCTGGTTCCAATCGATCTTTTGCCCTTTCGCAACCCTTCGTTGGGTTCCGAAATACGGCAATTGACAAGGTCTTCGGTCATTGGTGTTCAAGGCAATCTGGTTCTTTAGATCTATCTCGACCTTCTCGTCACCCTTCTTTTGAGTGATTAGTTCAGAGTGAAACTTGTCAGGGTGTTATATGGGCGCTAGAGAAAGCAGCGTAGCAATTATAGATTTTGCATCTTGCGGTCATTGCATCTTTTTCAATCATTTTACCCGGCCGGATCTTTTGGTCATGGAATTGTACGTCGCAAGGCTGCAAAGCGATTGTTGGTACTTGGTGAAAAGAGAGCGCATACGTATTCGGTACGAGTATCTGTACATTGAATGCACCATTTTTTTCAATTCTGTACATGGCGTGCTTCTGACCTGGATGAGGACGAGAAGGGGCACTCGTGCGTTGTCCAACACTCACAACAAGAGGATAAAGCTCCGGACAGACAGTGCAAATTCCGCTGGTAGAGGCGAATTATTGCGTCTTGCTGTAGCGGGTGCCGCAATAGTAAACCGAACACAGAAGGTCCCATATCGATACCTTGGCGAGGAGGATGCCGTTGAGAATCCGTGATATGCCTTGTAAGTAGTGGAAGCACACTGGGCGAATCTTTGATGCAGTAGACGTGTTTAATTTTGCTCAAATGGTGTATACATGCAAGAAAGATGAGCAAATGCAATGCGCCCAAGAGTGCCCCGAAGATGTGATGTACCGCAAAGACTCGAGGCATAGGGTTTGAGGTTCCCTGGAAAATCAGGCATAATATGTAAGTATACTGCCCGAATATGTGCATTTAATGTTCGCAAATAATAATGGGGGAGACGTATTGCCACCCAGGAGCACTGCAGTGTAAATTCGACATTCCCATCTCCTACCTTTTCCTACCTATCTTTGCCTAACCGCTAGAGGGTGGAGACATTAAACATCACCGTCTTGCATACAATTTCTGGTGGGCATGAATGTTGCAGTATGCTTCCAGATTATACCTGATTCCCAAGGAACCCAAGCCCCTATGCCCCGAGTCTTTGCGGTATCTCGACGATGAGTGGGTGTCTGGTTTATTCTCACGATCGCTCCGGCAGATAGCGGACAGACAGCTGGCATTGACCGGCCTCAATGATTTCGCGTTTGATGTATCGACATCATAGTTACCTACCTTTTTGTGCGCTTTTTGCGGGCCTGCCGAATTTCGGACAAATAGTGCTATGAGTGGCCCCTGCAAATTCATATGGGGTTTCTAGCACTATCACGGCCATAAGCTCTACACTCAGGCCGTCAAACCTCGAGGTCACAATGGGACACTCGACGACAACCGGATACTCCATTGACCAAAGCTCGTATCAACTGTATGGCTCGTTTAATTGACCGTTGTTAGTCACATATATATGCCTTTTACGACATTTATGCGTTGTTGATTTGGCATTTTTGGGGAGTGGCGAGCACGTCTTCTCAGTTCGGGAAAGTTTAACCCGAGGCGCGCCTTAGGGTATTTCATTCCTTCCCTTTGGCACAGTTACAATCTGGTGTTGCATTTATGCAGTGTGGACAATTTTCACTGCCCGAAAAGTTAGGTAGGTACGGTCGAGACAACTTAGTTTTGGTAGCTTAAGATGCAGTCTTACAGCTGAGCGAAGTTGCACTTGGTGCGTCGGGTGGATTTCCGTAAATAAAATCTGCAAGTCGCCCAGCGCTACCTCTACACCACCGCAACTCCATGCAAGGTATCAATATATTTGACCAATCTGCAAACAATCGATGTTTTGCGGCAAACCGTCCAGCCCAGTTCCGTGGTGAGATACAAATAGATGCATGTACAATTTCGTCATCTGGGACACCTGGAATAATGTGGTATTCACATGGCAGGTCAGATTAGGGAAGTTGAACGCGACTGTTAATTTGTGAAGCTAGAATAATGGTTGTACCACATATCCAATTTTGACGGGAAAAAAGAGAAATTCCTTCGCCTGCGTGACTGACATAAACAACTCGCTCGGGCTGGCGTCTCTAACAACTATATAACCACTGGTGGGCGAACTCGTTCGTTGAGTTATCAAGATGTCGTCGGCTGAGACACTGTGGTCGTTTTCTCGTCAGCTTATGATCACTAATATGAGCGTCTGGGTGCATGAACCGGAGTCTTGATGTTACCATTCAGTGAGAAACAATCCGCGGCTTAAGGTGCCGTTTCCTGTTTTGGCGTTTATGTATACCCAGTGGGTGGTCCAGTCGTGGTTGTTATTTAACACGTGCCCCTGTTGTCGCTGTCGGTATTTCTGTTGTCGCTGTCGGTATTTCTGTTGTCGCTGTCGATATTTCTGTTGTCGCTGTCGGTATTTCTGTTGTCGCTGTCGGTATTCGTGATGGCGGTCGTGTTCATGCTGGTGCTGGTAGCCATGTTGCCGTTCATGTGCTGTTGCTATAACGGCAGTGGTATCTAGAGTGCTAGACTCGTATTGTGGAATACTGGGATCTGGTCCCAACCATAGCAGCAAAAGAGGCTGCACCCGCCCATCGAGAACAACCCATCCACAAATAATGGGGGTTCTTCGTAGACTAAAAAGCTGGCGAGGCCATTGAACCGAGAGACCAGGTGAGGGGTGACCGGCACTCTCAATTCGACCTCTAGCCTCACGAATCCGATTGCGAGGACGTCTCGGCCGGAGGGAGTGGTAACATAACCAATCAAGTCGGAGGTGGGCTCGAATTTGTGGAATCCAACACCCAGGCTAGCGAGAACGTGCACGGATACCAGGGAGAACTCAAGCCCTGAGGTGATGAGGAAGGCCCCCGGTTCGGTAATAGTTGCGTGTGTTCCATTACCAACATGTATGGTTGCCGAAGCCGCCCATACACCCGGATTCTGGAGAAAATACTCCCCGTTGTTCATGTTGTTGCTCGAATTGTTGTTCATGTTGTTGCTCGAATTGTTGTTCATGTTGTTGCTCGAATTGTTGTTCATGTTGTCGTTCGAGTTGTTGTTCATGTTGTCGTTCGAGTTGTTGTTCATCTTGATTGCATGGGTAATTTCCTTTATGCCGTTCCAGGATGATTTTGTAAGAATGTGGAGGAGAATCGGAATATTCCCATAGTCGCTACTTGGGAGGGAATGGCCAGAAACGAAGTAGCCAGAAACACACGGGTCAAGGTCCGGAACTTTATATAGGTAACCTCGTTCTTACCTGCAGGGCATTTTGTCGGTCTTTTGTCCAGTCCAAGGCAGCCTCGAGTCTTCGCTGGCTACATACTAGGCACAGATATGTACGTCTACTCTATTTTTTCATGCCCGTCAGTTCCGTCAGGAATTAACCTTCTTCCTCGCGGAGGTCAGCCAGCATCAGATTTTCTTCTTGAAACATCCAGTTTCTGTACTGCAAAGGAATTTCGGAGGAGGGAGTGGTGTATGAAATTAATCGTCTTGTACATGGAACCAGGCAAGTATACCTATATGCCGCTGTATGCGCTCCATCACGTACAGATGTATGCTCATGTATCTTTTTCCATCGACCATACCGCATAGTTTCGGGGCGTTGGGTTTTAAAATCCCAGGAAATCGACATAATCTGTAAGCATACTGTACGAATATGTGCTTTTTATGCTTGATGAAAAGAGTGGGGGGGATAGCTCAAGAGTCCAGAGCACTGTAAATTTGAGTCTTCTGGTGCCCTGTCTTTCCTACCTATTTTCTCCAAGAGAGCTGGAGGGTGGGGATACTTAGAATCGCCGTCTTGCATAGAAATTTTGATGGGCATAAATGTTGCATTATGCTTGCAAACCATGTCTGATTTCCTGGGATTTTAAAACCCAACGCCCCGAAACTATGCGGTATTCCGAGACGAGGCCCGAAGCCAGCCTCAGTTATCATGCAGCTGATTTCTTCGACATTGTATGTCCGGCACATTTTCCGTGTGGGACAGTCTTTTTTTTTTTTTTTCTTTTTTTTTTTCTCCCTGTGCCGTCATGAGTCTTTCAAGAACCTGAACATAAATGCAGCATGCTGCATATGTATAAACGATAGATAAATGCAGGAATAATTGAAAATACAAGAAATTATTCCGGAATTTCTGTTATAAGTCTTCGGCTGAGCCATCTCAAAACCCTGAACCGTCCTTCTTTCTTTCCTGTCATTCATCATCAAACGTAACGAACCAACCGCTCATCACCACCTGCATCTTCCTCAAGCCAAGTCAGCAACGAAACTAAAATGTCGGAATCTAACTTGGACGGTAAGTACTATGATGAGATGCGAGACCAAATGCGTGAATACGCAGCGGAGCAAGCATTCCACCCCCTCCCGCTGCTGTCCAGCAGCCCCTAAGACCACCGAACCAAACCGCTAGATCGACCGAGAACACATTCCACTACGCTAGAGAATACAACTAACCCCTTCGAAGATCAGTTCGGACAGGCCCTCGAACCTAACTCACAACGATATCTTGGAGCTTCCACTCCGGCTCTTACTCCAGCTGTACCAGGCATTTCGGCTGACTCTCGACCTGGAGCCAATCCAGCCGCACCTGCAGCTGTTTCCCTTGCTGCTGCCCCGGCTACTATTTCAGATAGGCAGCAGAACAGAAGGAATTTTTTTAACCTTAGAAGGAAAAGGAAAATGTTGTGGAGACTTTATTTCTCCTCCCGAACAACGTCGGCGGGAACCGAGATCCCACGACCCCGCTGGGAAGGCTTTGTTCGGGGCCCGAACAATGTGAGACAGATTCCCTCGACCGATGACAACAAAGATCCCCAACAAAACCCAGCGGAGGCGTCCGGGACCCAGGATGGGACGAGCGGAAACTCGAGTGATAAACGGGCTACCAAGAGCTTATTGAACCCTGATGAGAGGAGGAGAAGGAGGGCGAGCTGCGCTTTCCTCAGTAGAGGTTTTGAGTTATTAGTTGTGAGCCTGTTGAGCGCTGGGTGTCTGGGATTCTTTCTAAATTTCATCCATAGAAATTTTTCTATCTCTCTTTTGTTTTTGTTTTTTTGGTGTGTGTGTGCTTTGGGGGGTAATTCCTGTCTTTGATCTTTCACTCAACCGCGGAGGTTCTTTTGTTTTGGTCACTTTGGCGTTTCGATCTCTGCGAATGAGATTCGCATCTCACATTTGTACTTACTGTACCTCAAGCAACAACTCGGAACAGTGGTGGGTGGATTAAACATTAAGTAACATCTTGGAATAGCAGCATGTGACTGCGCACCCTTATGCCAGACAGTAGACCACTTCGTATACGACCCCCCATTTAACTTTTGCTCAAAGCTTTCCCTTGCTTCATCATCATTTCAAAGTTCATACCCTCCGACCTCACTCACCTCCCTTGCAAACCCCTTCCAAAATTCACAAGGCGTCCTCTCATTCTGATCGTCACGAACCGTCGTAAACCCCCAATCACCCACATTCAACACCCCTCCCATCCTCTCCTCACTACTGGCTGCTTTTGACCCAGCAGTAGCAATACCCGAAGGCTTTCCCCAGCTGATCACCGGCGGCAGGTTCAGCAGTCCCTTGCGGTACGTGTTTGGGTCGCCACTAACAATAAACGAGGCAAAGTAGCTTTGCATGGCCATGCTGATGCCGGAGACGAAGGGTGCGAGGGCAGGAGCGAAGAAAGTTGAGAGGCAGTCGAGGATGGTTTGTGGTGAGGAGGAAGAGGAGGGCGTGGGCGTGGAGGTGAAAAAAGTTGGAAGCAGGTCGGTGGCGTGTAAGTAGGGGAATACAGAGTATTGCATCAGGTAGGTTCGCGATGGGGTGTAGGCTTCTGCTAGATCTGGAGGGTTGGGTGGTTCAGTCAGCATGGAATTGCGGAATTGGTGATGATGCTAGACCTAATGGAGGATGTGATGACGTTGATTTAAGGCTGTGTAATCGAAGCTGGAATGTCTCACCAAAAATGGCTGAGGTGATACCCATGGGGAAGGGGATGAACGGAGTTGGAGAACAGACAAGGAAACCTGGACCCCCTCCTCAGCGGTACTTGCTCGAGCACTGCGCGGGGGGCCGTAGGGGTAAGGAAGTGTAGGAAGAGACGCGCGGTTGGAACGCGGTACCGTGTCACGCAAGTGTACATGATGCTGTACTCCATGAGGACTATGGCAGGAGGCAGAGACACAAAAAATTAATTTGTAACTCACATCTCACGTTGCATGTAAAGCAACTGTCCCTCAGAAACGCCGCCATCCTTGTCGCCTGGCTGTCGTACTTCCTCTTCCCATCGGCGCTCTTCTTGCCCGGCACCGGATAGAACTGTTCGACCTTCTCAGCATGTCCGCTTTCCCTCGTGTAGTTTGGAAAGACGGTGTCGAGAAAGCCGGAAAACTGTTCATTCGTCCTGATGGCACCACTGACGAAGAGACTGGACTCATCCTTGACGTGCGATACCAACAAGCTCATTTCGCTCCCCGACTGTCCTTTCCAAAAGTTTCCCTGGGCGAGTTCCAGGAGTGGCATCTGGCGAATGAGTTTTCCATCGGGCGTCGGTCCCACCGCAAATGTTCCAGGCATTTGCGAGGCTTGGAGCGCGGCGTTGGCTTTTGCAAGCGCATCGGGCGAGGTCTTTCGGAGGCAATTCACCACTGCTTTCCCAGAGCTAGAACTGCACCCTGCCAACCCTCCAAACTTCTTGAAGATGGCATCTACAGTCCCATTCCGATCCCAGGCCATCTGATACGCTGGACTCTGCAAGATGGCTCTTTGAAACATAGGATCAAGCTTGCCGCCCTCGGCCACTAGGTGGTGCATAATCGACCCCGCTCCTGCAGACTCCCCCATCGCTGTTACGCGCTTTGGATCACCACCCACCAGGGGAATGTAATCTTTAACCCATTGGAGGGCTGCTCGCTGATCATGTAAACCAACGTTTGGAACCGCAGAATCTTCCATCGATGTGCCGGCGAGCCAGCCATAAGTGCCGAGGCGGTAGTTGATTGATACAAAGATCATAGAGCCGGGAGTTGGGACTGATTGAGTAAGAAGAGAGCTACCATCATAAAAGAATGGTTGGAGAGACTCTTTGGATCCAAAGAGATAGGCGCCGCCATGAATCCAGAACGCTACTGGGAGGGGCGAAGGTTTCTTTGAAGCACCAGAAAGGTCGCGGAGTGTCTTTCCAGGAACGTACAGGTCTAGAAAAAGACAGTCCTCAGAACCGCCACTGAAGAGCGGGATGGGAAGTCCTCCTAGGCTGCCCGTTTGATGACCATTTAATGTCAGCGACGTCCAAGTTATTCAGTTACGGGATATGGGTGGGCATACAACTGGTTAAGCGCAGCACCGATCGGAGACTTGTTGCCTGGACCCATAAGATTTAGTCCCGATACTGCAGTTTGGATGCATTGCGGTCCATAGCTGCCGTCTTGGATGGTGTTGTTGATTTGTGGCGCCACAGGTTTTGCCCAACGGAGATCTCCTACCGGAGGAGCGGCATAGCGAATGTTTCGAAACACGTATCTGCGCCTGTTAGTCTTGAAGCCGAAGCGAGAAGAACGACCTGGACACTCACATATCGCTCTTCGACCGGTAGCTCGACGCTTGGTATGAGCCATATGGCAAAGTAAGGACTGGCAATGCACTTGGGGATGCAAACTTGACGCCTAGGGATGCAGAGTCTATGAGGGCAGAAGACAGCGAAAAGAAGGTAAGTAAAAGAAAAAGGAATGTGGTGCTTGGAAACATTTTGGATCCAGCAGGTGCTAAGAGAGTGGTATCAACACGGAAAAAGAACAAAGAAGAAACCAAGAAAGACCACCGCCAACCTTCAACCACAAGTCATGAACTTCTGGGGGTTCTATCGAGGCGAAGAAAGAGTGGGAAAGCGATGGGGGCTCATCGCACTGTTCGAGCTGGGCTTGGGCTTGGGGATATAGATCTATATTGCCCAGCTGAAGAAGGCTTGCTATCGTTCTCCATTGACCTATCAATCCGTTCCTACTTCGAAGCATAGATCACACCCATAGGAACTTTCAGATTGTGTGCCACCCACCCCCTGATATCTTCAGAGGGTTGGTTCGCGAACAAGATCTCCGGCAATGGACAAATGACATTTGAAACAGCTCAAGTTCTAAAAGACCGTTCTTACGCCACCAGGTAAAAAGCGAAGATGAGTTCTTGTGATGCGACAGCCGCCTAGAGCTACCATTGGGCGACTAGTGTTCAAGCCGGGCATTAGCTACCCGACCACTCAACTTCTGTCCGTCGCCGCTGATCAAGGTATCGGGACCCCCGGCCGGGTCTAGCATCTGTGTGGCCGAAGAGCAGCCAATCAGAATCCCAGAAAGCGCCCTTTTGGGAAAGTCGCAAATTACCCCTGAGGCTCAAGAGGCGGAGGGCCGCCAGCCCTTAAATAACTGTCCGTATACCTCAGTGAGTGCCCGCCAGCCTGAAGTACTAACAGCAGAAGGTTTTGGAAATTTAGAATGCTGCGGCGCTGTAGTTCGAGTCGACCCGAGCGGTCCCATACAGGTTGCCATCTTAAGGTAGCACTCGAAGGTCTGGCCAGTCAGAGCCAGATACCTCAGGGGCTGTCCGGTCAGGCGGTATAACGGTAGTGAAAATATCGTCTTGTTATGTAGAGAAACTGATGCGGACAATGTACGGTAATGAAACGGACATGTATGTTAAGACCCTCTTTCCTCTCCCTGTTCGTTGAAATTTTGGTTTATACCTCACTGCCTCAACTATGGGGTCGAGGAGCTTCAAAATGGTAAAGATCTGTTTGGTACATCGCGGTAAGGATCCTAGCCTTCTAATTGGTCGAATGTAAGTGCAGGTGGTTGCAGTTGAGTGCAGCAACTTGCAGATTTAACCGAAACTCAACCTAAGCGAATTACAAAAAGCAGCTGTATGACTCGACTGTGCCTTTCCAGCCATCAAACCTGGATTTCAACTACCGCCATACCACCTGACCGGGCCGGACAGCCCCTCAACGGGCGCCAGTCCCAAGACAATAAATAGGTCACACTTGGCTTTGTTGGGGTGGACGGCCTCAACCCAGCTTGACTGGTTGGGCGAATGGGTTTGTAGATAAAATTACACATTTCCATTAGACTCTTTTGTTGAGTTCTTTTTGTCACTCGCTTACTTTTAGTCTGAATTGTTTGTTGCTCTTGCCTTCTTTCACTCTTTTACCCACGAATTCCCGTCAATCTTGGCCCGCCCAGTATATCAAAATGAGAAACACCCACCAGACTCTCAAGAGAGCGGCGAGTCTCTACAGCACTTCCCAGTTAAGATACAGCGCCTCATCAGCTCTGCGATCCCAATCCCGCCTTTCACATGCTCAATTCCGCTCACTCTCGTCGGCTGCAGGCTCCCAGGTGGTGAATAGCCCGGCACCAAACAAGTACCAGAAGCCGGACTCCTTCGCTGGCCGGAATAGTCTCCTACAGGCTACCATTGCAGCAGATGCGCCCAGAAATGACTGGACAAAGGAGGAGATCCGAGAAATATACCAAACTCCGCTGATGGAATTGGTCTACTCGGCTGTAAGACGCACCACAAGAAGATAGGAAACATAAAAACATTTATCAAGTAGCCTAACACTCACCTCTCCAGTCAACCCTCCACCGACGATTCTTTGACCCCGCCAGCATCCAGCTCTGCACGCTCATGAACATCAAGACAGGTGGATGCTCAGAAGACTGCTCCTACTGCGCCCAGTCGAGCCGGTACAAGACGGGTGTAAAGGCAACAAAGATATCATCCGTCGATGAGGTCCTCCAAGCTGCAAAAATCGCAAAAGAAAATGGATCGACTCGGTTCTGCATGGGGGCCGCTTGGAGGGATATGCGAGGCCGCAAGACGAACCTTAAGAACATCAAAGCCATGGTGAAAGGGGTGAGAGAGCTCGGGATGGAGGCCTGCGTCACTCTAGGCATGATTGACGAACATCAAGCGGCGGAACTGCGCGATGCCGGACTCACTGCATACAACCACAACGTCGACACCTCCCGAGAGTACTATCCAAGCGTCATCACAACCCGGACCTACGACGAACGACTCAAGACAATCGACAATGTCCGCCAGGCCGGAATCCACGTCTGCTCAGGTGGAATCCTCGGCCTCGGTGAAGATGACGCGGACCGTGTGAGCTTCCTATACACCGTTGCAACGATGGAAAGCCACCCGGAGAGCTTCCCAATCAACGCTCTTGTCCCCATTAAGGGAACCCCACTTGGAGACGCCAGCGCCGCCAAATCGGAAACCGGGGAGCCGGAATCGACCGTAACCTTCCACGATACCGTCCGGATGGTGGCCACTGCACGGCTGGTTCTGCCAGGCTCGGTGATTCGGCTTGCGGCAGGGAGAATCAATTTGACAGAGTCCGAGCAGGCTCTTTGCTTTATGGCTGGAGCGAATGCAATCTTTACAGGAGAAAAGATGCTGACTACACCGTGCAGTGGATGGGACGAGGACAAGGCCATGTTTGACCGGTGGGGTCTCCGGCCGATGCTTCCCGACGAGCTGCACGGATCAGAGAAGAGGCAGCATGCTGGCACCGAGGTCGGCCTCGAGCAGGAGCGTGCTGATGCTGTGCGAATGGCGTCTTCGTCTGCCTGAGCAGCCGAGCCGGCCAGGCTGATGTTGGTGCCCGCGGGCATGTGCAGAACCCCTGTTAGCCGCTGGCGAGGGTTTGTGATGAGCAGGATACCAGATCGACGCCGGAGAACAGTGCTGATGATCTTCGGGAAGCCGTTGCTGGAGGTCGGCGCGCGGGGGGAGGCACGATCTCGGCTATGTATGACGTGATTAAGGCTGCACTGGTCCTGGGACGGGGGGATGAGCTGGAGAAGAGCGAGTGACTAAAAAGGACCCTTCACCCCTTCACTATGAACCGGAGTAATTTCAAGCGGACTTGATTAGGTATATTTCATCTTTTGTTTTGTGCGGATTGATTTGTGAAATGAGTTTTACATTTGATTGACATAATTTGTGGTATTCCGATAGATACGTAGAGGTACCTGACGACTTCGCACGACTGCTCACAACTGCTCACAATTGCTAGGTGAGCTGTAGAACGGGATATAGAGTGCGGTTGGTGATGCTGATGGTACCTTAGGTTCGGCTCTTGAGATATCGTAATGGGGGTTGTGTTTAAAGCGGAAGGAGCTCCCCACGAGGGCATCTCTACTTGCACGAAAAGCACTTTACTTCAAGTTAGCTCCTCCCACGAATCTTTTTCGCTTCCCCTCTTCGTCCGCTGCTCTTTCGAATTCCTCTTGTTCAATTTGCCTTAAACACACCCGCTCACATAGACAAGCTACCGATTGAGAGCCTATCTGTGGGAAAGCAAACGGGATTCCGAGTTTTCTACCGTCTGTGGTCGTATGTGCTAAAAGGATCTCATAGATAGCCTTATATGCTGCAAGGGAAAGAAGATCTCTATAAATCTCTTAGCAATATAAGACTCCCCACCAGCTCCAAATTTCTCATTCTGGCTCCCAACTCTCATCCCAAGATAATTCTTGGGGGAAAAAAAAGTTTACCGCATTGAAGTTTTGATATCCTAGCACAACTGTGGTAAAGGAAACTTGCTCGATCCTTCGTCTTCACACGTCTTGTTTTGGTATCTACAAGTACTTCTCTATATGCGTTGCATGGTGTGAACCAAGCGGTCATTACAACCATGATATTCCTACAATATCTTATCTTGACATTGCCATTTCTTCCTTTTGACTCGGTTAATGTCAAACGCCCACATATGATTCACCCAAGAGGGACAGCCCTTGGATGTTTAGGTTCTGCCCCTTCCCCCACGCATCATACATCGCTCTCTTTCCCTTACTCATAGCTTAGTAATCTTCCTCACCCGACCCAGACACAATGACATTGTTGATCTTGAGAATCATTCTGCAGAGCTGCGTCGCAAGCATGAGCTGCTGCTTCTTGCCGATGAGGGGGTCAATGACGAAAGCCTCCTTCATGTTGTTCGAGCCACGGCCCATGCAGTCAACACCAAGACGGCCGCGACCAGCAGGATCCTTGACCTGTTGGCTCTTGACCTCGGCCAGGGTAGCGATGGGGTTAAGACCGCTGTTCTCGGCCAGGGTCATGGGGATAGTGTCGAGAGCGTCGGCAAAGGCACGCATGGCGTACTGCTCCAAGCCAGGGGACTTGACAGCAGCGTCCTCAACGGCCAAGCTGCAGGCAATCTCGGCCGAACCACCACCGTAGACAACACGGTTGTCACGAACAAGGTTGCGCACAACGCAAAGAGCGTCGTGAAGAGAACGCTTAGCCTCATCGATGATCTGGGTGATAAAAGTTAGCCAAGACCTTCTTGATGCAACAGAACTCCATCGCTTACCATCTTGTTGCTACCCCTGACAAAGACAGTCACGGCCCTGGTGTTGGCGCACTCCTCGATCACAAGCATCTTCTCCCTTGTCGTACCGAATGTCATCTCGCGAACAACACCAGCCCTACCGAGCTTCTCGGGCTTGAGATCCTCGAAGCGAGGAACAATGCGGCCGTTTGTGGCAATCGCAATCAGCTCAATCTCGGGACCCCCGACCCATCGGACAGCAGGAAGGTTGTTCTGAAGGAGCAAGTGGTTCGCCTCGTCGTCGAAGCCCCACTGGCAGATGGCCAGGTTGGCACCAGTGTTCTTTATTTGCTGAATCATCTCGATAAACTTCTCGCGCTCGTACGTCTGCAGCTTCTTGAACTCCTCAACGCTGGTGATGTCGAGTCTGTGCTTGGTCTTGGGCTTGGGAGGCTCGAAGGCGCATGTGAGAATGGCAATCTTGGCGTCCCTAACCTCGGAAGGCATCTGGGGATGCGAGAAGTCCTTGTCGATAATAACACCCTTGACGAGGATAGTGTCTTCGAGAGCACCTCCCACCTTGCCGTCCACCTTGATGAGCTCGAAATCGACATCCTTGCGCTCCAGATCGGCGACGGAGAGGACCGCATCGACGGCAATGTTGGCGAACTGGTCGTGAGCCTTGGAGACGATCTTGCTGCCCAAACTTGTCCTCGCGACCTTGACCAGGTTTGCGGTTTCCTCCTTGCTGAACTCGATAACATCGGAAATTCTGTCAAGCTCGGCCACAGCAATGTCGCAAGCTTGGTCATAACCGTCGGCGATTCTGATGGGGTGGATGCCCTTGTCAATAAGCTCTGCCGCCTGCTCGAGCAGCGCGCCAGCAAGCACAACAACACCTGTGGTGCCATCACCAATCTCGTCATCCTGTGACTTGGAGAGCTCGACTAGTAGCTTGGCAACGTGATTTGTGATCTCCATTTGTTGTAGAATGGTCGCGCCATCGTTGGTCACTGTGATATCGCCGTCGGGCGAGATGAGGATCTTGTCGAGGCCACGAGGTCCCAGGGAAGTCTTGACAATGTTTGCGACGGTTCTGGCGGCGAGAATGTGGTTCTTGACGGCTTCGTTTCCGTATTGCCTCTTCTTCTTTCCTTGACTGCAGTAGGAATTGTCGTGTTAGAGTGAACCGTAGGACCAAGGCTCGAAATATCGGCGGAAAGGGGGACTAACTCTCTGACAACGATGAGAGGGCGGCCCTGCTCATCCTTCATCATCACCGCTGTTTCGGGGAGGCGTTAGCATATTCGACCGGCGTGGGATCGGGATGGTTGACGGAGAAACCAAAAGAGTCGCGGCATACCGTTCGACAAATCCAAATCTGCACATCTCAAAGTTAGTTATGCTGTCGCGGTTCGGTGGACAGTGCGGTCTGGAAGGTATTCAGGGAAGTGGGGAGGGGTGGTTAAAGGGGGGGAGGGGAGGGGGAAGGAGGGGCTCAGAGGACATACTCAACGCCATCTTGGGCAAGATTACGACTGCGATGGGTAGTGTGCAATCACTATTATTGTTTGATTATGTGGTCGACCCTCGTAGAGCTTCGGCACGACAGTCGGGGCGGTTGCAGGTATGGTGAAGGGGATTGGGTTTGGATGATGGTGCAGTGGTGTTGTTGTTGAACGCTGGTGGAATGGGCGTCCGGTCAGACAGGAGCTCTTTGCGACCTCCGCTGCTAGCGGGCACCTCCAGCTTTCCCTACGCCAATCTCAAAAAATTGAACCCAGCTTCCACGAAACCGCCCCGCCAGCAGGAAGGCGGTCAGCTCCACCGGCGTGTGCGCTGCTCTGGGCTGCTGTGTGCTTTGAAAGCTGCCCGGCAATTGACGGGGAGAAGCCAGCTGGCAAGGGTCCGATGATATGTACTTTGTACTTGGGAGAGCTTCTGGCATAAGCGGATATGACCAGATATGGTCATCTGCTTGACGCACATTAAACGCCTAGGCTTCTGCTCACTTTCACCGCTTTCGACCAGGCAGCTTCTGTGACGCTACTTTGGTGGGGTCAACCGGCACAATCCAAGGTCGTGGCGGGGCAGCACCTTGATTGCTCCGTCGCACGGCCGCCTGGAGCTTCCCGCTGCAGGAACTTTGTCTTCTATGTCATTCATTCAAGAGCTGAGATGCTTCACAGCCTGAGAATTATTACACGGAACAACCGAACCCCGTATATCATACCAGACCCCAAAATACACATCAAGTGCATTCATTTCAATATCTAAACTTTGTTCCATCACACCTTCAACTTCTATCTTCGTCATCGTCGCCGTATCGCAGCGAGCGCAGGCATCTGGGGTCGGAATCAGGGTTGCCTCAGCCTTAAAAGAGCGTCACGCCCGTCTCGTTCCTCAGGCATTCACCATCACTCTTTTCCAGGATCCAGCAAACACATATCGATAAGAAGTCATTATCATGGCGCGCCATCAAAACATCCGAAACCTCGACTACGAGGCAGAACTTGAGGAGTACGGAGCGTTCTCCGATGAGGAAGAGGAGGAGCTCAGCCCAGAAGACCAGATCCGCATGAGGGAAGGCACAGCTCAGGTACTGGAAGCACTTGGAGTTGAGGCACACAAAGTCCCAAAGGCGCAGATAGAAGAGTCGCTGTGGCACTACTACTGGGATGTTGACAAGACCATCACCTACCTCATTTCCAAGTACATCGACCCGCCCAAGAAGCCTGCCAAGACTGCCCCTCCAAAGACAGCGCCAAAGCAAGATGGTAAGTCCAGGCCCTTCCATCACCATTCCTTTCCTTGTGAACAGCGAGTCAAGTGCCGCTGCCAACGGACGCAAGGCACCTGCATCTTGGGTAAAGGGTCTGGGCCGTGGTGGCCGACTTCGCTCCGCCGGTCATATCCCGTTGCTCTTTGCGAACCCTCATTGACAACGTCCTGTCAAGCGGCCATTGCAAGTGCTTCTCGCCAGTCATTTGCCCACCTGTTCCGGGACTTGCCATGGGGAAACATTCCACCCGAGCGGCAGGCGGTTCTCATACCGCCTCCGCAGCTACCTGGAGGCCTTCTTGGAGGTTCAGGAGCGCCTCCGAAGATGTCCAAGCTGCAGCAGCTAGCAGCCGCCCGGAAGAAGAAAGCCGAAGAGAAGAGCGCCTCAGGAGAAGTTGAGCAGACACAAGTCAAGATGACGGAGCTCACTGTCAACGACAACCAAGCATCCAAGGAGAATCGTCCGCTGGCTGGCGTGTTTGGCAAGCGGGTCAAGATATCAGAGACAACTGCTCAAGGGCGCATCCCTCTCACTATGGCGGAGCCCACAAGACCCGAAATTCCACAAGCTCAAGCGCCGGAGGCTACTCCAAGTCAGCACCAGGAGGAGGATCCAATCGACCCGGAACCGGCGGTGGCACCGCCAAAAGCTCAACCATCTGCTTTCGCGTCGACTCTCTTCGGCCCCTCATCGGATAGTCCCAAGCGCAGACCCCGCGAAGTGTTCGCCTTACCATACATGGCAATTTCTTCGTACAGCCCGGATGCCTTTGGCAAACCCAGCCCAGATGACGTGGTCCTTGCGGCTCAGGCGAAAGGTTCGCTCACGGGAAAGAAACAGCACTAACGCAGTCACTAATAGTCGCCACAGCCGGAAAGAAGTCTGCGAACGTCCAGAACAAAAAAGGGTCATCTTCCGCAGATGGCGTGACCAACCAAGTCAGCCAGCTCAAGATAGACGACACACCCTTGCCAAAGAGCCGCAATCTCAACGTACTCTCTGAATTTGAAAAGCAAAAGGGTAAGAAGACTGCCAGTTTTGTGGTTGTCGGCCACGTTGATGCCGGCAAGAGCACCATGATGGGGCGACTGCTACTCGACCTCAATGTTGTCGACCAGCGGACCGTCGACAAACTTCGGAAAGAGGCGGAAAAGATCGGCAAAACGTCTTTTGCTCTTGCCTGGGTATTGGATCAACGCCACGAGGAGCGTAGCCGAGGCGTCACCATCGACATTGCTACCAATCGCTTTGAGACAGAAACTACTTCTTTTACTATTCTTGACGCTCCTGGCCACAGGGACTTTATTCCCAACATGATCGCTGGCGCAAGTCAGGCAGACTTTGCGATCCTGGTTATCGATGCAAGTACAGGAGCTTTCGAGTCTGGTCTTAAGGGTCAAACCAGAGAACATTCTCTTCTTATCCGCAGCATGGGTGTCTCGAGAATCATCGTGGCTGTAAACAAGCTCGACACGGTCAACTGGTCCCAGGAGAGATTCGACGAGATCACGCACCAGGTTTCGGGATTCTTGACAGCGACTGGATTCCAGCCCAAGAACATCGCGTTTGTACCCGTATCGGGCCTCCATGGTGATAACCTCGTCCGAAAATCCACAGACCCAGCAGCGTCTTGGTATACCGGAAAAACACTGGTGGAGGAGCTCGAGGCTTCGGAACCAAGTGCGAGGGCATTGGCTAAACCCCTGCGGATGACCATTTCGGAGGTTATGCGCACACCCCAGAGTTCCATATCGATCACTGGCCGCATCGACGCGGGCTCACTGCAAATGGGCGATGCGCTTCTGGTGCAACCAAGCGGCGAGAAGGCCTACGTCAAATCTCTTCAGGTCGACGACGGAGAACCAGCGGACTGGGCCGTTGCCGGACAGAATGTGGTCCTTCATCTTAGCAACATCGATCCCATTCACGTCCGCGTCGGAGACATTGTATGCGACCCTGCCAAGCCGATTCAATGTGTGGACACGTTCACGCTCAAAGCTCTGGCGTTCGACATCCTCATGCCCATGCAGGTGGATGTGCACAGGGGAAGACTTCATGCGGCTGGAAAGATCGAGGCTATCGATGCCATCTTGGATAAAGTGACAGGCAAGGTGACGAAGAAGAAACCAATGATTGTGAAACCAGGAACAGTTTCTAGGGTTAGGGTCACGCTACACTCAAAGGTACCACTGGAGGCAGGACAGAGGGTCGTGCTTAGGAGTGGTGGACAAACGGTGGCAGCTGGATTGTTGGAGTGATTGGGGTGGGGATGGGAATCAATGGATTGGAAGTCCAGAAGGGGTAAAATGGCGAAGAGACATGGGAAATGGAAAGGAAGGAAGTTTCGAATACATACCTACACACACCGGGGTCTTCTGCCACAAGTGCTTACTCGTGAAAGCCAGCGGTTGGAAGGAGCGGAATAAGATTCTCACAGCTGTTTTTTGGACGGAGAACCCGAACCTGTACCAAGTTAACGATACAAGGCTGAGATGCCACTTTCTCTCCATGCCGAACAGTACGCAGTGCCCTACAGGTTGGTACTCGGTTGTGCATGTGGACATGGACCACAAATCTGGTCTCTTCGTGTCCTCCTCCTGGTATCCCTGCACCCCCGCAATGAAACGGGGAAGCGAGAGAGGGTTGAGCTGTGACGTTGATGCCCGGCATCCAGCTATTAAAGCTATTCGTTATCTTATCAGCTTTCCCGAGATGGAATTGACTGCGCTACAAAATATTGGTGGAAGGTTCGATCTCCTCCTAGCCTATTCGGCACTGTCTGTGCTCATTCCTCACAGGGCATGGAGAAACTTGGACGTTGACGTTGGGCATCCAGATGGACTGATTACAGCTATCAATCCTCGGGAACCCCGATGAAGAGATGAAACTGAAGCTAGCCCAATGCAAGAAAACGGTTGGAACCTCCGCGCATCCCTCCGGATCACTCACCACGGCGCTGCCAAAAGTGCCAACTTGTCCACTTCCCAGATTGAACAGTTTTGGGGAAATGAATGGGGGCAGAAGAGCCGCACCGCAGCCGCAGCGCTGACAACTAACTGCAAGGGGGGTCTGTTCCCAATATGTACAGGAGACGGATCAAGTTCACAATCACGAACACTGCAACTTCGTTTTGCCTCATCTTCCTTCTGCTGCTTTGTACTGTAGGTCGTTTGAGTTTCATTCTCTTTCTGTTCATCTCGTCGTAGTCCAGTTGATGCAATGAAGAGTCAATCCCTCATTTCGAACTTGCCGTGACTGTTCTTGCTGAAGATGCCACGCTGTTCACAACGGGAGGCAAGACATCAAGATATCTCGGGAATATCTGGTGCGTCGATAGAAGAGTGGAACGGACCTCTTGGCTCACAGCGATCACCACCCCTAGCTGTCAGTGGGGCACAAGGTTGAGTTCCCCTGTGCCGTGAAGCTGTCCCCGGGCCAGGGTTATGCAACCTTAACGGCGGTGCCTCGCAAGAAACGGAGCAGCTTCATGGAAACTGGTGGAATATCCCGTTGATTATGGGATGAGCCAAGCAGTACAACTCAAAACGCCGGACAAGAGCTGCTTCGAAGGGGAAACAAAGAGTAGTGTACAATAATGGTGAACGGCATGGATGAGAATGGTTCAGATGTCAAGGGAGCGAGGGGTCCATAATTGGTGATTTACTATGCAGTATACACTAGACAGGCTTAACCGTACCTCACCATCGGAACATATTGTGAATTGTACCCGTCGATGGCACTTCAAGCATAACATCGTCGCTCCGCTTCGGTAGGCCATTTGTACATCGCCGATTGAATGATGTTCAACATTTCACGGTCCAAGAAGTGTACCCGCAACACAAGCAGCGCTTCATCCCAATGAGGCGCTGCGGAGGCACGAGAGCGCGGTTGTTGCTTAGTGCATCTTCCAGAAACGCGCCAATGCGGGCCATCGGCCACACCCCCCAGAAAACACATACCCCCTGGTCCCTGTGAAGTGGCCGCCAATCCGATTGAGGACAGATTTCCTATTCCTTCTATTTTCTGTAGCAGCTCAGGCCGGGCCCGCAACCTGACGAGTGGCCTTTGCTAGAAAGAGGACACCACACCTTTAACGTAGCTTGCTTGCTGGTCCCACTCGCCTTCAAATACCCGACAACCTCCCTCCATCCATCACCAATCTCCCTTTCCTTTTGCAAACATCCGAAGAGTTTAAAAGTGGCCTAAGGAACCACTGCTTTTCTGTTTCTTGCTTACTACAACCATCCCCATCCCCAATTCCTTAACCACACAAGCAGCGGGGTTGTTTTCTTTCTTCCTTCCTTCCATTATCCTTCGCCAGAGCTTCCAGTAATGGAGCACCGAACGCGAAGCTGGGCCTTGGGCCTCAGCATCCTGGGCTTCTTTGCCCTCCTCTTCTCTGCTGGCTTTGTCCAGCAGGCCCACGCCAATGACACTGAGGCTATGGGCACTGTTATCGGTATTGTAGGTTGCCAGCATTTCCCTCCAGCCCCTCCCCATCCCTCGTGTTGGGCAAAGCATTCTAACAACGCTTCTTTGACAGGATCTCGGAACCACCTACTCGTAAGTTACCCGACACCATCATAAACACGATCACCCCGCGGGGCATGCGTTTGCTGTCAACCTCTACCACCAATCTACGTCCCGGTTTCGACAAACGATACACATTGCCTTTTGGGGACAAGGAAACTAACAACCTCGTAGTTGTGTTGGTGTGATGCAGAAGGGCAAGGTCGAGATTCTCGTCAACGACCAAGGAAACCGTATTACCCCGTCTTATGTCGCCTTCACCGATGAGGAGAGACTTGTTGGTGACGCCGCCAAGAACCAGGCTGCGGCCAACCCCCACAGAACCATCTTCGACATCAAGCGTCTCATCGGTCGCAAGTTCTCGGACAAGGACGTCCAGAATGACATCAAGCACTTCCCCTACAAGTAAGCTCATGCCACTCTCGACAAACCACTCCTTCCTAGCCGTCACTGACAATAGTATCCAGGGTCGTCTCCAAGGATGACAAGCCTGTTGTCAAGGTTGAGGTTAAGGGCGAAGAGAAGACCTTCACCCCTGAGGAGATCTCCGCCATGATTCTCGGCAAGGTACGTCGCATCGGTTTTCCTCTGAAACAGTAATCAGAGACTGACCCCCACAACAGATGAAGGAAACTGCTGAGGGCTACCTTGGCAAGAAGGTTACTCACGCCGTCGTTACCGTTCCCGCCTACTTCAACGACAACCAGCGCCAGGCCACCAAGGATGCCGGTATGATTGCCGGTCTCAACGTCCTCCGCATTGTCAACGAGCCTACCGCCGCGGCTATCGCCTACGGTCTTGATAAGACTGGCGAGGAGCGTCAGATCATCGTCTACGACTTGGGTGGTGGCACTTTCGATGTCTCCCTTCTTTCCATCGAGCAGGGTGTTTTCGAGGTTTTGTCTACCGCTGGTGACACCCATCTTGGTGGTGAGGATTTCGATCAGCGCATCATCAACCACTTCGCCAAGCTCTTCAACAAGAAGCACGGTGTCGACGTTACCAAGGATGCCAAGGCCATGGGCAAGCTCAAGCGTGAGGCCGAGAAGGCTAAGCGTACCCTTTCCAGCCAGATGTCCACTCGTATCGAAATCGAGGCCTTCTACGATGGCAAGGATTTCTCCGAGACTCTGACTCGCGCCAAGTTCGAGGAGCTCAACAACGACCTCTTCAAGAAGACCCTCAAGCCTGTTGAGCAGGTCCTCAAGGATGCCAAGGTCTCCAAGTCCGAGATTGACGATATCGTCCTTGTCGGTGGTTCCACCCGTATTCCCAAGGTCCAGGCTCTTATTGAGGAGTTTTTCAACGGCAAGAAGGCTTCCAAGGGTATCAACCCTGACGAGGCCGTCGCTTTCGGTGCTGCCGTCCAGGCTGGTGTTCTTAGCGGTGAGGAGGGTACTGAGGACATCGTCCTTATGGATGTTAACCCCCTTACTCTCGGTATTGAGACTACTGGCGGTGTCATGACCAAGCTCATCCCCCGCAACACCCCTATCCCTACCCGCAAGAGCCAGATCTTCTCTACTGCCGCTGATAACCAGCCCGTCGTCCTTATCCAGGTCTACGAGGGTGAGCGTTCCATGACCAAGGACAACAACCTCCTTGGCAAGTTCGAGCTTACCGGCATTCCCCCCGCTCCCCGTGGCGTTCCCCAGATCGAGGTTTCCTTCGAGCTCGATGCCAACGGTATCCTCAAGGTCTCTGCCCACGACAAGGGCACTGGCAAGGCCGAGTCCATTACCATCACCAACGATAAGGGCCGTCTTACCCAGGAGGAGATCGACCGCATGGTCGCTGAGGCCGAGAAGTATGCTGAGGAGGACAAGGCCACCCGTGAGCGCATTGAAGCTCGCAACGGTCTTGAGAACTACGCTTTCTCCCTGAAGAACCAGGTCAACGATGAGGATGGTCTTGGTGGCAAGATTGACGAGGAGGACAAGGAAACCATCCTTGACGCCGTTAAGGAGGCCCAGGACTGGCTTGAGGAGAATGGTAAGCTTTATTCCGATCCCCTTTTGACACATGAAAGACGAAATGCTAACAAGCTCTTTTCTTTTCCCAGCCGCCACTGCTTCCGCCGAGGATTTCGATGAGCAGAAGGAGAAGCTCTCCAACGTCGCCTACCCCATCACCAGCAAGCTTTACAGCCAAGGTGGCGCTGGTGATGACGAGCCTGCTGGCCATGACGAGCTTTAAATGAAGATAATCTAGATCCCCCTGCGTTTTCAGTTTTTGGTTGACGCTCAAAAAGAAGTGCGTCGTTTATGGTTGGTTGGGTTGCATATTTTACCTGGTGTTTGGCCGGTGAAATGGTTCGATTGGGAGTTTGAGTCCTCATGAGTGCCACAAATGGACATGGTTCAGTTAGAAGAGCGTTTGCCATTTGTTTGTAAAATATGAATATGACCTTATTGACCAAATCTTGACGTTCCCTTTCCTTTGCCTGCCTATGATCCCAGATATTCCTTCATTCACTTCTTGCCCACTCTTTAGTTGATGTCTTCTTCACTCTCCATCTCAGCCCCGACAATATACACACAGCACCATACTATGTGAATCGACATGAATCACTGGACTAGGTAACGACCGGGCGCGTAGCATAACCGGTCAGGTAAAGTGACGAGAACGTATCTTTTAGATCGAACACTCGCGAAGCAAACCTTTGTATATTTGTTAACATGGTCCTCATCTCAGCCAGCATTGCGCTTGTCAGGTCATATTTGTCCCGAGCAATCTCAGGTATAAGAACGTAGAAACAAACCTACATAAATGCTCAATAGTCCCTTCGTTGCTTTTCATCCACCTCCCGACCCAAGTTTCAGTTTTAGCCCAACTCACCCACATACCAAACCCATGATGTCCATTGCAAAGAAGCAAAGCTCCAAGACCGAATGTCCAGAAGTGACGTCTCCTTTGAGATCATCAACAACCTTCAACCACTCGACCCAGCCCGTTTGTCTCCCAGCATTGACCTCTTTCAAACGCCAGCGTTGCCCAAGCCCGAGCCCAAGCTCCAGCTTCAATTTAAGCACAAAGCCGAAACTAGACAACGAGACCGACCAACCTCTCACTGTCACGTCCCCTCAAGCGGAGGACCTCTTCAGTACCCGACAGATCAAGCCCGTCCACCGATCGAGGCCTCGATTCCAAAAGTTTACCACCTCCAGCACGTCGCCTGAAGAATATCATGGAAATAGCAGTACACTTGCTCGAACTGCTGCACACGACGTTCGTACTGGTGCTCATACCAACATTCCCCGTAGCGAAACCCGCACAAAAACTACTTCTCTCAGTGCAAATACTCCCATGACATCAGCAGAGTGGTGTCAAGCCAAGCAAGAGGATCCCGCCGCAGTGTCCTTGGCTCTAGCTACGAGGGATTTAATAGGGATGAACATGAGTGTGAACATGCAGGAGGGGGGGTTTGGGCAAAATACAAGGGAGGAAGAGGAAGAGGAAGAGAAGGAGGAGAAGAAGATGATGGAAGAAGAGAGACCGAAAAAGAAGAAGAAGAAGAAATCAACAAAGAAGGGATGGGATGAAGAGAAACACGGGCATTCGAGAAGGGTCTTTGAATGGATTCCGAGTCCTGGTCCTGGGGGGCTTGAACCGGTGCCTGAGGAGTTTGTTAAGGGGACTGTATCTTGGTGAGAAGGTTAATTCCGTGGAGGTCGGTTGGCGCATGAGGACAAGGAAGTAAGTGTTCGATGGTTTGCGCCCTCCACTTTGGAGAGGGAAGGAGCGAAGATATAGGAAGGTGACCAACCGCCAATTTTGTGACAATCAAAAAACAAATAAAAAAAAGTTGGGTCAGAAAAGCATGAGTAGAAGAGTCAGACACTTTGGTGTGAATAATAATGCAAGTTCTTTACGCAGATGAGGTGATCCCGACTCTATCTGGTGCCGAATATTCTTGCACTGGAAAGTAAGTGATGAGTCGATCCTCGAGACCCTTTCACAGTCCATTGCAAGAAGAAAAGGACAGAGTGTACTGAAATCATTACTACCTCTGGGATAAGAGCATTTCGGTATAGTGTGGATGAAGGTGCAAAGTCGATACAAGGTTCAAGGAAGGAGCGGGATGACGGGATTCATCGCCCTCCTCTCCTTCCTCTTCTTCTTCGTCGCTCTCACCCTCCTCCTCCTCCCCCCCTTCCAGTTTCTCTCGTTCATCTATTCCCAGGTTCTATCCTTTCCAACGTGAGGAAGAAGCAACATATACCACGTCATCATACGGTCTCAATTTTCTCTTCTCAGCTTGTCATCGAGTTGGCAGGGTGAAGTGTTCTCTGGATGGTGGCCAATTCAGGTAGTAGAAAGACGGCTTTTTTCGTTGATCTCTTTCTTTTTTTTTTTTTTCTTTTTTTTTTTTTTTTCGTCTCCCGTTCTCTTGCTCATCTAGTCTAGGTATCATTGCTAATGCCCACATTTGTCTACAACGTCTGTCACTATCCAAACGTAAGTAGAGGTACCTACCCCTCTATCCTCGCTTGCCTTATCCTGAGCTAACAACAGCTGCTACCAAACCGATAAGTGGAGCCAATGACCACGAGGTAGACACTCGCGCAGAACTGATCCCGTGAACTAGTTGGGTCTTTGACTTTTGTTCATGGGCGGTTAGAGTGTATGAAAGAAGTGTCCTTCACGATTTGTTCAAGGTTAGCCGCTTGAATGTGGTTGTTACGTCCAAGTGGAAAATGATTGACTCCCTGGCTGAGGGATCCAACAAGCGAGGGGAAAACGAAGAAGGGGAAACAAGTCGGTGGGGACTTTGTCGCAGGATGTCTAAATTATCTCTCTGCTTTCTACAAATCTCCATGTCATCGTAATCATGACTTCGAAAACAACCACATGATCTCCCAAATCTACAACCAGTTTGCTTCCTCCCACCTTGCGTCCTCATACTTGGCATCCCCCCACTTCTTCACCTCAGGTATGGAGTTCAGCGCCCTACTTTCTCGATACTCGGAATAATAAGACGATACAGAAGAAACATCTGATACAGGGCGCCGGTGCTGATGTACAGCTTCTGAGTAGTATGATAAGGAAGAGACACCCGAGACAATCGGTGGGTCTTGATGTCCAGCCTCTTCTTTATCTCTTTCTGTTTCTTCTTCCCACACTTCTTCTTCCCATTGCCCCTTTTCTACTCCCAGTGCCCAATTAGCAACAGCGCTCGAGTCTTCGTAGTGGGGAAGTGATGGTGGTTGAGCAGGGGGTGGTGTAGGTGGTCTCCATGGTGTGACTACGTTAAGACTGTTTCCGAAATAGTAGGAAATATCATAGCTGCTCGGCACGTTACGCCTCCTTGGAGCTGGTGTAGAGACGGCAAAGGGTTTTGGAAACGTGTGTTGATGTTGTTCTTGTTGTTGTTCTTCTTCTTCTTGCTTGGGTGGATACCGACGATATAAAGGCGGCGGTGTTAGGTCGGGATCGAAATCAATCTCGGGTGATTCAGGGTAGCTGTCCTGTGATACCGCATCATCCCACCAGGAAGGCAAATTGTCCGAAATCTTGCCTGGTTTCTGATTGAGGTTGAGAGCGGGCCATTCTGTTATGGGGCGCACTGGACGCTGGTGATCGTTTTTCATATGATGGTTTTGGTACATCGGGGACTTTGATGGAGGTAGAGGCCTTTTCTGTCTTGGTGGACTTGGCGATGTTTGTCCATACGCCCGATGCTGAGCCTCTGTGTGATACTGCGACCGCAGTTGTGTCTTTTGATATTGTGCTTGCTGAAAATAGGGAGCTGTTTGGTTCTGTGGGTGTCGTGGGATGCGGCGTTGTGTCGGTAAAGGGACATCATCACCCCCGTCAAAACAACAGCTCAAAATACAACGGCGAAAACGATTCATCTCGTTATTTCTGTTGATCATTGTTTGGAGAATGGAAATGGCGGGTGTGACGAATCTCAACGTTTCAGAAATTCCATGAGCCTACTAAATCCTCTTGGTTTCGAGTGACAACTAGGTTGCATCCGCCCCGTGGTTATTCTGAATGGACGCGATATAACCTGCTAATACTAGACGATGGAAGACCACCCATGCTTGTCTTCATTGTAGTGATTGATGACCTGCTGGAGGCCAAGTTGGTCTGCTTGGATCATGTGAGGAATGGTCGAGGGTCACTGTGACCTTTTGTCAAAAGAAGGTGAATGTAATCATTGCAGTTCTCATGCGACAGGCGCGCGATAATCCGTAAATCCAGGACTCGGTTGCAAGGTCGAAGGATGGGGTTGTTCCAAGCAGGCTATGCTCCGTCTGGCGCATGGCAAAGGCATCTACGTTCTGGACCAGTGAGAGACCGGTTGTCTTGTATCGTCATTTGAACGGCTTGTTGGTGGTAGGAGATGTGACGCCGGGAACCTCTTTATTCCAGATGATGGGTTGGGCGTGCTTGTTTCCACTTTGAGGAAAGTCTGCCGCCCAACTCTCAGTTGGCGGGTATGCGCACAAAGAAACGAACCTGAGACGGAGCGACCGCTAACAGCCAACAATTGCTGACGCGACAAAAAGAACTGAACTTGCCGTCTTCCCCATGTATAGTACAGGCAAGCAATACGACCAGCACGACATGCTACTTGCAGAATGCTGTGCGATTGAATCAAAGTGGGAAAACAGAGCCGTCCATCTTGTACTTTACTCGTATGCGACAGGGCAAAAATGAACAGGAGAAATAATGTCAGAAAGAACAGAAAAGAAAAAGAAAAGAAAAGTAAGAATAGGACAAGAAATACAACGAACAGACTCATATCAAAAGCGCCCTGGCACAACAACCAGACCAACATTCACGACCTAGACCTATTCCCCATACCCCCCTTCCCATAACCGTCTCAAGTCCCATTCCTCGTCTCTCCGTTGGGCTCCCTCTCACCCATACCATCATTCTTCTCCTCCTCATCGCCATTTAGATTCCCTCTTTCCCTCCCATTCCCAATCTCTCCCACCTCTTCACTCTCGACTATTCCATTCAACCTATCGAACTCATCCAACTCGCTTAACACCCCCTGCGCAACCTCATCAAACATTGCGTACACCTGCCTAAACCTCTCTGCAGTCTGCAGAGAACCGTACCGGTCTTCGCCGAAAACCTGTCCCAAGACCCTGAGGTCGTTACCAAATTGGGATATGCGGCGGCGAATATCCGAGCTTGTGGCTGAGAGTGTGCGTGGTAGGATTGGTTGTTGGTGCGTGGTTGTTGGAGTGGGCTTGGTGAGGGACTGGAAGATGGATGAGGGAATCTCTGGTGCGGGGATTTTTCTTGCGGCTGCGTGCAAGGTTGACGCTGGGTTTGATGAAGTTTTGGAGCCGTTCGTAGTGTTGGTGGTAGTTTCATTGGCCGTGGTACCGTTGGCCGTGGAGGTTGTTGTTATCGCAGATTGGGACTCATCAAAGTTGAGCTTGTCATGGCTGTTTTTGTTGTTGTTGTTCTTCTTCTCGTCTGCCATCTTACAGTCGGTGTTGGTAGATGGTTTGAGCTGCTGATTGTATGGAAATTCAGACCACCTCTAGTTGTCAAGTCAAAGACAGAGAGAAAAATCTCGAGAAATGCGGTGTCTGGCACACGCGATATGCCAAAACAAGACCTGTGGATGGAGGAAACTGTATCTACCAAAATGGAGGCACGTAAAGATGGTGAACAGGACGAACTTGCTTGAGCTCCGTGATGGATCCGAGCAAACTATAAACTTGTGATGATGTAGTCCCTTCTTTGCCAGGCAAAATCCACACCCGGTTATTCTAATCTTTTCTCTACCCATACATAGCCTCAAATTCTGCAGTGGGCAAACGCATGGCCGGTCGTCCATCGCCCCTGCACAACAGTCGTTAACAACACCACGAACAGTAACCGTCGTGGTCATGCTTCGGGGTAAGAGGGGCAAGAGATGCAGGTAGACGACAGGCAGGCAACACCGCACCGAAGCAGTTTTTCACTGACAGTGACACCTGACACTGGTCACCAACCGACCGACCGGCTGTCTGGGTTGTTGCTTGGTGACACAAGACCGTTTACAAAGCAGACGTACCCAGCCTGGCGGTAACCACTGAATTTCTCTGAGATGCTGATAATGCCCGTTGGGCGACAAATGATTTGATACGCTTTACTTATGTCAAGACCTTTTCGACTTTGAAACTTGAGAGATCTTCCTATTTTTTTTATGATTTTTCTGGATAGTTTGACCTTCCTTAAACACACAGATAGTAATGTTAAAATTAGCCACTGGATATTCTCGGGGCTCAGGAAAGGAAGTTAACCGCTCTTAATTTTTTACTGTCGTCGCCGGTCAAGGAATGAAATGTTATAAGTTGGAGGAAAATCTTGTCGCTTTGTACAACAAACTCATTCGAGCGACCAGTTGGCCGGCCCCTTGGCCGAGTCATCAACTGACGGGACACAGCATAGAAAAGGTGGGTTGCTGTGACCGACGGCGACAAGACGAAGTGCTTTGTTCTACCACGGCCTCACAGCGACCGCCATGTTCGGACGTAAGAAATCTTCTGGAATCGATAAGTGCTTTAGCTGACTACTATATTGGATCTGATTCCTCCACCTCTCCCCATCAAGCACTATTCCCAAAAAACTTTGTAATCTTCTGCGTCCCCGGCGGTGGCGCATTCCTGTGCCTGATTGGACTCCCCTTCCCCTTGTTCTTCGTTGCACTGATTGGTTTTCTTCCTTTTGCTTTCGACGGCGTCGGTGGTGGCGGCTTCTGCTTACTTCCCTTGAGTGGTGAAGACTCGTCTCCGGCCCCCATCGACTTTTTAACAGGCGGTTGTTCATCACCACCCAGCTCCGAAGCTGCCTCCCTCTTGATACCTTTTCGCGGCGGCGAACGAGCTTCCTTCACTTTCTGGCCCGCTTCTTGTGCCGCCAACTCGTCAACGGATTCAACTTTGATTTTTCCTGTCTCGGTCTTGACTTCGACCTCCCCCTCCTTTTCCTCCTCTTTCTCTTCTCGCTTGCTGCCCTTCCCACCCCAACCAAACCAAGTCTCAATCTTCCTCTCCTCCCTCTGTTCGCTCACCGGCACTATCAAATCATCCCCATCATTCCCCACCTTCCCAACCCTCTTATCAACTGGATAACACTCCAATTCCCCTCCAAACGGCTTGAGCACATCCTGCAACTCCCTATCCCACACATCTTTCGCCGGATCCAACCACCTTTTCAATTCCTCCGACCCAGCATCCAAAATAACCGGCATCCTGTCGTGCAGGAATTTGAGTTGGTCGTTACTCGATGTCGTGATGATCGTATATGACCATATTGCCTTGTCAGTGCCGTCTTCGTCGGTGTAATGGGCGCAATCCCAGAGTCCAGCGAATAACATCAACTTGCCGTCTTTTCTCTTCACAAAGTGCGGGATCTTTTCTTTTCCCGAAGGACCGGTTTTGAGCCACTCAAAGAATCCTTGGGCGGGGATGACGCAGCGATGGCGGTGTTTGATGCGGGACCACATGCCGCTTGAGGATGCAAGGGAGTCGTCGCGGCAGTTGATGGTCTTGAGGGTTGTTGTGTAGCTTGTTGATCCTGGTTTCTGCTGCTTGGACTTGGATTTGAAGGTCCAGGAGGGAATGAGACCCCATTTCATTGGTTGGAGGATGAATTGGTGCTTGGTTTGATCTTGGTTCTCGTTGTCATGTTGTTGTTGTTGTTGTTGTTGTTGTTGTTGTTGTTGTTGTTGTTGTTGTTGTTGTTGTTGTTGTTGTTGTTGTTGTAGTTGCTGTTGTAGTTGCTGTTGTTGCTGAGTTTGTTGTTTTCCTTGTTCTTGTTCCTGTTCTTCTTCTTCCGGGGACTGGCTCTGATGGTGCTCTTCCTCCTCGCCTTCGGCTACCAGTTCGGTTCCTTCCTGAGCGCTATCATCATGTGCTGCTCTCCTCCGCCCTCCAGCTCCACGAGTACTACCACCGCCACCTATCCTGGCTCTGTAAACAACCCCACGATATCCCGGCGCAAAGTTGTAGCTCTGTCGTGGCGAATCATCGCCTTCATCGTCCGGCGCGTCATCGACTATCATGTCATCCGCTTGTAACATGCGGCGCACCTCTGAGGGCCGTAGATTGATGGCGTACCTACCGCACATTGTGAAAAGCGGATTGTTGATGAGATGGTGATTGCCCGAGTGCAGAGCTTGCGGTAGGACTAAAGCTGGGAAAAAAGAAATGTTAAATGGAATAATGACGTAACATTTCTTTGGCACGCACGATGAACGATTGCTCACTTGCAAGATCAGAACGCCTGATCATGTGACCAACAAGTTCACCTCACTTCAACACATGTGGGTTGTTCGCCGTATTCAACAAAAGGGCATTCTTCTTCCTGCACAAGGAGCTAATAAACATATATAACCGCCAAAGACCATTTTCTCCAAAACACCACCCTCCCTTTCCACGCGCAGCTTTGACTCTCTATGATTAAACATACACACCCACGCGCGCGCGCTCAAAACCCCAGGGTATCAACTCTTATCCCGTCCTTCTTGACGCATGATCTCGCATTCTGTCATCCCCATCAAGAGATATCAAGACAGTTTGATGAAGCCAGTTTTTTTCCTGACGGCTCCCAAGATCCCCACATCGTACATTGATATCCCCTGAGATGTTTTTTGTGCAAAAGCTTTCCGTTCGACACCGTTACCATGCAAAAAAAAGAAAAACTAAAAATGACACTCACTGCTTAGGCAACAGCCACCATGGGCGCTGCCGGCATCATACCATCAATCTTTCCCCCACGCCCGGTAGACGCAGCCGCAGCGGCAGTGGTTTTCCTCATCTCCATCTTTGCCCTCCTCTTTTCTGCCTCATCCTTCTTCCACACCTCCTCGAACATGGACTTTTTGGGTCTAACCTGATGATCCCGGATACCCAACCGTCTGACGACCTGGAATGCTCCCGTACCGATCTTCATGGTCTGGCCCATGATGATACACTCCGACACACCGAGAATGCGGTCGGTCTTCATGCCCGCGGCCGCATCGAACAAGTGATCGGGTGTGCGCTCGAATGAGGCAAGCTGCAGAACGCTGTCGCGCATCTTGGCGAGACCATGGCGCGTGATACCGAGAATCTCGCCCTTGTAGGTCATGACGTCGGCCAGCAAATCCATGTGACGGGGATCAATGCCCATGTCGCCCATGACGCTGCCGATCTCCTTAGCGATGGTGGTGCGGGCGGCTTCGATGCCCAAAACGTCGCGGCACTCCATGATGGAGTTGGAGATACACTTAGTGCCGATGACGCCCTCCGTGGTCATGCAGGCGCGCAGGCCGTAACCTTCAACGAGGACCTTGTGCTCATTGGACTCGCTGGATTGGATGATGGCACGGAAAGCCTCGGGGTAGCCGGAGATGGGCACAGAAGGGAGCATGCGCTTGAGGAAGTTGACGCGCAGTTGGAAGTCGGCGGCGGTCTCGTCCGAGGTGGTGAGAAGCAATTGGCCCTTCTCAATCGCTGCGGCGCGAACTCGCGCCGCCTTCTTTTGTGCGGTCAGATCCTTCCAGTCGTTGCTCACGATGACCTCAATAGTATTATCGGGACCGATCTTGAGGTCGTCCATCTCCACCTTGAGCTTGAGCTTCTTAGCCTTGACGATGGCCACCATGATCTCGCGAAGACCGATACCGAGCTGCATGTCCGAAAGAGCCTGCATATCGATCTTGAGGACAATCTTGGCAACATCCGGAAGCCAGACATCCTCAACATAAGTGATGACATCCGAGATATAAGTCTTTTCAATCTTGCCCTTGACGATGCGCGCGGCCTTGATGTCTCGGTTGTTTTCGAGCTCGCAGCTGATGACTGGCGTGCTGATAAGTTTCGAGGCGCCAATGATTTCCTTGATACGGGGAACACCCTGAGTGATACTCATACCGGCGACACCGGCGAAATGGAAAGTCTTGAGTGTCATCTGCGTACCGGGTTCACCGATAGATTGCGCACCAACGGCGCCGACGGCGTGGCCAGGCTCCACCTTTGCCTTATCGAACTTGGAAAGACAGAGGTTCATGAACTTTCTCAGGGTAGCCTCCGAAACCTTGGCGACACGATCAACGTGGGCTTGCTGGATTTCTTCTTCTTCCGGATCCAGCATCTTGATATCGCCGCCGTTTTGCTTCTTCTCCCATGCAGCAAATTCCTTCAGCAGGTCCGCGTTGTCCTGAGGCAGACAAGGATCCAAGCCGGCGAGTTTGCGTGCTTTTGCCAGCTTGAGCGCACGCTTATCCATCTCAGCCTGAATGGTGTTGAGATAGACTCTGGCACCTTCATGCTCATCGATGGCGATGAACACATCGTGATCGTCACTTTCCGCAATCGTCTTGTCCTCGTAGTGCAGCAACTCGCCCGTGACAAGGTGCTTGCGCACGTACCATTTCCGCCTTTCGTCCAGAATCTCCTTGCACATGGCCGAGATTTCTGCTGGAAGCAGCGACCTGTCATTGTGGTTCATTGTCAAGCTTTCGGCATGATTCCATGATCTCTCGAAATCAACAGGCTTGGCGTTACCCTCCATGTCTGCTGGATCCAGTCTGTCGGCACCGTACTGGAACTGCACAATATTTCCTTCTGATGTCCGCACGGTATCGTCGTACTGAGTTGAGAGATCTTCCAATGACTTCATGAGACGACGAGACATGTAACCTGTCTCGGCTGTCTTGACAGCGGTATCGACCAAACCTTCTCTGCCAGAGATGGCGTGGAAAAGGAACTCAGTGGGCACTAGACCAGTGTAGAAACTGTTGCGCACGAAACCTTTGCTGGGGGGCTGACGAGCGTTCTTGTGGAAGTGGAAGAGGGTACGATCCTGGAATCCATCCGCAACACGCTTGCCACCAATAATCTGCTGTCCGACAAGGGCAACCATCTGGGCGACGTTGATGTCGGAACCCTTGGAACCGGATTTGGCCATGATCAAGGGAGAGTTGTTGCGACTCAAATGGCCGACACAGTAGTCACCGGCCTGCGAACGGACTTTACTGAGAATACCAGAGATCTTGTTCTCAAGCGTCTCCTCCATGTTACAACCGGGAGCCTTTTCAAGCCTTCCAGACTTGAACTGTGCGATGAGGTCGTCGCAGAGTGCATACGCATCCTGAACCAGCTTAGCCTTGTGCTCTGTCAAATCCTTGGACGGATAGACGTCGCCAACACCAATCGAAAACCCGCGAAGAGTTAGTGTGCGAGCACACAGCTTGGCCAGACGGTTCATGGCCTGAGCAGCGTGCTCCGGACCCCAATCACGAAGGATAACATAAAAGACCGAGTTCTTCTTGCCACCACCAACGGTCGACTTGTCCATTCTTCCGCACATAACCTCAGAATTGCGGACGACCAAGTAGCAATCGTCAATGTCCATATCCGGAAGCTCGCCTGGCTTCGCCTTGTAGACCTTGTTCTTGGCCTCGAGGTTGACGAGGACCGGTGATTGCTTGTTGGGACGCATCAGAACGTTGAAAATCTGCTTGCCCGTCCACAACTCGACGGGTTTGATGATGGTAGGCGGGGGAAGGTCGAGATGGGTTTCGCCCAGCAGCATCTGCGTGCAGATGTAGGTAAAGGTCTTGCGGTCGAGGAACAAATCTTTGCTACTCAGGAGGTATGCCGCAGTAATGAAATCCTGCGTGGCGGCGATGATAGGTTCACCGTTCTTGGGGGTAATCAAGTTGTTTTGGACACCCATGAGGTTGATGGCTTCGGCGCGAGCCTCTTCTGTTTGCGGAAGATGAAGGTTCATTTCGTCTCCATCGAAATCGGCGTTATAGGGAGTGCACACGCATTCGTTGAGACGGAACGTCCTCCAGGGTCGAACCTTTGCACGATGGCTCATGATAGACAGCTTATGTAGCGAGGGCTGACGGTTAAAGAGTACAATGTCGCCGTCTTCCAAATGTCTTTCAACAACGTCACCAAACTTGAGTTCCCGCGCGCGTTCCTCCCGGATGGACTCATCACCAAAGTTCAGGTTGAACTTCATGCCACCATCCCTTTTGATGACGCCCTGAGCACCAGGCCATACTTTGGGTCCATTCATGACGCATTTTCGCAACTTTTCAATGTTGTTGCGGTTCACCCGCTCGGGGTAGGTCAGGTTCTTAGCCACGCGCTCGGGAACGGCAACCTGGTCGATTCCCAAGTTGGGATCAGGCGAAATGACTGTGCGGCCGGAGAAGTCGACACGCTTACCCGACAGATTACCACGGAAACGACCCTGCTTACCCTTCAGACGCTGGCAGAAGCCGCGGATGGGCTTGCCAAAGCCTGGCTGGTAGAGACCGGGAACATCACTGTTGACGTACATACCAACCTGGAGCTGGATAAACTCCCATTGTTCCATGATGGTGTTGAGAGCAGCACCTTTGAGGAGGGATTCGCGCAAATGGCCGGCGTAGAGAATGATTTCGGAGAGTTTACTGGTAATGTCATCCTCGTTACTGGCGGCTTCTTGCTGGACCGACGGACGAATACAGATTGGAGGAGCGGGAAGATATTGCCACAAGAACATCTCTGGTCTGCCCTCGGAAGGGTTCAATCCGAGCAACTCGCAGTCCTCGGCGGTGATTTTCTTGAACAATTTCAGGACCTTGAGAGGATCCATGTCGTCCATAGCTTTCTTGGAGTGCTTCTCGAGGTCCGGAGTGAATGTTTTTGCCTGGATGAAGGAGGAATCGAAGGCGGCCTTGGCAACGGGAGGAACCTTTTTCTGAGCAGTCGACTTGTTGAAGTGCGAGAACTTGTCGTGGGTAAGCTTCATGACGCTCAACTTGCGAATAACACCCTGGGTGTCGCCGCAGTAGGGGCACGTCTTTTGCTTGCGGCATTCATCGTTGATCTTTTTGAGGATGGCTGATCGCTTGAGGTTATCGATACCAGGGGCACGGAGAGCCTTGAGGAACTTGGCCTTGGGTTCCTCCTCGAGCAGGACCTTTGAGCAGGTCTTGCAGATGTTTTGGAGGGTGGCCTGAATGTACTTGAGATAGCCGATGTGGAAGACGGGAAGTGGGAGGCGGACGTGACCGAAGTGACCGGCGCAGGACTGGAGAGGGAGGTTGCAGGTCTCGCAGGTGCCCGTCTTGCTCGAAGTACCGAGACGGGGATCGAGGGGACCGTGGGGGAAAGTGCGGCGGCCGTTTTCGACGTCGTACAGGAGGTTGTCAGAGACTTCGAGGACACCCTGATTTACTATATCCTGATGTGACTGGACTCCGAACTGCAGGGCTCTGAAGCGCTTAGGGAGCTGGTCGGCCAGCTGCTCCTTGATAGGAGCTCTCTGCTCGGCACCCATTGTGATATGAATCGTATTTCAGTTGTCGAGACTAGCAATGCCATCAACAGGGCATGCGTAGCAGGTAGAGGAGGTGGCTACTGGAAGAGAGCAGTCGGGTGCCCTGTTCTGGTGATCATACAATGTCGCTACCGGCTCATGGCGGACTCTCTGTATTTGTCTGATGGATGGAGGTGATGTCGAGTCGAGGTTATCGAGTGCTTGTAAGACCCGTTCGCAATGGTCGCTGTGAAGAAGCTAGAGCGAAACGGAAGCCAGAGGCTGTCGATTGAGACTGTGGTGGGCGACGAGAGGTGCCCTGGCGGTAGATTCGGGGTAGAGATCGCTATCGGCCGAGGCTTATACGAAATTTTGCAGTTGACGCTTGTCGTAGTGGAATCTCCGACGAGGTTATAGAATACACTATGGTATGCCGTAGCAAGTGTCGCCGTATGCTGAATATCCCAGACAATGGAAGTCGAAAGTGAAAAATGGAAGGAAATGAGGTGGCAGATAGCCGTTGGTGTTGGAAAAAGTGAATTGGGACAAATTCGCGACCCGTCTTTTGAAAATTATTTTGTCGCTGCGCGCGCTGCGACTCCATCCATTACAGTGGTGCACCCATGCTGAAAACGGGCACCACACTGGAGGGGGGGGCGGGGCGGGGCCCGGGCGGCACGGCAGTCGAGAAGATGGAAACCCTCCGCCGTCGCCGCCCGCATGACTCCGCGTCCTGGAACTGGTCCAATGGTCGCGAGTTGGAGACAGACTTCGAAACTTGTGCCCCACCACGCGGTGCCTCCATCTGATCGACCGGCCCCTTCCAGGCCGCTGATACCCCACCATCCGTTATCTTGTAGGGGTACATGAATCGGGAGAGGGGTACCTAAACTCCTTTCTGCGCCGAGCCTCCAAGACCGCGCCGCTCAAGTACCTCGAACTGTTCCAAAAGTACCCGGAACTGATGGGTGAGAGTGGGACAAGGACCAGCTGCTGCCAATCACCGCTTGATTCTGATCTGCTGGAATCGTCATTGCCGTGTTGTCCAAGACCGAAGGGAGCTCCATTGGCCCTTCCTGTCATTCCGTGGAAGATGAGAAAAGTCACAAGCCAGCAGCCAAGACCAGCTGTTACTTTCCGGTGTTTCCTCCTGCCTTGCTCTAATTCTTCTTTACCGTATATACCATACACTTCAAGTGTCATACACAACTCAACATCTACAAGTAGTATATATCTACCTTACCTAGGTAATCTACACTTTGCGTTGTTCATCTAACCGCCCTCTCGTCCCGTCTTTTGCTTGCATGTGCGCGCATCTTTCCCGAGGAAGCTTCACTCCTTCACTTGTTACAACACACTGCACCCATGAGACTCCATCATACAACAACGACAACTACCTAGAAACCAAAACATCGATCGAAACCGACTTTTTTGACACTCGACGAGCCAACCGACAAACCCATTCAAGACGGCGGGAGTCAGAATTGGGGTTCCATTGCCAGATAACCCTTTTCCACCAACCAACATTGGGCCAAGACCAACTGTCTCGTATCCTCTCCCTTGGGGTCCATACAGATACCGAACGAATACTCCAGGGCGACCGGGCTGGTGAAAAGAAACGTCAACCTGTCAACTTCCAAAGTCAGCAACGTTGGCGCTTGTTTCCGCGATAAGGTTGCGTCTGCGCGGGACTGGCCTGGGTCCTCGTACCCGTCAGGCTCTCTACCCTCTGCCAGCAGTCTTCAGACCAACTACCTCGACCTTTGCGTCTAGCCGAGGCCCCAGAGCCTCGTTCTCTTCCTCGCCTTCCTTCTCTGCCTGGTGGCCTTCTGGTCACAGCAAAAACCCGATGGCGCCAACTAGCGGGACGGGCCCCGGCGCGGCCGACAAGAAGCCTGAAAAGTCGTATCTCGCATCTGCCGTCGATTCCATTAATCCTTGGGCGGCCAACCGAAGCACCACTCCAGCACCCAAGGAGCCACCTCCGCCCAAACCAGTGGTCCCTGTGAACCCAAACCCCGGGGACCATAGTACCAACCCCTTTTACGGCCACAGCTTCAAGCGGTATCCCCCTGACTGCCCTCCATTAAATGTTCAATGGTTCCATGCGGTAGATGTAGGTCGTCTGTCTGATCACTTGTATAGGGTTGGAAACGCCCTGACGCAAACTTCTTTTCCTCTAGGTCCCGAAGCGCAAGCCCAAGTTCCTCCAGTCCAAGACCGACGATGACAAAAAGACCCAGACGCAACCAAAGAAATATGCGCCCTTCTCTCCCGGAGACTCCCGAGCACTCGAAGTTGCCTACCAAGCAAGACTCGAAGAGATAGAGCAACAGAGGGCGAACCCCAAGCGCTCGACCAGTGTCCGTTTAGGCTCCAAGCGGCCTCGCGTCGTCTCGGGTGACGAAGCACACAACACGAACCTGGATTCGACTGAGGAGGAGGCCAAGAATCACGTCCGAGTCCCCGTTAACGAAGATTTCCTATTCGACGTCGACCTCGACGATCGCGAGTTAGCCCCTGTTTACTGGGAGGGTCCGGTATATGAGGTGCGTCGAGGAACTTGGTTCTATCAAGAAGGCTCGACTGTTCGCCCATGCGAGGAGAATCTTGCCGCTCAGCTTGAAGAGGGATACATGAAGATACGACCATGGATGTACCCCACACGGACGCGCAGCGACTCGGGTACCCGGACCGTCACACCTAAGGCTTCAGTGACCAATCTCAAGGCTGCGGCTGCCTCCCAGAAAGAAACCCCAGCCAAAATAGAGACCACTGCTGTCCAACATCAGCCCCAGACATATCGGCTATTTGGCGCCTACATGAACAACATTGCAACATACCACGACGAAAGCACTGTATGGCTCTCATCGGAAGGTGTGCTCTCTTGGGTGACCTCGACCGTGTACGAGAGGTTTGCTGGAGGTGGTTATATGAGCGGCGTGAAGCTCGTCCGTGGCTATAATACGGAAACAAAGAAGCCCAAAGATGATAAGCGGCCCTCGACTCCCACTGGAACCAAGAGCACCTCCGCAGAACAGGACGAGAAGCTGCAAAAGGCCCTCAAGAGACGCTCTGCTCCGGCAGGTGCGCATTCACTTTCTGAAGAGACCGTGGTGGTTAAGGAAGAGGGTGAAGAGGAGGTGCCCGACGAAATCGAAAGTACGAGGGCCCGGCTCAGTCGGCAAATATCAAACCTGATAGAGGGTGTCAAGGATCCAGAGGCAGAGGCGGAAGCGATTCGGAAAAGAGAAGAGAAGGAGATCAGGGACGACTATAATGCGCGACTAGGAGAGACTCAGGGCCGCGAAATTGAGCATCTCGTTCTCGTCACCCACGGCATCGGACAGCTGTTGGGAAAGAAGATTGAGAGTGTCAACTTTGTCCATGATGTGAATATGCTTCGGAAAACATTAAAGGAGACATATTCTTCTTCGGCCGATCTCAGGGCGCTGAACGGCGAGATTGAAGTGGAAGGCCCTGGCAACTCGCGTGTTCAAGTTTTGCCCGTTGTCTGGCGACATCTCCTCGACTTTCCAAAGCGCAAACCGAAAAGAAGAGAGCACGATTTGGGTGAGGCGCCATACGAAGAAGACGAATGTAAGTGATTCCCGTGTTCTGACACGAGTTCAAGTACAAGTCAGTGCTAAACTGTTATGAAAGACCCATCCCTAGATGACATTACGATCGAAGGTGTGGCTTTTGCAAGGTCACTCATATCCGATCTGGCTCTCGACGTCCTGCTTTACCAAAGCGCATACCGAGAAACAATCGCGGAGATCGTTCTCCGAGAAGCTAACCGAATATACAAGCTGTTCAAAGACCGCAATCCTAACTTCAACGGCAAAGTTCATGTCATCGGTCATTCCCTTGGGTCTGCCATCATGTTTGATATCCTCTGTCGGCAACGGGAAAAACGACCAGAAACCGAGCCGTTTAAGAACCCGCTCAAATTGTGGCCAACACACACCCAGGATCGATACGAACCGAAAGAATCCAAGGAGCTTGCGTTCGAGTTTGACGTGGAAGATTTCTACGCTCTCGGCTCTCCCATTGGCCTTTTCCAGATGCTTAAGGGACGAACAATTGCGGCTCGTCACTTGCCCAACGCCTATCCCTCGGAAAGCCCCTTAAATCCCGAATATATGGATGACCCATTTTTCCTTGCCGCCACAGCGCATCACCACCATTACCACCACCATAACAGTGACCAGAGTCTCTCTCCTATTACCAACCTTCCGTACAGCATCTCCTCCCCCAAGGTTGCTCAATTATTCAACATTTTCCACCCTTCAGATCCCATTTCCTATCGTCTGGAGCCCTTGATCTCCCCCGCCATGTCGACTCTCAAGCCCCAAGCTCTGCCATATACCAAGAAGAGCATCTTCGGTTCTGTCGCTCCACAGGGTCTCACGGGCATTGGTGCCAAGGTCGGGCAGAGCGTTAGCGGACTATGGAGCAGTCTCAGTGCCGGTATTGCCAGCAGTTTACTCAACCGTAGTCTCGGTTTTAGCCAGGAAGATGTAGCCAATATTAACGCCTCACAGGCTCAGCACCAGAATTCCAGTCCTGGCGCTGGTACCAATATTGCGGGCGGTGTCATATCTCCCGAATCCCCAAAAATGTCAGACGCACAACGGAGCGAGAAGACGGCGGAGAGGATGCGCCAACTGGCCAACGCCGGCCACGATGGGGCGCTGATCGATGACGAGCTGGAGACGCTCTTCAGCAGGTTTGAGAGGAAGAGGTTGGATATGGTTCACGCCGCCAAGGAAGGGGGCAGCACCGCTGCGGCCAAGGAGGAATGGGTCAAGGAGGAGGCCAAGGCCCAGAAGTTGAAGAGAGAGGAGATGAAGGTACGGGCGCTGAACAGGAATGGGAGGGTGGATTACAGTATCCAAGAGTAAGTCACCACTTTCGCGTGCTCAAGTTCTGTGGTTTGAGACGGCAGATGGCTAACATTGGCTTTACAGAAGCGTTCTGGACTTCAATCCCATCAACACCATTGCTTCGCACATGAGTTACTGGGCGGATGAAGATGTGTGCCACTTTATACTGTCTCAAATGCTGGTATCGAGCAAGACGAAGACACCGAGGGTGTAAGAATTTTGTAGGTTTTGGGCATAGTTGGGGTAGCCTTCATGATAGTCATATACCTTACGTTCGCTGGTCAACAGTCGGACACGATATTTCCCGCCCTTTTTTTCCTCTCATGTTTTTTTTTTTTTTCTTGTTGATCTCGGATTTCGCATAAAACAATGCATCCGCTCTACAAACCCTTCCTTTCACTGGCAATATTAGACACTTGTAGAATTCTTCCTTAACCAACCTCTAGAAGAGGTGAGGAGTCCAGTAGAAATTTCCTGCATCCAACACCCAGCTTCCATTGTGTTATTCATACATGATGGGTTGCCCTGAGCTGCGTAAGGTCCGAGGACGGCTTTTCCATGTCCGCTGTATCTTCCACGGCACCTCTGTCTTTTCCAAACTGGATTCCGGAGGTCCGCTCCATGCAATGCTATCAATGATGCATCTCTCGATGCCCGAGTTTTCAGTCACAGGCTTCTTCCTTTTTTTTTTTCTTTTTTTCTTGCGTTGCCCATTGTGAGGAGCTTCGACTTGGGGAAGGCGTTATCGGCTTGTTTTTTTTTTCCGTCATGTTGGAAGTTCCGTATAACAAATTCCGGGATTTCATGACTCTAGATATCAAGTTTCACACCTTTTTTAACATTGAGAGTTGGATTCAAACTTGATGATGGATACTGCAGCCGATGCTCGGTGGTGCTCACGCGGCGGTTGTTGGAGAGGATCAGAGGGAGTGGGTTGGTTGACCAGGCCAACTAACGGTTTACTACCGTGACCCACGGTTGAATGCTGCTCACCAGAATCCATGCGCCCCATTGCACCTTTCAATACCCGCCTCGAGCGAGCCCGCATCGCGCTTGTCAGTTGTCGATGGTCAATACAGTTTGACGGGCCAGTTTTTGCAGGACATAGTGGAACATGATTTGCCAATCATTGGCTTCATACCAGAATTTGTGAGTCTTTACGAATTGAAGTCCTTTCCTAATGAAGTGCTTCAGGTGATTGTGTAGAACTTAAAGGGTTGGTTGCTGATGGGAGCGTCAAGAGATGACGTTGAAGAATTTATGAAGCAATGCGTGTTATGAGTTAATCGGGCTGTCTTGACTGGCTACTGTAATTGGGTATCCCACAAGCCGAACAAAAGCGATGTGGAAAAACTTCACAAATTGCATGCAAGTTCCCAAACAACGACTGTCCATTATATCCACCATCAACTGCTCACGCCCTCAACAGATAAAGCTTAGCCACTTTTCTGACTTTATCCCATCATACTTGGTTCAAAGGCAGAACATCCACACAACCAAATATCCATTGTCTTATCTCGATCTTCCTCACTAGTTTCTTCCGACGCGTACATCCATCCATCCATCCACCCTTGACAAGAAAGTCACATCCCAAGAAACACCAAAGATGTTGCTTCGACGATTACCACCTCGCCTTTTCGTTCGACCAACGCCCACTTTAACCACCACAAGGGCCTTGCTGTTTCCCACCACTAGTACTACTACTACCACCAACCCCATCTCGCCCAGCCCCTCAACCAATGTCCCCACCACCAACCAGCTCAGACTATCCTCCTCCTCCTCAAACTCCCAGTGGAAGGCCCGCCAATCCAACGATTACTACGCCCGCTCCGCCCGCACCGCCAAGCTCAAATCGCGCGCCGCCTTCAAACTCCTCGAAATCAACAAAAAGTACCGCCTCTTCCGCCGCAATGCTTCCCAGATCGTCGTCGACCTTGGTTTTGCGCCCGGCAGCTGGTCGCAGGTCGCGCTGGACCTCACCAAACCCGATGGCAAAGTGGTGGGGATCGACATCATCCCCGCCCAGCCGCCGAGGGGAGTAAGTTCCATTCAGGGGAATTTCTTGAGTGAGGGGGTGAGGGGGTTGGTGAAGGGGTGGTTGAGGGAGGAGGAGGGACGGGGGAGGGTCGAATTGTTGAGGAAGGAAAGGGAAAAGGCGGCTAGAGTGGAACAGGAGGCGAAGGAGCGGGAGGAGAGGGAAAGGGTCGAGAGAGAAAGGGCGGGGATGGAGGATATGAGGGGGTCGGAGCTGGAGAGTGAGATAGCGGGTGATGTGGGCGAGGGAGTGGCTGGAATGAGTGAAGCTAGGCAGAAGGAGAAGAACGTCGTCGTGGAGGAGATGGTTCAAGGGGTGGAGGAGTTGGAGCTCACAGAGAGGCGGGAAGAGCAGCCGCAGCACCAGCAGCAGAAACAACGGCAACAAAAGGATGTAGCAAAGCAAGAGATCTTTGCCGACCGGCCGAGTTACATCGAGTTGGAACGGATGGCTGTTAGAGAAGCTCAGTTGCAGCAGCCTGAAGTTTTGGAACAAGACCAACGAGAAGAAGACAAGGCGACCACCACAGCCATCGAAACAGAAAGAAAACTCGACGGGGAAGAGAGTACTGAGGAACTCGAAGAGGGACACCCACAAGAAGAGCAGCAACAACCAAGGAAGAAAAAGCAACCAGAGCAAATGCGGTTGGTTGATGTGCGTTTTTGTTCATTCCCTTTCTCAGTCAATGTCCCTCGAGTCCTTTCCTGTCATTATTTGGCCCCCTTCTTTGCCGTTACTTACAACAGGGAATGGAACATCCATCTCACTCGACATCTAACTTATCACTGCGAACACTGCTAACTTTATCCCCTTTGTCCGGAAAACAAAACAAACAGGTAGTACTAAGCGACATGTCAGAACCCTGGCCCCAAACCTCCGGCTTCTCCATGAAGACTTTGAGTAACCCGTATAGCAGGATGATGAACACGAGCGGGATTTCCTTCAAGGACCACGCTGGTAGTATGGTATGTATTTATTTCTCTTGTCTGGTTTCTTTGTCTCATCATGCACCCACCTCTCGTTATCCCACCCAATCTGAATCTTTTCGTCGACCACCAACTACTTACTCATCATACATACATTTCTTTCCCCACATCCAAAAACTCCAACCTTGAAATTCCTTACCCTCCTCCATGTTTCGAAGTAAAATACTACTACTAACACCTCCCCCCTCTCCTTTCCCCTTTCCACCCGAAATCAGGACCTCTGCTATGCCGCTCTCTCATTCGCAAACGACACGCTTAAACCCGGCGGTCACTTCGTCTGCAAGTTCTACCAAGGGTCAGAGGACAAGAAGTTGGAGAACATGCTTAAGAAGTTGTTTACCAAGGTTCATAGGGATAAGCCGGATAGTTCTAGGAGTGTAAGTCTTTCTTCCTTTCCCTTCTCACTGTTTCCCCGGTATCCCTTGTCTGGACAACGCAGGACAGTTCTTGGGTTATTATGGTTTGGTTGACTGACGAGGTTTATGTGGAAAAAGGAGTCGAAGGAGGCGTATTTTGTTGCTCTGAATAGGAGGGGCGATGTGATTTTGGAGGATATTCCTATATGATGGGAACTGGCACTCTATTGTTGACTTATAAGGCATTGTACGAGTAAAACGGCGTTGTCGAGTAAATGACTTGGGGAGCAAGAATATTTACGTTCACGGCATGTGTTGAACATCAGATACCCAAATCACATAGAAAATATTCACAGTCCTCACAATATCGAATGGTTCTGGTTAAGACGTGGTGGTCATCAATTCCCTTGTCATAAACTGAAGAAAGTTGCCCTATGATGATTGCACACCAGCCGCAGACCGGAGTATTGCCCCATGCAAACCCAAATACGCACAACAGAAACAGCCAAGCAAAGCCATTCTTGCCAGCAGTACAAGAGAGAGCAACAAAAGACTCCCCACGCCTTGTACCAGATGTCGCCAGGGGTATCTTTGCTCCGTTTAGACCTTGAAACCCTTGGATCTTCTGCGACCACGGGCCTTCTCGAACTTGCGGCCCTTGGAAGCGACGTAGGGCTTCTGTGATGGGTGTCAGTGATCTGTTTCCTCTTGATATGTGGATGATGTGACGTACCTTGTGCTTGTGGGGACCGAAGCCGAAGTGCTTGACGGCCTCGCGAGCGTTCTTGGGGCCACGGAGAAGGAGGGTGTTGGCACCAGTGGGCTTCTCGAGGGCGAGCTGGTCGAGGGTGATGGCCTGGCCACCGGCAGCCTCGATGCGAGCACGGGCAGTGGCGGTGAAGCGGAGGGCAGCAACCGAGACCTTGGGGACGGTCAGGAGACGGTTGTCATCGGTGACGGTACCGACAACAACGACGGTCTTCTTCTCGTTGCCCTTGAGGTTGGCGACAATGCGAGAGATGGACATGGGGGGACGGTTGATGCGGGACATGAACAACCGGCGGAGCACGACCTTGTTGAAGGCAGAGTCAGTGCGGCCTGGGCGCGCGCCTTGTTAGCATCACGTCGAGTCTCACAAGAGGGCCATGGAAATCAAGAAAAACTTACGGGCAAGGAAGCGGTAAAGCTTGACCAGGAGCTTCAAGTAGACATTGTCGCTCTTGGGGGCCTTGCGGTGAGTGGACCGCTCGTGGTGCTTGCGGAGATCGATACCTATTCGTCGCAAACAGACTCCCAGTCAGCCTTCAATGGTTCAGGTATGCTCAGACTGGCGTGCCATTGCTCGACCAAGTGCGCGAAGTACGTCCTTTGTTGTTGTTTTTGCGCCTCGAAGCCAATCCGCATCAGATCGTCGTCCTCTTCATTTTCAGAAAGAGGAAGCGATCTGATGAACTGAAAGTATGGCATCTATCGAGGGCCAACAAGGACCATCTCCAGCGACCGGGAACGCAGGTGAAAATTGCCATGGTCGCAGATCGAAGAAGTTTCTCAGTTTTTCAACGTTGAAAAAATCTCGTCCACTCGCACACAAAGGCTTCAACGGAGGCCATTTCGGTGGCAGTTGATGATGGTGTTTTGCTGTTTTACGTACCCATCTTGGCGGTTGACTCTCGATTGTCGACTGAAATCGGGGGTTGTCAAAATCCAGAAATCAAAAGGTGCCGCAAAATTCACAGAAGTTTTTGGTGTCCAACCGCCAGCGGATTTTGTGCGGGCGGTCACCAGCGGCAGAAACTGGGGCTGTGGGCCTGGAGGCGCCAGCTGGTGGAGAAATAGTCTGTGCGTACAGCTTCAGCATGGCTCGTGCGTTCATTCACCAGTCACATCCCTGTCACTTGTTTGTTTTGTTTTCCCCTTTTGCGGGACGTTCCGTCATTGTTGTCATCCCGTCTGTTTGAGCAAAGTTCGGCTGTCACCGGTCTCGCCTCCAATATCCACGAACATTCGAGGAAAGTCACACCAATTGAGAATGCATTCGGTACACTAGTATATCTTTCTATCTACCTTCGCCACACGTAGCGAATATGCACTTGTGGCTTTTCTCTATCGTCAATTTTTTCCATGTCGTTGCAAAGATGTCCCGCTCTAGCTACTTACTGACTCTCCCTTTTTCAGTATGAAACATGCCTATGGATTTTCGCTATGCTTTTGGCAATCCTTGTTGTTCAATAAGCGACATAGCCTTTGATGCAATAAGAACGAGCTCGTATTCAAGCAAGAGAAGAAAATAAAACAGAAACACAATTCAACACACTGCTTCATTAGACAGCTCATGACAGACACTTGCCCGGTTGAAGCCGTATCCGGTTATTTGATAAGAACGCTGTCATCACTTGATATATGAGTGCTTCGAGCTACTTCAACACCATTCCCACCAGTGAACTCACAAGTTGACTTATGCTGTGATTTCCATATAGAGCGTCGGTTGATTAAAGCGTAGTATGATATGACGGACTATCACCGGTTACTCATGGAGGAAGAAGTCGACGCGTATGAAATGCAAGGGCTCTATCATTGCCCCTCTATTACTGACTTCTATTGTCTGTTTTTGTTTGCTTTCGGCAGCGGGCCCTCGGTGGTGTCGATGTTCGTTGGATTCGTGGTATGGATCCAAGCTCGTGGCGTCTATTGCAAGAGCTTGGTCTCCTCAGGCTTCAGTCCCACAAGGAAATCACGGCAGACCTCGTAACTGAGCCAGCTCGACGCCATGCTAGGCGCGACCTTGAGCAAGTTGGGTACTATCCCCTTGTACAAGCCGCGGATTCCTTCTTCGGTGACGATGACGCGCACGGCATCGAATATGCCCTTGTACTGATAGCCCATACCAGACATGGTGTTTATTTGGAAACGACGGCGCAAAACATCACTTTTTTCCCCCTAATTAGTCATGCGCATGAAAGATGGGGAAAAATTGGACTCACAAGGGATAGGTGCAGGTCTGGGCCACCGCACCGGAAATCGCACCAGCGAGCAGCTTCCTGACGGCACTAGGATTTTGCTCGCCGTCCAAGGTCAGGTATTGGCGGACATGCTCGTAGACCATGAAATTGAGACCGACCTATTGACCACAGTCAGCACATACGGATTACCTTGACACATGCCAAGTTTGACTTACGTAAGGAGCAACACCGGCGACAGTGGGAACTATGCCTCTGTAGAGAGCCGGGAATCCGCCCTCGGTCCTGTACATCTTGACCAAAGTTTCCCACATGCCGGGCATCTTGCGTGGCCTCTCGCCAAGCTCCGCAAATGACGCGGTCTGGATCGACAACCTCGTTCGAACGATGTCGAGAGGGTAGGTGAAGGTCACTGAGGTGATGCCGGCGAGGCCACCACAAGTCAGCCTCGACAAGGGCGTGAGGGAGTCGCCCGGATGCCTCTCAAAGATGTTTCTCTTGTAGAAATTGTAGCTTCCGAACTGTACCGCCGAGTATGGCACAATACGGATACAATTGGTGCCGTTACCGGCCATGAAGCCCCTCCAGCCCTCCTCCCTCCACATCTTGGCCAACGCCTTGCCCACACTAAGCTTGTACGCTTCGCGACCGCTGCTTTGGACCTGGTAGAGGATTTTTAGGCGCTCCAGAGGTGAGACTACTGTTCGGGAGACGGCACCGGCGACACCGCCGGCGCAAAAGGCAGCCACGGTAGGCTGAGAAACTGCGGATCGGAACTGGTCGGCGGCGCTGAGTTTCTCGACGGTTGGTATGGGTAGGGGCGAGGGCGCGCCGCTAGCGCTTGGCGTCTGACAGGAGAAGTCAGCGCAAGGTCAACAGACAGGAACGTACAAACAAGCGTCCACGCTCACGGTTTCGGCTTGTATCGGGAAAACGGAAGTGGGAGCGCACTAAGTCGCTGCGCAACGATTATGGCTCATGCGGCGTGCCATATAGATCGCAGAGGAAGGGGTGAACATACCGCGGACATTCTGGAGACTTGGTGAGAGGGGCTACCTCTTGGACTCGGGCTGGTTTGAAGTTCTCGGGAAGTTCGATATGTCGCTTCTCAGGGGCGCAGGGCGCATGCGCAAGGTAGATGTGTCTCCTTTGGATGATCGAAAATATGACGCCAAGAACGATGACGCAGGGCTCGTTGACAGGCGGTTATATAGCTAAAGGTGCATGCAGCTCCCGTCGGCTTAAGGGTATCTCGTTGCAAAAGTAATTTCTGTACCGTTGACAGAAAGGTGAATCGCCTTGGGTGAGAAATTGGTTCTCGTCGTAATGGGAGAGTGAAATATCGCAGGACGGAAGTTTTGTCGGCTTTTGTTGGATATGGACTGGGGGTTGAGCGTGTTTCTCGGTAAAGCGAATCTAGGGGTTCCCGTCGCACCGGGAATTGATTATCTTATGTCGGCGGGAAGGCTAGTAGACAGTGTGCGTAAAAGAACTAAATAGATGCGCATTAAGTTGTTCGTTACACGTAACGCAAAAAGGTATATACGGTAAGAGGCACAACCTAACCAAGCTCCGTGACACAAGAAACAGACTGGACACGGGCAAAAAGGAAGGGAAGCTCGGAAGGGAAAGGGTATTTAAAGGAGAGTCGGGAAGTTGTCAACAGGAACAAAACCGGTCGGGTTCCAGGGCCCAGGGCAGTGAGAAGATGCGGAGCTTTTTGGACTGTTCCTTCTGGAAGAAGAAGTGAATGAGTAAATCCAGGGCGCACTGGGCGGGACCCCGGCCGAGTCGGTGTTCATGGCTTCGTTAGATTGTGGGGTTGCCAGGTTCCGAACGAAAAATCCCCAGCGATTCAATGCAACTGAAAAAGTCATTTGGAGATTCAGCAGCCGACAACCTTAACCACGAGATACCTGCCAAGCCTTGACAGCAACGTGATCAGGCAGGCACAAAGTCATTCCTTCCCGTCCCGAAACCAGCAGTGAATGGTTGCCATGTCGTCGTCCCCTACCTAGGTACGTATGTATCATCCTGTCTTGCTGCCAATGTCTAAGCATGCAGTGCTTTAAAGTTCTCGAACTTCAATGCTTATTAGTTTGTTCCTCTTGTGATTTGCTGACCAGCTGGCGCTTGTTTCTTCGATTTCAAGTTTCTGTCACCCCCTTTCACAGTTTCCACAAACGCCAAATGAGAACCACAACCTTGTACCTATCCGGATAGATCCAGCTGATTTCACAAACCTTATGGCTTATCCGTTTTTGAGGGTCACCTGACAGCCTTGACTAAGTCGCCAAGGGTCCAGTGCTACGAGAGACTACGCTACAAGGGGACAAAATCGAGGATCATCCGTTCGGTTATGCTTTCTAGCCCTACGTTGGCTACGCTAAGCTAACCTTACTGCTGCTTTTTACCTACCCTTGACATTCTTCAACGTATGTACTGGGATATATGTCCCATGTGGGAGACAGAGTCTAGAAGAAGCCGACAACTTGCGCGTCACTCACTACTCAGCACATCAGATACAATAACAGCTTACGAGGCCGGCCACATGCGGACAGCAGCATCAGGAGTCTTGGGCTTGTTAATAAACACGCACAACACACACACAACTCACGCACCTTCCGGACAGCTCATGTGATGTAACCGTAGTGTAGATCAGACAGAAAGGGAGACGGCATGACCGTCCCGCTGGCCTGCCTTTACACGGTACCATTTGGACTTTGTAGTTCATAGCCAAGCCATCAATCAGAGGTTACTTATCAAGTATTTTTTTTCACTCAACATGTTGAGGTTGATGTCGTTAATATTAACAATTTGACATGAGGCTCACAAACACCTGGTCGATGATGATATGGCAAAACCTTTCAGGCAGGCCGGTACAACTCTGTACTTGTCGGATTTGCCAGCACTTTAGAGATACATCTGAGCTTCCTGGACCAGGGTTACTATGATTGCACATGTCAATGTTCCCATTTCACTAGTTAGCCAATCCCCTTTGCAGCGCTTTTGCTCGGCTTTCAACGGAGATGCAAGATGTAACGAATCAGATTTTCATAGGTGCGGTACCAACTACGGCTTCCCTAAACCTCATTGAACTCGAATCACTATTCCATAAAGGTTGAAAATTCAAAACGACTTCTCAACTTAATATAAGTTCTGCATACTAGAAGTGCCTTTGCCATTGCTTCGGTTGGGAAAGTATCACGACAAACGCTACAACAATTTTTAAATTGTCGATAAGCGAACCAATTGACTCTGAACACACAGAAACACCTAGCGTCATAACGGCCATCGGGGCAAAAGGGTCCGAGTATCTGTACATCCCCGACTGTAAAAAGACAAAGAGCAAAATTGTCACTGGTGTCATACAGTCCGCCTCGTCACATAAGTCTGCTCGCGGAACCGGGTTCACCTCAGTAGCCCTTACCATTTACTACCTAAACAGCTGTTCTAGCTACTTTTCTGTTGAGAGATAAAAAAAAAAGACGCGACAAAAGACTAAGGAAATAAAAACAACCAGGCTGCCGGTCACCAAGACCAAGAGCCCCTTTCCACCCGCCCCTTGAGGGATCATCCGATATGTTTATTTTGTGTGCCCTCCTTTCCGGACTTGCCAAGGCAATGAAGCAAAAGCCTTTGAAGTCATGACCTTTACATCGGTATACAACGGCCGTTTGTTTCGTCTTTTGATAGGTCATTGAATAACGGATCCAAACCAGCAGTGTGCCATCGTATAAAAGGATCAACCTTGCAATTTTTTGTAGCTCCCGAATGGTCGAAATGGCGAGTGTGGTTTTCAAGAGGACGCGATCGACCGCTTCGTCTGGATTCTAGAGTTGGAAAAAATCAGGCAGGAGGTGCCATATAGCCAGCACGCCAAATGCAGCTGCCCAGGAAAGACGTGCAGACATCAGCATGCCCACCACACACAGAAACAGAGAAAATCACAAAGCCATGGTGACAATTGGCGTTTCTTACAACATGCCAACACAAAAGGCGGGGCTTGAGTGACTGGCGCCAAAACCGGAGTGACCCCGCGCCGTGAGTATGTTGATCCGTTTACTCGGCAACGTCGAGGTCATCGTGGGCAGGTCTCTCCGGGCTATCGATGGCTGCAGAAGGATAGGTCGTCAGATCACGGTCGTGCACGGTGGGGTTGCTCGCTCAAAGGGTGTACGTACCCTTTCTGTCGTCACCGTTGGTGCCGTTCTCGCGACGATCACGGTCCTCGCGGTCGCGATCGTCCTTAACATCGCGCTCACGCTCACTGGAGAAACGTCAGCATCGGGCAGAAAACACGTTGCAAAAGTTATGGGCCACCTACCGCTCAGGACTGCGAGACCGGTCACGAGTATCGCGGCGGTCGCGGTCGTAGTCACGGTCGCGGTCGCGGTCACGACGATCATCCTTCCTGGGGGAGTAGTCTCTAGTGCTGCGCCTGGGGCTAGGAGAGCGGCGGCGGGGTGAGCGGTCGCGGCCACGAGGACCACGCTCACGATCGCTGCGGTCAAAGCGCCAAGAAGCAGAGGGAGGAGTGCGAGCCCACTATAGTTGGAATTAGTAAACAGCCTAGTATGAGCTTGGGTCTGTCGTGGCAGGAAAAGGTGAACTGACCTCGATCTTCAGGATGTCATCGCGGCCAATGCGCTTGTTGTGCATATCATGGTACGCGTCGTCGGCATCCCGACGATCCTCGTACTCAACGAAAGCAAAACTTTGAAGCTTGCCGTTAGCGCCAACTCGGTTCCTGAGCACTGAGGAGGGATAAGCAAGGTAACCTACAGTCTGCTGCTGGCACTGCGAGGAGCAGGGATGTCGCAGCGAACAAGACGGCCGTAGCTATGATATGCGTCAGTACTCGGGCACCAACGTAGAACGATTCGTTTCGTAAAAATGAGGGTGCCGTTTCGCAGAGGCGCGCGATCGAGCTCGAGAAATTCCGCCAAGATGGACGGGCGACTCGCCCGACGTGGGAGAAAGGATACGTGTAGGCGCCAACCGCTCGGTGAGAGAAGGGAATTGTTCGAGGGCGTGGGCGTCGGAATGACAACGAGGTTACCTCGAGCGGATCATGAAGCGCAGTGGACATAGCGAAAAGCGGCGGGAGAGACGGACAGGAGATAGGAGACTGTCGCAAGAAGGGCGAAGACGGAGACGGAGAGGGTTCGGAGGGGGGTTCGACGACGGGGGCGGGAGAGATGGAGGAGAGGACGGGGCGGGATGGGGAGGGCGAGGGCGGATCGAGGACAGGAACCGTACTCGAAGGTGGTGATCGAGTCATCGCCGTTGTAGTGATTGCTTGCTTGCTTGCTAGATAACGTACCGCTCGAACTCGTAGGCAAGGTCGCGTGCGCGGGTGCCGTGGCTGAACCCGGTCACGTAGAGAGTGGTGCCGTTGCGAGACATGGTGAGAATCGATGGCGTGCGCGATTCGCGGTCGCGGTCGATGATGATGACAGATGGCAGGCCTAAGAGTAAATGCTAGATGAGTGTGCTGCTCTCGGGCAAAGGAGAGGCCGACTGGGGCGGAAACGAAGATAGGTAAAGTAGGTAGGTAGACGGGAGTTGCAAATGGAAAAGGGCGACGAATGGATAAGCAGCAATGGATGGAAGTGGGATGGGGGGAAAGGGTACACTACTAGGTAGGAGCTGGGAGATGGGGTGTGGTGGTGAGTGGAAAGAGGAGACGGGACACACCGTTAGGTTTTGGCGAGGTGAAGGGGAGAACTGATTAGGTGAGAAAGGAAGCGAAGCAGCGGGAAGCGGAAGGGGAACCTCGAACCTTGTGAGAATGCAATGCCCGGAGTTGGAAATTTCCTTGGATCGATGTCGCTGGAGCACAGTGGAAAATGTTCCGTTTCTGGTCGAATCGTCGAGCCCGGCCACTGCAGAAGACCCGGGCACAGGCACCCACGCAGCTGCTGAAAATACCTTCACTCGACGCCCGGGAACGCTGGGGCCCAGGCAGGCAGGGGCATGGACGGAATTCGGATGGGTGAGTGTGGCAGGCCCGTTCGAGGCAGGGAATTGAGAAGGCGGTAAGTTTGAAAGGCAGAGGTAGGTACCTAATGGGCCCACATGTAAATGACGTATGATTGGTGTATCGCCTGTGTGATTGGCAGCCGTCGCAACAGCACGCACCAACAAACAGCCTTGACAGTGACACTAACAATTTCCTCAGGGCGGGCAGGGTCCAAGATTGGATTTCCTCCACATGCCTTCCCGTCTCCCGTCTCGGCTCCCGTCTCTCCCTTTTGACGATCTTCAATCCCCCCGTCACTGCCGTTAACGTTAACAACACCAACACTGCACCAACACCAACACTGCACTAACAATCAAGAGGCCACAATCACAGTGCAATCATATTGAAATGAAATTGAAAATAGGAATAGTACTCGAGAATACGCATTATCTTGAAGCGGCGAAGATACCTCTATCCAACCTCATCCAAGTCTTTGATGATCGCGATGCCGTCGGATCCTCCCCGTTGCTACATTCTACAAAATCAGATACAAGCTGCACAGGATACTTGGGCCCGTGAAGATACCCAGCCAGAAGAAAACATTCCCCAATGTCTTCCTATTCCGCATCCACTTTGTCCTGCTCAAGCTCACGAGCTGTCCAGAAACGTCAGCATCATGTCAGTAAAACGCGTAAAGGATACCTAAACTTACCGGCAACTGAAACATTTGGAGGAACAGCAAATAGCCTCTCAGCTTCTTGAAGATACACCACATGACAAGCTCATGAACACATGCCGACAAGAAAAAGGTGATCAGTGTGGCCGTGTGCTTGTTCACCTTCATGGCCGAGATGGAGCTGTGGTACACATGTCTGAGCAGAAAGTTGTGCACCGGTCGGTTCCAGTCTCTCGCGAACTGATCCCACGATACGCTGTTCCACCAGGCACCATAGAAGTTCCGGTCGGCGAACTTGGTCAGCTCGGCTACAAAGTTGAGGATCGTCTCCCAGATGAGATACCACGACAGCAGGTACTCCATCATGAAGGGGAAAATCAAGTCAGCCAGCATCCAGGGAAAATACTGGAACCGCTCGCTCAACGGCATCCCGACCTCCTTCATCCTGACCGTCTCCATGACCACGGGGTATATGAAGGCTTGCGAGATCATGATCATGACGAAGATGACTCCGAAACAGGCCACCATCTTCTCGGCAGCATAGTACCAGTTGATGGACTCGGACCGCGGATACTCGAGCTCGTACACCAGTGTCGGCAGCCCGATGAACTCGTAATGATTTGCCAGCGTCAGGTTATTCGGATACACCCTCTTGTCGTCCGTCGCCTTGCCCTTGAGCTCATCCGTCATGGCGTCCACCTCCCACTTGAGCGCCCTTTCAAAAACATGGACCTGCTCCTCATTCAACGGCTCGTGCGAGTCAATCGCCGCAACGATCTTGGCCACATCATTCTCTCCTTCCTGGCCATCAGTCCCTTGCTGCGCAGCGATCGACATCTTTCTCCTCTCCTTATACTCCTGCGCCGATGGCACCCTCGATAGATGCTCGGTCGACAGGTCTCTCGGCAGCAGCGGGAACGGCTCCGTCCAGCTCCTGTTCGGGTCATGCTTGGTGACAATTTCCACATGCTCAAGCTCCTTCAGTTTTCCCAGCAACAGCTGCCGCTTCTTCCACACCGACGCCAGATACCCGTTATAGAACGCGTACGAATGCATCTTCATCAGCATCACCATGCCGTGCATGACGAAGAAAACGGTATGTGTCCACGGCCAGTCCCTCAACAGTGGAAATCCCACCACACCAGCCACAAACAAACACTGCCAGACATTCTGCCACACCCACCCTTCCTTATCCCAGTCGACCACGCCTCGACGGACAAGATGGCGCTGCAGGACCCAGGAAACGCCGGTGGATAGGCACATTACACCGTCGGCGATGAGCAAGACCACCAAGTCCCGATGGAACATGATTCGAAAAATCTCGTTCCGCCCCAGCGGGTTGCCGTGCTGCCGCCAGTTCTCGGCGCCGATCTTGATGACGAAGAGGGAGATGCCGAGCCAGAAGAGGGTGAAGAAGCCGTGAAAGGGCGACGAGGCTGCCAGGGCGTTTTGCCGGTCAAACGTGGAGAAGTTGCGGGTGAAGACCAAGTCGGAGAATTTGCCTCTTCTTTTTGATCGTTTGGCAACATGGCCGGTTGATTCCGTTGATGCTGCTGCAGCTGCTGCAGCTGCAGCTAGATGGTGCAGGGACGTGGTAGGACAGGAAGAAGAAGAATCAGAGGACATTCCCTCTATCTTATGGCATTGCTTCTCGATAGCTGTCAAAAGCGAGTTGTGGATGTCGGCGGTTGAAGGGGTGGTGGTTCCGACGTGGATGTCAGGTCGGACTGCTTTTAACGCTCCATGGCTGCTTTCCTTCCCCTTCCTCTCTGCTGGTAAACTTCTCTCATTCACCTCCCCGTTCTCATCCCTCTGCGCCATCGTTTCGGGAGAAGTGGTAAGGTCATCGTAGTCTTCGATGGCTGGACTGTTCGTTCCAGATGATGAGGGTGATGATCTTGACATTACTCCTGGCTCGCTGGGTGTCTCAGCCCGGCTGCTGCTGCTGTCTAATGGTGAAATTCTTCCTCCATCGCCATCACTCTCCTCTTCTCGAGATAAACGGGGACTCTGATCTGGCGTTGGCAGGGAGAAGAAGGGCCGGTCGAAAACTAGGTTTTCGAGTTTGCCGTTGGTGGTGGTAAGGATACCATTTGGTGTTGATGTCGATGTAGCTGATAATGGTGGCTTGAAAGATGAGCGTCTTGTTCGTGCTTTGAGGTGGCCGTTTGGCGTTGGCACTGGCGCTGCCGCTGGGTGATTGGATATGAATGTCATTGTTCCCGTGGGTTTAGGGAACTGTTGTGGGTCAAAGTTATGTATGGCCTCTCGTCGTCAGTCGCTTTCGTGCCGCTTTTTTTTCGAAGGACTAAATATGGTGAGGCGATTTTGTAGTATCGGCAGGTCTTGGCTCTCCAAAGAGGTGCAAATACGGTCAAACTGGACAGAAGACAGCCCCTTGAGTAGGTAGACCTTTGGTGGTGGATCAAAATCGCACGGATGGCCGCGTGACGTTGATAGCTTTTGTTGCAGGGCAATGCTAATCTGGATGATGGTCCGGTACTGTTATCCCAGTTTGTGTGTTGGGTAGTGAGCCGGCCGTCAACTTAGACACGGTGATGCAGTCTGTTCTTAAACTTTGAACAAATATTAAAAGAAAAGAGCAAGGTACCTAAGCGAAGCCAAGCTCTCTTGAGAAGTTTCTTGTACATATAGTGTAGTGTAAGAGACAAGAGCAGTTCTTCGAGGATAGACGTCAATCATATTGGAGGGAAAAAAAAAAGAAGAAGAAAACAAGATTTGCCCATTTAGAGAACCCAAGGCCCCAGATCCCTCCCAACTCCGGATAAAGCGGATCTTGGACAAGCGGGCAAGTGTAGTGTACACATGCCTTTTATCGGGATCAATAATGCGGGACGATCGGGATGCGATCGACGGATTTTGTGTGGAAGAAGAGATGAACGGGTTCAGTCTTTTACGTAGGCCAAATAGGGGTATAGGTGCTTACATAGTGTAGAGTAATACTTTTTACTATTTGCGGCGCGGCGTAAGCAAAAGGACCTAACTTGGTTGAATGACAGGGACGCGGAGACGGGCGAAGGCAAAGGATGATGCGGAAAGTCCGGGGTTTCGTTGATGATCGGGGGGACAAAAGGCCTACGATTAACGTCACTTGATTTTGCATTGTGAGGGGGGAAAAATGAGAAATTTTGGAACTTTCATTAATCGTAACAGATCTCCTGATTGAATCAAAGTATAGATCCAGACCTCCTCGCTTCTCTCTCCGCGCGCCTTTGTGTCGAGGAGAGCCGAGTTGCGAGATGCCGATGAGCTTACCACTATCCATCCTTCCCCTTCTAAGAACGGGTTGTGTACCCTGCTGTCTTATCTTATCCGAACAGAACAAAGACAAAACTACCTCTAGGTACCTCTACGGTGTTCAAATGGCTGGCGGTGATGTTCAAAATTTAGTGTAGATTTTCTTCTGTAATCCAAATATCCAAGACGCTATGACGCTGTCAATGATTTAGGCCAAGTCCCGCTCGTTCGGTGCATAGAAGCTCGCAAATGGAGACAAGGGTCCTGTGGAGCGGAGGAATGACATATGCAGGGCCCTGGACGTCGGATGAACCGGAGATGTCGCTTCAAGTCAACACTATAGGGCTGAAGTTGCCACCGCGCCTCATTTGGTCAGGCTTTATTGGCTTGGATTTTGGAGGTTGTGTAATGATGCAGCTGACAGTTTGCATTGTTTGGCGTCAAATGACCGAGCCTTTGGGATGCCCGGTGCAACCAGCGGGTGATTAAACATTCAATGTCAAATGGCTTGGGAAGGTAAAGGGTTGGCACTGAAGAGAGAATAAACACTCGTAAAACGCAATTCGCCTGTTCAACTTTTTAAGTCCATCGCCCTACCAAGGCTGTATCTTTATATTCATCTCCAGTTATCAAGCAAGACCACTTCTTCATTTCTCGTTATACTTGGTATCTACTGCATCTTGTCATATGTAGCCATCAACGAACCTAGCGCATGTGTTAGCCCGGCCAGTCAAATAAAAGCCCAATAATCAAAAGGAGTAACTTACCGATAAAGGTCGTGACCAAGCGGCTGCGCACCTGGCAGATATCCTCTGGCACCAGCCAAATAGTGGCACCCATCTTTCTGGCAATGCTGATACTGAGCTTGGCATTGAGGTAAGCATCTTCATCAGTCTTGCCGGGAGTAACCAAGTCGTAATCGACATAGTTGCTCTGCATGCCGTTAAGCACATCCAACAAGAAAATACCCGAGCCAATGACAGGGTCCTTGAACGAGCGGATGCTCGAGTTGCGGCCGCCCTTGCGGCTCATCTCGTTGGCCCATCTGACCATTTCCGCATCCGTAATCTCGCGCTTGCCGAGGCGTTGGGCTAGACCGTGCAGGGTAAGGGTAATGTCCTTGCGCATCAGCTGCCAGACGAGACCCAGGGTCAAGGTGCGCTGACCATCCGTGATATCGGCACCCTGGATACCAACTAGGGAAAACCCGTTCTGCTTGCCCAGCTCGATCGCGTAATTGGTGTTCTCGACGGCCTTGAAGCGCAGCATCTCACCGCCATGCGCGGGAGCCTTGTTGACGTGGCGCCAGTTGACGGAACCCTTGATAACCTTGTCATATGCTTGTAGAAGGACGGTACCATCGCGGAGGTCGTCGAAGAAGGACTGAACTGCGGGGTTGACGTCCAAGCTGTTGAGCCACAGAGTGAACACACGGGCCTCACGCTCGCCTTCAGCGTCAAAGTCCTCGACCTCAAGCTTCTCCTCTTCAGTGATGGGGTCAAGCGCGGGGTGTGTGTTGAAGAGGTTGGCAACGAAAGCGAGGTTGAGCTTGGGGTTACCGGCCACGAGGGAAGAGGGAGAGAGGAACTTGCGGCAACCGAGCTTGTCGGCGTTCTGAAGAACCTCCTCAGCCCGCTGATGAAGGTCGCGCGTTTGCAGAGGCGCCCTCGTGCAGCCGTACTCGGAACCGATCTGAGCGAGGAGGACGGTGTAGTTCTCGGCATCCTTGACGTCAGAGGAGAAGTTGGCTACCCTCCTGGGCCAGTTGGCAGCCTTGAGATGGTAGTTGAACCAGCGCAGGAGAATCTGCTCAGGAGGGAGTCTGAGGAACTGCTCGAGGGTCTCATCCTCCTCGAGAAGGCGGTAGAGCTCGGGGTGAAGCTTGATATCGATCTTGCTGAGCAAGCCCCTACGGATGATCTGCCAAATAAGACCCAGGATAAGATGCTCCCTGACCTCAATGATATCCGAGCTCCCAATGTTGACGACGGAGCAGCCAATACCCTTTGCCGACTCGATAACAATGTTGTTGTTTTCTGTCATCTGGAACGCGTTGAGGGTCTTGGTCTTCTTGCCGGGCATGTTCAGTACACGCTCATCGATGGTATCGGGAACGCTGTCGTTGATGAGCTTGGCCAAAACCAAACCATCCTTGCACTCGTCGAACATCTCGAAGGTGTCGGTCGGGAAAGGCAGGCGGCTGCCGATGTCGCGGTCGCCCGCAAGAACAGCGTTGATGTGGCGCGTGAATTCGGTACGTTCATCTTCGTTGATGGTGTGGGTGATGTTAGCGTTCGAGCCTTGAACGAAGATCTTGCCGCTGCCACCGACGGAGGGCTTCGATGCGTGGCTAGGAGTAGCGCCTCCCGTCCGCTGGGCGATGACCGAAGCGGGAGTTGACGGAGCAGCAGGGGCGCTGCCGGGACCTTCGCGGAGCTTCGCGACGAGCTACAGGGTGGAAATTGTCAGCCAGATCTTTTGATGAATGGTAGTATATGGAATGCGACCTGGGTGGCTTTCAAGAAGTGAGATGTATGTGGTGGTGCTGCGACCCCTCTCCACTGTTGTTGGGAGGAAGGCTTCGACTTACCCCAACGTAGTCTTCGAGTTCTACACGGCGCGAGGCATCGAGGCCGACTTCTTTGAGGGCCGCGCGGACGGCATCGTAGGGCTGGCGCTCGCTGGCCTGGGTGGCCTTGATGGCAGTAGTCTCGTCAATGTACCCCTTGTCGTCTACGTCGAGCTTGCGGAAGGCATCGGCCAATCCGAAGATGTCGCTCTGCTGTAGTTGAGGGAATTTCCTAGTTCCATTAGCTGTGTTCTGCTGTTGCCCATGTCGTCCTTGGCTTTGGAAGGCTCGTCTTCGTCTTCTTACCTCTGGATCTTGAGGACATTCATGGTTGCGGATGGTGGTGCTGAAAAGGGGTCGGTCGGGGAACCACTCGTCTTAGTGATGAATGGCGCTCGCAAAGTGATCCGGCGGGAACCGTGGAAAAGAGATCGCCCCTCTATTAACAAAAGTAATGAAGACGCCCAATGCGGTCGTCGTTTATTAGATTATTTTCCTAATGGGTGTAGTGTAGGCGGTGCTGGGCTGGGTGATGAAGATGACTGGATTGGATCTATGCTCTGGCGGAAAAGCGGAGTTGGATGTTAGGTATTTATTTGTACGAGTCCTGGTTCCTGCTGCTAATGATGGATGAAGTGCCTTATTCCTGCTCCCGTTTCATGCGTCGCCGGCCGAAGATGGGAAGCGAAGCTCAAAAGAGCATGGCCATTACAGGCGGGCGTCAAGGTACGGCTGGCGGGGGCGGGGACGCCATTCATCGCAATCCCCGAGACAAGCGGAGCACTAACACAGCAGGTCCCAGAAGCAGTCTGATGTAATCGCCCAGCTTCGTAACGCCGTCGCGGCCCAATCAGCCATCCTTCAGGCAGCCAGCCCGGCGACAACCCTGCCCCTGGTGGCCTGCCTGGCTTTTTCCACTTGCATGGGAACCCACCGTGAACCACCGCCAGGCTTCCATTCCGTTTGGGTTAGGACGGGAGTTCTGTTAAGCATGGACTTGTGCTAGTCTCGCAATGATACCTCGGCTCCACATACGACTGGGTCAGTCATTGTGACCCCCCTGAGCGTCAGGACCCTCGCTGTACCTCACTAACAGCAAGTAGAGAATTTTACGTCCCTTTGATTCCATTCGCATCGTCGGGATAACCTCACATCTGTCTAAGCCACAACGACCCCAAACATTTTTCAGCAAATCATTGAGGTTGTGCAAGAATTTCCAACTTGGGATTACGACGCCTCTATACGCGCGTTGTTTCAACCAAGTAAGAAACACAAAGTCACTACTTCACTTTTTATCAAAGGTAAGTCACCGCACCAATATCTCATACTACCCACTGTGCCTCATCCATCCATCCAGTGATCACTGAACTAATCCTCTACCAGATACTGCCACCAAGCCCACGTCACAAAATGTCCCTCTGCAAAGCCTGCTCAGAACCTCTCTACCTCGAAGTCGACCCCGACTACGATCTAGACCAGGACTCCAACGCCTCAGACGATGGAATGGACCAGGATCATGACAACGGCGGCCCCTCCTCCTCCTCCGCTCACCCCCAACAAATCCCCGATGACCTCCTCCTTCCCTGCAACTGCCACTACCACTGGCAATGCCTAATGGACCTCTCCTCCTCCGTGGCCCTCTCTCTCCGCTGTCCCTCTTGCAACACCTACCTACCCACCAATTCTTCCTCTTCCTCCTCCTCCTCGGGGTTCGCAGGGTCATCGAACCCGGTGCCCGTGAGCGCGACCAACCCCGTCCTCCCCACCTCCCAAGGCCTCGCCATCCTCACCCAATACCACAACGAAGGCGGCGTCCAGTCCTCCCTCGACATCCTCCCTGCCCTCACTGAAGAAGCCTACCTCTCTTCCAACCCTTCGGCGCGCCCTGCACGCGCTATGCACACCATGGCTGCCGAAGGCGACTTTGCGGGTATCATTGAGCTCCTAACGGACGTGGCGGCTTCGGAAGATGAGGAAACCACCATCACACCCAGCCAACTGCTCACCTTCCGCGACCCGCTGAACGAGGGCAAGACGGCGTTGCATCTCGCTGTGGAGAATGGGAGGGAAGAAGTGTTTTGGTTGTTGCTTTGGCTGGGCAGTGGATTGCCGACCGAGGTGTTCCCGGCTGAGGTGGTGGAGGTTGCCAATGGGGTTGGGGTGGGCGAGAGGAGAGCGGAGGTGGGTGCGGAGGAGGATGTGAGGTGGGTTAGGGATGAGAGGGGACGGAGTGTCAAGGAGGTCTGTGGGGAGGCTGGGGGACGGTGGGCGGAGATGGCGGTTGGGGGGTTGTTTGATTAAGGAAGAAGGGTGCGGTAGGGGAGAGAGAGAAAAGAGGAAGCGACGTTATGAAGGGTTTGGATGGGGATTTTTTTCTCTGCGTTGTGTATCGAAAAGGGGTCTACGGTCAAGATAAAAGTTTGGGTGAAGGTAAAAAAGGGGCTTATAGAAATAAAGAGCAGCCTCAGTTATGAATCAACAAGTCATTCCACGTTATCATGTCCGACCTGATCTGTTTGAATTTGATATGAATCGTGATGTGATTTCGTAAACCGCCTACCTAGTGATGTCTGTGTATGCCCTACAGAAAGAATCCGGAACTATGCACGTAATCGTACTCTTAGTCGTCATGCCATACCATACCATCGACTAATTGAACTCCATTAACACCGAGTCCTGGACCGCCAGCTAGACGCTAGAAATGCTTTCCCTCCCAAATGCCATATGCACACTATGTAGCTAAACAACCCCATGATGAGCCCATGAAACTTATCCCTTCGCTTCAAAGACACAATGAACGATGGGCGGGTCTTCAACCAACCAGATTAATGCAAAAAGCTAGCATTAACTCCCCTACGATCCTTCTTGAGTGGGCTGAACTTATCCACTTTCCCAAAAGGATTCTTACTCCCTCCAGCAATATGCACCTTGCCCACCATGGTCTTTCCAAGAGGGGCAACCACCCTCTTCGCTGTCGCCTTCCCTGTGACTGCGGCTGCCACTTTGCCTTTCCCAGGAAGGATGCTGGTGTCAACTCGTTCGCCTTCATCGTCGTTATCGAAGAGCGTAGTCTTGCTGGTATTACCGAGCAGTTTACGTTTCTTCTTCTTTTGAAGCGGTGCTGCTTGTTGAGAGGTCGTGGGCTGCTGCTCGGACTCGGATGTGGGTGCTGACGAGGGCTTGGTTTTGGGCTTGAGTTCGGGTTTCTTGGGGGCCGGTTTGCTGGTTTCTGGCTGCGGCTGCGTCGAAGATTCGCCGTTTTCTTCTGTTGGCTTGTCTGACACAGCTTCCGCAGCGCGTGGTACTTTGTTGATCTTGAGTTTCGGTACCTTGATAGGGCCCTTCTTTGACGCTACCGAAGCTGCGAGCGGTTTGAGGGCCTTGACCTTGCCACGGCCCTTCTTCGCCTTTTCCTCGGGTTTGCCATTGTTCTCCTCCCCTGCCTCGGCTTCCAGAGCACCGCCGCCGGCCTTCTCTATCTGCCCAGTAACCTTTACCTCGGTTGGTGTATTTCCTGTTGGGCGAAGATGTGCTAGGACGGAGTCGTCGCCAAGCTCCATAAGGGAATCCTCCGCTGGCGCGGGCGTAGGCTTTGGCGCAGCTTCGCTCTCAGCCGCGCCCTCACCCGGTGCCGGCGCATCCTCGTTGGTTGTTCCATCTGGGTTCAGCGTCTTGTTGAGGAAAGGCGTGATGGAAAATGTGGACTTTTGGACCATGTCCGATGGGTCGAATCCCCTCTTCTTAAGAGGACGCTTCGGTCTGTCGGCTGCGCCCGGTGTACCAAGGGCCGTTTCCTCCAGCAACACCTCATCCGCACGTCTCTTCTTGCCTGCAACCTTGGCTGCCGCCTTCTTAGTCGGTATCGTGGTTGTCGTTACCAGCGCCGCTTTTGCTGCCTTCTCTCGGGCCTTTTCCAGATCGGCTTTGGACTTTTTGAGTTCCTCCTTGGCCTCATGCAGTTTGGTCCTGAACTTATCCAGCTTTTCGTCCGTCGCTGCTTGTCGTACTTCGGCCTCGGTGATCGCTTGCTGATTCTCTTTTTGTAGCCTCTCCTTATCCTTCTTTTCCTCTGCCAAAGCCTGCTTCAACTCGTCGATCTGTTGCTGTAATGCCGCGAGCTCGTCCTCCGATGCGGATGCCTTGTTCTCCTGGTTTTTAGCCTTGCGTTGAGCTGCCCGCTTTTCAGCTGCCAATGCCTTTTCTGTTTCGGAAAGCTTCTCTCTAAGCTGATCGAGCTCCTCCTCCATCTCCGTAGTCTTCTCCACTTGAGCCCTGGTCGCTTGTTCCATCTTGGACTTTTCCGAAGCAAACTTCTTTTCCGCCATCGCTAGTTGTTCTCGAAGAGCCTTGACCTGTTGTTGTGAATCGCCACTCCTTTGTGCTGACTTTCTCTCCTTGTCGAGTTCCTTTTCAAGTTCGCGGACCTGTTTTCGGAGTTCCTCTTCTTCCTTGGTATATCGCTCCTGTTTTTGAGCCGCCTTTTCCGCAGCGCGCTTCTCATTGGCGAGTTCGACTTCCAGAGTGTTTAGTTGGCGTTCTAGTGCCAACTTTTCGGCAAGGACATCTTTTTGGTGCGACAATTGGGATTTCAGGTGCTCGATCTCGGGCTTGAGGACGGCGACTTCGCGTGTTAGGGCAAGTTTCTCGGATAGGATCTTTGCGGAATCCTGTGATACTGTGCTGAAAGCTGCGATTTCCTCCTATGGCATGGTGTCAGCATTGGCCCGACTTTTCCGCGCTAGCATTCATGCACACCGCCCTACCTTAAGGTGAGCGATCTCGCGCATTTGGGCCTGGATCTGCTTCTCCTGCCGGGCGCATTGTTGCTGAATGGACTCTATTAGGTGGCGAGCGTCATCGGCTCGCTGTATGAGAATCTTGATGCGATTGTCCCTGTGCGCAACCTGGTCTTTTAGCGACGAGTTATCATCGCGAAGTACCATGCTGCGCAGCTTCATCCGGCGCCCGTCTTCCTCCCTGACCAACAGGTCTGTCTGATGGACAGCCTGTTTGTACCGCATCTCCAGCTCAAACATCCTCTCTGTTTTCTGCATCGCGACAGGTGGTCAGCCAACGAACGGAGTGCGCGGGCCGAGCGTCGAGGGTGGACGAGAATTGACCTGTTCTGGATCCATGTTTGCACATGGCGACACGCGTGTGGCAGGCATAGAAATGCAGACGCGCGCAATGATTACTGCAATAGAATGATGTGTAAAGCCAAGCGCAATGTGATGTTGACGGTCGCCGTTCTGTAATTGGAAACTTGTAGACTTTGATGTCGTGCTTTGGTATGAATTCGGGGTTGATGGTGGTGGTGGTAATGGTGTGGTTGTTGGTTGAGTTGATATCGAAAATGACTAAAGTCCAAGAGGACGAGAGCAACCAAACAACGGTCAGCTTGCCCGCCAAACCTTGAAGTAAACAATGTTCCGGAAGAGGGATAGTGGCCCTATTGGTACCTCTACGGCCCCACTGAAGAAATGGGGTGGAAGAATGGAGCCAGACAGGACCCTTGCCGTTGCCAGCCGGCAGCATGAGCTCCGCAGGTGTGAGAGGTACCAGGGGGTAGGTAGGTAGGTAGGTAGAGGTACGTACCGGGACGCGCATGTCATTCAATTGAGGACACCTTGGACACCTCGATGCGTGTGTTTGGGAGCTGCCCGCCTGTCCATGCTGCAGTGCTGTCTGTCCAGTGAGCTGTATCCACTGTATCCCGTCAGCTAGCTGTACTAACTACCTGTGGGTTCGCCAAGCTTAATCTCAAGCGACAACCATCACCACCATCACCCAACCTCGACGACGCCGACGGACGACAACAAGGCCACATCGAGATACCTAATTAGAAGCAATTGGCCGGTCACAATTGCGTACGACAGCACTCGTCTGCTCTGGTTAAAAGACAAAGCTCGACAAGATGCGCTGGCTGCCCGCCTTTCTGTCGGCGTCGCTATTCGCGGCCGGATCGTTTGCTGCTAGGAAGTCCTCCGAGGAACGATTCGCGGAATTCCACGCCAAACAGACATCCCACGCTCCCATCAAGCTCAAAGATTCCTCCTTCAAGTCTCTCACCGCCCCTCCTCGCGATTACAGCGTTGCTGTTGTCCTGACAGCCCTCGATCCCCGCTACGGCTGCCAACTCTGCCGCGAATTCCAGCCTGAGTGGGAGCTGCTCTCCAAGAGCTGGGTCAAGGGCGACAAGTCTGGCGAGTCGCGTGTTATTTTTGGTTCTTTGGATTTCAGCGAAGGCAGAGAGACCTTTATGGGTGTATGTGTTCAAGTCCACACTCGTTTACTGACCAGAAAGCTAACAACTTGTAATAGTTCGGCCTCCAAACTGCTCCCGTCCTCTTCTTCTTCCCTCCCACTATCGGTCCCCACGCTGCTGCTAGCCCCGAGCCCATCCGCTATGACTTCACCAATGGACCCGTTCCCGCCGAAGTAGTGCACTCTTGGCTTGTCCGCCACCTTGATGGCCGCCCTCATCCTCCCGTCAAGCGCCCTGTCGACTACCTCAAGTGGGCTGTGAGCTTCACCATGATTACTGGTAGCTTGACTGGCGTCTACGTCGCCTGGCCTTACGTCGTGCCCGTGATCCAGAACCGCAATGTCTGGGCTGCCTTCACTTTGATTGCTATCCTGCTGTTCACCAGTGGCCACATGTACAACCAGATTCGCAAGGTCCCCTATGTTGCCAACAACCCGCGCGGTGGTGTGAGCTACTTCGCTGCTGGCTTTCAGAACCAATACGGCTTGGAGACACAAATTATTGCTGCTTTGTGTAAGTTCTTGTGAGCTCTCTATACGTTTGCCTCTTCGAAATTGCTGACTTTGGGTGATCTATCAGACGGTATTCTCTCCTTTGCGGTCATCTCCTTGGCCGTCAAGGTGCCCAGGATTGCCGACCCCAAGTCCCAGACTATCGCAGTCTGGGCTTGGAGCGGCGTGCTCTTGGTTGTGTACAGCTTCCTCCTGAGCATCTTCCGTCTCAAGAACGCTGGCTACCCATTTTACCTGCCACCGTTTATGTAAGGCAGCGGCGAGTGATAAGGCAATATCAACGATCCATCCTGCCAAGATCTTTATCGCCAGGCTTGCACACCAGATTGTCGAAAGCCAAGTACACATTTTTAGGCGGGTTTTGTTTCAACAGTCATGGTTAGTTGTAAAATAGAGCTGTTGCTTCTGAGAGAAATAGGAAAACAAAAGGAACAGAGCTACTCGAGTCAATTGAGAGCTTCACCAAAGCATTGACGCTGTTTCTGGAAATTTCACAAAGCCCCTGTCGGATCCTGTGCCTGCTAGCGGGTTGAGAGATGCAACTGGCTGGAATATCTTGTTCTTTCTCGGGCCCACCGTCTCTCATATGTGACAATACGATCAACAGCCAAGTCTCACTACGTGCCTGAAACTCAGTCACCCCTTAACAGTCATCACGTAGTGCTTCAAGTAAGGGAAAAGTTGGGATGTGACAAAACAAAACAATATGCTGATCTGTCCAGTTCTTTTAGCCGAACCGGAGCGGGAGGAAGAGAGCAAGTATTATACTTTGGACGCAACGTACCCCAGCTTTCGAACTCGTAGATTCCGTCGCGCCTCACGACTGGCGACTATGCCGGCTAATAAGCCCCAGCTTAATGACCGGCACTTGAGACCCAATAGCGAATGGCAAGCAGCTTATCCCGTCTTCAGATCATGGGATTGCGGATCATCCATATCGAGGAGATTGATACAACAACTAACACTTGGCGACTTGACCAATTCGATCCGAGGACCCTTCGGTGGTCATCCAAGTGGCGTGGGAAAATTCTGGACTTGCTTATACCGAACCAGACCCAGCGAGTGTCTGGACCTTTTTTTCATACCACCTGCCATCTTACATCTTCAGGGTAAAACAGTAATTCTCGTCATCGCGAAGCCTAACACAACAATTCGAGTAATTTTGAACTATCTATATTTGAGAAATTGCGATAATATTAGCAGAGAACCGCCACTCATAACCATTATGCTACTCAATAGGGGGTGGCATTTCCCCAGACCATCAAGTTCGGCATTTATCAAAGAACCGTAGACAATTACCGATGGCAAGACCACGGTGTTTCTTCAAGAGGTAGGGTACAACTCTGATGTCACTTGAGCTTTTGCCCTCAAACGTTGGTCACATAGCTATGCGTGTTGACCTAGTACCATAACACGACTTACAAGGCTTCTCCGTCTCCCACTCAACGCATGAATGAAGGGGCCTTTTAGTTCAAAGACATAGGCTCTCCAATACAGAAGTTTGAGATTTACAGAGTCTCAGGTGGTTCGCAATATCTACCTTTTCTCCGCAAATCCCAGAAAGGTTAGGTTGTGTGACTGCACTGGAGGGCTCTGCTTGCAAATTGTGCGAGATCATCAAGACACCCCAGACCAAGGGGCCACCATTCGAGGGAAACTTAACACCCACCATAAGACGTGCGTGAAGTAGACTACCTCTCCAGATTAGGTTTCCTTTTCCAGAATCGCCGCCGCCTCCTCCTTTATCCCAAGACACTCAACTTCCCCACACTTTCTCAGGAACCAATCGCCAATCCCATGCTGGGCCCGAGCAATGGCTCGACTGGGAAGGCAAGAGATTAAAATAAAGTGCTGTATGAACAATGGTGGGCATGGGACCTGAAAGATGTAGTTTCTTCCGTCTACTGAAGAGCTGTAAATGGTTGAAGCGATTCTCAAAACCATGCATAAGATGTACCCATGCGAATGTGTTTGGTCAAGATGGACTTCCTATAGTGACAACTCCGGAAGTTCCTGGCCGAGAAGCTATCGCGTGTGGCGGGCCTGTCTTCCTGATTGCCATGCTGTGTAATTGTTCATCTCGAACCGCTCTAAGGAGGACGGGAGGCGAGGCTAAATCAACATGATTAGGTAAAAGAACGATGCAGTGTAAGGGTGTATATGGCTTAACCTGGTTAACCAGAAGACAGACAACCGGGACAGTATGCCGAACGACGAAGGGAACTCATCAGTATAAAGACCTCAAAGCACATTTCCGCTCCTAGTCCTGCCATTCCCGATTTCTTCATTACTCCCCATCATCACACTCGAGCAGTTAGTCTCTGATTCGTATCTCTCATCCCCTATTTCACGATGAAGTTCTCCAACTCCGCCGCCTTGGCCTTTGCCGCCACCACCATTGCCGCCCCTTCCACCCCTACCTTGCAGGAGAAGCCGCGTGCGGTCCAGGCTGGCTGCGCTTCAGCTGTCACCCTCGACGCCAGCACCAACGTGTGGAAGAAGTACACGCTCCACGCCAACAAGTTCTACCGGACCGAGGTCGAGGCGGCCGTCGCGGCCATTTCGGACTCGAGCCTGGCAGCAAAGGCCGCCAAGGTGGCCAACGTCGGCAGCTTCCTCTGGCTGGACTCAATCGAAAACATTGGCAAGCTGGAGCCGGCGCTCGAGGACGTCCCCTGCGACCACATCCTGGGCTTGGTCATTTACGACTTGCCTGGTCGTGACTGCGCTGCCAAGGCCTCCAACGGCGAGTTGGCGGTTGGCGAGCTTAGTAGGTATAAGACTGAGTATATCGATGGTGAGTCCTTCTTTGCTCCATGGCCTGCTCATTCATGCCACAAAGGACAAAGAATGCGTCTAACAAAGTGATTTTGGCCAATACAGCCATCGTCAAGATCCTCAAGGCGCATCCCAAGACCGCCTTCGCGCTCGTCATCGAGCCCGACTCACTCCCCAACCTCGTCACCAACTCGGACCTGCAGACCTGCAAGGACTCCGCGTCCGGCTACCGCGACGGTGTTGCCTACGCCCTCAGGAACCTCAATCTCCCCAACGTCGTCATGTACATTGACGCGGGCCACGGCGGCTGGCTCGGGTGGGACGCAAACCTCAAGCCCGGAGCGCAGGAGTTGGCCAAGGCCTACAAGGCCGCGGGATCCCCCAAGCAGGTCCGCGGCATCGCTACCAACGTTGCTGGGTGGAATCAATGGTATGTTTGCCACATCTCGTAGGACTAAAAAAAAGAAAAGGAAAAAAAAAAGAAAAAAAAAAAAGAAAAAAGGAGAGAGAGGGGGACAGAGAGAAACGAGAAAAGATTACTAATAATAACCTTGCGAAAAACAGGGACCTCACCCCCGGCGAATTCTCCAAAGCCTCGGACGCCAAGTACAACAAGTGCCAGAACGAGAAGCTCTACCTCGACAACTTTGGCCCCGCCCTCAAGTCCGCCGGCATGCCCAACCACGCCATCGTCGACACGGGCCGCAACGGCGTCTCCGGTCTGCGCCAGGAGTGGGGCAACTGGTGCAACGTCAACGGCGCCGGCTTTGGCGTTCGCCCGACTTCTTCCACGGGTCACGACCTCGCTGACGCTTTCGTCTGGGTCAAGCCGGGTGGTGAGTCCGATGGTACGAGCGATAGCAGTGCCACTAGGTACGATAGCTTCTGCGGGAAGAGCGATGCGTATCAACCTAGTCCAGAGGCGGGATCGTGGAACCAGGATTATTTTGAGATGCTTGTGAAAAATGCTAAGCCTTCTTTCTAAGAGGGAGGCAGAGAGGAAGAAGAAGTTTGGGTAGGGGTTTGAAAGCAGGGTGGCAGAAAATGGAAGAAAAGAGGCTAGGTTTGTATTTGGGAACGAGAAGCAAACTTGGATAGCACAATGTTGTGTACTGTACTGGTTTTTCTTAGGATTGCTTTTTGTTCCCTCTCATAGTCAAGACTAGAGAGGCAATGTCCAGCTAATCATTACGTGCATAACGACTGCCCCTTGCTCCATGAGTATTTCACAACCTCGTGCTGGGTTGTAAGCAGAAATCTCCTTCTGTATGTGGCAAAGGCTAACGCCTGGCTTACTCCCCGAGTGTCCTTCCAGCCATGATTGCTTGTTGTCGATACGAACATGATGTTCAGGGTCCCCGGGAGTCGCTGCTGGATACATCTCCACTCACAGGCCCGCTTTCCACGTGTGATTTCAAGCCAAGTTTGTCTCGATGAAGCCTAGTCCCTGTTTGTCATGTTGTCATCCGCACCGCAAGCGCGGAGGAAATATCACCTTCGTCTCACTTCCCGATTGATTACCCGTTGACCTCTCTTTTATGCCAGAGTGGAGGCAAAATGTTGATAACGTGTTGGAGGCGGAAGAGAAAACCTTGCAAAAGGTACGTGTAAAGTGACGGGTTGGGAAAGGAAGTAACAGATGAACATAACAACGTGCGCGGGATACTACTACCCGCTTATAAACATTGTCAATATTTTAAACTGGGAAGAAGGGACGCGCGCAGATCGTAAAAACGGGGCTCACCAAGAGCTAGTAATCACGGGGACCACCTCACTAACACCAAGCACCCCAGAGGCTCACTGTTACTACGGTGGCTCAGCTAAACGAGTGGGTGGAGGGATTCCTCGCGCACCCTAAGGTGTGGACGTGCCTGGGCCAATATCAAGTATACAGCCACCATTATGGGCATCGAATCCATGGTCTTTCGAGCAGGTCGTATTGAGCTGTGCGCATCAACAAGTTCCACTCGGCCAACCACCACCCTGTTGACAAACAAGCTCGAAGACTAATAATTATAAGGTACCCCCTCGGTCCTCCCGTCTTTTACCATGGCGCGGAACCTAGGCAGCGGCCGTTTCCGAACGGGCTACCGCGTGCTACGTCAAGATCTCCCTTTCCGACGGTCGAAACAGTCGAACGGTCGCGAGCGGGTGATAATACCGACGATGCACAAACGACACAACAGCCCAGCAGAGCGAGTGTGGCCATCATGATATCATTTGCTAGACATTTCTCGTCATCCACTGTAGTTAATTCTGGGCAAATCTCGGCTGCGTCTCGACGGTTGACTGAGCCTGTCGCCTTTGTCCCTTTTCGACTAAACTGTGTGGGGTGCTCTTGTTGACTCTTTAGTCGATTGCAGCACCACAATGAGCTGCGTCGCGTTGACCATTTCAAGGACAGGTGCTAGTCTTTTTCTTTTCCAATCGCCTCACTTGAACAGTCTGTACAAGCCCAGATAGGCCATGCCGCATGAGAGACCAGTGATGGCCCACCTCCTGCTTCTCATGCCAAAGAAGGATTTGCTGGCTAGGATCTCGGCTTGGGCCTTGGTGAGCTGGGAGTGGCCGGAATAATAGCTGTATGCGGCAAGACCAAGGAAAGCACCTCCGCCTAGTAAGGGTGTTAGCATCTAGGGTGTTTACCTAAGTATCTATGAATGCACGAGTCCTCACCAATGACCCGGCAGGGAAGGCAGTCATCACCGCGGTCCTGCTTGAGAATGTCCTGGAGCTTCTCAGGCCTGTCCAGGGTATGAAGCGGAGGAATGTTGTCTTTGGCCATGGCTAATGACTCCAGTCAGTGAGAGTTGTGAACGAGCGTGCTGACTCCGTCGTCTAATGATGCCCCTATTGGCTCCTCTTGTGTGTTATTGTTGACATGGAGTGAACAGTGGAGCTTGTTGGAGAGAGATCTGCCGTTGTCCACCGCCCACGCCGTTGACTTTCTGGCCGATCGAGTCTTGGCAAGGCAGAGAGCATGGGCCACATCGATGTTGCTGTGCGGGTTCCCATTGCGTCAGTGCTTCAGGTCCTAGGAACAAACAGTGCCCGGTCTGGCACTGTCCCTGGCCCATCGCTGCGTGATTGATTGCCCAACAGCAAGCAACCCACAAGCCAGAGGACCGCCATCACCGAACCCCTCACTCCCGTTACCTATCTCTCTCTTTTTTCTTTCATCATGAACGGTGTCATCGAGGCCCTCCACATTTTCGACGAGCACAAGTAAAGCTGCATCCTTGATCCAGAACAATGAAAAACACAAAAGCTAATTCCCAACTCCAGCAGCCCTATCTTGTCGCACACATACACATCGCGTCCGCTGTCGCCGTCGTACTTGCTGCCCCTCTACCTCGAACATCCCGCCCCGAGACCGAACCTGATATACCTCCCTAATACCAACCCACCCACCCTCGTCTTCAGCCTCAAACATGCCAACCTTCTCTTTCTCCTGACCACCTCCTCCGAGGTTGAGCCTCTGCTCGTTCTCGAGTTCCTCCACCGTATCGTCGATTCCTTCGAAGAGTTCCTGGGCACCCCATTACTGGCCCACAAGATTGAGAGTAACTACGATGTCGTAGCTCAGCTTCTCACAGAGATGTGCGATGCCGGCACCATCAACACAACAGAACCCAATGCACTGCGCGACTTGGTTGAGGTGGAAGGCTTTATGGGCAAGCTCCTCGGCAACTTGAACCTCCCCACGTATGCGCATCCATTACCCGTTTGGGACAAAAGAAAACATCCCCCCCGAACTGACTTGCGCAACTTGCCAGAAAACCTACCTTCTCCAGCCCCAACCCAGCTTCCCTCCTCGCCCAGCAGAGCACTTTAGCCCTCCCCTGGCGTCGAAACAATGTACGACACACTCAAAACGAGCTCTATGCCGACGTAATCGAAACCCTCTCTGTCACCCTCGCTCCATCCGGTCGGCCTCTCGCCGCCTTCGCAAACGGCACAATCGCCTTCACCTCCAAGGTCTCTGGAGTGCCCGACATTGTCGTTACTCTAACGGGTCCAACCGGCAAGCACAACCTCGGCAGCATCATTGACCTACCTGTCTTCCACCCCTGCGTGCGCCTCGCAAAATGGCGCGAACAACCCGGCGTTCTCAGCTTCATCCCTCCCGACGGCCGCTTCACCCTAGCTGGTTACGAAGTCGACCTTCTCCCGCTGGGCGCCCGGAACCTAGGCAACATGAGCGCCTCAGCAAACAACCTTAAGCTCCCTGTCAGTTTGGAGATCAAGACCTGTCTCGGTCCCACTGGCTCTGACTTTGAAGTCCGCCTCACCGTGAATAGAATCCCCGGTACTAGTGGCGGCGGAGGTGGCGGTAGTGGTTCATCATCAAACTACCCGCTCTCCTCAGCCAGCGGCGTCGGTCGGGGCATGGGAGGCGGTCCCCAACCCGGCACGCCCGCCTCCCCCACGCTTCAAGACCTCAAAGTCACCGTCCCCTTACCGGCAGACGTGCGCAACCTCGCCGAAATTCGCACCGCCAAGGGCGACGCCACGTACAACCCCGGTGACCGTTTTCTCGAGTGGACTATTCCCAACAAGGACGTCGCCGCCGGCTTTGCTTCGCACTTTGCTCTCCGTTGCACCGTCGTCGGCCAGTCTATTTCCGGCGAAGACGAAGACGATAATGACGACCCCACCGGTTTCGGCTTCAACACCTCCTCCGCTGGAGGCCGCGACTGGTCCTACGACGCCGGTGAACCAGCACCTTACCAGAGCGCGAGCGATCTCTTATCTGGCGGCGACAAGAAATTAACGGCCGAGCAAGAAAAGGAGGAAAAAGAGCGGAGGGACGGCAAACTGGCGCAGCAGAACAAGATCCTGATGCCCAGCTCGGCGAGCGTGAGCTTTGCCGTCAAGGGGTGGACGGCGAGCGGAATCAAGGTGGAGAGCATCATGCTGGATCCGAGGAGGAGTAAAGGGCTGGCGGAGACGGTGAGACCGTTCAAGGGGGTCAAGTATTTGACTGTTAGTAAGGGGGGCGTGGAGATTAGGTGCTGAGGGATGAATGGATGCGAAGGAAGTCGAGGAGTAATGGAAGTGTGGCGACCAAGTCATGTTTACCAGTCTACTTTAGAGATGATGGATGATGGCCTAGTCAATGATTAACATGGGATGTCTTCAAGTATTTTCATAGAAGTTATCCGCCTGAGGACTTCGCATCTCTTACAACCACATCCTGCGATCGTCAGTTTATACCTACATGTCCTTTCCAGTCCCCCCTTTCTTATTTTATCGAATCAACCTCGCTTACAATGACAATCATCAGTTTGAATGGCAACTCATCAACAGAACATCAGGTACAAGCCGGCAAAAGCCAGAATGAGTGATCGTGACCCTTGAACCTCATCATCATTCATCTGCTCTTGCTTTTGCTGCGAGTTCTAATGGTCCGAGTGTGTTGTCTTTCGCTTGATATTCCTCTCCTTTTCTTCGCCGTCTGCTTCTTACTACTGACCTAGATATTATACACTGACAACCGACCCGTGAAAGCACAATGCTATTTTTTTTACAGGTCACAGAGGCAGAAATGGAGACTACATGGCCAGACATTTTTTCTTTCTTTTGGTAGGTATGATTCTATGCTTCATATAACACAACAGGCAATCATCCGTGCTAGTATCACAACTCTGCAACAACGACAACTACCACCGAGTCGATTTTGGAAATGTTATGGATATATTTTTTCCACCATCGTTGTTCTTGGTTTCTGCCGATCCAAAACTTGACTACAATGACTATGTGGCATCAACTTCAAACTCCCATAGAATAGGGAAACCCGTACCTCTCATCTGGCTGGCATATTTGCCTAATGTAACAGCCACAGCCAAAAGTGTAACAACGCGCATGTCTTCTCGTACGTCCTTCAATACGTTCAACAGCGCTCCCACGCTCCCACGCCCCCTTGCCAGTTCATAATCATGAGGTCAGCATGATAGCTGCGAATCCAGGCCACCACACTCGAAGGACGTTTGATCGCCAAGGAGGGTGGTTCCTGCCGTTCGTCCTCGGACAAGCCGAAAGCTGCTGGCATGTCATCGCAGTAGATTGTGTTAATGTGTCTAGTCGGAGGTAACCGATTGCAGGAGATCAGTTCCAGCTCTGGACCTCGAATATCCAAGATTAAAGGCTTTCACCCGCTCGACCGAGTGGAAAACTAGCCGCCTATGCTACCTGGCGAAACCGATATGAAAGACAATATTCCAAAAAAATTCGTCATCTTGTAATGTTGTTGTTTCCAGAAATAGGCACAGAAAAAAAGCCGGAAGATCAACGGTATCAAATGTCCCCGGAACAGCAAGAGAGTTCGACTCCAGTTTGATTACCACGTGTGTGTGTTGTCCTATAAGTCGTCATGATTGTAGCCGCTTGGCTATAAATATGATGTGTCGGTGGAGATGAGGGGAGAAAGCAGGGAGGGAAAGTGTGATGCCGAAGGGTAGGACACTTGGCTTCGAGAAGAAGGGATGGGCTGCGAGATGAGTGTTTTGTGACGACGCTAATGTCTGCAAGTAGTTGTCGAGGTTAACTCAAGGCCGCTGGACTGCCAGGGATGCATATATCTCCGAGGGTTCGTCTGTATTTGTATTATGGGTGGGCGGCAAGGCTTGGGGATACATAAATAGGTCGTGATGCTGGAAGCAGTGACGTTAAAAGTGGATCCGATTCGGCGCAGATACGGTGTCGAGATCTGGCACAGATGGCCACTTGGGTACTGGTACCTCTGTGCGGCTCTTCGTCATGCCCTGGACCCCAAACCGACACGACCACGAGGCATGGCTTTTGGAAACTACTTACCAGCATGGCTTCGGCTAAGTGTGATGAAGAAACCGTTGACGCAGATGCCCATCTTGGGATGCGGAGAACGGGTAGATGTGACGGAACGCTGGATACCCTGGCATGGGGGAGGTAGGGAAGCAGAACAAAGAGAAGGGTCGGGTTTGGTGTTCTATATTTGGCCAGCCAAGCGACGATACCGATGATCCGGCTTGACGTAACGGCGATGACCCAAGCAGATACCCGATGGTGTTGAGACAAGCCAGCCACAACCGCCAACGCTGCATTAGAAGCCTTTTGAGCCGCCCAGGGAAGCGCCGTGACTCTGGCTGCGTTGCACGTCCATCATGAACTAGCCAGGCTAGTCCAATACCCTCGACATTTGTTCCCTGATACAGAAGGATCAAGGGAGCTGTTGTTCGAAGCCGTTTGGTGAATGTAGGCGCTCGGCGCATCGATGGACTGTAGGCAGACATAGCCCAGCGCTTGACTTGATACTATATGCATAGCATCGATCCAAGGTTGACAGTAGTGTTGACAAGGGATAAAGCACAGCGTGTCACCCTGCACGTCAAGTGTCGAAGTCACGGTGTAGTGGTGACTGTAAGAGATGGCATATGCGAGCATGGGAGTCGAGGGACGGGATGGCAGATAGACGGCTGTGTTTGGCTGACAAGACACTGAAGAGACTGTTAGGCGCCCGATATTCTACAGGTGACTGGCTTATCTCAACTTACGGATGGCAGTTGGAAGAGTTCTGGAAGTGTAGAAGACGCGAACCGTGGTTAACAACGGGCAATAGAAGGAAGTCGTGCTGTTGACACCAAAATAGTTCATAGGGCGCTTAGGAGCATTGACGTGGGTTCGTGGAGTAAACATCGAAGCCTTGGCAGGGGCATCGAAACAGTGGAGGGCGGCTAAGAACCGAGGCCGCGGCGGCTCCAGCGAATCGCGAAGCGGCTGGAGTCTTCAAAGGCACCGATCTCAGCCAATCACAGGACAGGGAGAGGACTTGGTTGCGTGTATTGAGACCCTCGTCGTGTTTTAAAAGGGCTTATTTTATCATCGAGTACTGGCTTTGACTGTGTTCTCGTCGTTGACGTCGTACTTTTCGAGTGGCGATATTGGACACAAGATGTCAAGAAAAGAAGATTGAATCGTGGGATGAAGCGAAGTGGAAGGAGATCATTGAGCATGCCCGCCTGTCGCTGTGGAACGATGGAGAGATGTGCCTGAAAAAGCCGGGCCATCTGCCCACAACTGGAGCGGGCCAGGCCTGCCACCCTACGGTGACCTATGCTCGGGCCTGACGCTACTTACGAATGGGGGCAACCGTCGCGACAACCGAATGGTAGGTATACTATGAGTGCAGTGTGTACTGGAGGCGACCTTGGTGTGACATGGAGATTTTTGCCACTGGTCTCGGATTTTTTTTATAGTTCAACCCTGGTTTGGTTGTTAACGTGGTTCCTGCGACAGAGTTGCAAAGAGTGCGTCGGGAAGTTCCGCGCTAACAAACAAACCAGGGTTGATGCGTACACCAGTCGCAACCTCAACCCCTCGCCCAACCAGCACCACCACCTGTGACATTTTTGTTTTTGGCAGGGACGGAATGGCAACATGTCAACATGGATTGCTGTTGCCTGTTTTGGACAACGCCCGTCCCTATCCTGCTGAAGAATTAACGGAGGCCATGGCGGTGAGTGACATCTTGCGAAATGTTGAACCGGGGCAGGTGCGCACCTCTTACGTTTTCTGTTGACTTTTCGTTCCAGTCCTTTGCTGTTGCCTCGCTTGTCGAAAAGTGTCGATACCTCTTTCCAACTGCTTCCCAAATGAACTGAACCAACAACAGCACATCAGGCATCTGCATGGTCTTGCACTTCAGTTTGCAACCAAAGATTTCCATCTCCTCTCCTGCCTCCTCCCTTTTCCCACATCCGGATCCCGGTCCGCTTGGGCCTTCATCATAGTGTGCCAGACCCTTTTGGATGTTTCAACATGACTGTCAATTCGTGAGCTTTTATTTTCCTACCCAGCCTGAGAGCCCAAGACAGTCCCTGCGGAGGCGCCAAAAGCGTCGTCGGAAACGAAGAAACGAGGAAACAATTGTGACGACATGCAGGCAGGCAGGCCACTGGTCACTACCTCTACACACCCTGTCGCCCCCATGAACCCCAAGGCCCCAAGGCCACGAGTCTCAGACGGGGTCGTCGATGGTTCATCGCAACATTGTCAGGGCAGCACTGACCATGGCGGAATCAAGCCGTCCTCGACAGGCGATGACCCCTGAATCTCCAAATTCTCGATGGTACGCAAGGTGGGGAGACAACAGACAGGCTATGGTATGTACTGAGTCTAGGACAGGCAATCGCTCAGACTTTTGTTTCGTCACGCAAAGTGTCTGTAGTTAGTCCCTATGTGGGACGCTTGGGTGTCATTCATGTTATAGGACTAGGATGGCTGATTGAGGGCAATGTAGTGTAAGTCGTCGACACCAGGATCATTCCACCCAACATCGCCTTGGATCATGTATACTGATTTTCATAATAGCACCCCAAGGCCCTCTCGTTTGGTGCTTGAGCCGCTACATATGCAGCTCCTTCACCACATCACAAGTGGTGAACCTGCTCTCTGCACAACACGGGACTGTGGGCAATCGATGAGTTCCAAAATGCTTTTCTGCAGGCTCAGAATCAAAAGAGCCACCTAGCTGGATCTGATATGCCAAATCCTACCAGGGACCATACATATCGGCCAGTGTGTGTCGAACAGCACGCATATACCAGTGGACAGCTGGTAAACTGTGCGATCTGCTACCAGCCCGTCGCAGCTGTAAATCTCGAAAACTACAAGCTTCAAAGCTCCGGACACACATCATCCCCTTCGAGTCTCCTTGTCTGTAAAGGGCATGGTCGGGTACCAGTCACGACTTGTTTCTAAGAATGGGTCTTCATCTGACCTTTCATAGGCCGCACGTATCCAGCTTTCATCCAATCATGTCCTGGTCAAAGTGACCAATCGCACCTCAAGCTTTGGCGGTAAACATCCCAAGAAGATGCGCTAGTAACAACGAGCCCGGTATTGATTACATAGCACGCGCGACGACAGTTCTTGGTAGTGACAGCCGCCGCAACTCCCACACTTGCTGACAGCCTGACACGGAAATTTTCGAACCGGGCGGAATGCGACTATAATATACATCTACTTGACTTTTACTTCGACAATCTTCCCACATGGAACCAAAGAACTCCGCACCTTGGTCTCCTATGAGCAGGTCCGCGCGTTACTATATTTAACGCTGAACTTGCCAACACAAGGAACTCCCCTGGCTGTGATGGCATGCTGGACACCATCTCCCGCCGTATCTGCTACGTATAACATACATAAGAAACCCCAAAGGAGACACCCGGGAACAGTGTCATGATCATACGTTGCCATAAGAGTACCACGATCAAGTTATGAGGCAACTTTCAGTACGCCGTTATGGTTGCATTCTGGCAGGTGGTTCAACCCTCTCAACAGCATGCTACTTTGGGACAATCGGCCTAATCTGGCTGCCGGAGGGTACCTCCAGGTGGAAGACTCTAAGCTGGAGGACCTCATGCCGAATTGTACAGTTATCATGAACTCTTATGGCTAAAAAGACCCTACCAAGATCACCGTTCCGGCTGTGACGTTCGGCACTTTGACCTGAACGGTTTTACCGATATACACTGCCCTCTTCCGCCTACTGAATACGGGCTGTTGTCCGCCCATCCCTGTACAAGCCAGCCGCCGTCGCTACTGGTGTAAGAAACGGCGTTTAACAACGCTTACCAGTTTCACCTGATGTCCACACATTTTGCTTTGCTAGCTGGCGATGCGGCATTCATCAGAACACATTTTATCGGTGTTACCCTACCAAAGCTGCCTGCGTTAGCTGCCACAAGTCATCGCCGCTCCTACAGCGTCCTGTACACACCAAACGCAGGGGCATGAGGGGACAGAGAATAACACGTCGCGCCATATTAAATGGAACTACATCACCTGTCGTGTGCTTCCTATTGGTTGCATTCCTGTGAGACTTGACTTCCCTTCACGCTCTCACTCACCATTCGTCTCGGTATCGATGATACAGCCTAATGCCTATGGTTTGCGGGCAAGGCGAGGCGTCAGTCTTAAGGGCAGGAGGAGGCTGTGGAGCACCCAAGATGAAAGAAGAAGGATCGATTCGTTCTCCAATGATGGAGTTAACTCAAGTCTTACGGGCGGCAGTAATGCTTGAGCACGATGGCTCGTACTGATTGCAGAGGATTACTCTACACGAGCATGCCAATCACGTCTAAGTAAAAGAACAAAAAGAAAGAAAAAAAAATCAACAGAATAAAGGTCTGGCACAGTGGTACATTCGCCCACGAGTTCGCCGAGCAGGGCGAATGCAACGGTAATTGATGCTCGTCATCTGCTCAGTGATCGACTAGCCAGTAACCAAGAACCAACAGCGAGTCCATCCATGCTGTTTGATGGTAAGTATGTACGAATTGGATCATGGCGAAGACTGGGGGTTCAATCCTACACAGTGAACTTCTGACAGCCGGGCCAGCCTCGTTTTCAAAATCTAACAGGCGCAGCAGAGCAGATGTGGGCCAAGGCAAGTTTATCCCAAACCCTATAATCATCCATAGCGTGGTCATCACATATCTGATGCTGATACTTAGAAACCAGTCCTCTAAGATACAAAGTGGCGAACAGCCAGTGGTCCTCTCTCAACCACCGTAAGCCACTGCGAGTCTAGCAATGTCACGCGATTTGCCCTGTCAAGTTGGATGAGATATGCCGCTCTTGAACACCAGCTTGCGCTTTGGGAAGACTATAGGTCCTGCCCATCAGAGGCTCGATTGTAAGTGCAGGATCCTTGTGCAAGAACCATGTGCCGAAGGAGGATCAGGGGGTGGGAGTCGAGCATGGTATTGAAAACGGTGGTTAACAACGGCGACTCGTCAGCAATTTGCACATCTGAAGCGGTCGCGGTTGTCGTTGCCCAGGGTATTGACACTAGCAGCAGAGCGACTTCAAATGTCCCTGGTCAGGCTGCTCCTTGGTAAACCGTCAGTCCGATGCGGTTACCAAGCCTTCCTTCAGAGTCGGGCGAACCAATGCCAGTGTGTGTTGGCCATCGGACAAGGTACCGATACAGGGACGACCGAGGTCGAAGGCCAGCAGTCCACCAATCCACCCCTGAACAGGCGCCATGTCACCCAATAGACTGGTGGTGTTCTCGATACACCCCATACCGTTCTAGCGACGCTCGTTTGCCCTTTCGCTTCTCCCTAGTAGGGGATGGTGGAGAGATTGAATCGTTGACGGATCTACGGCGTACGGCGTACCGTAGTAAAAGCGACCTTGCGCACAGTAGATTTGACAATGAGGCCTCACTTTCCGTCACTTTACCACTCCCATCAACCGGGAGGAAGCATTCAGAAACGTCGTCATCTGTTTTTCTTCTTCTCATGACCTCATACGGTCTTTGATGTACACTACCATCCCAGCGGTGCACGGTTTGGCCGGAGATCTAGGTAGTTGGTGGTGCTGCCTCCCAGTGCGGCCGCTTCCCGCTCGCTTCCCGCTCACGGACACCAGTGATCAGGGCATCATTGATCAGGCTGGCGCGGTGCGCCCCTCCATGTGTACTTGGTCTCGTCACTCCGGGCTTCTCCGCCATTGCCTAGAGCTGGCTGTTGCTAGAGGCACATTCCACTTGCAAGAAGATACACGGACTCTTCTAATCGACCCAGATCGTGGCGGCAAAGGACATTTATTTATTTGCACCATGTTGAGAAGAAGAAGAAGCAGGCAGGCTGGGCTAGAAGTGGATGGATGTTTTCGGTCATACAAGCTGCGCGGATACCGGCCACTTGCTAGCGATACACGAGGCCCATTTCGGTTATGTGTTCCCGGCAGCGGTCGAACAGACGCATAATCGCGCGTTAAATGGGCACCAAGCGCTCCGCAATTACATACAAAGAGGAGGTGTGCGTCTACCAGGCTCCAGCACCAGCAACTCTACCTACACTATCATCCAGATCCTCACCACGTACCTAGTACATGTTGATGAAAGCTCCGACCACCTGCTCCCTCGTGCGTTTCCTGCTTACCAAGCGTTAAAAAGGTGAACAGCGCGGTCGGCATTGGTTGAGCTGAATGGGTAGTTCTACCTATATCCGAGTTGCTGCATGCTGGCCGCGTCTCTGGATTCCATCCGTTGCGGGGGTGTTTTTCAAGGTCGCAAAGGCCGAGGAAAAGGCGCGCCAAACAGCCCGAGTCTTACATGTGCATCATCCCGGCTATCGCCATCCAGTCTTTATTCCATGGGTCTTGCTCTCTGACGTGTCATACCCTTGCTGCTCCGAAAAGGAAGACACAAAAGGAAGCACAGGCTCACACGCAATCTCTCTCGCACACACGCCGAGAACTCGACCCATTACTCGCGACTTTGTTTGTTACTACCACCTCTACACTACTACCGACGGAAACTCTGCAACGACCGGCCCGGAGGGAAGAGCCGCCAACGGTCAACTAGATACCTGATACATGCATCAAACCTTTGGCAATTTCCAGTATCATCAAGCGCGGACTAGTGGGCTGGTTGGTCATTCGGGTTACTAGCAAGCATCTCGTACGTGAAGGACGTTTCGTTGCTGGCATTCAGGACGCAGCCAGTCTTCGCAGTATAGATCTGGGTCCGTTGTAAAACGCGTTGCTGAGAGAGGTCGGTCGGTGTTTCTTTTGTTCCTTTTCGTTGGCAACAAGACTCGGTTCCTGTCGGTCCATCTCGTCACATTGTTTCTCTGTACGCTGTGCCCCGTGTCGGGTCGCTCTGTCACTTTTTTTGTTTTGTTTTCTGCTCGGGTCTCGTACCAAGTCTTGCAAGTACACTGTACAGCGTTCAGGTTCCGTCCCGTTTGTTTGTATCCTCCACAGCACACACACACACATCCCATTTCATGTCCGCACGCAAGACCGGGCACTCCAAGCACTCAGTCCCATACATACCACACCCGTAATCCGGGGTTCCATCGATTCCCTTGGGACCATTGGGACCTTGATTGAGACTGCAGCCATTGGTCTTCCGCCCATCCACCCACGCACGCAGCCACCACGCTCAACCTACCTCCACTGCTGCTGCCGCGGTAAGGTACAAGTACCTCGCCTGGGCACCGCGGCGCTGCCAAGCCTACCAAGCTGCGACTGGGCCCATTTGGGCTTTGGAGCTTCTGAGCATTCGGTTTGGTGGGTCGTGGCCCTGCAACACAACCCAACATTCTCGAGTCCACACCCATAGCTACCCCAGAAGGGGTCATCGGCAGCTGGCCAGTGTCAGTCCAGAAAAAGAGCGGAGCAGCTCCAGCCAGCTAGCGTCGAGACGAGGATAGTGCTTCCAGCCCGGAGCCACCCAGTACCTCTAGGTAGCCAGGCGAGCCCGGCCAGGGAGCTCCTCCCACGCCGAGTTGCGCAGAGGGCAGTCTCCAGTCCAGAATCGCAACCTCCGAAGAAAGGCGGCTGCTGCTGCCGTTGCTGTTGCTGTTGCTGTTGCTGCTAATCACTCATCGTCTTCTCCCCTCCACAACCTCCATCCTCGCTCCGTTGCTTGTTGCGTTTGTTGGCGGCCACCACTCAACCCGGCCTGGGGAAAAGCATCTCACATAGGTAGCGCCCCTGCAGCAACCATCATACTACATACCTTACATACCTATCTGCCTGCTCCTCACCTCACATCTAGAGAAAGGCACACGGCCAACCCCCCCGTCACTCCGTCACCCCCCCGCCTCCACTACCTACCTACACGCACGCATCGCATCCGAGAAATCCTGCAGGCTGGTCACACTTTTCTAACGCTGATTCATCAGGAACCTCACGATCCTCCTGCACGCAAAGAGTCCATCCACCTTCTTTGGGTACAGGTTGAGGGGTTCTGTTTGCCCTGCGTGCTACCTTATATCAACGCCGGGCCGTCGTGTTCTGCACCTCTGTCCGTCGTCTCCGACTGACGGAGACTTGGTATTGGGCATCTTCCCGTCACATAGCTCCCCGTCTGCATTCTCACAGTTGAACCCCAGAGGTCACCATTTCCATTTTTCATCCATCACCAACTCCCACTTTGTCTAAACAGCGCCTATTGCCTACATCAGCCGTACCGATTTCGACCTCTCACATACACTGAACGGCATCAACTCCGGGCACGTCGTCCTTCATCTTACGCGTTGCGTTTCCATCATTGGTCCATACTCCAACGATTTGATCACTAGCCTTCAACCCAGGGAGCAGCTACGCCTCTGCGCACGATCATTGGGGTTTGGGCGTAAAGGACGCCAGCAGGGAACATTTGCTGAGATCCAAGATATATCGGCATTACGATCACACATGACGACTTTCACAGCTCTAAATGGGTCATCACCCAGGCCAACTGAGATCTCCAATGGTGCTCGGGAGCTTGAACGCGGAAACGGACAGTCTGCTGGTCCAGACCCAAGATCCGCCAGTGATGTTGCAGTCAGCCAGAGAGAACGGGACCGGGAAAACTGGGGCACTTCAACCCGTGAAAGGCATCCGTATGCTGTGGCAAATTACCACGATGCTGAACCTGCCCCAAAACGGATGCGGACAGATTCCGATTCTCACTCTCCCAGGCGAGAGCACAGGCCTTCACCCATCTCTACTGAGCGGCCCGACAAGTTCGAAAGAACAGAGAGAACTCCCATTGAACGGACCGAAAGGTTGGAAAGAACGGAAAGAATGGAGAGGCCTGAAGTCACGGAGAAGGCGGAGCAATATGAACCCCCACGGCCTCCGTCCAACCCCCATGACCGCTATCCGTCTCCCCAAAAGGAAGGATATCGTGGTTACGAAAATCATGAGAGCGATGACCGATGGCGCTCTCAGCAGGCCAGAAGTGAGAGGAACACAAGCTACGATGCAGCTTACTCGGCCGGGCCAGTATCCGGCCAGTCCGAGGAACCGATGGGCGAACATATGCGCAGAGCGACGAGTCAAGCAGACAGCGGCGACTACGAAAATCAGAGCCCCGATGGCGACGATAACCGCTACTCGGATCAGTACACCCCTGAGCAGCGCAGAGATGGCACCGTTCAGTCCGACCCCAAGAAGCGGAAACGCAATTTCAGTAATCGGACGAAAACCGGTTGCCTGACGTGCAGGAGGCGCAAAAAGAAGTGTGATGAGACAAAGCCTCAGTGTGAGTTTTGAATTTGATCATGAATTCGCCTTTGGGTCATCTAACAGTTATCAAGGTACCAACTGCATCAAGGGTTCATTCCAATGTGCTGGTTACCCACCACAGAGGGGTAACTGGCAGAAGCCTGAGAGCAAGCCAGCCCAAGTCAACATTGAGTCCAAGGATCCCAACTATGTCCCTCTTGGAGCATATGGGATGCCGCAGCAACCAATCCCTCCTTACACCAGCAACACTGCTCCGATACTGAGCCAACCAAAGCAGCGCGAGCCTTTCCCGATGGCGCGTGGGCAGCAACCCACTCTCCGCATCACACCGCCTCAAGGACGGCCTCTTCAAAGCGACGACGACCGGCTCACAGCATCAACTCTTCCTAGTGCATCGGTTATTAGCCCAGACAACAAACTGTCTGCCCTGTCAGCTTATCCTTCAAACGTCTTCCCCACGCCCATCAGTGCTCGGACGCCCCTTCGAGAGTATGCGAGAGTGCCCCCGCTCCACGATTTGACGAGGACAGACCCGGACCACCAACCACCGCCGCCACCACCGCCTCCTCAAAGCGCCATTTCCGCACATCCTCCCTACAACCTCCATGGTAGCCGAACGGACACGCCAACATCAGCGGTCCAGCCTCTAATCACATCGCAGCCACCTTCAAGTGCCGTACAGGCGACTGCGCAGCTAGCACTATCCCATGCGCAGTCGCATACTCCGTCCAGCGCTACCGTGCCCCCCGTGCGAAGGGAGAAAGACGAGATGATCAGTGGACGAGCCTTTTATCCCTTCGATAAGGAGCTTGTGCTAGAACGCGAGAGATGCAATGCAGCTTGTTGGAGATTCAACAACTCGACCAATCCTAACATTGGCGTATCACCTGCTGAACGTGCACGACTTTTCAAAGAGATCTTGCACCCACGCGAAGGTGTTCAGTTGACGCCCAACCAGCTATCACCCATAGGCCGTATTGGTCATGTTGGTGATAACGTTTCGGTCGAGGCCCCGTTCAACTGTGACTATGGGTACAACATCTCCATTGGCAATAACGTGTCTATCGGCCGGAACTGCCTGATTACCGACTCTTGCGAGGTACGCATTGGCCACAATGTGATTATCAGCCCGAATGTCAACATCTATACAAACAGCTGCTACACAGACTGGAGGCGCCGTGATGGGCACAGGGGTGCGCAGTTTGGCAAGCCAGTCATCATTGACGACGATGTCTGGATCGCGGCAAACGTGGTCATCTTGCCCGGTGTAAAAATCGGAAGGGGGTCAACGGTTGGGGCTGGGTCAATTGTTGCGAGGGTAAGTGTCAATCCCTAGTCAACCTCCAGGAGTGTGCATACTGACGAGACTATGTTTAGGACGTTGCTCCCTACAGCATCTACATTGGACGGAAAGCAAGCATGCACCGAGGCATTCCAACTTGATGTTGTTACTGTCTGGTGTCACAGTCCTCACGCTTCCAACCGCGATCACCATCACCAGACCTCGATCTACCTCTGTACTGGTCTTTGCAGCGACCGGATGAAACCCATTTCTGTATATTCTCGCATATGTTTCCCGTTATATCTATTTTCATTATCTCCTTTCTCCTCTCTATTTCCTCTAATTACTTATTTGTCACTTTTGTCGGTGTGAGGCGAGTTGATTGATCGGTGGGAGGGTGGCTCGAAACAAAACACGGATCTGGTTCAGGAAGAATGAATGAATGGGACAGGAAAAGACAAGGTGGAGAAGAAAGACACGCCGCTACGATTGAATTGCCGGGTTGTCGTTCGGGAATCGAAGAAGCGTCGTCATCGCCAGCTTCACCACGATCATTGACATCATGTCACATGCCTACGAATAAATCTCCCAGCGAGCGAACGATCTTGAATAGGGCAATACGGTTGTCTACGAAGGAGGGGAGGTGGCTTTTATCATGCGGTTTCGGCTATCTGCGACTTTAATAGCACTATATACCCCTTTGCTTCTTATTGGGATAGGGTGGTTGGAAGGTTGGATTAGAAAGCGTAAAAGGGGGCAGTAAGGAACGAAGGCTGATACAACTCGGGCAGTTATCGGCAGTAGTTAGGCTGGGTAGTGAGTGCGTACGGGTAGTTGGTTAGCTAGTAACTAAGTTGATACCAGTGGGTGTGTCTCTTTGGACGTTGGCCAAAATCTGCGGTACCAAATCACCGTACCCAGGATCACTTGAGGTTTCATGTAAGAGCTTCCCAAAGTGTCTATTATCCGGTGGTACCTCGCATGCCGTTGGTAACCTCGTCAAAGTATGCCGCTCGTCTGTCGATCCGAGCTACCTATCTCGGATGGAACAATGTAGTTCGTCAAGTCCCATGCATGACATATGGGGGCTGGCGGCTCTTCCTAGTTGCATACATACATACATACATACATACATACATACATACATACATACATACATACATACATACATACATACATACATACATACATACATACATACATACATACATACATACATACATACACACGAGGTACATTCCAAGAAGCCGGCAATAAGTACTGAGTACCGCAACGGTTCACATGGCCAACTTTTGATGTATAGACACTGCATACATACACAGTAGGTAGACACGGTAAGTGAGCACGCGTGGCATTCAAGGGCTACCTACCTACTAATATGTACATGTAACATCCGCTTTGAACCGCGCCGGACGCAGCAGCAGCAGCAGCGGTGGCCGAGTGCATACCTACATAGGTCCCTACTCAGAAATCGGACTAGGTACTTACCTGCATGGCGGTGCGAGATCAATAATACTGTGCTTGCGTCGGGCGAAGTTGAACAAACAAACCACTCCGGCTCACTGGACCGGTGCGTAGGCTTGGTATGCTCGGTATGCTCGGTACGCAAGCGAGGTACGATGGGTAGGTAGGTACGGTACGCAAGCGAGGTACAGACGGGACATAGGTAGATAGGTACGGAGGTAGGTAGATAGGTACGGAGGTAGGTAGGTAGGTAGAGCCGTGCAAGCGGCTGCACACTGCCTGCCCGTGGCTGAGAGGTAAAGAGGAGGTAGGAGAGAGAGAGGTTTCGCGAATCTTGCATGGCGTGAAGTATGTACCTACATAGTAGGAGTAAAGTAACTGCGTAAACGGAGTTTATGGTATACGGTACGGTAGATGATGGTTGCTTAGGTACCTATTTATTGGTAGTTGTCGGGTAGGGAAGTACATGTATAGCGGTTTGAGATTCTTTGACATGTTTATACGTGTGTACTGGTGTATGATGAGTAAGGTAGTCTTTTTTTTTTTCTTCCTTCTCATACTACGGGTGTTTGTCCAGTTGTGAACTACTGCGTACAGATGTAGTTGCATAGTTTACGAGGCAATTCACAAGTTCGCCAAGGTTGATTAATGTTAGTTTAGCCCCCAACTGCCTCTGCTTGCTAGTCCTGTAGTTAATTCCAAATAACGATTGCAGGTGGAAGGTGGAAGCTGAAGTCCCTTGCATGCGGCTGTTGTAGCAATCCTCTTTGACACACTATACAAAACCATGAGGTAAAATCCCATTGCATCTCGGGAAATGAAAAGAAAAAAAATTGAGAAGATCAATCGATAGTGTGACTCGTTTTGTTCAGCCCCCAACCCAAATAGCTACTACCCAGTTATCTATCTACCTAGGTGTTTTTCAGCTGTACAGGTATTGCGGCTGAGGATCTATTTCACCAACACGTGGTTTTCTGTGCCTCACTCGAGCATACCACTCACGCACAAAGCACATGGTGGCAAAGCTTCCAACCCGAGGTTGTTTAGAATTAGAGCCCCAACCACTATTCAATATCGCATATGGTAGCATCATTGATAACGAGAGAAATGCACACGAGAGGGTGATGATCGTCAGAGCTCCAATATCAACAGCTTTCTACTGTACTTCAGCTTAGATGTCTTGGACGCCAACACGTGGTTCTGTGCCTGATGGAAGCATGAAAGAACAACATCTGAAATTGTGATAATCATTCCTGATCGCCAGAAGCTGAAAGATCTATCGCCAGGTCCATGTGCCGGCTCCATTTTTGCTTGTGGTTACCTAGGTACTCTAAGAACAGGAAGGTAGCATGTCGAAGTGACTATCAAATCTGAAGGGAGAGAGCATCATCACCGCTTGTTTTGCCCCCAAAAAGACAAGAGATTTGTGTCGGTATATATGTAGTCGGACGGTGAGCAGGTAGTACAGTACTATCAGTACTAAAGTGACAACTTCCTGCCATGTGGCTTCAACAGGGGGGGAGTGTTTTGCCGAGATCCTATCCTTGTCTTCACACGCATGTGCTGTGCCTTACGAAAGCATAAAACACATGGTGAATTAGACTTGATTTAGACCCCAAACACTTGTTGAAGAACGCAAAGTTATGAAAGAGCTTCGATGATTATCGAGATAGCCTCACACGTGTTACACGTGTTTCTATGCCCCATGTTCACAGGTCAATATCGGCTACCACTTAGACCCCAAGCGGGATACGCTGAATTGAATACTGTGAGGATAAGAAACAGCTCAGTGAGGAATTTTGTTGAAAGTTTTAAGACAACCTAGAAGGTGATGGTGCTGTAATTGAGTCATTACAAACGAAACGTTTGTGGTGAAGAGAGTGTTAAAAAAAAAAAAAAAAAAAAAAAAAAAAAAACCAAACGTCAGACCTTCGGATTGAACTGGATTTCTATCCGATACTGTAATCAAAAGAGGGAAAAATGAGCTGGTAAGAGTATACCATTGCTTGTATAAGGGATAACCGTTGAGTTGGCCTCCTTGGATAGTGCCCCTCACCTTGTACTGATAGTGTACTTCCCCTATCCTTTTATCCCTATCACTTGTTTCTTCACTCTCTTTTGCACTTCTCGGTTCAGACTTCACTTCGCTTGGCCCTTGAGTACTCGGACGTTTTGTCTTTCTTTGTCTTCGTCGCATCGTCGTTTGTGCCGTTTCGGTCATGCGTCGAAAACTAAAACACAGGGCGTAAAGAACCTTTGGGTATGCTCCAAATTCTCGAAGTGTCACCAATGGATGAAGTCAACACGCTTAGGTAAAAGGCACTTGTAAACCTATTCACAAGAAACGAACTATGAATACAACCACCCTGTATATGCCATCCACTATTACTACCGCAGCCCATCCATCAACCTGATAGCGCCCATCCCCCCAGCTCGCTCACAAGCTTACTTCTTCTGCTTCTTCGTACTCTTGTCACTAGCATTGCTGAGCACGCTAGCACTCCGCTTGTGCTGTCGCGCCCCTGCACTTGCTCCTGCTCCACTGCTACTACCATTCTCATCCGCCTCTTCCTTGATCTTGGGCTGATTGCTGCTGCTTTCAGCTTCTTTCTCGGCCGCTGTCGCTGCTGCTGCTGCATCTCCTTGGCCCTTATCGCCTCCACCCTCCTTTAATGGAACCACAGGACCATCTTCCCCTTTCTTTTGCTGCTCTTGACCTTCGCCCTGTTGCTCCTTCTGCGCCTTGGCGTCCTCTGCCTTCTGATCATTCTTCTGCTCATTAGCCTGTGCAGACTCGCCCGACTTGTCCTTGGCGTCGTCACCACCAGCAGCACCACCATCCTTCTGCTTGTCGTCTGCTCCTCCTCCTTCTCCCTCCTCCTCACCATCCTTCTTCTCCACCGTCTCTCCTCTCGCCTCCGCGGCTTCCCTCTCAGCCCTCTCCCTCTCGGCCTTCTTAGCCTCCTCCAGCTTGATCTCCGCATCGACCTTATCGCTCATCTTTCTCAAATCCACCAGCGTTGTGACCGCGCCCCAAAGAACCTCGAATTGCGCCGTCACCGCCGCCGTAGGCATAATAAGACGGGCAGGGATGTCAAGTTCAAGGAGCAGGTTCGTGATGCGCATCTGCTGCTGACCAGACTTGTGACTATACAGCTTGTTGATCTTCTCGTAGCGAAACGTCGGGCCGCTGCCAAGCCGGTCATGGTGCGACACGCCGTACACCTGCTCCTCGTGCTCCGACAGTTTGCGACGTTCGGGCTGTTGAGGGCCTTTCTTCTTGTTGGCAGCCGGAGCGGGAGCAGGAGCGGGGGTGGGCGCCTCGGCAGGGGTGGCGGGGGTTTGAGAGACGGAGTCGCGGTGGTGGTGGCCGTGAGCACCGTGGCGGTCGGCGCGTTCGCTACGACTCTCGTTGCGGTGGTGAGAACGGGACTCCTGGCGCTCATGACGCACAGGAGGCTCGCGAACGGGGGGCTCATGATGGTCATTGGCCCCGGCAGTGGATGAGGCTGCAAGGCTTTCCCTCCGGCTAGCAGCTGGAGGAACTTCGGGTGCGGCTGCGACGGCGGCAGCAGCGGCGGGTAGAGCGGCAGTAGCAGCAGCCGCAGCAGCAGCAGCTGGGGGGACGCCATTCTCGGGAGCCATGATGCTCTTGCGCTTCTTGGATTTGTCCACGTTGAGAAGGGTCTGCAGGAGAGACTGTAGGCCGGCGGAGGTCTTGAAGGAGTTGATGTCCGACTCGCTTGCAGGGTAATCGAGACGGTTGTACAGCTCACGACGCTCCTCGTTAAAGCGCTCCGTACGGGCCATGATACGTTTAATCTCGAGGAGCAAAGCCTCCTCCTCACGAGCCTCATCGCTGGAGCGTTTCAGGGTGTTTTCAGCGAAACGTTTGCGGTTCTGTTCCTGTTTAGGGTCAAAGTGTAGCATCATCTCATACAGCTCGAACTCTGGCCTAGTCATGTACTGAGCAGGCTTCTGAACGGCCATCATCTTGGCAGCAACCTCGTAGTATCGCGCCTTCAAGTCTTCCATGGTCCTGGGCTTGGATGCCGGCACCACAGCCATGCCGTCGGGTGTCTCACCCTCGGGCTGTTGAGGAGCGTACTCGTACCTGTCCCAGATGATAGGCCATCGTAGATCAAAATCTTTTGCCAACTCCAGCAGATAATCTGTTTCCTCCTTGGTCCAATCGGGGTTCTTCAGGTTGGTGTTATATTGATCCTCGCTGTACTGCGGTACAGACACGCGGACGTTGAACTTTGCAAACGACGAGTCCTCGGGCTTGTCAGCCGAGTTGTCTGCAGTCGCCGCACTGTCTTGCCCTTCAGCTGAGCCATCTTGCACGGTTCCATCTGGTTTCCTCTTCCAATGCCTCAAGACAAGGGCGCCATCATCCCCTCTAGCCGAGTTGGTGAATGCCTTAAGTTCCCATTTGGCAGCAGGTTTGCGACTGACGGTCCTTCGCTTCTTGAAGATGGAAACCTCGGGGACTATGGCGATAGGATTGTCGCCGCCGAGGTTCTGTACTTCACGAGCGAGGCCCTTTAGGTTTGGACGTGGTGTCGCAGTCCTCGCCTTTTTGGACGGCCTCGGCCCGGCGTGGTCTGCAGGGAGGTTGAGGACGTCACGGACGTCGTGGGATGTCATGATGTGGGGCGCCGCGGAAGGACGGGGTTAGGAGGAGGGGAGTCGAAAAACAAAAGAGAAGGACGCCGAAACCCGCAGCCAGGAACCGGAGATAAGGTAACAAGAAGATTTAATACGCAAACGAGCCTATAACTTCAGTTAAACGTCCAACTGCCTCGAAACGCCCCACTCCCAAAATGCATCAAGAAAAAGCCAGATATAATATCAACTCGCGATATTAGGCAGAGCACATCACAAATCTGGGTTTCAGCTTGTGTCCCGGCAATGAAAGATATCGATCGGATCTGGATGAACTGCAAGCTGGAGATGTGGAAACGACGCGGTCTGTGGAATGTTGGTTGTCGCTGGAAAAGATTCTTAGTGGAGACTATTTACGCTTTCGCATCCACCTGAAAGGGTTAGGGTCGATCTCAAGAAGGCATGACTGCACGTGACTCTTGCTTATTGCCTGCCGCTCACAGAAGAAAAGGCCAGACCCAGGCAGGTGTGGAAGCGGAGCCCCTGGGGACCTTGGATGGCCCCGGCTCGATTTTCTGAACGTGGCAGTTTCCAAAGGCCAAGCTCAGGTCTCAGTGTGGTCGCGACTTTCGAGTGTGCTACAGTGAAAGGGTGCAGCATCCACCATAGCGCATCACCAACATTAGTTCCGCCTCCCTCCGTCAGTGAATCTGTACACAGCATTGGCGCAACAACCACCAGCCGGGTACAACAGAAACGACCACGGCCGCCTCTTCTCGACGACCATCACTCAACTGCCCCGTCCGGCGACATATATAGAGAGACAAAACAGACACACCACAACCATGAGGTCGTTCCTCCCGCTGCTCTCGCTGGGCGCCGTTGCTCAAGCGCTCCACTTCTTCATCGACGGCACCAGCCCCAAGTGCTTCTACGAGGAATTGCCCAAGGACACACTGGTGGTTGGCCACTACACGGCAGAGGAATGGGACGACCAGAGGCATTCGTGGCAGAAGCACGATGGCATCAACATCTTCATCTCTGTAGATGTATGTTTTGTTACCTCTTTTAAGCTACCAAAGCTACCCCTGACCCCCCTATCCATCCCACCTACTCGAACCACCCACCACCTACCAAGACCTCCCATACCAAACCCATTATTGCTTGTTTCCACAACCGCTTACACACCTTACCTTCCAGGAACTCTTCGACAACGACCACCGTGTCGTCTCCCAGCGCGGCGGCCCCGGCGGCAAGTTCACATTCACCGCCGCCGAGGCGGGCGACCACCGCATCTGCTTCACGCCCACGTCGACCTCAGGCCGGTCGAGCTGGATGTCGGTTAACAACCCGAATGGCGGGATCAAGCTGACGCTGGACATGGCCATCGGCGAGTCGAGCGCGATTGAGAGTGCCGACAAGGGCAAGCTGCAGGATCTGGCGACGCGGGCCAAGGATTTGAACAACCGGCTGCAGGATATCAGGAGGGAACAGGTTTTCCAGAGAGTAAGTCATCTCTTTCAGCCGAATGGGTGGGGATGGGGGATCGTTTGAACCCGGGAGGGACAGAAGCTGACATACAATCTTTAATCAAAACAGGAGCGCGAAGCCGAGTTCCGCGATCAATCCGAATCCACCAACGCTCGCATCGTCCGCTGGGTTTTGATCCAGCTCGTCGTCCTCGGCGTCACTTGCGCCTGGCAGCTCTCTCATCTCCGCTCCTTCTTCATCAAGCAGAAGCTCACGTAAAGAGCTTCTACCACTTTACCCATGCATGGGTCATATGGGACTGGAGGTCTCGCTTGCAATATATGAAAAAAAGCACATATGTAATTGTGGGAGCGGACGGGCTATGAGGGATGGGGTGGTGTAATTGATATGGTCGGGTCTACTTTTTCCTTTGGCCAAATAGACAGGCCACGGGTGTCATGGGTGGCATGAGGTGTTCACGCCATATCATGCCAATGAGGAAGAGCTATGATCAAGGAGAGAAAAAGTTGCCATAGGCGGGTAGGCCGTCCTCAGCGACAGAGTGACGAGAAACTCTAACGAAACGTTTTAACATGTATTATGCATGCTTCTATACAGCATGAGTGGCCATGTCTTGATGATATAATGCACATACTTCATACAACCAAATACTTCATACAACCAACGCTCACGCACCACACATCGGGCAAATACCATTAATCAAGCATAAACCGAATAGTGCGCGCATGAGATACTGACTGGCCTTGGTTGCTTTACATGCTCCTCTATAAGCTGGCATGCCTTGATGATATGTAATACAATGACCTACTCCAATATCACTCACAGATAGCGAATGGCGAGATCTGTAGACAAGACCAAGCATGATTATCCGAATGAATTTTCTTTACATGTTCTTACACAACATGAGTTTTATGCCATGCCCTTCACAATACTTGATACATAATCAACTTTTCATACACCACTCTCACACATACGTCAACCTCGAAAGAAACGTTTCAACACATGAACACTAACGGATACAATTTGAATACGCCAGGTTATCACACGTAGTATAGTTGCCACAAATACATTCATCCCTCGTCTCCGATATAGCGTGGACTATATGCCTATCTCCGTCTCACCCAGGGCCTTGACACTAGGAGATATCAGTTTCACGGCGTTCACCAAATAAAAAGCCAAAAGCTTTGGCTATCCTGTATCACACCAGCCAACAAACAAGATCTAGATCGTATATTTAACGGAAGCTGCCCGATAGGAGGAGATTTCAGAACGAACGCGAAACATACTTCCGGTTCTTGTCTATTTAACCTTAGTCATCGATCAGTTCTCCGATCCCAAGCCGAGTGTCCTTATACCTCCTCACCAAAACACTGGAATGCAGGCTGAAAAAACAAAACCCGTTGTACATATACCTCAAGTAAACATCTGTGAGCAGCTAAAGGTCTTTCCGAGCGGGGGATGTATTATATATAAGGAAAAGCAACGCTATCTGTATGCTTAGTGCCCAATGTAGAGATCCTAACAAGCGGCAGCAGCGGCGCCAAAAAGAACTCTCGTCGCTGTCCTAGTAAGAAGAAAAGACCCGATGAAGAAAGGAAAAACAAAAACCAGATACAAGAAAAGAAGGAAAGAAGGAAGGTCAAAACCATCAAAGTGACAGGAGCCCCCCCCCATTTCTCCCGAATTTTCAATAAGCCCCGGATTGCTAGCCGATCGTCTGGAACGTTTTATGTTCATCTCGAGACGCCGCTTGGTAGCCTTCCAAGTTGAACAAAGTGAGGGCTTCACGCAAGCAGTTCATCCTCTCCATCAGGTGCATCCTACTGGTTTAGGGTTTAGCAGTTGGTTCGGCATCTTCAGCGACCCAACACAGCAGCTTGCCGCCCAATTGATGATGCCTGCCATAGAGAATGTAGTACCAGATAGATGGGCCAGGCAGCAAAAGACAAACACATTTGATAATACATCAAAAAGGGCCAGGGCAAAGCAAAACATAAAACAAACCCACGCTGTCTGGACGACCCGAACCGAACTGCGATATGTAGGTAACGTATTCCCGGAACGGTCGGGGATTAGAACTGCCCACCCACCCCATCCAGTTTCAGTTTCAGATGTACTCCGCCCTCCATCATCATCATGTATACCAGCTGATCCCTGGCCAGACCAGGCTGAGGTTACGTGGCGTCGTCCCCCAACGAATGATTACTCGGCAGAATACCTAGGTGGTGGGTGGTTGCTGCCCGTTAAGTACCTCTACCGCCTAACGAGGAGGGGAAGGGAATATAAGAGGTTTATACCTAGTGATGACGTCCGAGGTAACGGTTATGGTGGTTGGCAAGATATTCTAGACTAAGGATGTGGGATTCATGGTACGATGGTGATCGATATGCTCAAGGAACCTAGACGGTGAATCAGGGTTAGATGGTTTGACTTGATTTTCCATATTTGTTTCTCACTGACGGAAATCTCTCTGCCACGGCAGCTACCAGTGGACGAAGGTTGAAGTTGCGGAGATTAGTCTCGACAAGTAGTGGCGAATATTGAAAAAGAGTAAAGAGTTAGAGAGACTTTAGGACAAAGTACGGCTCAGACTTGAAGCCCTCGCACTTCCACGATACGTTCTTCTTCCAGCACCTCGCAAGAGACCTCATTTTTTTTCCCGCTAGGTCATGGCGCAGTTACCGAATCATCACTAGAGAATTGACATTCAGAGTTGTGTAGAAGACGTAGGGTTAAATGTCTACCAGATGCATTTGGTGGTTGTCGAAGGGTACGTATGTAGTTGTTCGATACTTTAACCCTACATTCCCAAACCTCAACCTCGAGAGATAATGCGGGTATATACAATAGGTCCGGAGGTCCGGCCTCAGTCCAAGCTTGAAAGGTAAGTGATAACCGTGGATGTGGCAAGGTGAAATGAAGGAACGAATAAAACAATGCTTGGAGGGCATCAGACAGCTATTATCGAAGAAGAAATTCTATTACGCCACCTCATCCTCGATCATATCATGTCGTGAAAGAACAGTGGAAGAGGATAACATGATCAATACCATACAGGATCAGTGAGTGAGTGGATATAATGATTATTATACGTAGTTCGGAGATGTATAAGATGCTGATTAGACAGCAATAGCGCGCAACAACAGACAAGGTAGACAATGACAATAGACAGACAGTAACAAGCTTAAAACCACACCCGCAAACAGCAACACTAAAACACCGAGGCGTTCCGTTCCAATCAAATATGAATACTCTTTCCTCTTTTCCCCTTTTTTCGTTTTCCCGAGATCTTTTCAAACTTTCTCTCTCAACCTTTCCCCGTCACTTCCCCTCCCTCTTCTCACGTGTTTCCCCCTCCTTCCCCTTTCGTCCCACTCCGAACCGCGTCTTCCAGCGGAAAAGATCAGGGAGGCTTGACCGTTTGCACGGGTTCGTCGGGAAAGAAATAGCTGTCATTAAAGACTGGATCATCCGAGACCACTGTCCTCCACGTGAGTCGGCTCGGCGTTCCATAGCGGCCCGGCGTCGTAAATCCTAGCAGCCCCTCTCGCCAAACGAAGGCCAGCCCAGAAGGGAGGGAACAAGAAATGGCAAAAGAAGAAAGGGTTCCCGGGGAGGTCGAGAGAGAGGAAGCGAAGATAGCGAGAAAGACAGAAGACTGAGTCTGTAATACTAATCGTATGGTCGTAATGATGTGCGCCAGGTAGATCAAGCAAGTAAAAGACGCCAGATGCGCGTAGCCGAGTAAGACCGCTATGAAAAACAAAGGAAGGTATCCTCTATAGTCCCCATGCAAAAACATTTGAGAACCCCATGTTTCGGCAAATTCATACAACAGGACTCGTCCCCCCCGGGATTCCCTCTATATAGATGGGACGAAGACTTGCTCCTCACATTTTCTCCTTTTGAAGCTAGCCGCACTGTTAGCGGTTAGGATCATCAACACAGCTGCCACCGTCTTTGGTTGTTGCTCACTGAAGGATATTATTAAAACAAACGGACACAAAATCACCACCAGCCTTTTCAGCTGCAGCACAGGGCCTTCCAAATGCCCTTGATGCCGCCTTGCTGTTGTTGTGGCTGGTTAGAAGGTGGTGGGTTCGTGTTCGATGTGGCAGTGTGGGTCATTGTCCGTTGCGGAGGCTGCTGCATGTTGTATGGTTGCGCTCCATTTCCCGCCGACTGGGTGGGCGTGGGTTGAGACTTGTAAGCCCGGTTATTCTGCGCGTTGGCGTTTGGTTGCTCTTTCGCCCGCTGCCCCGGCTGAGCTGGAGGCGAGGGCTGCGGGGCGTTTAAACGAGCGGCCGTCAATTGAGCTCGGGGGTCGCTTGCGTGGTGGGTCGTGGGCCCCCTCGAGTTGTGGATTTCCATAGCTGAGGGCCCAGGTCTCGCGTTTGGGTTGTGCAAAGCCCCAGGCCGATCCCAGTCCCCCTTCTTGTCGGACTTGTTAACCTTCATCCAGTCATATTCGCCGTCCTCGACGCCACCGGCATCCTTGAGCGCCTGGGAGAAAAGTTCGCGGAGGTAGTCGTAATCGGGTTGGTCCTCGAAGCCAAGGTTGCGGACGTATGTGAGGTATTGGGCAAATTGTTCGGGGAATCCTTCGCAGAGATCTTTGATGGCAGTGGTCTGCTTCTTTTCGCCAATCTTCTCGTACTTTTGCTTGTTAGTAGCAGCCTTGAGGCCTTGCCACGGCAAGCCACCGCGGAGGAAGTACATGAAAACGTGACCCAAGGCCTCGAGATCATCTCGTCGGGATTGTTCGCGGCCAAGATGGGTGTTGATGGACATGTAACGGGCAGTTCCCGAAAGCGATTTCCTTTCGCGGTAGGGAATGTGCTGCTTGGTCTTGGGGTCACGGTACTGCTTGGCCATACCGAAATCAACTACGTGAATGACATTGGCGGTCTTGGTTCCTTGCCTTCCGATCAAGAAGTTGTCGGGCTTGATATCACGATAGATCAAGTTCTTCTCGTGAATAGTTTGGACACGGGACAGCTACAAAAAGGTTAGATTACCTCGTTTCAGGGGACACGGGGAAGACGACCGGCCGACCTACCATTTGCTTGGCAACCATAACGACCGTCTTGAGACTGAACCGGCGATTGCAGTGGTCAAAGAGATCTTCTAAAGAGGGACCGAGGAGATCAATAACCAAGATGTTGTGAAGACCTTCTTGGCCAAAGTAGTAGACATTGGGGATCCCAGCTGTAGATACGATGTTAGCAAGGAACCATGACGACTCAAGAAAGACATGTACTCACGGCATCCCACAAGGATCTTGTATGTCCTGTACTCATCGCGAAGCTGGGGGGCATCGCTCTTGCGCGGCTCCTATAATCACATCACTTGTCAATCCAGTTCATCCCACGTCGCGTATAGGGAAGGCGCGACGAGCCAAGGTCCGAAAAATAAGACATACGAATTTGATGGCAACCTGCTGGTTGTTGAGGAGGTTGGTACCCTCGAAAATGACACCAAATGAACCCTCTCCAATTTTCTTTCCCACTCGGTAGTGTACACCGACGACGTTGGAGGACGTCGACGAAGCCATAGTGTCGGATTGTCGTCACTCAAATTATCGTGTGTTGTAGTTGAGGTTGAGAGTCGACGGGGTCGTGACTAGAGGTGATGGTCGTCAATCAGGATGTCGTCGCACGTCTAGGCAATTGAAATCGGCGGTCAGTGATTGTTGAGGATAATGACTGTATCGATGACAGGAAAGTGTGTGCGTGCGTGGTGCCGATAACAACGATGACGGATAACGTCCCCAGACAGGAGACCTAGGGGCCCATGTGTGTATTGCGTAACTGGGTGGAAGGGATTGACAGGAAGGAGGTGGAAAAGGAGGAAAAAGTGCAGTGGTGTGTGGAAACCATGAATTGGCAGACGATGGATGGTTCCTTCAGGTGTGCCAAGGCAAGGCTGTTCTGTGTGCAATAGGGATCCAGGGAAGCAGGCATGGTTGTGCCTGGAGACCAGGCCATGACGGCAAGAGATCATTCAGAAGCGGGCCACTCCAGGCCACGCCCACAGTAGGAGAGACAAGCGACAAACGAACCAACACTCACCCTGGTTTCGGTAAACACGCTGGGTCCTCTTGCGTTCTCGGTCTAGTCGGTGAGACGGACGGGGCTGGGGTTGGCGGATGCCGGAAGGAAAGGACTGCTGGTCGGGATGCAGCGACCAAAGTCGGGAAACGGACAGGAGGTCCTATTCGAAGATACGAACAACGACGACGACGACGACGACGACGACGACGACGACGACGATTGTGGCTGAATTGCTTTGCACTTTCTGCAATTCAGCTTCTTCGAAATTGACCAAGTATAGGTACTGGACGACCGGGATACGGGGGGCACAGATGGGTTGCTGAAATTGGGTCGATTCCTTGGGTGGAGTGCCGTGGTGATTACGAGAGGCTTCCCCAGTCGGCTGTTGCTTCTTTGCGCAAGCGAGGAGTGAGTGGTATGCGAACGGATCGAAGGAGGCTCAGAGGGTCGCGCGCGAAGAGAGAAAGCTGGGTGGATGGGATGGGGAACGAAGAATCCGTCTATTTGGTGGTGGACAACTTGAATGCGAGCCGCCTTCTCAATAACAAACCCCCGAAAGGAAAAAAAAAGGAACAAATAAAAAGACGTCTGTCGTCTGCAGCGTCTGCTGTGTCGGGGCAGAAGTGTGAGTGGTGAAAGGGGGCGGGCAGCAGACGGACGCGGATAAATGACGATGGATCGGGTTTTGGGGGGTGGCGGGCTGCCGAAGGTGGTGAGAAGGAGAGAAAATGGAACGGACTCGAAAGGAGGCAGGACGGCAGTCAGCGAAAGAGAGCGAGGAGAGGGCGGCGGCCAGAGGGGTCGGGAACGGAGCAGAGCACTGCAACCTGCTAGCGCAAACGGAAGGCGGGCTGGGGGGGTGGTCCAACTCCAAGACGTCCAGGGCAGTGGAGAATCCTGGACAGCGGCAGGGCATGGCTTGAATTTCAGGCCTTTCATTGACTCTTTTTCGTCCGGTCGTCCAGTCTTTCCGTTCCCTTCAGAACCAAGCCAGGCAGGCCCGCCCAGGACGAGAGTGCCAGAGTGAGTGAGTGCAGTGCTACCGACCTCTACCACCTTGGGTACCTCTAGGGAGCGCGGGTCGGATCGCTGATTGATCGAGGTGATCAGGTGCACAGGCACCGGGCACCAGCCCCAAGCCCCGACCAACGAACGACGGCCTTTCTGACCACTGCTGCAAAATGCTGCACCGTCCACCTGCACTGCGACGAAAGTCTGCGCCGCGGGACGAAACTGGACTGGCTGCCCGGTGTGCTGACTCTTGTACGTACACGAGTGGTGCCCTGAGAAGCAAAGTGGAAGGGCGGGAGTGGGAGCGACCTACGGCGGGAGCACCGTTGCGGCCATCCAGGTCCGGGTTCCAGCCAGCCAGCCAGGTCACTCCCGTCATTCAGCGTGCGTGAGGTGGACAACCCGTACCAACAACAAGTGGGTACAGTACCTTTTCACGCCAGCCTTTTCACTTGGAAAGAAATACACAACAATCCACTATGTACAACAAAAAAAAAAAAAAAAAAGGCGCGAATTGGTTGTGTAATTCTATTGAAAGTTGGTGTCAACAGACTGCGCGCCAACACTGCCATTCCCAGATGGGGAAACCCGCCGTCGCCTTGGGAGGTTGACGGAGTGTGAGATTGAGCAGGACTTTCTGACGGACCAGAAAAAAGAGTTGTTGCGGGCACAGCAAACCAAAATCAGCAAGCAGCCCGCGCCAAGGGGCACAGGCGAAGGGGTCCCAGTTTATTTCTGTGAATACGATTGGTTCGCATCGTCCTAGCTCTATCCAATATTTTTCTGTCGCCAGGGGGGCTGTGGAGGAGAACGGCCTATGCAGGGACTCCTCCCTGGTCTGTGCTTTCCTGTAAACCTGTTGGTTTTGCACCTCGAGGCCGCGCCGTTTTCAAGACATGCGTGAACGAGACAACGAATGCAACCAAACAATCAGATGCTAAACTGGTTTGTGCTACTGGTGGTCATACGCTCTGCATTTCGCCAATCCAAGGAACCAATGGGCATTCTATGAGATTATTCATGTCGCAATCGTCTCAAGACTGTCAGTTGCTCGGTCACCCCAAAATTGAAGGTGACAATGCGTCGGCATCAGTCGTGACTCTGGCAATGGATCCGAATGAAGGCTATGGCGATACATCAACTCCTTTGCAGCAGACTAAGCCGCTTGTGTATGTACCCCATAGCGGGACCCATATCCCAGCCTGCAGGCCAATGCAACCCTGTAACGGCATGCAATCCATTCTCAAGCGCCGCCGGTCCAGAATGGCTGAATGGCAACCAGTGGGTGGATGGATGGATGGATGGCTGTGGACCGAACCGGATAAAGTGACTGTATGCCTCGCTAATGTGACGGATCTCTAACCCGAAGGAGAAGGCCCAGCCATAGTCCCACTTTCTGGTCCCACATGTCATGTGAATGTCAGCCACGCTGTAATCTCCACCAAAATGACATGGGCACAACATTTGTATGGGATTCTTATGTGAAGTCTTAAATCGTGAATACTGCAATTGTGAGGCGCTTGAGCAGTATGGTGTATTATTACGTGTGAAAATGCAAATATCGCTAAAATCGTATAATCCCTTCTCCCCACCGCCCAGCGGCTCCCTGTGAGGGCACTGGAGGCGCGTCTCTATTACCCCCTCGCTGCGGCGTTGAGGGTATTACAATCGCTGCCGGCGCCGGCACTGGCTGTTGACTCGCCAGCTGTTGAGTCGCCGGCTGCTGACTCCCAGTCATCGCTACCAGAGTATTGACTGCGCCCATGAGGTTATTGATCTGTTGAGACTGCTGCTGTGTGACTTGCGTTAACGTGAGCCGTTGTCTCTTGGGCGGCGGTCGCGGGGCATCGTGAGCTGGGTCGCAGCGAGTACTGTTGTTACCCCGTGCTTGCGGCGGGAGATTTTCAGGGTAAGCGCTCTGAGGGATGGGTTGAGGACCGTTGATAACTGGCGCCACGTTATTATTATTGCGACGAGTCACGACTTTATCCGGGTCTTCTTCGTTGACCAGAGCCAGGAATTCTGCAGAGAGTGGCTAGTGCCGGTCAGTTTGGTGTACTCACACTAGTAAATGGTCGGGGGTAAAGGATAAGTAAGAAACTCACGACGTCGGGCTTGAGCCGCCAGTGTAAATCGATATGCTGTAGACTCAACCGCGCGTTGCCCAGGAGTAGAGCACGAATCTCGTGCCAGCAAGGGAGACCATATTGCCCGCGAAATCGACCGGTACAGACTGGGCGCTCGTGCGGTGGGTGCGCTTTTATCCACGACTCTGCAAGCTCGACTTGCCGGGAGACCAACTCGAGAGCGGCGAAGCTCACCAGATACCGCAGCTTCTTTAGCACGGGGGCGTTGTACTTGCGCACGCGCTTTGAGGTCTCCTCAGCGTATCGCGCAGTGAACTTCTCCTTCAACCGCGAGAGACTGCCCTCGATGGCGCCCAGTAGAGTGTTGAGATCGACGAGACGGTTCTTGAGCAGCTTCTTGAGTACGCCGTGGGCGCTCTCAGTGCGGGACGTGACGCGGATTCCAAAATTGCGGTGCAATTTAATATGGAATTGTGCAAACTCGCGACAAATGGGCAGGTAAACTTTGAGCAAATATTCGATAATGGCTAATGAGAGGTGGTTAACGCCGGCGCCAGGGAACTCGTATGGACAAAGACTCACGCTTTTGGGTGGGAAACTCGGCCATCAACGTCCGCCAGCGTTGAAAGAAATCGGGCTCAGTATCAGAGTAAACGACAGCTGCCCACGCGGCCAAAATCCCGTCCGCATTATCAAGCCACTCTCTGCCAGAGCCGGCGGGGGCGCGCGCGTTGAGTTGACCGCTGAGAGCATTGCGGGTTGCTTCATTCAAGTGTTGTCGTCGATCCTCTGCTGAAAGAAGTCTAACACCGACTTGACGGGCATCGTTGCTGTTGTTGGCGGGATTAATGAAGTCAACCGCGCTGACTTCATTAATCCCATCGTCGTCTGCTCTCAAGTGGCTGCCGTCGCTGCCTCTCTCGCCGAGAGCAGTTCCATCAAGCGTCCCAATCCACTTCTTTTTGACGTTGAACGCGACGTTCTTCATGACGTGCCACAGGCAAATTTGGTGCTGAGTGTCATGGTTGAATATCTCGCGGGCGGCACGCTTGAACGCGCGATCGTAGTCGGTAATAATTACCCGCGGGCGAGCAATATTATTGTCAGCAAGCAAGCGCTCGAGTACTCGAAGAACCCAGGCAAAAGACTCCTCCTTCTCGCCACTCAACAAGCAATAACCGATATTGAATGTGGTGTGCATGGCCGTTAACCCGCTGATTTGCAATAACGGCATGTCAAATCGGTTGACTTTGTAAGTACAGTCTAAAGACCATACCTCTGGATTCTTCCTCCACTGATCAATACACCAGTCGTAAGTCCAGAACACGCGATCGATGGGACCGTCACTCGCGTCGTCAGAAGGATGACTGGGCTTCTTATCTCCGTTGTCTTTGGAATCTTTTACACCCTTAAGCTCACTGTCTCCCTTCCGATGAAGCCGGCACACGACAGCGGGGTCATTCTGGAGAGCGTGCAAGAACTGCTGAGTCGGCGTGAGAGCCCCCGCCTTTTCGACTTTGGCCGTGGCGAGTATGTTCAAGATGTCCCGATTTTTGATCTTGGCGTCTGGGTAGTCGGCTTGGATCGCGGCAGCGATGTCTCCAGATGTATTTTTGGGCTGTTTCGCATACTTTAACACGCTCTCGACCATGGGAGCAGTGCGGGCAAGCCGACGGTGACCAGGTAAGTAAGCAGCGGTTGAGGGGTCGAGATCATGGAGATGAAGGTGCTGACTGCAAACGAACCGCCAGGTCCCCGCCTTCTTGAGCTCCTTATCACTCTGGTAAAGAACCGCTTTTGCCTTCCACTCACACCCCTTCTTTGACGACTTCGAGTTAACGCGCTGACCGGTGGGCTCGCGATTAGGGTGGCGGTCTTTGCCCTCACCGCAGACGAGGTCATACCGCCTTGGGTTACGGTCCTTATCGAAGTTACTGCTGCGGATCTTCGCGATGTAGAAGCCTTTCTCCCTCGCCACGTCGTTGATACCACGAAAGAGACTGTCGAAATCATGCCACTTTTGCGACTGAAGCCGACGAATGTACGACGGGGTCTCGTCTCCCTCCTCCTCCTCCTCCGACTCCTCCACACTAGAATCCTCACCAGACTCGTCGGAGTCATCGGCGGCGGGGGTACCAGACTTGACGGCGGCCGTCACGGCTGTCACGGCGGGCGCGTCACCACCAGTAAGATCAATTACGGCGGCGAAGCTCGAAATATCAGGGTACGCGGTGGCGGGCATACTGGGCAGGATATGAGGGCGATTGAACAATAAACACCAAAAATCTGAGCGACGACGGCAATATGGTACGCGATATGGCAAGGTACGTGAGACCCGACACGATTTCTGCTATGGGAATTGTACCATGTTGTTCCCTGCAGAATTTGCGTGTGGCTGACATCCACCCATACTGCGACCCAGAAGTGGGGGCCTTCTCCTTCGGGTTAGAGATCCGTCACATTAGCGAGGCATACAGTCACTTTATCCGGTTCGCTGTGGACGGGTGTGCTCGGTTGGTCCGATCTGGAAGGGTGGTGGTGTTTGACTTCCTTTCTCCCTCAGAATTGTGCACTCGGCATTGCCCAGTCAATGGTCATTGTATCCGTTTCATTCAAAGGCGTCTATTGAACCTCAACAATGGCATAGAGAGACGCACGGTTGGCGCGGTCTAACATGATGCAACAACACCGGGGATGGGTAGAAGCGGCGAAAGAAGGACGACGGTGACGAGGACAACGACAACGACACCACACGATGTCCCGGCCCTCGGCGGTGAAGGCGGAAGGAACATGAGCTTTTTGCCGGCTGCTCCCTTGCGGTCTTGGCATGCAAGTGAACAAGCCGCGCATCCCCATTCGATGAAAACGTGTGCCTGGCAGACAACGGTCGATGTTTATCGACTGTGTGAAGATGCGGAGCTCTCCTTTTACCACCGCAAGGGCCGGGCCGAGAGTCGGTCTTGGAGTGTCCAAGTCTAGCAGGCTGATAAAGAAGTGCTGTGAGACGAAGACATTGACAATGGGTTCGGATATCGCGCGCCTTTATCTCTGAAGGTCTGAAGCTCTCAGCAGTGAGTGGGGGCTACCATGTAGAAGTAGCCAACAGTTGAACAGTTCGGTGCGTCCGGTGCCATCGCGGCTGGTTCCGAGAGGTGATCGCCTGTGACAGCTCCTTCCCGACTGGGCTTGGGCTGAAGGACAGAAGGAAGTGTTCTGTAGAGGTAGTGTTGAGAAAAAAAAAAGGAACGTCGAGGACAGGACGATCAACCAGTTTGAGCGAGGAGTTGCAGATTGGGTTGCTCAACAACTGTAAACACATTGAATTCAATCAGTGCAGTGTGGACGGCCAGTCTGCAGATATCAAGGCTGCAGAAGGTTAGAAAGGAACAACAACAGGGCACACCGCCTGCAACTTGTTCCTGACAGCAGACCCGACATGATCTTGCATTTGGTGCCCTCTTTGCGGCTGCGTTGAATTCGCGGCATCTCACTCGGCCTCCAGGGGCTCTTCAATTCAATTCAGGAACAAGACGCCAGAGACTTCACGTCAGCAACAACTCCGGCGAAGCGGCCCATGGTACCTCTAGCCAGGCAGCTTCACTTTCGATCCGCTGTGGAGTCTTTTCACAAGGAGAAGGGAAGCCGGCACAGAGAAAACGAATGGAATTCAAATGGAAAGACAAGAAAAAGGAGAACAACGCAAGAGTTCCTTCCTGGCCAGAAGCTTATTGAGTGGGGCCATCCCAGCCACGGCACGGGCACGGCGGCAGCAGCAGCGAACGGTCCATCTGTTTTCTCCGAGTCCAGTCCGTTTCGTCCGTCTTTGTGCCGTACCGCTGGGTGTCAGTCAGCTGTCAGGATTCAGGAATTGCGCATCTTCCATCGTGTGATCTTTCACCCAAGTTCAACACCCCCTCAAGTTCTGGACTCTGGGCGGACTTTTTTCGTAAAAACCATGTGAAGATCTCGAGATGAAAGAGCAGATTTGTTTGATTTTCTCGCTGCCCAATTCTACCCACCTTGACCACCCCAAACCCCCAACCGACAAGCCCCCCCCCCCCCCCCCCCCCCCCCCCCCCCTCTCTTTTCCCTCCAAAACCCAACTCCCCGGGGGCCAAGTCGATCTTCGCCGATTTCACACACAAACTCTCCCACAAATACACAAGTCACATCCCAATAGCGAAATGGCCAAAATCTTAGCACGACGTGCACGACTCCATTCCGGTAATCGAGTTTGGGCCACTTTCATTCATTCAATCTTGCCATGCCATTCGAATTGACATTACCCATGGGGTTTTTAGACACACTCATGGGAAAAAGAAAAAATGAATGACGAGAGGGTTTCTGACCTTGCATGCATGAGTCGCTTCCCTGCCCAACAAATAAATTCTTGGACTTTGATTGGGACAAGGGCTGATACTTGCTGCTGCTGGGAGATCATCTAACTACACTACGATCACGACAACTGATGTCAAGGACAAGTGCTCGATTTGAAATCCGGCATTTCCCCCAATCTCGATTTCACTTCATTTTAATCCGTTACTTGTTTTTGTTGGTTTTTCTTCTTTTCCATATGAGAGGAGTGTCTTCTTGACGTTCAATTATAACGCTATTTCCCCCGGGGGTGTGCCCGTCTAGTGTAGTGTAAATCGGTGGTTCTAATCATGGATCATGTGGACGGGATGGGACCGATTTGGTACCTGATCACTCAAACCGGCCCCTGGCCAGACCTGGGTTGCTCCTTGGTCATTGATTGACAACATGCGCTTGGCTTGTCAGACCTAGTAGTGTACATACGTGTATATGAGCCTCAGCTATATGGTACACTACAGCTTCTGGAAAGAAAACTCCGGCCCGAGCAGCTGGACTAATTTCGTCCGCAGGAACAATTTCTTCATTCCACATGCTCGGACGAGCACAGAGGTTATACCCGATAGACCAGGCTGGATAAAGAAATATTTGAAACACTGAAAGATGGATGTCCCCACGTGTGTTTGACTGTCCTTGGCCTTCCATAGGCTGTATACATAGTACACAAACTCCAAACGGTTAGAATTGGACTTTTTGGTACGCACATTCCTTGGTTGGTTCCAAGGCAGCAGATCAACATGACGCGAACTGGAGAACTATATATAGATAGCCGAGCTATCGAAACAGACGTGATGTTTTAAAAGCAGAAAGCACAAAACAATGAGAAACACCGCAGCAGATGCAGTGAGCAGAAGCATAAGCCTTTCCCGTCCCGTCCCGTCTCGGCTTCCGTCCCTACTCCAGATTGAATTCCAGCTTTTGCTTCGACTTCGCTTCGGTTTTACACCAAGGTTCTCTATGTAGGCGTATATATGTATGCGTGTCTTTGAAAAATTAAAAAAAAAAAAAAAAAAAAAAAAAAAAAAAAAAAAAAAAAACCCTAGAAGAAGATCACACAAAACCTCCCATGGTCTCTAATCGTTACCTCGATTATGAATGCCATGCATACAAGATTCATCTTTCACCTTTTTGTGTACCTTTGTTAAAAAAAAAGCCTGTTCTGTCCGATATGTCTAGCCAACAGAAGAACACATTAGAAGAAGTTCGACGAGTGACTTGGACCACATATTCGAGAATGAATATTGTCATCTTTTCTCTCTCGGATGCTCTTCACTGTCTAAGTAATTCATCCAAAGAAACAAGCCACCACTCAAGGAGAAAAGAGAAAGAGACCTCCAGATCCAGAAAAGACGCGAGATGGAATACCATGATGCATTATTTCAAGCCACATGCATGTTGTTATGTATATACTCCCTAACCCTGTACGGACGTAGGAACCATAATATCGGGGTTGTTTCAATACGCCAGCCACGTTTTACCATGACACCTCCCTCCCTCCTTCTTTCCAGCCGCGACGGTGTTATCACTTTTTGGGTCATGGCTGTCGGATCTAGTCCTCACTCAGAGTTAAAAAGTCAAGTACCTGCCTATGTAATTGGCAGTCTATTCGATGCCCCGGCTTCTATCGTAATGCATTGTGTATGGGCAGTATCACAACGGGAGGGAAGGTATGAGGAATATTTTTCGTTGTTCCGTCGCAAAAGAACCTATACATTCGCACCAAAATGAATAGCGTCCAGGAGTGGAGGTGAAGGAGTAGCTATATGCACAAGTACTTATACAAGGTTTTCCCTTTCCCATTTTTTGGTGCTTTTTTTTTTTTTGCTTTGTTGGCTTTGTAATGTTTCTTTTTCTCTCTTCGTGTTGCTCTCATGCTGTTCTCAAACATAGTTTTACTCTGACCCCAACGCCACATAGACCCATTGACCCAAACCACAAGATCCAGATAGGCAAGGCAAGATAAGAATGTTAGAAAGACAACCGCCGCTTCTAACCAATACAATAAACACGTTCAAGTTTAGCCATCCTCTTTTTTGTTCAACCTACGGCTCTTCCGCAATGCTTGCATCTCAGGTTGTCTTACATTCATTCCCATCTCCATCCACCTCTCTCAAACCATCAAGTTGACCAGAGTCCTACATCCAAAGCCATGCCCAGACAGCAACGCCAAAAAGCATCTCACGCTTCCAACCCTACCAGAACGACGATCCTTCACTCACCGCGCCCGCGGCCTCAAGCGGTGCCCTCGTGCTTCCATTAACAGCCGCAGCGGCCGCCTTCTTGGCTGTCATACGGCCATACACGATCGCGACGGTGTTTTCGGCCGCCTCCAGCGTGGTCTTGTACCACTCGTCCAACCGGGCCTTGTCGATGTAGGTCTTGAGCTTGGCGTCTTCGGCCTTCATGGCGTCCATGAGCTTGTTGCGATACGAGGCGTCCATGCCGTCGAAGCGGCGGTCTAGACTGTCGGTGTAGACACCGAGGGCATCCGAGGGCTTGATGCAAGGGCGGAAGGCATCGTTTGCGTGTTCTGTGACGGGAAGAGTGGGTTAGCATCATATGGAAGATATGTCTTGGGAATGGGAATATAGAACTTACGCTCGTCTACAACAGCAAACAAGGTCCTGTAGAGTGCTGTCTCGCCGAGGACTTCCAGCTGATGTTGGTCATCCTTCAGGTTGGTAACGTTGACTTGCTTCCAGTCATCACGGATAAGGCAGCGACGCCAAATGAGGCGCTCAGCATTGCTCCGCTCCTCACCCTTTAAACCATGCCTAGCGACCTTCAGGGCTAGGAAAAATTGGTCGCCAATGGCTTTGAAGTGCTTTGGGTCAAGGTATACAAGGGTAAGCAAGTCGATGAGGTCAGGTGGCTGAAGGGCCTTGTGCTTGAGCAGGCGCTGCATGCCGTCCTCAAAGACACTTTGAAGTGCCTTTTGCTTCTTCTGGCCATTGATCCAGGCGCCGTGAAATTGCATTGCCAGCTCAAACTCGGCTCTTTCGTCGACGGCTTCTTCAATGGTGGGCCGTATCTGGCTGTACAGGCCATTCTGGATCGTAATGATCTCCAGAGCCTGGTCAACCTTCTCAAGCTTGGCCTCCTTGCTATCAGAAAAGCCGTTGCTCATTTCACTGTCTCCGTTACGTTGATCAGCCTCGTCAGCCAGCAAAGCAAGCTTTCCAAGACTCAGCTCAATCTTCTTGCTCCACACATGCTGCTCTTCTAGACCGAGAGTAAGCAGTGTCTCGGCAGCACGATCAATGTCCTTCTCCCTTTCAACATCATTGATCCAAGAGATCTTGGCTAATCCGGGCCTGGACCGGAGGAATTTAGTGGCGTAGCCCTCATTGTCGTAGGGGAACTCGAGGACTGCTTGCACGCCACTAGCGTCAAGGAGAGCCTCGTACGCCGGGAAGGCGAACCTCTCCTGATACTGGTTAAAAAAACCGCCCATCTGCCTCTTCCGGTCTTCAGCCTTGGCGCGACACTCCTCGGCTTTGGTAGCAGAAGTGCCGGGGGCCAGAGCACTCTCCTCTAGAGTGAGAATGTGCTGCACCATGACATCTGCAAGGGCGGCATATGCCTGATGCTCCTGCGCCAAGGCAATCGCCTCATCCCAAAGATCGTAGTCCTTAAGTCGTAAGATCTTCTCATAAACATTTTCGATGTATTCCTGAAGACACCTCTTGCCGGATTCTCGCGTGTCAGAATCGCTAGACTTCTCAGCCCACGAAATATACTCGTCAAGAGCGGTGAAGTATCGGCTGGTGAGAGCAGGAAGCAGGTCCCGAATGCTCTTGAGAATTTTCACATCCACAGAAGCCTTTTCCGGAGAAGGGAAGTAGTAGTTATCCAGCCATTCGTAACAAAATTCAATCAGGCGCTTGAGATTGCTACCAATGAAGCTAGTGGCAGTCCAGGGCTCGGGGATCGCGTTGCCTTCGGCGCCTTTCCTAGGATTGACACCGTACAGGCGTGCATTTTTCAAGCGGTGCTGCTCTGCCTCCTGAAGGGCGCCCTTGTTGACGATGGCGGCTTCCAAGATCAGACGGTTGATGCCGTTCTCGTCGGTAAGGCGTTCGGTATAGGCGTACTTGATAATCTGGTATGCCCAAGCGATAAAGATCTCTAGTCTCCACACATCATTAATGAACCAGTGGCGAACGGGGTCTACCTCGCCGACAGCCGGATTGGGCTCCGTCTTTTGGTTCTCGTTGATGTACACCACCGTCTCGGAAATGACGTTTTGTTTATCCCCCTTTGGCCTTTCGGCAATAAACTGCTCATTCTTCCGCCAAAGCCACGTTGCTACGGCCATCTTTTCAGAGTCGTAGAGCAGCACCCACCGTGTACGAGCGTCCAGATCCACCCTCAAGGTGTTGAGGTAGGATATCAACCTTTCAAGATATTCCACCCTGGTCCTCATGTTATTTTCGAGTGAGGCGGGCACGTTGGGGATGAACGGGGTCTTGGAGGCTACAATTTCATGACTGAGCTCGATGGCGGCATTCCCGATTTCCTGAGCGGTGAAAGGCAGGCTCCTTCCTTGGAACACCAACGGGTTGTCGTTCTTGATACCAAAGAAGACGGCCTGTTCGAGCTTGCTCTTCGCGCTTATGATTGGCGGCTTTTCGGTCGCGAACCGATCAACCTCGCTAACGGCAACTCTAACTGTGCCAACACCCTGCACCAACAACACAGCAGCGGGGTTTTTTGTCCTGTGTCGCGATCGAAGCTCGTCTGGGAAATGGCCATTAATAGTAGGCTCCTCCGTGCCTGAGCCTACTATTTGCACATTGCCTTCATCTCGTAGGTCTACCACATCTTCGAATGTGGCGGGTATGATGTGGCTGTCTTCTTGAAGCTGTGACTCGGGGGAATCCGGTGGGGCGGCCATAGATGCAATCACAACGGCGCGGTCGAAGACAACAAAAGCTACCATTGCAGGGCGTGGTAGGTAGAGCTTGGGTCTCTCGGGCGCATTGGGTCTCACAGGACTGGTGTAAGAAGTCAAGGGTCGGACTGCACCAACCTTCTTGTTTTGGCCAGAAATGACAACCTCGACCAAGGCATAGTGAGACTGGCTTTTGCTGGAAGAGAAGGAAGTGAGTAGTAGCAGATGCTGGACAGAATCTTCATCATGAACCAAAGCCTCGCTAAGCCGGCTAGCCTCCACATACTTGTTGTCAAGTCCTCGAGGAACGCAGGTGAAATCGACAATTTCGAAAGTCTCTTCGGGTAAACCGGCGGAGGCTGGATCGGCCTCCTGTATTTGGTGAATAAGGTCGCTCCTCAAGTCGATATCGGACAAAATATCGTGGTGGCCGCCCCTGTGAATGCGCCAAACATTAAGCTTGCCCTTAGTCGTAGCTCCAACAATAACACGCTCTCCGACTCTTGTGGCATGGCTGGCGCGGACGGCAACGACATCCCCATGCGCAGAAGTGGAGCCAAGGACCTGGCGAATGCTTCCCAGCAATCCACCTACGGCATTGGTGAGGCTGCTCCGGAGGAATTGTACAGAAATGGCGGGCCGGCCATGCATGTCGCGGACGCTCAAGTAAGCGAGACGGCCAGAGCTGAAAACGAGGACGAAACCGGCGGATTCGGCGTTGACGATCTGAACGACATGCTCTCCAGAAAACATGCCGGGTATTGTGTCCTCCACTCCATGTCGTTGTTGGCGAATAAAGTCAAGGGTGGCAGCGCTCGAGATGGATTCCCAGTATGCGATCTTGCCGCTCATGGGCATGACTACGACAAGGCCAGGTTCGTCGGAGGCAGCCGAGGGCGAAACCAACGAGCCAAGTGGTAGCGGGTCGGTCGGATTCTTGGAGGGATAAGGAAGGCCGAATGTGAAGGTCTCAGGCGAGGCGGCGGTAGAAGCATAGGGCCAGACGAAGGCATGGGTATGGGTAAGGCTCAAGGCGTATCCGCTGGTCGAGTAGACGGCACCGTGCTGACGATCTTGGAAATTGTTAGGCACTCCAGATTCTATTGAAAGTTGCTCCAAAGGTGGAAGGGCGTTTGGGAGGTAGCTGTGCTGGTCGAGCTTACTTTGCGCATCCGCTCGGAGTCGGTCGGGTAAAGCTGGCAGCTTGCTCACTGTATAGGCATTGTTTGTGGTCTGGGATTGTGGTCAGTAGCTAAGCTTCCAGGAGCTGGTTGTGACTCTGGATGAGCTCCCCAATGCGCAAGTAAACGGCGAGACAAAGACGGTAAAGGAAGCATCCACATACCAATACTATGCTTCCATCACCCTTTGCAGTCCGTTCGCCGGCCTTTTGCTTCTTTGATCGCACGCTGAGCTCTTTGCGGGGGCCACCGAGGTTTTCAATGCCGTCGCGCTTGATATCGAGCAAGGCAAGCTTGTCGGACTTGGCTTCGTACATGTCCGTATCCGTCTCTGGGTGGGCTTCGGTATTCGCAACCGTGGTCTCGTGTAGAGGCACCCTTTGTCGCTTTGCCTTGGGTGCCTGGACTGTGGCATCTGTGTTTGACGGACGCGCTCTGCGGCGGCTGCTTCGTGTTCCCTTTGCGGGGCCGCCTTGTTCTTGTTGGGCTGGCTCAAACATGTTGACGTCGGTGCTGGTACGTGGCCGTGAGTGGCGGTGGTGATGGTGGTAGTTGTTGTTGTTTTTGCTAATGTTGTGGTGTTGGTGGTGGTAGTGGTGGAAGAATGGAGACGGCTAGCTAGAAATCGCCAAAGCGAAGAATAGTAGCAATGGCGAGATGCTGGAAGAGTCGATGGGTTCGATCGGTGACCGTGGACGGGTGACGTGAACAATAACGCGCCGCGCGCGCGCTCCCTTCGATTCGAATCTCGGTCAAACGATAACGACCATGGCAAGGCGCGGTGCACCTGGATACCACAAAGGGAGGTGATGAATATTGGGATGTCGGATTTGTGACGGAATCACGGCGGCGACGCGAAGGTATGGTGATGAAGATGATGGATGCGCCGTTATCGATTAGGAATACCCAAGTCGTTGAAATAGAAAAGGTCACAATTGGGCAGAGGCTGTGACGGAGTATGTCCCGTCGCTACTGTCTAGCCGTAAATGTCAAATGAATGAGGAAAGGCGGGCAACATGGAAGACGAGACAAGACAAGACAAGACTAGAAGAGCGAGCTATGCATTCGTTCCCTTCTTCTTCACAAGTCTTCAATCATTGGATCCTTGTTGACTTTTTTGGGGCAACAAAAAATCACAGGTGCTTGTGCTGGCCCATCGTGGTCACTGAGTGGTCAGTCTTGGCGTGTTGCTTTGCTTTGTTGGTCAGTGCTTCACACGGCAGCCGTGGAGATCTCCACACACGACCACGAGGTGCTGGCTGCCAGGAGGTACGTACCTCTCTCTACCTTTTACTTTCCTTCCCTTTGTCCTTCCTGGTCCTCAGACCAGCTCCCGTCCTTCGCCTGTCAAAACTGCAGTCAGTGCCTTTAACAAACCCTAACACTAACATGCGTTTGGTGACCTGGTTCGACCAGGTTCGTGGACATGTCTGTCATACTTTAGCCCTTTGTGAGGTCGGTTTCCTTACCATTTACTTTTCTCTTCACCGTGGACTCTCCATGTTCGAGTCATCAAACAATAAAAGGTGGCTCTAGGTATAAGTGAACACTCATAGAGAGCTCCGGAGAAGCTGGACTGAGTTGATATTTGTTAATGACATTGGCACTGTTTGAGTGACATCATTAGGGCTGTTAAGCTGTGTCCCCTGTATCCACTGTTAACCTTAACAGGCACTCGGACATCTGGATCTTCGGCTTCTCTGTATCGGATCTCGACTTCATAGCTACAGATCATCAAGTGTACATACACTACTAGCACTCGGGAGTAGGTAGGGAGCATCTCCAAGCATTGATGCCTCCCTCATAGGCCTGACTCTGTCTACCAACCTGACCACCATGAGTCGCCGCATAGCGACCTCGGTCACCATCACTGACCCACTGGTCAAGTACAATGCCCTCATCGCCAGCAATGTCTGTAGTCCCGATGTCGCCCAACACCGTCTAGCCCATCACCTACAAAAGCTCTATCTGCGGTTGAAGGACTACACCCCTTCTCAAGAGTACCAGTCAAGACTCCAGCAGATCACAAAGGCTTTGGACTCGGCAAGGAAGGAGAATGTTGAGGCCGAAGAGACCCAGCTGGCCGTCCGCGGCCATCCCATTAGGGGGAACCCTCTCTTTGCCAAGTTCTTTCGCAAATCAGAGGAGCGAGATACTTTGGCATTGACAAGAGTTCTTACAAGCCATGAGGCTGCTCTGCACATCGATTCTCCCAAGGGTCTTTTCCTGTCAGGCGAAGTCGGCACCGGCAAGTCCATGCTGCTGGATCTCCTAGCCGAGGGCTTACCCACTCACCGAAAGAAAAGATGGCACTTCAACACCTTCATGTTGTACGCCCTCTCCAGACTGGAGCAGTTCCGCAAGTCGCATTCCCAGTTGGCTATGGGTGACCAGGAGTATTCCCTCCTCTGGTTGGCGAAAGAGATGGTGGAGAAGTCTCCCATTCTTTTCCTCGACGAGTTCCAGCTTCCTGACAGGGCAGCGAGCAAAATCATGAACAACCTGTTTATCGCCTTCTTTCAGCTGGGAGGTGTCCTCATTGCGTCTTCCAACCGGATGCCCGAGGAGTTGGAAAGGGCTACAGGCGGGTATTACCACCCGCCCACAACCGGTGGTTTGATCAAGCAGGTCTTTGGCTTTGGAAAGCGCCAGGGAGAAATGTTTGGCCAGACCAGTGACTTTGCTGCGTTCTTGGAGGTTCTCAAAGCACGGTGCGACTTTTGGCACATGGAAGGTACCCGAGACTGGCGGAGACGGGAGAGCCAAATTGGTGAAACAGGTACAGGCGCGGTGAACAAGGTGACGGATTCAGGGGCGACGGGCTCCTTTCAATCCGCCTTTGGGTCATCATCATCATCATCCACAGAGCCATCAACAACAACTACTTCAGAGGCGACCATGATCGAGCAGGGTCTTCAAAAACCATCCATGTACTTCCTCCCCTCTGACTCCGAAGAAAGCTGGACAGCCGCCATCAACCAGGTCATCGGCTCAAATGCCACCGGCCAACAGTGGTCCCCAACCAACCTCATTGTCTACGGCCGCAAGGTGCACATCCCGCGCTACCACAACGATGTCACCTACTGGGACTTTTCCGAGCTGGTCTCCTCCCACGGCCCAGCCGACTACCTCACCATGGCCTCGACTTTCCACACCTTTATCATCGACAAGATTCCTGTGCTCTCTCTGGCCATGAAGAACGAAGCCCGCCGTTTCATCACCCTCCTCGACGCCTTGTACGAATCCAAGTGCAAGCTCCTCATCCGTGCCGATGTCGGGCCTGATGATCTCTTCTTTCCCGAGATGCGTCCAACCAAACCAGTCACCACATCAACAACCACAACTACAAGCACGGGCAATGGAACCGAGCAGGTAGCAGCAGCAGTAGTAGAAGGAGACGCAACCTACTCCGAAACCATTGCTGAAGTCTTCCAAGACTCGATCGCACCTTTTCGTCCAAACATTTCCGAGTATGACCCGGACCAGGATTCGGATTTCGGCAAAGAGCAACAAGTGTCACTGACGCGCAAGGTGGACTTCAACCAGACCGCCTCGGCGTTCACGGGCCAGGACGAGCGGTTTGCGTACAAAAGAGCGACGAGCCGGTTGTGGGAGCTGTGCAGCAGGCAGTGGCATGCTAGGACCGATGAGGGTTGGTGGCAGCCGCTGCCCAAGGAGGCGAGGCATTGGGAGGGGAAGGAGGTTAGCAAGCCTTTGGAATCACCGTTGGTGAGGTTGAATGCGGGGCCAAAGGAGAAAACGGAGATTGTGATGGGGGAGTCGACGGTACTGGAGGAGCCGGTGGGGTTGGAGAGGTTTAGGGTTAGGGAGATGAAGGAGGGGAAGAGGTGATGGGGGTGACGGTTGGATGCTGGTTCTCATGTAGATGTTTTGAAGATGATTACATTACTCTTACGAGTGGTCCATGCAGACCCTTTAAGCTATTATGTGATATACTTTCACGGATACCGTCATGTTTCAGGATCAAGGTTGATTTGATGCTTCATAAGCCATCATCAGCGTCGTGTTATGCACAAATGGAAGCTCTTCAACGGCTCGACGCTATTTGGCGACCACATCAAATGGGGAAGCAATTTGTTTCTTGGTTTCCCGAACACATTACTACATAAACCCCTAGACCCAGCTAGAACTAGACCTAGACAGCCGTCAAAGCAGCAGCAAGCTGCTCTCCCCTCTCACCACCCAGATACACATCCTCGGGCCCATCCGCGCTCACCAACGCCAGCTCCACGGCCTCATTATACCCCTTTGTAACCATATCCTCATCCACCCTCAATCCATTCTCCACCAGCGCCGTCACCACGCCCCTAATCCTCGCAATTTCCCTCATTGTCTCGGGCTCGATCCTATCGTTCTGGCTCGAGTACATGGTAGCACTAACCACCTCTTCGAGGTTCGTAATGCCCGTCTGGCCCTTGGCCTCCTCCGGGACCACAGGCTCCACGTGCTTTGAGATCCAGACATAGCCATTGACGCCCAAAATCACATCAATCGGACCGCCATTATTCGCACTCTCCAGCGTCCACACCTGTCTGCGCGACCTGACCACGCCTCCACCGCCGCCCGTGCCAGAAACAGCCATGAACACCCCGTTCCTCAGCTTGCCGTACTTGAGCGAGCGCGTGTGCAACACCGCACCACCATCTTGGAAGAGCTGCTGCACCTCGGCCACCACCAGGTCCCCCTCGGCAAAGAAAGTGCGGATCTGCAACTCGTCCGTCTCCGTTCTTTTGCGGAGAATGCCACCGGGAAGGTTGATGGCGGAAAGAGGCAAAGCGGCGAGCTGCGTGGACCCGACGTCGACCCGCCACCGTTTGGCCTGAACTTCGACGATGCGGCCGACCACCAGGTCGCCGACCTCGGGCGTGTAGCGAGCGCGCAGAGGGCGGACGGAAAGAAGCTTGTTGGTACGCGTCACGATGCCGGCCAGTGAGGAAGTGATGGCTTGTTCACCCAAAGAGGCCGAGGAGAGGTAGGTGCCGTGGCCGCGCATCCATTGGGGGTCCGTGGTGATGCGCTCGCCGGGGGTGACGATGGCGGAGCGCGGGATGGAGTTGATGGCAGCGTTGGTCTTGGGGCGCTTGGTGAAGGTGGAGGAGGCGGCTGCGCCGGCGCCGGAGCGATGACGCTTACGAGGGTGGATGGTCGCGCCGCCGTCGAGGGAGACGCCGCCCGGTTGGGAGTCGGAGTCTTCAGAGTCGGAGGTGGCGTCGGACATTACGTCGTCGGAGTCATGGTTGAGGCTGTGGCGGGGTGGTTGGTCCCGGAACGCTTTAGGTGGGAGAATTGTGATGGGCATGTTGTGTGGTTGTGGTCAGTTGGTGTGAAATGGCG